>JALAZF010000179.1:5955000-7155000 GCA_022829125.1 Lathyrus tuberosus
AACTAAAACAACAACTTACCTTAACAAAACAAAAACCTACCTCCACAAAAACATCAACAAACCTAATAAAAAAACATCTACAATAACACAAGCAACAACGTTTATCAACAAAAACAACAATTTACCTTAGCATAAACAATAAATTACCTTAACAAAAAAACAACATATCTCCAATAAAACATCAACAAACCTAATAAAAAAACATCTACAATAGCATAAACAACAACATTTATCAACAAAAACAACAAATTATCTTAACAAAACAAAACATACCTCAACAAAACATCAAAAAAACCTAATAAAAACAAGACAAGCAAACACTAAAACTTATATTTCACGTATATCTTGATCAAGAAAAACAAGACAAATAATTTGAATAATAACAACATTAACTCAACATGTTTCACAAACATAACTTTCATTGAAAATATCCGTGAAGAATGAAGACAAAGAAATGAGCTACTTGTTTCGTCTTGAAAAGAATCATGAAACCTTTCCTTGATTCATAATAGTTGGAGAAGTTTTGAGAGATTGGGATAAAGCGAGTGAAATTAGGGTTTCCTTTGAGCATAGTCTGTTTTGAGGTGATATAAGTTAGCTTTTATAGGTAATATATATCACCATTGTTGATAAATAGAACTATGGTGAAATGTCATAATATTTAATTGCGGTTGTTTATAGGGACTAAAGTGAAAAATGTTTATTTTTTATTTTAAAATATAAATTAAGGGAACACACCTTTTTTTAAAGAAAAAATATAAAATTGCAAGTGTGGGGATTCAAAGCGTGTCACTGCTTCACATATCACATCTATTGTTTAAATAAACTGTGGTTATATATGATTTAAAAATAAAAAATGAAAGGCGTCTAATGAACATATATTACTTCGGTTGGTTAAGTGGTTGTAGTAAGAAATTGTTACGAAATTTGATTTTTGTAGTTTTGTCAGAATTGTTGAGGGATTATCTCACCCGATTCAACGAAGCTACCATAAGGGTCATCCTCCAAAATCAAGAAATGTTTATGGGAGCGTTCCATAGTGGTCTCATTGAAGGAAACTTCAATGAGTATATCGCTTAGAAGCCATCACCTTTGCTAGTAGAAGTGGTCATCAGGGCAGAATGTTACATAAAAGGCGAGGAGAGCAATGCTAAGAAGAAGGTGTTAGACATCAAAGAACGCGTGCCTAATGTTGAAAGTTCCCACCACCACGGAAAGAGAATTTATACCTCTCCAATCAAGTATGAAATTGCATTCAAGAGAGTAGACAAGGTGACGGAGAGCTTCACGGCTCTGAACACTCGCCTTGAATAGATCTAGCAAAAGGTCTTTCACCTACACTACATCCCCACGCCTCCAGCTCCTAAAGTAGATGTGACGGTCCTCAAACCATGTAGATGGTGCAAGTTTTATGGAGTTAAAGGAAACCATACTGAAGACTATTACAACTCAAGAAATAAATCGAGAGGCTGATCCACGAGGGACACCTCAAGAAGTATGTCAAGGGAGATTCTTCCTATGGATCAGAAAAATACAGATCCCGCAGGAGAGATGACGCGGTGAGCCCTAATCCCAACAAGGAAAAGGAAACGTCTACATGCGAGGATAACAAATGCGGGCACGAAACAATTAACACTATTGCAGAAGGGTTATCTGGAGGCGGGGATACTAGATCTACTCGAAAGAGGTACGCTCTCCAAATCCTGAATATAGAAGACCTCCCTAACATTGAAGGCAAGGGAGATACAAAGACGCCATAAGTTGAGATTGTTTTTTTAGAAGGACGTAATTGGCATCCACCCTTATAGTGATAACCACATGTTCATTACTCTCAGGTGAGATGAGTGGGAGATCAAAAGAGTTTTGGTAGATCACGAAATTTCTGAATATATCATATACTAGGATGCATTCAAGAGACTATGCCTCGACCCAGAAGACCTAAAACTCTTTAAGGGCTCTCTAGTTGGATTTTTCGGAGAAGAAGTGCAAGTGAAAGGTTACATCTCTCTAAATACAATATTTGGAGAGCAGGAACAAGCCAAGGGAATTAAGGTCATGTATTTGGTTATTGATTCCCTCTCTTCTTACAATATGATTATAGGGTGGTCAGATTTAAATTACTTATGCGTCACTTTGTATTTGTGCATGAATTACCTGCTCTCTAACGAACGGGTAGGAGTCACCAAGGAGATCAAGAAATTGACAGGAAATGCTACGTGGAGAGCTCAAACTGAAAAGAGTTTATACTTTAGGCGAGAGCACCAGGAATGCATGCTCAAGAATAAAACCACCAGAGAGAAGCTTGCAAAGGCGATGAGGTCCCCCGTTTAGCCAGGGAAGAAATCAAGGATTGAAAGCTTAGGCAGAGTTGCCCTGGAATGACTATTTCTAGTATCATTTGATGTTTTATTTACTTTTATTTAGTTGCTCAGTTGTTTTTTACTAGGCGAGTATTACATCTTTGTCGTTTATAAGGACATGTTATTTTTGGGGTGCATTATTTTCCCTATGTACCTTGTAAGGGGAATGGGTTTTTAATGAGGCCCCTCATTTTATTATTTTAAGGAATCTACATGTGCTATTTATTATATTTTGTAGGAAACCTAAAATTTCTGGATAAAATTGGTCCTCGGAGGCGATCAAAACGTTGGATCCCTTAGTGGGATCCTTGTCGCCCTTAGAGGCGATCAAGACGCTGGATCCCTAAGTGTGATCCTTGCCACCCTAAAAGGAAATCAAAACATTGGATCCCTATGTGGGATCCTTTCCTCCCTTAGAGGTGATCAAGACGCTCGATCCCTAACTGGCATCCTTGCCGCCCTCAGAGGCGATCAAAATGTTGGATCCCTAAGTAGGATACTTGCCACCCTTGTGGGCGATAAAAATTCTAGATATCTAAGTGGAATCCTTATCGCCCTTAGAGGTGATCATAATTCTATATCCCTAACTAGGATCCTTGCCACCCTCATAGGTGATTAAAATACTAGATCGCTAAGTGGGATCCTTGTCACCCTTAGAGGTGATCAAGACGCTAGATCCCCAAGTTAGATCCTTGCCGCCTTTAAAGGTGATCAAAAGGTCGGATCGTTAAGTGGGATCCTTGCCTCCCTTATATACTATTTAAACATTAGATCCCTAAGTGAGATCCTTGTAGCCCTTAGAGGCAATGAAAACGTTGGATCCCTAAGTGAGATCCTTTCCGCCCTTAGAGGCGATCAAAATGCTGGATCCCTAAGTGGGATTCTTGCCGCCCTTATAGGAGATCAAAATGCTAGATCCCTAAGAGGAATCCTTTCCACCCCAAGAGGCAATCAACATGTTTTGGACCCCTAGAATAGGCCCTTGTCTCCTTGGGGGCCATGAAAGCGCTAGATCTTCGTGGAAGACCCCTGCCAACACTAAGGCAATATAAATAGCCCAACAATAATAATGATAGAAGATCCAGGAAAACCTCTTTTGTTGACAGGTACCCTGGATCCCCACGTGATATACCATTTCACCCTAGCGTCATCCAAGAGTAAAGTGCAAGCATAAATATGAGATTATACTAATAACATCAACAAACATAAAATGGAGAGCCACTTAATATTACAAAAATAGGATATTATAAAAGGGTCAAATTATGAAGGACTACTCATCATCCATCAAATGACCATTTCGGATCACCTGAAATTGATCCATTTAGCTTATGTACAAGTTAGGATAAAAGACAACAACATGTCTTCTTTCTCTTTCAAAATGATGGGCGAAAGTAGCCACAAATTCATCCTTGAGTAATAAAACCTTTTCCTTAAAGTTATCCTTGGTACTAAGAGCTTTCTTAAGCAATTATTCCAGATAATGTACTTCTTCAAATAGGGCAAGAGCCACCGTACCTATTTTCTTGGCGCACGCATTCATATCATCCTGTTTTTCCCTTAAGGCCCTTACCACCTATTTACCTTATTTAGCATTCCGCATAGCATCATTCGACCTGGATTGTAAATCTCGAATAATACAAGAATGTTTATCCTTTTGAGTTTTCCTTAATAAAAGGCACTGCAATAGTTGGATCTATTATAGGTTCAATAAACCAGCAAAAGATGTATTAAGAAGTGACTAATAATCACCAGAAAAGCTCTCAGAAAGGGAGAGGTGGCAGTTGGATAACTTCACCGTGTTAAAACTTGTGGTATTCCACATGGATGGTTTGGGAGGGCAGATACATTACCTGTTTCCTCACCCTCTTCTGTTGCTTGGCGGCTTCCTGATAATCCAGAAGGACCCTTCTCCCACCTCGGATTCTAAAAGAGGTGAGCTTCACCAGCATGAGATGTCTCTTGATGATATTTCCTACCTGTGGTAGCTAGATATCTAGAGAGAGGTGGGGGCAAAGACGTCGGCCGCTATGGGACCTGCATCCAAATTAAGCGTTATCTCCTCTAATCAAGCAACATATTGGTCATGCCTGCTACAAAAAAGAGTGAATGACATTAATACATAAAATGATAGACATGGGTTCAGAGAAAAAGGTTCTTATCATACCATAAATTTTACCCAAGTACTTCTCTACCCCATTAGCATCCTCTCGGTCTTGGGTAATTAGAGTCTAGAAGCTCAAGGGCCGAAAGCAAGCCAGAGTCTGGATCATCTCTTGCTCAAGAGAGGGAAGGGCGCTTGTATTTATCCCCTTGATAAGTTTGGGATCTGGATCATCTCTTTAATCACACAAACTTGTATTTCCAATCATCATATGGGCGAGCATAAAGTTCCAGCAGATGTTTACCTGTTAGATCATGTAAATTTATCCAGTCACTATTAGGAAGAATCTCCACATTGAAGAAGGAGAAGAAAACCTAAACAGTGGGAGGGACCCCCAGGTTACAATAGATTATTTGGAAAGCCCTTGACATGCTTCATACGTTATGAGTAATATCGGAAAGGATGGCATTAAGGACCGTAAAAAAATCTACCTCAAAGGGATTAAATGGTATTAGGACCCCAAACTTGTGAATAACAGGCATGGGAAAATAAAAATAGGGATCATAGATCTCGCCAACAATGTTCATATTATCTCTCTCTATTTCTGAACAAAGCTCAAATATCACATCCTCCTCATGACCGGTACAAGAAAACCTAATTCCCCAACGAAACTTATTAATCATGTCGGAATCAGAATACAAGGATGCAATAACTCGAACATGAATATGTTTGAAGTTTTTTTTACCCGTTTTTACTTCAGGTGTAAAAGCAGGGTTAACAGTGCTTTTTCCCTTGGAAAGGGAATGAATTTCTGGCCCTCATTTTCCTCCTTCAAAGTTGTCTCATGTCTGGGTATTTTTTAATGAGGAAAAAAATAAGGAGATGAGAAAAAGATTTTCCTGAATGGTGTATCAATTTCTTTAAAGAAATCCAACAACACAAGTAATATAGTAACTACCCCAAGAAGAGGAAAAGTTCTTACCCATGGAAGACACATGTGAGAGAAAGTGTAAGAACAATATTTGGTTCTACATCTGGCCTTTGAGTTTTGATGATAACTGCACATGTTATCTAAGAGAACAATTCTCTATAATATGGTTTTTGTCTAGTGCGTGGCTGTTGTCAATATGATTCTGACTCTAATAAGAAGGCGTGTGACATCATCAAACTCTGTTATCAACACTCTGGAAGAAAACAGATGTGTGAACAAGATAAAGTTAAGATTCACGAATGTTTTTAATACAACAGCTCTAATGAACGTTAGTTCTGGACATTCTAATTGATACTCTATAAGAAAGGCCTATAAGTCTTTCTAATGTGATGTGCTTCTAATGTTACAAGTTTTGAAGATTCTAAAGACGTGGTTCTGGTGAACAAAGCTCTGATAATTCTGAAGACATGATTTATGAAGATCAAGTTCTGAAGAGTTTCTAAAGACAAGGTTCTGACTGAACAAAGTGCTGAAGACTCTGAAGACAAGAACGTGCTTAATGAAATCTTAAGACTCTGAAGACAAGGTTCTGAAGGAACAGGTTCTGAAGACTCTGAAGATAATGCTTCTAAGAAACCAAGTGCTGAAGATTCTCAAGATAGTTCTGCAGAACGAAGATCTGGAATTCTGAAGACTGTGGTTCTGAAGATTACACAAAGAATGACTCTTCTACAACACGCTTCATCAAGTTAATATCTGAAGCCTCTCAAGATGCTAGAAGACTGAAGATCAAAATGGTTTTGAGCTGAATATAATAGTACTAAAACTCTGTAACCTCTACCTCGATAGGGTGGTGCAAGGACATCTTTTTGTACATTGATGTTGACCATTCCTTTACGTAAACGTTGGGATATTACTGTTGGAATATGTTTCCAAGAATACTCCTCACCGGATCTATTCTTTCCTACTCTATAAATTGAAGACTTGGAGGCTTGAAGAAATGTCTCTAGTTGCTTGTTGCTTAAAGCAGCCACTGATCATGGAGAAAAAGAGAGAGAGAGAGAGAGAGAGAGAGACAAAGTCAGTTGGATGTTGTTTATACAAAAGGATTATTATTCAACACAACAAACAATCAACATGTAGCAATCAAAGATGAAACTGCTACTACAAAGCGTGCACAAACGATGATCATGCTTACACCATATGAAACTACTCAAGTGAGACATCAATAAGTGAAAGCATAGTAGCTTAGTTAAACTTGATGGTTGAATTGGAAAAAGCATTATATGCTCTAGAAAGGAGTACAAGATGCTGTAAGCTGAAGCTTAAATGAAGAATGCTTAATGAAGAAGAAGCTGAAGCATAATGATTAAGATTGTACAACGATGCAACATGCTAAAGCCATGTGAAAATTTTCAAGTGAAACATCAATAAGTGAAGCATAGTAACTTAGTTAATCTTGATAGTTAACCTGGAGAAGCATTACCTACTCAAGAAGGAGTACATCAAAAAGAAGCTTAAAGCTCATTATAAGAAGCCGTAGTGCTCAATAAGAAAGCTTTTAAGCAATACAGAACTAGTGTACTTTATAATCTCTTAGAGGTTTATTCTTTAGATAGTTTCTGTATTAGAAAGCAAGGAGTTGTTGCTCATATCTTGCTAGAAACACTTAGGTGTTATTGTACTTCATTTGTGTAATCAGCTTGTAAGAAGCATATTAGTGCACAAGAAAATCCTTGAAAAGGTAATGTTCCTTGAGCGGTCGAGTGAAGACCATGATGTTTGAGAGGGCTAGGTCGTTGTTGAATGGCTTAGAGGTTGATTTCTTGAGCGGTCGAGTGAAGACCAGGATGCTTGAGAGGGCGTGGTCGTTGTTGAACGGGTTGGAGGTTGATTCCTTGAGAGGCAAATGAAAGCCAAGATTCTCAAGAAGGCAGTGGAAGGTATCCATTATGGTTGTAATCATTTTGATGATTAGTGGATTAAGTCCTTGTGATAAGGGGAAATCACCTTGAGGGGTGGACTGGAGTAACTTCGTTAATAGTGAACTAGGATAAAAATAATTGAGTTCGTTTTTTTTTATTTACATGTTAACGTCATTAGTTTAAATTATGCAAATGGGGACGAAATGTGAAACCCAATTCAAACTCCCCTTTCTTGTGTTTCTGAACCTTCAATTGGTATCAGAGCTCCGATTCTGTTATTGATATTTATCAAACACTTGACCGTGTTAGATAAAGATCCGGACGAGCTTTGATAAACACTCTGGTTAATCTCCTCCACCATCTACAGTTTCAGTCTCATACAATTATGAGAAGATTGAGTACTGAAATGACAAACCAGAAAGGTTCATTCGGGTTTATGTCACTGATTCTTAGAGTTGGTTGCTCTTGACAACATAAACTTATCGTATGGCACTTGCAAGAAGATTGAAAGCAAGTTGAAGAATCAGTTGGAAAAAGGATAATAGATATATCAGATAATTAGAAGAATCTGATGAATGTTATTCTTGGAATACGTTAGTTGAGAGCTACGTACCTCATCAAGGTGATTCCTAAACAAGGCTTAAGAAGGATGATCTAAAAAGGATCAACAAGAATCATCAGAAATCAAGAAATGTTATTTAATGAAAGTTATTCTTTCTGAGTATGGGATGTTTTTAACAAACAGACTTGGTCTACCGTTGACTTTATTAGTATTGATCATTAGGAGCTCTTTCATGTGAAGAAGAGAAAATGCCTGAGTCATGATTTTGAAGCATGAACACTTCAAGATGAAGTATCCTGAAGATGTTAGAAATCTTGTCATCAAGATTTTAAATCATGACTACAGAACTTAAGATTCTGAATGATGATTTCTTCGTCAGGATTCTTAAAGAAGATGATCAGAAGCTTGCTATTTAAATGGAAGCTTATGGTAACTGATTAAGCATGCATAAGATCTGGAGTAAAGCTTCTCATGAAGAACTGAATATCTAAGCTAAACAGTATATAACAGTTTGTGCTTCAATTCATCAGTAGCTAAAGAGATCGAGATCAGAAAATGTAGATAGAAGTCTGATGGCAAAAGAAGTCACTTGCTACAAGTGAAATGGGTTATGACATGTAAGATAAGTCTATCTCTACTTCAAAAGGACAAAGCTTAAGAAGAAAACATGAAATGCTTAAAAGAAATGGCTGAAGAATACACTAGGTGTTTCTATGTCATGAGAAGATACTACAAAAGAAGAACGAAGTAACATAACATTCTTAGCTGATGTTAGAACGCACGATGCAGAAGGTATCTTCAGAAGATAAAGTAGTTTCTCATGCAACATAAACTATCTTTAATACGGATGCTCGTAGTGGTGCAGTCAAAACACTAGCTGTGTTATCAGGATTCTGACTGTCTGCAAAGAATGAAGACATCTACTCCAATTCTGGAAAGTTCCCAAATTTCTGAAGTGATAAAAAAGGAAGATTATCAAGGTGTCAGAAGTTTGGAAGAACAACACATGCAAGATCAGATTTTCTGAGTTCTTGATGTATGTGTGTTTATGAAGAGAAATGGCTTGACATAAGACAAGTAAGTCATGTTAGCTTGAGAATGACATCTTAGTTGAACAAGCTTAATTTTATCAGAATGTTATCTAAAGTTTTGTTTCAGAAGCTCCTGATACATAAATGTATCCTTCTGTGTTCACTACTTTCTGGACTCATGTAACTGAGTGAAAGTATGAGCTTAAGAAGCTATCTGATGAAAAGATTCTGGTGTTCGAGTTCTTCACTATCAAATTCAAATTTTGAAGATAGAACAATCTTGGAAAATAAAAGGCTTAAATCATGATTGTTGAGAAATCATCATGAAAAAGCATTTCTAGGAAGCAGCTAGCATGTCTATTCAGAACAGAATATGATTCGAATATATTCTGATGCATATTGGTTAGATTACTCTGAATATCCAATGGCTAGTGAAGTACCTTCATCAAAAATCAAATCAAAGTCAGATTTGACGGTAAGCTTGAAAGTAAGAAACTAAAGCTTAATGGAAGAATACAAAGCTAGAAGCTATCTTCTCTTAATGAAGTTATTGATGAAAATCAGAATGAAGAAATTAGAAGATGCCTAATCAGAAACCATCGCAGTTCGTACTTCCTTAAGAAAGGAAAATTACTTTATGATGAACTGATTCTGGTTAATAAGACCAAACTTGTAAGAACAAGATCGGCATTCAAACCTTCAGAAGATGTATCTTAATGATCATGATGATATCTGCATCTGGTAAAGATTAGCATCTGTTAAATGATTGAATTCTGATGATGCAAGAAGATTCCAACAAGTTTCTTTAGTACATAACTGTTTAGAAGTATATGTTCATGCTAAGAAACTAGTGTCCTTCTGGAGGCAAGCTTTCTTGAAGATAGAAGATGGATGATTCTAAGATAAAGACTAGAGATAGAACTTGGTTCTTCTCCAACGATCAAAGATGAAACAAACATCAGAAGAGATGTTTTCATCTGTCAGAATGGAAGCTCATGAAGTCACAAAGATGACCGTGCCTCTGCACAAAGTTCAAGATTCCTATGAAGACTGCAGAAGAAAAAAGACAAACGATGAAAAGGGTTCCAGTAGTCCAGCTAGAAGTGCTTGCCAACAAAGTCATCGACTGCAGAAGCTAATGCCTGGTGATTTTGAAGAAGCCTCTACATCAGAAGTTGGGAATCTATGGAAATATTGAGAGTAATGAATTTCTAACTCTTCTGTTTAATTTAAACAGTTTAGAAATTATTCTTATATTCTATAACTATAATTTTTGAAAATTCAGAAGGATAGTATTTTCTAAAATTTCTGATTCAGTCTCTTTTATAACTAGAATCTTTCCTCAAAATTCCTGCTGAAGTTTAACCTATTCTCATTCTACATATGAACATAGTTCATTATTTAGAATGAAATAATCATCTCAGAATTTATGCTTCTCGAGAATAGAAAAATATATTTCTTAAACATGATGCGTATGAATCATGCTTTTGAAATGAAAACCTTTTGACTGTTGGAAACTAGGGTGTGATTCATTTATTAACCAATATGATATAAAGAGTTGGTACGTCAACAAATCTTTGTCTTATATGCACCATACCTCATATTTGATGGGACACCTCAGGTAACGAGAATTAATTGGATAAAGGTAATGAAATTATTCACTTTACCTCTTGTCAGAATTTATGTGTTTATTCCTTTTTTAGTTTCTCCTCTGTCTCTCCTTGAACCTAGTGTTTGCATAGGTCACCTATTTTCATCTTTTATTAGGCGTGTTACTTTATCATTTTAATTTTTCACACATGCTTTGAAAATAGTCTCCATTTATAGCTATATCATTAATCGTCGCGCTTCTCCAGTCCTTCTATCATTTATGATGACCATAAAAGTTCTCGCCTCCTTCATTCTCAGTCACTACTTCCTTGTGAACTTCATATCCTTTCTTTGTTTCGTTTCCCTTTTCTTCCAATCAACCATGTCTGTCAAAAATTTTTGTGGCAATGAAGAGATTCTTGAAGTCATTGTTGAAAAACGACCTCACTTTATAAGTCTTAAGGGAACAAATCGTGACATTATTCTCGATGTTCAAAAACAAAAATGGGGAAAATACTTTGATTTTTTGAATGGACCTATTTATTTAAATCTTGAGAAAGAATTTTGGAAGTACGCCTTAATTAGTGTAGATGGCAAATTTATTTTCTCTCGTATTCATGGTGTTGGGTTTGCCATCTCTCCTAAATCCATTGCTGATGCTATTAGTTGTGATCAATCGGGTATCACTGTGGATGAGTTTTGTTTTACCTATTTCTTTATTGGAAATCTTGCTAACATCTATGACACTTCTCTCTCATATGAACCTACAAATCCCAAAAATATTCTTGCCACCGCTAGAGCTTGGTTCAATCTCCTTCTTACCAACTTTCGTCCTCGTGAAGTTGATAAAAATGTTCTATCTCATGTTGATTGACTTTTTATCTACTTCTTAATGAACAATGTCTGTGTCAATCTGCCCTTAACCATCTTCAACTACCTAAAAGAATCTATAACTATCTCAAGAAGTCAACATAAGTCCTACATATCGTATGGAAGAATTTTATCTAAACTGCTTTATATAGATGAAATCACCAGTGTGGCTAAAAGGCTTGGATCAGACGATGCACTTGTTGAAGAGAGTTGTAACATTGTCAGAAGCCTTTTGGACTAATGTTCTGCTAGGAAATTAGTTTCTATATTCTGAATAGAAGGGAGCTTACAAACCTTACTTCTTAGACTTTACATATAGGATTCAAGAAGAGCTTACAAACCTCCTCTCAAAGACCATCTGACAGAGGAGAGCTTACAAACCACAGGCCCTGAAAATTTGTTGAATCTTAGAACCTCTAAGTTCTTAGTTTTGTCATTAAGTATGGTTGTGTCTTTCGTCTCCCATTGTAATTTCTTATTGAGTATTAATGAAATTTCTTTTTCATAATTCTTTGTCAATTTTTTTATACCTTTTTTATTTCTGACAAAGGGGGAGAAAGTGATATAATGATTTTGATATCCAATCTAAAGAATCTCATCCCAAATATAGTTGAATGTGTTTTATTTCTAACCATATGTTTGAGAATTGATCAGGAACTTCATAAAAGTTCACTGTATGTTAGAACAGGTTATCATAAGACAGAAGACAAGACATATCAGAAGCTATGATATATCATAATACATAATTTGTATTTGATAAGACATCAGAAGATATGTTCAGAAGAAATGGTTAATAATCAAGAAGATTATATCAGAAGCAAATGAACAAGAGATCAGAAGATATAATCATCAGAAGAAATGTACAAGAAAGAAAAATACCAAACAAGCTTGATCTGATAATATATGAATATCTGGTGTTGACCACTAAGTTATCAGAAAGAAGAGATGTCCGTGAATTTCACGCTGATACCCAAAACTTGTCAGAAGTTGTTAACTTTTTGAAATAATGATTCAATTGGTATCTAAAATTCAATGGTATCCAAACCTCAGATGGTATCTAGACTCCAGCATTAAAAGAATGTGAATTCTTCGGAAATGAAATCAAGTCATGGTCATAAAAGAAAATATTCGGTTTCTGAACCATAAAATGGCATGAGTATATATGCACCTATTGGTGATCTGTGCTAAGATATTGAAGATTTGGTTTTGATACATGATGCGTGGCATCTAAGAAAGTATCTACCCGTTTCTCATATATAATGCAAGACATCAAGTCTGATAAGAAAAATCAGGTTCTAATACGTCTACAGTTTCTGATAGCATGCTTGGTTCTGAGATGAAGACCAGCTAATTCTAGTCAGATTCTAATGAGACGTAATTGAGAAGTAATCCTTCTCTATTTATATGATTCTACTTCAAAATCATTTTGTGAGTCTTGGGATCAGGGGGAGACTCTGAACAAGTATAAATGAATTTTGAGAGTAACACAATTAGGGGGAGCCCGTTAAGCTTATCTCTGACTCTGTGGATTTATGGTGATTACCCTATACAAATTGCTCTATCCAAATGCATTGTTTGTCATCATAAAAAAGGGGGAGATTATAAGAACAAGATTTGGTTCTATGCACCTGGCCTTTGAGTTTTGATGATAACTGCACATGTTATCTAAGAGAACAATTCTGTATGATATGGTTTTTTTCTAGTGTGTGGCTGTTGTCAATATGATTATGACTTTGATAAGAAGGTGTGTGATGTCATCAGACTCTGTTATCAACACTATGGAAGAAAACATATGTGTGAACAAGATAAAGTCAAGATTCATGAATGTTTCTAATACAATGGTTCTAATGAACGTTAGTTCTGGACATTCTAATTGAGACTTTATAAGAAAGACCTATAAGGTTTTCTAATGTGATGCGCTTCTAATGTTACAAGTTCTGAAGATTCTGAAGACGTGGTTCTGGTGAACAAAGCTATGAAGATTCTGAAGACACAATTTATGAAGTTCAAGTTATGAAGAGTTTCTGAAGACAAGGTTCTGACTGAACAAAGTGCTGAAGACCTTGAAGACAAGAACGTGCTTAATGAAATCTGAAGACTCTGAAGACAAGGTTCTGAAAGAACAGGTTCTGAAGACTCTGAAGATAATGCTTCTAAAAAACCAAGTGCTGAAAATTCTCAAGATAGTTCTGCTGAACGAAGATCTGAAATTCTGAAGAACGTGGTTCTGAAGATTACACAAAGAATGACTCTTCTACAATACGCTTCATCAAGTTAATATCTGAAGCCTCTGAAGATGCTAGAAGAGTGAAGATCATAATGGTTTTGAGCTCAATATAATAGTACTAAAACTCTGCGACGTCTACCTCGATAGGGTGGCGCAAGGACAACATTTTGTACAGTGATGTTAACCATTCATTCATGTGAACGTTGAGATATTACTGTTGGAATATGTTTCCAAGAATACCCCTCAATGAATCTATTCTCTCCTGCTCTATAAATTGAAGACTTGGAAGCTTGAAGAAATATCTCCAATTGGTTGTTGCTTGAAGCAGCCACTGATCATGAAGAAAGAGAGAAAGAGAGAGATAGAGAGAGAGAGAGAGGGGGGGGGGGGGGGGGGGGAAAGAGAGAGAGAGATAAAAAAGTTAGTTATATGTTGTTTATACAAAAGGATTATTATTCAACACATCAAACAATCAACATGTAGCAATAAAGATGAAGCTGCTACTACAAAGTGTGCACAAACGATGATCATGCTAACACCATATGAAACTACTCAAGTGAGACATCAATAAGTGAAACATAGTAGCTTAGTTGAACTTGATGGTTGAATTGGAAAAAGCATTATATGCTCAAGAAAGGAGTATAAGATGCTGCAAGCTGAAGCTTAAATGAAGAATGCTTAATTAAGAAGAAGCCGAAGCATAATGATGAAGAATGTACAAAGATGCAACATGTTAAAGTCATGTGAAACTTGTCAAGTGAAACATCAATAAGTGAAGTAAAGTAACTTAGTTGATCTTGATAGTTAAGCTGGAAGAAGCATTACCTACTCAAGAAGGAGTACATCAGAAAGAAGCTTAAAGCTCATGATAAGAAGCCATAGTGCTCAATAAGAAAGCTTTTAAGCAATACAGAACTAGTGTGCTTTATAATCTCTTAGAGATTTATTCTTTAGATAGTTTCTATATTAGAAAGCAAGGAGTTGTTGCACATATCTTGCTAGAAACACTTAGGTGCTATTGTACTTCATTTGTGTAATCAGCTTGTAAGAAGCATATCAGTGCACAAAAAATCCTTGAAAAAGGTAATGTTCTTTAAGCGGTCGAGTGAAGACTAGGATGCTTGAGAGGGCCAGGTCGTTGTTGAACGGCTTGGAGCTTGATTCCTTGAGCGGTCGAGTGAAGACCAGGATGCTTGAGAGGGCCAAGTCGTTGTTAAACGACTTGAAGGTTGATTCCTTGAGAGGCAAATGAAAGCTAGGATTCTCAAGAAGGCAATGGAAGGTATCCATTGTGGTTGTAATCATTTTGATGATTAGTGGATTAAATCCTTGTGATAAGGAGAAATCATCTTGAGGGGTGGACTGGAGTAACTTCGTTAACAGTGAATCAGGATAAACATAATTGTGTTCATTTATTTTTATTTACATGTTAACACCATTAGTCTAAATGCCGTAAATGGGGACGAAATGTGAAACCCAATTCAAACCCCCTTTCTTCTATTTCTCAACCTTCAGAAAGGGCTAGGTTGATTTTCTCGAGGAGGCCATCATGAGTTGCATCAACTGATTCCCGTGCTCTTTTTCCACTATAACCCTCAAGCTTTCAAAATTGATTGACATTTTTACGCCTCAAAGTTTAATCAAAAGAAATCTTGGCATATCTCACTAATGTTTGGCTATCCATGAAACCCCTAGCCAGGGATGGATACTCGCCCCAAGTTGAGAGAGTCGCTTCCTATTTAAAAATAATTCCTTTAGCTGAGTGACTTGTCTCAAGTTGAGGAAATTGCCTCCCATTTAAAAAGCTTGCCTTCAGCTGAGAGACTCTCCCCAAGCTGATGGACTCGCCCCTCATTTGAAAGGGATACGCTTCCAAATTGTTATTACATTTGGACTGGATTATTTTTATAGTGATGTTAGACATATCATATCTGTGAAAACGAAGAAGAAGAAGAAGAAGAAATATAAGAAGAAGAAGCTAACAAGAGCCCTAAACATCTATCATCTTCATATTTCCTTTCTTTTTTAGGAGTTTGAGGATGATATGTCTTTAGGATTCTCGTTGTTTAGAGCTCTAAAGAATATATATATATATATATATATATATATATATATATATATATATATATATATATATATATATATATATATATATATATATATATATATATATATATATATATATATATAATTTGACCTTGGTTGTTAAACAAAATCATAGTGACAAGTGACTTATTCATTTTACCCGTTAATTTTATAAAAGAATCGAGATAATATATTACTTACAAAGAAAAAATGGTGAATGATAAAAGATTGAAAAGTAACATGTATTATTTCTTTTTTTAATTTTTTACCATTCACCACTTTCTTTGCGTGCTGCATTATTCAAACAAAGGACTTGCATTGTGAAACAACAACATTGCTTGCAATTTACAGTATGTTTAGAAATAAACTGCTCAATGTTGTCAACTGAGAAAAACAATAAATTATGGAGTGTTTTCTTTGATTGACAACATAGGAAAATTGTTCCAAAATAACATTGGTCTAACAAAAGGTGAAAAAATGATGATGTGTACGAGTTTGGGGCGACTATAGATGAGTTATAATTTGCGTTTACGAGTACTTTTATAGTAAAACCTGATTATCTAACACCTAGGTTATTAAAAAAACTAAAGGAGAATATCATTTAATTTAAAAATAAATAATAAAATAAAATAAAAGGCACCACTTTAAAAAAAAAAAAAACAATTGCATTTGTTGGAATTCAAAGCATGTCCTGAATTAGTTTTTCCCTCGATTATTTTAGAAATTGAGGGAATATATAGTATTTAAAAAAAATGGCGCGTCTTGGAATTATACCTTGGTTTTTTGTTCGGTGAGGTGAAAGTTTTGTCATGAAATGTATTATTTGTAGTAGTGTCTCTTGATAACAAATTATATGTTGAAGCAATAAAGTATAGTGAAACTATGAAGCCTTTTAATGATGCTCACTCATTGAAGACAATGTTGAATGTTAGATCTTGGTATCATAAGTTTGTGAGAGAATTTGTGGCTAAACTTCCTATTGGTTTCCTCTTTTTAATTTGTGGTGTAAAGAATGATGATAGTATTCCTAGGGTGCTGAATATAAGTTACAAACTGTTTGCTGGGAAACATGTCTCTGACATTAGTTTTTTCCAATATTCCTGTTATTTATGAGTTTGGTTTGGTTGGTGATGAAGATATGCATAATATGGAATCTTATTTTGGGTCGATAAAAAGTCACAATCTCAAGGCTCTTATCCACGAAGCCAAGGCTCTGCAAGAAATGATTAGCTTATTTTTATAGGAAAAATAGAAAGCAAGATGTCTCAAAAGTTTTTGAGAACATCTTGGCTCATTTAGCTATGTGTTTGATTTTATAAGTGATTATAGTATTTGGTTCAGGTTTGTTCAATATAAGATTTTGCTGAAGTTTCTTTAAAGAAAGATTTGATTGGCTAATGTTTGCAGACAACTTGTTAGGTAAGATGTCTTGAACATATTATGTGACATCTTAGCGCGCGTGATGTGCATATCGGGTTATGATTCACTTTAGATTTTATTCAAGATTTATTTTGGTTTTAATTCTTATTCAGATAAGAACTTAATTGAATATAGTTTAAACAAGCAATTTGGATTTTCATTTATTATTTAGATTTTCATTTATTACAAGATTTGTATTTGCACCTAATGAAAAGATTTGTATTTGTACCTAATGAGAAGATCTCAAATCACCATTAAATATGGATTGTTGTGCATTTCTATTTTGGAAAGATATTATGTTTTAAATCCTTTAATTGAGAGATTGGAATTCCTATTTATGTCAAGTAAATACAATATTGAAATTGTTTAATAAAAATTCAAAATTTGTTGTTCGTGGAAAGTAAGACATTGCGCATAATGTCTCAGACATCCTTTATCAACATGTCATGGACTGTTTGCTTGGAGTGAAAAATAAATTGAAGTATATATATTGCTTTTAAGATTTATTTCCTTTTTTGTTATATCAAAGATTTAGTGTATGTTTGGTGAGGTGTTGGATTTGACGCAGATTTGGTTTTGGAGAAGCCACTATATGTAGCTTTTTGTATAAAAGGTCCCAAATTATTACCAAAATGCCACTACAAATGTGCTTTTGTCATAAAAAATGTTGTACCAAACATATACTTAAGTGTGTTAGTTAGCACATGTTTAAATTTAGATTAAAAAAAACTATTTCTATCAAGATTGCATTTGGTGTTCTTCTTTGTTCAAGATTTATATCAATCAATGATCTCAATTATCATAATGAAGATTTGATTGATGATGTGCATTTTTAGGAAGGTTTAATCTTTAATAAATTCAATAAGAATGAAGTTGCTAATATGAAGAAATTCAAATTTGATCAATTAAGATTTGCAATTAACAATTATTGAAGACTGATCCCTTGTGTACTTTTTAGATTCAAGCCGAATTCATAACAAACATAGTTGATTTTCTTTCGTTGGGTTAACGCCTTCTAGAGGTATGTGATTTTGCACCGAACTTGGTTACCGATTTCTGTGCTATTTATATTTTGCTTTTATTCTGTTTGCTACGTAATTATCTTGTCATACACAGTTTTGTTGGGTTTGGAAACGGATAAGGGTGGTATTCTTAATGAGGAGATGAGAAGGAAGGCACAGGGTTCTTCATCTCAACCCGAGGTACTTGTCACTGAAAATATGGGGAGAAGTCATAAAAAGGAACCGAAGGTGGTAGAGAGAATAACATAAGCAAGTTCAAGCCGCGATACAAGAATATGGAGTGTCATTATTGTCACAAAACAGGACACGTACAAAAGTATTGCTATCAGTGGAAAAGAGATAACAAAGGCAAGAAGGGTAAGTCTAAACAAAGAGACCATGAAGATCATGATGATAATCGTGTTACTACTGCTACTAGTGATGATCTTGTTATTCTTTGTGATCATGAGTCTGTTAATCTTGTATCAGACAAGAGCATGTGGATAGTTGACAGTGGTGCTACATTGCATGTTACACCAAGGAAGGATTTCTTCACATCTTATACTTCTGGTGATTTTGGAGTATTGAAGATGAGTAATGATGGTGTATCTAAGGTAATTGGTGTTGGTGATGTTTGCTTGCGAACCAACATGGGAATGCAATTGTTGCTTAGAGGTGTTAAACATGCTCCAGATGTCCGCTTTAATTTGATATCTGTGCATATGCTAGATGATTATGGTTATGATAATCACTTTGGTTCTGGAAAGTGGAAACTCAAAAAAAGGTAACTTGGTTGTGCATAAAGGGAAAAAGCTTTCTAAATTGTGTTGGACAAAAGCTTTGGTTGCTAGGGACAGTGTGAATGCTATCGACATGGAAGCATCTTTGTGGCACTGAAGACTTAATCATATTAGTGAAAAGGGGCTGAATGTTTTGGCCAAAAAGGATGTTCTTCCTGGATTAAAGAATGTAGATTTGGAGAAGTGTTCTCATTGCATGGCTGGTAAACAGACTAAAGTATCTTTCAAGAGACATCTTCCTTCAAGAAAGTCAAAGTTGCTTCAATTGGTACATTATGATGTTTGTGGTCCATTGAAGGTAAAATCCTTTAGTGGTGCACTTTATTTTGTTACCTTTATTGATGATTGCTCCAGGAAACTATGGGTTTATGCCTTGAAGACAAAAGACCAAGTTTTGGAAAAGTTTAAAGAATTCCATGCTTTGGTTGAGAGGCAGACAGGCAAGAAGCTGAACTGTGTTCGTTCAGGCAATGGTGGAGAGTATTGTGGACCATTTGATTCCTATTGCAAGCAGCATGATATTTCACATGAAAAGACTCCTCATAAAACTCCTCAATTGAATGGTTTAGCAGAGAGGATGAATCGAACACTAATTGAGAGAGTAAGGTGTATGCTCTCTGAAGCTAAGTTGCCTAATCATTATTGGGGCGAGGCACTATACAAGGCAGTGCATGTTATTGATCTCACTCCTACTGTTGCTTTGAACAGTGAAGTTCCAGACAAAATTTGGTTTGGAAAGAATGTCAAGTATGATCATTTGAGAGTCTATGGTTGTAAGGCTTTTGTGCATATTCCAAAGGATGAAAGATCCAAGTTAGATGCAAAGTTAAAACAATGTATCTTCATCGACTATGGACAAGATGGGTTTGGCTACAGGTTGTATGATCCCGTAGGGAAGAAGCTTATTCGAAGCCGTGATGTGGTGTTTATGGAAGACCAAACTATTGAAGATATTGATAAGGTAAAGAAGACTACACCCAAGAAAGATATTAGTTTGTCTAATGTTGATCCAATTCGATTACCTAACCATAATCTGGATGCTATAGGCGGGGATGATCACAATGGTGAGCCATATGATTATGTTGATGATCAACAACTTGGAGATGAGGTAAATATTCTAACTAATGATGGTGAAGGGGAGAGCGATTTGTCACGGTATGGAAATCTTGGTGAAACTCCAGAATCATCTCAAGTTCAACCTAGGAGGTCTAACAGGCAGAGACAACCTTCTACAAGGTATAATTCTGATGAGTATGTGACCTTGACTGATGAGGGTGAACCCGAGTGTTTCCAAGAGGCCATGGAAAGTGATGAAAATCAAAAGCGGATGGATGCAATGCATGATGAGATGAAATCATTGCACGATAATCACACTTATGATTTAGTGAAGTTGCCTTGGAAAACAGATGGATTTATGGAGTTAAACATGAGAGCAACTCTAAGTCTCCAAGATATAAAGCCAGATTAGGGATGAAAAGTTTCCGTCAAAGAAAGGGTGTTGATTTTAATGATATTTTTCACCTGTTGTAAAAATGTCATCTATTAGAACCATGTTGAGTTTGGCTGCTACTCTTGATTTAGAGGTTGAGCAAATGGATGTGAAAACGGCCTTCCTTCATGGTGATTTGGAGGAAGAGATCTACATGAAACAACCCAATTGTTTTCAAGTTAAAGGTAAAGAAGATTATGTGTGTAGATTGAGAAAGAGTTTATATGGGTTGAAGCAAGCTCTAAGGCAGTGGTACAAGAAGTTTGAGTCTATTATGTGTGATCAAGGATACCAGAAGACTACTTCAGATCATTGTGTCTTTGTTAGAAAATTTTCTAACGATGACTTCATAATCCTGTTGTAATATGTTGATGATATGCTTATTGTAGGAAAAAGTATTTCTAACATTAACATGTTAAAGAAGCAATTGGGAGAGTCATTTGCCATGAAAGACATGGGAGCAGCTAAGCAGATTCTTGGAATTAGAATCATGCGTTACAGAAAAGAGTAGAAACTTTGGATGTCACAAGAAAATTATATCGAAAGAGTGTTGCAAAGGTTCAATATGGAAAGTTCTAAGGTGGTAAGCACTCCTCTTGCTACTCATTTCAAGTTGAGTTCTAATCAAAGTCCTTCAAGTGAAGATGTAGCGTTTGATATGAAATGTGTTCCTTATGCATCTGCTGTGGGTAGTTCGATGTATGCAATGGTGTGTTCAAGACCAGATATAACACATGTTGTTGGTACAGTCAGTAGATTTTTGTCAAATCCAGGTAGAGAGCATTGGAATGCTGTAAAATGGATTTTAAGATATCTTCGCGATACTACTTCTATGAGGCTTTGTTTTGGAGGAGATAAGCCTACTCTAGTGGGGTACTCTGACTCTGATATGGCTGGAGACATTAATTCCAGAAAGTCCACTTCGGGCTACATGATTAAATTTGCAGGGGGAGTTGTTGCTTGGCAGTCCAGATTACAAAAGTGTGTAACACTATCTACTATAGAGGCTGAGTTCATTGCAATTACCGAAGCATGCAAAGAGTTACTATGGTTGAAGAAATTTTTGCAGGAGCTTGGATTTGTTCAAGACAAATATGTGTTATTTGTTGATAGTCAAAGCACTATACATTTTGGTAAGAATCTGACTTTTCATAATACGTCCAAACACATTGACGTGAGATATCATTGGATACGTGATGTTTTGGATGCTAAGGTGTTGGAGTTGGCTAAAGTTCATACAGATGATAATGGTTCTGAAATGATGACTAAAGCATTACCAAGAGGGAAATTTGAAGCTTATTGTGATATCGCCGGTTTGGCGATTTCCTCCACATAGTTGTGAGGGGAGATTTGTTGGGTTTGGGCTCCCATCCTATATGGAGAAAGACCCAAATATGAATAGCTAATTTGTCTCACTTATTTAAGTGGAGAGGATCAATTTAGGATTGAGGGAGATAGAGAAAAATAAGGATTCAAAAGGAGAGAAAAGAGGAGAGAAACTCATTCCCGTTTTTCTGCAACTAGTCTCACTTAATCGACGATCCCCGATTCGTTAACCGTTGGATCGAGCTAAAATTTGGAGGGCAGGTTAGTAGCATATATCTAGCTTTTGACCGTTCAGATTTCCAAAACAACGTCTGAGGTGAAATTTATTTGCTTCGCACTGAAGCTGCAAATTTGGGAAAAAATTTCAGCTTTTTTATTCTTATTTGTAAGGTAGTTTGCTTTGTGATTTGCGGTTGTTAGCACTAGTTTGTGAATCACTTTAACACTCTCTTGTACCCTTAACTGATTATAGTGGAGTTATTTCTTATGTCTGAACGCCTCGTGGTTTTTACTCTCATATTGAGGGGTTTTCCACGTTAAAAACATCGGTGTCTTTTGTGCCTTTATTTTGTTCAATTTGCCGTCTTATATTTGTTTTTGATTCTCAGGATTCCTACAAGTTTGGGGGAGTTTTATATATGATGCGTATTGGTCTATTATTGTGTCTTAATTTCCCATCAAGTTTGCAAGACATTGCGTATGACATCTGTTCAACCAAAAAACATAATTTCACCCAAAATAAGGGGACATGTCTCATATTAAAAGACTCACCCATATCATAGAGATAACCTGAAATAAGCCTTAAAACACTTCTCCCTTTTACAAACCTTTGTGTTTGAAGGATTGTGTAGCATTATATTTGTGAGAGTCACAAATAAGGGCGACGTCAGGGCGCTACCTCTCTGTCAGAGGTCTCGCCTTTAAGGAATATGACTTGTACAATATTGCTATCCCCCACTGACCATATAGGAATAAGTTAGGTCACGACTCCTGGAAAAAAGGTGATCAACAATCTCCTCCAATCAACTCCAATCAAGGGGGAGTGGTTACCACTTTTTAGGCTTTCCTAAACATAGGCTTAAAAGCCTCTATTAATATTCCCCTTCTAACAGGAAAGAAGGTCGAGTCATAACTTAAACATATATAGCTCAATACACATAGCCTCTAACCTCACGTGAGCTGGTGTTTAATAGCAATGTAAAAACCATAAAACCACCATATAGAGCCTTTCGCCACCACATGCAAACCCTTGTTGTAATAAACCGACTAAAGCCTCTGAGTTGTTGAGAATAATAATATGTCAAGTGTGAGATGGAGTCACACATTGATTATAAATATGGAGAGTTGAGCAATTATAAGCGGGAGAATCCATACACCTATCACCTTAAGGTTTTGGGTGAATATGTGGTATCTTTCTCACTTGTGTTGCTCTTGACCCAATGTTGATGCTCCTTCTCATACCCCAATAAATGGTATCAGAGTCTGATTCGAGTAAAGTGATCGGCTTACTTGTATCATAATTCTCAAAAAGAGGTGTCCCGTTGAAATCGAATGCGCAGGAAGAAGTGTATCGAAATGCCCTGGAAAGAGGTGTCAACGGCGGTACAAATAAATGTGGACAAAAGAGAGCATTGTGGACTCACACTTAAAGAGCATTATGAACTCACACTTGAAGGGAGAATGTTGAGAATAATAATATGTCAAGTGTGAGTTATAGTCCCACATTGATTATAAATATGGAAAGTTAAGTATTTATAAGTAGTAAAAATCATACACCTATCACCTTAGGATAAATATGTGGCGTCTTTCACATGTGTTGCTCTTGACCCAATGTTAATGCTCCTTCTCATACCCCCAAAATGAATATGAGGTAGGGATACCACACCCTTATAGTTTTTTGACCAATCCATAATAGTTACTTGAAGATATAAACTTATAAAAGCTTCTAATGTGAAAATGGCACTATCATATAAAATTTTAAAAAATTTGTTCAAAAATTATTAATTTATAAATATATTAATATGTAAATATAAATAAATATTGAATCAAGAATTAATCTAGACTAAATATTAATCTAAATCAATAATACAAGCACATATCAATTGAATCATCTCAATCAACTCCTAAAACTTTGTTAACCCGACCCACCCTATATAAAATTTGTAGTTAACGTTCTTAGGTGTCAAAGCAACTTTAACTATTAATTTATAAATAACATAACATTTCTAATTATCACTTACATGATAAATAAATATAATATAATAAGATAAGTGTAAATGACTAGAGATATTGTGTTAGAATATAGAAGAAAAAAAACTAATAGTAAAACTTATTAATTGATTTAAATTTAACTATTGATTTATAACTCTTGACCCAAAAAACTATTGATTTATAAATAACATTTTTAATTATCTCTTACAAGAAAAACATAAACAAAATAAAAAGATAATAGTAAATGAATAGAGATATTGTTGAGAATAGAGAAAAATAATAAGATAATCGTAAAACTTATTGATTGATTTATAAATGATTAAATATATAATATAAATGACTACAAAAATGTAACTACTTCACACATATTATAAAAAAAAATTATTGTTAAAATAATTGTCAAAATAAATTTATAATTTATAATTTAATTTTATGAATCGTTTGATGAAAGAAAATCTTATGAATTGGTTCATTTGATGGGTGATGACTAATGACAATTTATATGACTGATGAAAAATTATATAAGTTAATTAAAATGCTTCAAATCAAAAGGGACAATAGGATTAGTAGGTGATAACTTAACATGCTTCTGTCAAAAACCTGTCATGTTCAAGCAGCTTATTTTATTTTATTTTATTGCAAATAATTGATAATTGATGTATGGGTTGGTTGGTAAGTCTAAGAAGCTAATTTTGGTGGTCCACTTTTTCAAGATGGTTAGCCGTTTCAAAGAAGACACATCCCATGTAGCTTAATCCTAACAAGAAGATACATCCCATGTAGCTTAGTCCTAACATAACTGTCCCTTTAAACCAACTCAGGTAATAATAGATGGTAACTATGAAGCTAACTCATATAACTGTGAAGGAAAATATCAGATGTAGGAACAGATTCGAACTTAATACAACCACTTGTTAGACATGAATTTGACATCACAAAACAAAGGCGAGGAGATATCAACACCACAAAACAAAGGCAAAGAGACACTTAAATGATTTATATATGTTGTGTTAATTTGGTAATCAACCATAGCAAAAAGCAAAAGTATAAACAAACTAATACCAATTCATAGAACTATACTTCAAAGAAACAACTTCAAACATGATAATACATAACACAGTAGCTGCTAAGTTCATCATGATAATGTCAACCAAAGAAAATAATAATAGTAATAATTAAAAAATAAAAAATAAGAATCTGTAAATTTATCAGAGAATTGTTAAGAACGAATTGATAATCTTATCAATCTATTGTCATTATAATGAAGACACCTTTAAAATTTGTCAAATACTTTCCAGCTAGCATTGCAATCAGCACAAGAAGAAAGCATGCATTATGTAACACGACTAATCTAGAGTTGGAAGTAGTTTTACAAACAGGACCCAACCCTATTCCTTTTTCATAAGGACCAAGAACCAACTTTTATTTTTCTCCCAAATTTTTAAAATACTCTCATGTGGGGAGTCATTTCTAGGGGTATGGCACTGTCTCTGCTAAATAGCTTAATGAAAAAAGATCGAACATCTGGTATGCAAGCATAAGAACTTTCTAACATGAAAAACCAGCATAACTAGCATCAAATACAGCTAAAGAACAATCACATTTAAATCAAACACCAGCATAAAAAGCACTATTATCATTTTGCCGTTTTCAGGATACAACAGAGATAATCCCTCTCAAATATTTAAACCAAATTACACTGGTATCAGATTTAAAGTTATTTAAAAGTTTAAACCCAATCAAAGCTTACATTTCCTGAAGAACACAAACCCTAAACTCAATCAATCATGCAGAATACCCAAAATGTCCTCATCCCTAAACAAATGGAACCTGCAAAATCAAAACAAAACAGAAAAACAAAATTTCATTTCAACACAATTCTTCACATAGAAAGGGGGAAAATCACACTATTCCGATTACTTACTCTTTGTCATCGAGCTTAATTTGAGAGCCACCGTACTCCGGCAAGAGAACGAGGTCACCTTCCTTGACAGACACCGGAATCAAATTTCCCGATCTGTCTCTCGATCCAGGTCCAACAGCCACAACCTTTCCCGAATTAAGCTGTTTCGAAACCAGAAACAGTTTAACAACCGAATCTAAATCGATTAAGAGAGATATACAAAATGAAGCGAGTTTAGAGTTTTAACCTGGGAGGTTTTCTCCGGGAGGAGAATACCGGCGGAGGTTTTGGAAGGAGGGACGATTTTCTCGACGAGGATGCGGTTGAAGGTTGGAATCAAACGCTTTGCCATTGTGTTGGAGTTCGAAGATTAGGGTTTTACTGCAATGAATATTCTGAGAAAGATTAGGGTTTTAACACTAGAAGAAGCAGAGGTTCTAGATCAGAAGGGAAGGTTCTAGGTTCTAGTTTGGCGAAATCCTGCTAAGATGGGCTCTATTGTAAAGCCCATGGAAGACTACAACATAGTTTTGGGCCTGGGCTTTCACTTTCTTCTTTATTGTGTTATAACTACTCACACCCACTAGTGTTTCTAATACACCATTCCCTCTCAAATTATGTTTTAAATATTTAATGACGAGTATATATAGTAATATACATAAAAATTTAAAATATAAATATAAAATAATAAATGGTTTTTTCAATGTGATAAAAAATCAGGGCGTTCAATTATTGTTTTCTTTTAAAGCAATGAATATTCCTTCTTTTTTTTTTAAGAAATAATGAATATTCCTTCTTTTAAAAAAAAAAAAAGAAATAATGAATATTGCTTGTGTTGTCGTGATTAATTTGTATGATATTTGAATCCGAGAGGAGGAAGTATCATTTGATATTACTATCATTTTTATAAAGTACTTTCAGAAAAGGATGTTTTTTAAAGTAGGGAGAAAAAAATCATGCACAAAGGGAATAGTTTGTAAAGGAACTTTTTTTTTGGATTAATTCTAAAAGAACTTTGTAAGTTGCAACTTCATCCTAAGTTTTTCTTTTAGTTTTTGTTTGGGCAAACTATTAACAAACGAGATACGTTTCTGAGTGAAATATAATTTTAGACACACATTTATTTGCAAACTGTAATAAAAGTAAGAAGTTAAAAAATAAAAGAAAAAAAAAACTTAAGAATAGTAGTAATTTTAAATTGACATAATAATAAATGTAAAAGATGAGAGGTAAACAATAATATTATGAATAATATGATTAAAAATAAAAGCTATTGAAATCTGTATTAGATAAATTATCGTTTAGTTTTTTTTTAACAAATAAGACATTATTTTATAAGAGAGAATACAATTTTTAAATATCTACTCAATCTATTTTAATAAGCTCCCTTAATCTTTTTAACATATTTAAAAAAAATTGTCGATAAATTTCTATTATTCAATATTTTGGTCAGTAGTAAAGTTAATCTCGTTTATAACAATAGTATTTGTTTTCGTATATAAAAGTATTTTAATCAATAATATATTTTTTTCTCGTATATAAATATTATTTTTGTTGTTACATTATTTATAAATACATTTGAATCAATAGTAAAGTTATTCTCGTATATAAAAATATTTGAATCAAAATATTATTTTTGTTTTGACAATATTAATAAAAATATTTGAATCAATAATAAAGTTGTTCTCGTTTATAATAATAGTATTTTCCCCCTATATAAAAATGTTTTAATCAACAATGTATTTTTTCTCGTATATTAATATTAATTTTGTTTTGACACTATTTATAAAAATATTTAAATCAATAGTAAAGTTGTTCCAGTGTATAAAAATATTTGAATCAAAATATTATTTTTGTTTTGACAATATTTATAAAAATATTTGAATCAATAATAAAGTTGTTCCCGTTTATAACAATAATTAAATTAATAAAACATAGTATTTATCTGACAAATGAAATAATGATAGATGTTTTTAGCAATTAATTTGTTGTTTACTTTAGCACATTACACATGGAAAAATATTTGAAAATTTTGGATTGTGGAATATAGGGTTATTTTGTTTACAGAGATATGAACATTGTTAGGTATACCTTGCCAATGTCTCCAAATATAACATTTCTAGAAGCATCAGTACTCAGTAGCGTTAGTTTTGTTAAATAAATTATGCATTAGAAATATAATATTGGTTAGAAAGTTTGTATTTCTATGTCCAACATTATATTCTTCCACAAAAAGTCATACATGTAGCATAAACACTAATAGAAAATCTTCGATTGCTAAGACACACTCAATTCTAGTATGTATATGTGTGTGTGTTGTGAATTTTGTTGTGAATTACAACAAAATTCAATATCAATTTGTGAGGCAAAGAACAATAACAACCAAAATAAATGGTCTTCAGCAATAATAATCCGTACACAGTAATATAACAGAATAAGGCAAGGAAAAACAGAAGGTTTGTTTACCCAATTTGATCAAACGATCTACTCTGGGGGAAAGAACAACTCTCCAATTCACTATACTCAGAAAGTTGTTACAAGAGATTACAGATGAGTTACAAGAAAATAGCCTTCGCCTTCAGGTTCCCACGAACAACCCTATTTTCTACCCAAGTGTTTCCCAACCTCGTCAACTCTCAATATATGAATCACTCAAACTCAAGGTGTAACAGTGTTTCACAATCACAATAACCTTAAACAACTCCAAAGGTTTCCCTAAACCTTTGCTTTTCTAAGGCTTTCCTTGTGAATAGCTAAAACTCTATGTTATACCTTTAAACCTTTGCTCTCCCTTGCTGGTGTAAACTCTAAGATTGTCACACACCAAGCATTAGAGCCGTCAAAATGGGCTAGCCCACATGGGCCGGCCCACTAGGCCCGAAGAATCATAGGGCTTGAGCCTTAAAATTAGAGCCCATATTTTTCAGGGCCTTTTTAGCCCAGCCCTAAAAAGCCCGCTACCCATTAGGGCTAGCCCATATGGGTCGTGGGTAGCCCATTAGGCCTATATCACTATAAATTTTAAAAAATTATACTAATACTTATATTATCTTACTCCAAAATAAGACGTTAATTTTTCTCACCTCATTAAATTTTATATATATTTTATTCAATATTTCTTTTTTAAATATTATACATTAATATAATCAAAACTCTTTTTTCGTATTCTATTAGTTTCTCTTATGTTAAATATTTGAGTATTATTTTATACAATTTAGACATGTATTGTATTTTAAAACACATTATAGTATTGATAAAAGATAATATAGTACTTAAAAATGTATTATAAAAATGTATTATGTTTAAAATAATATAATTTTTTAATTTTATTTATAATAAATATTATGGCATTTTTATTTTAATTTTTTATTAATAAAAGCCCATTTAGGGCCGGGTAGCCCGAAGCCCATCTAGGGTCGGGCTCGGGTAGTAATTTTCGAGCCCATATTAGAAATGGGCTTTTTTGACTCAGTCCTAAAAAGCCCGAGCCCATTAAGGTCGGCCCGTTTAGGGCCGGGTAGCCCATTTTGACAGCTCTACCAAGCATATAAAAGATACATATTTATAATAACAAATACCCAACAAACAAAGCCCAAAATCACATGGATCCATTGACCGAATTGAAAAAGCCCGAAAACTCAAAAAACTATTCATCGTACGGACAACACTATTCACTATACGGGCGTCACTATTCATTCGTACGGATAACACTATTCAGCGACCGCTTTTTTTTCCTTCGACTTTTCGTTCGACTTTCTAAAACTTCCGATTTTCGCGGTAAATGCAATCTCCAAAATATGTTTTCTTTCTCTTCATCAACAAAGGTTTTAAGGCACATTTACAACAATCTCCACCTTGACTTTAAACCGTGTTGATACCAATTTAACAATCAACAACATTGCTGCTCTCTACCAAGTTGAAACTTTAATCAATAACTTTGATCAAATTCAAGCAATCCTTGAATCTTGATCTCGCAACTTGCATCCACTTGTTGCTGATTACCCTTTTCTGCCTGGGTAATTTAACAAGCCTACAAGTATGATTTTTTAACCACCATTGACTTCATCTGTTTTCAAATGCCTCCCTGAAAGTGTTTCTTCTTTTATTTTGTAGTCCTTCAGCCACATTAAAAACATAATATCCAAGGCTAGCATAACTGTCCCTTTGAGATGTTACAATAACCATCATTACCTTATCATGAGTCAAATGATAATCAGAGATCTCTGTAATCGCTCCCTCACTACTGCTAGCATCCATAGTAGGAAACTCCACCTCAAACTGAGTTTTCTCCATTATAGTTTCTCCTATGTTTCTCCCCTGGTTTTCACTATTCTTCTTCTGAAGAAATTCTCTACCAACCAAGTAATTTGTTTTAACCTCAGCTCTTCCCCAAAAACTCAATAACAACTCAGCGGTAACATGCCTTTTTATCCCTTGATTTCTGCAAAATTCATTGTACTTCTCTGAAACTTTCTCAAGACATTCATAACGCCTTAAACTCAAATCCCATAGCTCTTCCTTGTCATGAAAGCCTCCACTAGTTGACGATGAATGAATAATAACATTTGAACCTTCTAAAATATATAGACCATATATTTTAGACCCTTTAGCAATAATCAATTTATCACACGAAATCTTCAACACTCCACGTTCAACTCTAGTACAATAGCCTAGATCATCAAACATACTTATAGATAACAAATTTCGCTTGAGTTCTGGAACATACCTAACATTGTGAATAAGAAGTTCACGATCATTAAACATTTTAAATCTTACCGTACCAATACCATGAACCTTGCATGCCTTATTATTACCAAGGCGAACTACTCCACCTTGCACCATCTTCAAAGTTTGAAAGTATTCTATTCTTGGACACATGTGATAAGAACAACCTGAGTCAATGACCCAACTATCTTCAGTTTCCAAACCCAATACTACTAGTACTTTGACATCCTCATAACTTTTCTCACCCAATGCAACTACAACTTGAACAGAATCTTCATTGACCTTTCTTTCAAGACAATCCCTTTTAAAGTAACCGATTTTCTGACAATTAAAACATTTTACCTTTGACTTGTCAGACCTCTTTGATTTGGACATCCCTTTATGCTCACCTCCTCCTCTTGACACATTTAAGCCTTCACCACTATCTTCAATCTTCAAATCTTTCGACTTTGAAAATTCTTTGGATTTCACCGCCGTCTGGACTTCATCCAAAGTAATAGTACCTTTTTTACCATAAAGAAGGGCATCCTTAAAGTGCTCAAAGGATCTGGGTAATGAACTCAACAGGAGCAAAACCTTGTCCTCTTCGTCAATCTTCACTTCAATATTCTCAAGATCATCGATAATCTTATGAAATTCTATGAGCTGCTCAACTATGGATTTGTTCTCCACCATTCGGAATGAATAGAGTTGTTGTTTCAGATACAACCTGTGTGCCAAAGACTTTGTCATATACAATGATTCAAGTTTTGCCCACATAGCAACCACAGTTTGCTCCCTGGCGACTTCTCTTAGAACTTTATCCCCGAGGCACAAGATAATGTCACTCCTGGCCTTATCCACCATCTCGGTCTTCTGTACCTGTGTAAGCCCTGTAGGCATCAATGTTTCACTCTTCAAAGCATTGATACACTTCTCTTGAATTAAAATTGCTTGCATCTTAATTTTCCACAACCCGACGTCGTTGTTACCAGGAAATTTCTCGATCTGCCATCTACTAACCATGGTGCTCACTTGTCAACAATATCTCTTTGCTCCACGCTCACCGCACCACTTGTTGTGAATCTTGTTATGAATTACGACAAAATTCAATATCAATTTGTGAGGCAAAGAACAATAACAACCAAAATAAACGGTCTTCAGTAATAATAATCCGTACACATATAATATAACAGAATAAGGCAAAGAAAAACAGAAGGTTTATTTACCCAGTTCGATCAAACGATCTACTCTAGGGGAGAGAGCATCTCTCCAATTCACTATACTCAGAAAGTTGTTATAAGAGATTATAGATGAGTTACAAGAAAATAGCTTTCGCCTTCAGGTTCCCAAGAACAACCCTATTTTCTACCCAAGTGTTTCCCAACCTCTCCAACTTTCAATATATGAATCACTCAAACCCATGGTGTAACAGTGTTTCACAATCACAATAACCTTAAACAACTCCAAAGGTTTCCATAAACCTTTGCTTTTCTAAGATTTTCCTTGTGAATAGCTAAAACCCTATGCTATGCCTTTAAACCCTTGCTTTCCCTTGCTGGTGTAAACTCTAAGATTGTCACACACCATGTCATACCCCAAATTTTGACCACCAAGATTTCCCATCATTGTGAAGATCATTACCACAATATGGATGTACCATCATGCCTCATCAACCTCAAAGATGGGTGAGCATTCACCATAATCAAGAATTAGGGGTTTGAGCCCTCTCAGAGCACTTAGACAAAAGATAAATCAAGAAATGACATGATCTTCAACTTGTCTAACCTATCAAATACCTATAAAGGATCAATAGGACTTCCACATCAAGAATCAAGCACAAGGTTGCAACACTCCAAGTGGATCAAGTCATTTTAGCCTCAGGGGATGCATTCATCAAAAATCAGGAATTAGGATTTCTTGACCTAATTCACCCCTAAGTTGAATTTTGAAGCAAGATATGAGCCAAGACCTCAAGACATGATTTGAGGGCCTCAAATACACTACATTGATCCATTTGCAACAATGGATTGATCCAAGAAGCTTGATTCACAAGTTTCATTTTCATCTGGACCACAATTAGGGTTTTGAAGGGAAAAGTCAACTGTACCTTTGACTTTTGACCAGGACATGCTCCCAAGCCTTGGGACATGATTCAATACACCCTATATCACCTATGGAATCCATCCATTAGGTTTGATTTAGGTCAAGGACTTGATTTCACAAAGGATCGCGTCGTTTGAATTTCATCCGATAAAAAGTCAACTATGCACAAAATCAAGTTTGACTTTTTGGAATTTTTCACAAATATGGTTCCCCTAAGTAAAAAATAATGTTAATATGTGACATTGATCATCATTCATCAAGAAAAAAAAAAGTGAGGTTTCTTGCATAAGGGGCAACCATAAGAAACCAAAAATTTTCTAAGTTATGGAACAAAAGTGATTTTGGTACCAACTTCCAAGGATCATAACTTGAGATCCAAGCAACCATTTTGGGTGATCCAAAGCTGGATTTCTAGGTCTTGCTTCACTCTACAAAAGCTTCAAATACCTCCAACTCCAATTCTTTATGGATTTTAAGTTATGGAGTGATCAAAATCACAAAAACATGAAAATGACACTTTTTCCAACACTTAATGAAAATTTGCCTAAGTTACCAGCCTTGAACATCAATGTTCATGAGGATTTTTCAGTTGGATCCAAATAGTTTCAAAACAAACTATGATCACACATGTTTTGTATCATATGAGGGCTTTCTAAAAAGCACAAGAGCCTCCCATAACTCAACCTGAGCAGGGAGATATGAATCCCTCAAAATCACCATTTCCAACTGTCCCAAGCAAGGCAGATTTTGTGCATTTGCTTGATTTGGCACATTTGAACAACTCCAAGCCTTGTCATCCATTTGGACACATCTGAGGATAAAACAAAAGGAGAATGATCTGATCCCCAAGCCTCCAAACCTAAAAGAGCTAAAAAATGCCAAGACTCCAATTTTGTTTCAATGCATTCAATGGATGCATCAAGGTGGCATGAACTAAGGCAAGCTTAACTGAATGAGTCAAGCCTTATCTCTGAACCAAAAGACCATAGGTATGTGCTCTAACCTCAAGTCAATGGCTAGAGGAGACTTGAGATTCCATTTGATCCACATTGGCCACAGACCTGCGCAGTTGCCACACACTATTGCTGCCAAAACAAACTTGACACACTATAAATAGATCTCATTTGTGACCAGTTTGAGTACACCAAAGCACCCAAACTGATGCTTTCCTCAAAATCTCCCCTTTCACTCCAATTTTGCCTTCTAACTCAAGTCACTATCGGGTTTTGAGATTGAGAGTGATTCCAACCAAACCAATCACACACACACCTCATAAACATCATGTATGAGTGATCCATAACACAAAATCACATCTGGAACATCAGATTCACAAAATCACCAGCCAATCGCTCAAGTTGTTGACAGAGTTGCAGTTGAGGTACCACAACCAGTTCCAGCTCATTTCAATCCACTCCAAGCATTCAAACACACTCCTTGGCACTTAAGAAAGCTGTCCAGATCATTGGAACATATCTGCCACACCTCCATCATCAAACTCGATCACCAGCTGCAAGAGGTAAGCCTGAACCCTTCTAACTTTATGATCCATGCATCATGAATGAATTTTTGAGTTACCATCTTGTTTATGCATGTATGTAGAGTGATAACCCTCAATTAATTGCCATAAATCAATCGTGTATGGAATTTCATTGTGTTCATGCTGAAATTAGGGTTTTTGAGGTTTTCAGTTGATTTCTTTCTCCATGCTTAATATAAATGCAATTAAACTATATAGTTGTGATCCTTGTTCAAAAACGAACAAGATTGGTACTTGAATCATGCAAAACCATTGAGAAATCATGGAGAAAAGTGAGAAAACGTAAATCTGCAAAAATAGAGGGCGCGGGCAAGAACCAAGTGTTCTTGGCGCCATAATTCAAAATTTTGAATTTTAGTTATTTTGTTTAATTAATTCAAAAATTAATTTCTCTCTAAATATTTATGTTTTTGAATTGATTCTTTTTCTCAAAATTCACTAAAATGATTAAATATTTTATTTTACAAAAAAAAAATCCAATTTATATTATTTATTTAATATAGTTAGAATTTTTGTAATTAATTTCATTTTTATTGTTTTTTAAAATTTTTAAAATGAAATTCCCACTCTGATCTTTCAAAACCAATTAAATTCCAAGCTTTCATATGATTAAACATGATTTTTCAAATTATTTTTTAAAGTGTACAACTTGTTTTTGAATAGGTTTGGTATTTTATCATTTATTATTTAAATTTCCTTTGAAAAATGACATTTTAATTTAAAATTAGGGTTTCCTCTCGATTTTAAATTTTCAAACAACATTAGGCCTCTATTAGAATGTAAGACCCATTCCCTTTGTAAATACACAATTTTTGGGGCCTCAGTCGTTGTATAAGTCCCTCTGTGGTTTTCAAAATTGCGACGCGATCGTCGCCTTTTCAAAATAAACCATTTGGGTATCTCCTTGAGCTATAAGCCCCAACTCTTGTATAAAAATAACTTTTGGGCCTCTTGATAGAGTATAAGTCCCATCCCTTGTATAAATAATCTTTGGGCCTCAGTCATTGTATAAGTCCCGATACGATTTAAAAAAAATCTCGGCGCGACCGCCAATTCTAAAAACATTTTTCATATGGGCCTCTCCTTGAGTTGTAAGCCCCATCACTTGTACATAAAATAAACTTTGGGTTTCTAATAGAGTGTAAGACCCAACCCCCTTTGTACATAAATAATCTTTGGGCCTCAGTCATTGTATAAGCCCCTGTACAATCTTCAAAACAACGGTACGATTATTGTTTTTTCATCCGGGCCTCTCCTTGAGTATAAGCCCCAATAACTTTTTCAAAAACAACTTCCCTTTTGATTTAGGTTCAAATTCATAGTTGTTGTCAAAACTTTCTTTAATTTCTTGAACAATTAACCATACAGCTGTTATTATGGAAGCTTGCTCACCTGTAAGTTTTTATCAGTTTTCTTTACATGCTTATATATATATATATATATATATATATATAACTGTATTGCTGGAAGCTTGCTCACCTGTAAGTCCTTCTTTCATATCCTTTTTAAATACTTGTCATATATCAACTATATATATACTTGTATACCTGCTTAGAGTTTTCCCCGGCAATTAAGTCTAGAACTAGTTAAAGTCAGTGGTCACTCTTTCAATACAGTCAAAACTAGTTCCCCATAGGAATTCCAGATACAGTCTTGCCTTCTCTTGGGCTTAAACAATATGGAACAAAGAGAAAGGCATTATTCCCGATGAAACTTTTCTTGGACTGTCACTATTAGAATTGTCAAAGAAATTCCATTCCCCAGAGAAGATTAATTCTCGGTGAAACCTCTCTTGAATTTCTTCAAACCCTAGAACTGTTCATTAAAGAAAAGATTATTCCCGGTGAAACTTTTCTTGAACTCTTCTTAAGTTTGGACCCACAGGCTTCCTAAAAACATCCCAGCCTCCTCTTGGGCTTTGTACAAGGACCCTCCGACTTCTTAGAAGTTCTCATGCCTTCTCTTAGGCTTAATACAAGGACCTTAAAGACCTCTTAAAGGTATATGACATAACTTAGTCATCCTTTGCTAGAGCAGTCTTTCCAGAGTCAAAACCTCCGACTAATGTTAGGGTTGATTCTCATCCCTTAAAATACCAGCCTCCTCTTGGGTATCATACAAAGATATATCCTTTCATCCCAATAGACTTGGACAGTCTAATATACTCTTGGGTTTAAAATACATTCTCAAGTTCTCTTCGAATACGGGAAAAACCTTGATCATTCGATCAATCTCCAGTATGAGTTAAAAATCCTCATAGGATCTAAAACTCAATCTTTATCCTAAATTTCCCCCCAGCTAGGGTCATCTTATCATCAGAACCTCAAGGCATCTGATACCTCAACTCATCTGTAAACCCTCAGCAAGAATTGATCCCCTGATTTGGACCTGCCTCTGGATCTCAATAATCCTCAGCAGAAGTCAGCCTCCTCTTAGGCCTTGTATAATGATTTCTCCAGCTTATTCAGCCACAATCTTGGGCTTTGTATAAGACAGATAAAAACACTCTCTTGTTGAGTCAAACCCTTTTAGCCTCAATCTTGGGCTTTGTACAAGACACACAAACATACTCTCTTGTTGAGTCAATCACCTTAGAACACTCTCTTATTGAGTAGTCATCTCTCTCAGCCTCCTCTTAGGCTTTGTATAATGATCCTTATTTCCCTCAGCAAAAGTCAGCCTCAATCTTGGGCTTTATACAAGACACCCATAAATATCTTCAGTTGGGTCAGTCAAATATTTTAGCCTCAATCTTGGGCTTTGTACAAGACACCATATAAATTTCCCTAAGCAGAGTCAAACCTCTTTCTAGCCTCAATCTTGGGCTTTATACAAGACAAACCATACTCTCCAGTAGAGTCAATCTTCTCCTTTTCAGCCTCAATCTTGGGCTTTGTGCAAGACACATACAAATATTCCCCAGTGGAATAAAAAAAACTTCTTTCAGCCACAATCTTAGGCTTCGTACAAGATAGATAAATACCTCCCCAGCGGAGTCGATTCCTCCCAGCCTCCTATTAGGTTTTGTATAATGATATCCCCAAAAGAGTCAGTCTCTTTTTAGCCTCAATCTTGGGCTTTGCACAAGACACATAAACACTCTCTTGTTGAGTCAGCCTTTTCCAGCCTCCTCTTAGGCTTTGTATAAGGACTTCCCCAGTGGAGTTAATCAATCTCTTAGCTTCAACCTTGGGCTTTGATCAAGGCACACAAAAACCATCATCCCTTCAGAGGAAATCAAAATCTCTCTGTAGGAAGACATTTCTCTATGTTATCACACGTCAAAACAGACAAATCAAAACAAACCCTAATCCCAGATAACCGCTGTAAGTGGCACACTTGTTGATTCAAATATCCAAGCTATAGTCCATCTCTTATCCTGGTAAAACCCCATCTTTCATCTAATTGCTATAAGTGGCAAGCCTCTGGATTATTTACATCCACGCCACTGTCTCTCTCTTAGCATGAAAGACTCCTAAAGAAAAATGGCATTGCTCAACACTGAGTTAAAGTTTTCTCCTCCAAGACAAATCCCCTATAAAGGAAATTATGGCATTGCTGGATTCTCATATCCCAGTTAAAGTAATCCTCCTTTTTAAACAGTCACCCAATAGTTGTGATAAACAAACAAGATGTCTCCCTTTAGAGATGATAAGTTCTCTCTTAGTCAAACCTTTTAGCTTCAATCATGGGCGTTGAACAAGACACAAATAATCTTTAGCTTCAATCTTGGGCTTTGAACAAGACACCAAAACATCTTTTTCCTCCCATAGAATAGGAGGAACTACGATTGCTCTGATTTCCCTACTTCTTTAAACGGGAATACATAGGCATAAGATTGCGAAATCTTAGCGAGCATACTAATCAAAAACCTTAGGTCCAGTATCTTCACACCAATCAAAACTGAGGTCCAGTACCTCACCAAAATCATCAAAAATTCACTCTCTCTCTCAAACTTTTCCCAACCCATTTACAAACAAACACCATCAAGTACAAAGCAGAACCTAAAACTATCAACATGTGGATAACCACATATAGGATGGGTAATTGACAACTCCCCATTGTATAACCTGACCCCGAACTCCCCGAATCTCTCTTAGTGTTTGTTCAGTTAAAAATTCGCGTGCAAGGTTAGTTTTAGATAGCTTCCCTTTCTCTTCCAGCTTCACGGGATAAATAAGAAATAAAAAAGTAGCACCCCTTCCCTACCGTTGCGGTGAGGAAGAACCCATTTGCGATAAGGTGGTCGCGTCACCGACAAAAATCACATGCTATACACCAAGCATATAAAAGATACATATTTATAATAACAAATACCCAAAAAAACAAAGCCCAAAATCACATGGATCCATTGACCGAATCGAAAAAGCTCAAAAACTCAAAAACACTATTCATCATACGGACAACACTATTCACCGTACGGGCGTCATTATTCATCTGGAATGTCACTATTCATCCGTACAGACGACACTATTCACCGACCAATTTTTTCCCTCGACTTTTCGTCCGATTTTCGCGGTAAATGTAATCTCCAAAATATGTTTTCTCTCTCTTCATCAACAAAGGTTTTAAGGCATATTTACAATAATATGTGTGTGTGCGTGCGTGTGTGTATGCGTGTGTGCGTGTGCATGTGTGATTCAAGCCTTATGTCTCTCCTAGGAACTCAATTTTATAATAAAGGAAATAATTGAGGGAAAGAATAAATAATATTTTCTTGTGTCATATCCTATCTAAGTAATTGAGACAGAAAATAACAAATGTATTCAGATTGAAATCTTCACATTAAAACCAATTCCATATGCGTCAATGTATAACTAATTTAAACTAATACATCAACTCAGAAGCCATGGTGGGTGTAATTAAAAAGAACCTTATTAGCTTATATATTTATTTGGAATGTAGATAGTTTTCAAATAGCAGCATGAATACAACTAATACAATGCTAAAAAAAGGACATCACTAAAAAAAAAAGGTTGGAATGACATAAAAATTGTATTTGAAAGCAAAACTTCCAAAATTGTCATGTTTTTAATGTATCCAACAAACATAGAATAACAAAAAAAACTGAAATCAAGTTCAATTTGATATTGTGCCTCAAAAGGAAGACTTTGAAAAACTACTGAATACAACTCAATACTCATCTGAATAACTCAAGTTGAGTAGCAAGTTTCTCGTCTATGATCTTCTCAGTTTAGTACTTAACCAGAACAAGGATTTCAAGTTGGGGAGGAACAGGTATTTTAACCCAAAGTATTTTGACCCTCGTAAGCCTTCATCCTTTCTTCTAACATTCAGAATTTCCTCTCAGCTTCGGTAGGAAGTCCGACTTCAGCGTTATGCATATAAAATACATCATCCAGATAGTCCACTTCAAGATGAGGAACAGCTATCCGAGCAGGGATAGGAATTTGACCAGCATTACCCCTGGAGTATTTGCACGAGCACCTGTGAGAATAACTCCCCTTGTAGGAATGACACCACATGTAGGAATAGGAATAACACTGCTTGTGGGAATAACACCGCCTGCATTTCCTCCGCCGGGAGGATTACCACCATCAACATATGCCTCAGGAGTGACGATAGTAGGCTGGACCAGTGCCCTTAACTCTTCTTAACCTTGCGCCATAGCTTGCATTAACTCCATGAACTACCCCATGCGAGTCCTGACTTCTAGCAATTCAGCTTGAATCTAGTCCATAATTATTTTCTGATACCTCTGGTTGAATATCGGTGAACACCTAAGTTTGCAATCCTGCTACAAAACCAGATCAAGATAAGAAGGCCAGCCTCAAACACCTGTTATGCATGCTATGAATGAAAATGCATGAATGTATGCAAAATGCCATGTTTAATAATTTCCAGGGTAATCTACACTTTGATTCAAGTTTTAAAGCAAAAGAACACCATGGATCATTGGTAAACCATCTCATTATATATCTGGCGAACAGAGATAAAAGTACAATGAATACAACCAAAACCAGAATACAAGAATGGATCCGTATCAACAAGCCTGATGGTGATCACATCAACAGAAATAAAAAAACAACCCTGTGGCGCATCCTTCATCTCTACAAAAGCATGCCCTCCCCACCTGAAGTGCTTCTTTTTCCAATCTTTAATCTCTATGAAGAGCTTATTGGTCTGATCATGCTTTGGTCTTTGGATTAATTCTTGACTCAACACATCTCTTCTGCTAATAATCCCCTCCAAGTACCGGTAACGCTGCTCCCAAGAAACATCACCCTCTTTGGAAGGACCTTCACCTCTAGGCTTCTTAACTTCTGCTTTAATCTTGAGCTCTTCCATCTCGACCAAAACTTTGCTCAATTGTAACTGTAAACATACCAACTGATGACCAATCTCATCCTTCTGATGACGCTCTTCTCTAATCTCTCCATTTCTGATCTCGAGCTACTTCTTCAGGCCTTCGACTTGAGCTTTATAGTGATCCTCCATCTTCTTGCAAGAAGTCAAAAGATTATCCCATTGCTTGTTCAGTTTAGAAATCTATGAATAAGCCTTGTTTAAATCTTCCTTCTTCTGCTTGAGGACACTGTTAGCACTCTTCAAGTCTGCACCAATTCTTTCCTTCTTCTGGTTCTCTGACGCGATCACCTTGTCCTTCTTGGCTAGCAACTTTGTTCTCAGCTTGAACTCTTGCGCCATCTCATCATTTGCATGCCTAACTGCACTGATATGTCTCTTTAGTTCCTCATTCTCCATACGTAGGTCCTGATTAGCAACCCTGAGCTTGTCATATTTCTCCATTGGCATGGAAGTAGGTTGTTCAATAGTCTGTGGATACAAAAGAGGCCTAATGGGAAAAGGTAAGAAGCAAGTTTCGACCCTTTTCTCTATCCATTCTACATATGGAGGATAAGCTACACAGTCACTTTTTCCCATAAATGGTTTTCCCTCCGATGAATTTGGCGCCAAACCTTCACAACTTTCTCTAACGACTCGGGACTATCAGCCATATTAAAGAACAAAGACTCCTTTACTTCTTCATCTCTCGGTAGATCACTCAACACATATCCCAGTTGTCTTATGGAAAGAGCATGATTGTAATTGATACCACCTCTTACTCCTATAAGAGATACATTTGGAAATTCTCCACAACTGTAAATCATCTTTGCCCCCAGCAAACTGCGGTCGAACCAAACAATGTCTTTAGCAACCTGACCCATTAACCTTTCCGACCACTTCAAATAATCCTTAGTTTCTATGGACGCACCACTACGAGGAAGATGAATTACAAACCACTTATAGAGAAGTGGGGCGCAATAAAAGACAAGTCCTTTTTTCCTCTTTTCGTTCCTCGTATGCACTGAATGGTAATCATCACCTAGAAGAGTATGCACCGGATTCTTCATCATAAACAACCGAATGACATTCATGTCCACGAAGTCCGCCATGTTGGGAAAAAGAACAATACCATAGATACAGAGAGAAAAGATGGCGTTAAAAGTACCCCAACTACCAGCATCAACATATATCTTAGCTTCACTCACCAAGAAACTTAAATGAAAACCCGACAAACCTCCCTTAGTTTTATGGTTGGCCTTCACCACCGATGTGCTCAAATGAAGAGCGTCGACAATATCCCGAGGCTCGGGAACCTGCATAGAGCTGTAGAATGGCACTTGATCTTCCACCGGAATCCCCAAAATAATAGAAAACTCATCCAAGGCCGGAGCCAACTGATAGTCTCGGAATATGAAGCATCTCAGTGGTGAATCATAGAACTGAAGCAATGTATGAATATCTCCCTCCTCATAATCTGTGACGGTATGGAGCACACTGAGAATCTTCCCATAACCCTTCCTGAAGTCTTCTAAATTGTCAAAAGTAGTACTAGCAACCAACTAATGAAGAGAACTCAAATCGGGCGACTGAAACTTGTAGCTAATATTATGCTTTCTACAAGTGTCCATTTGAAGAAGAAGCTTCGACAACTAGAATCACAGATAAGATAACCCCTGGAAATGAAAAACATGTGTTAAAATGTTGTCATGATATGATGATATGAATGCAAAGACATGGGATTGCTGCTCCCACAAAATTCTGGATATCTGTTGCACTGATACGAAACAGGTTGAACATAACAGGTTCAAAAGTTTGCTTCCATTAGAAAGCTAGAAAACCAGGCTCAAAAGTTTGCATTGACAAGAATACCAGAAAACCAGGTAGGATGAAGGTCAAGGTTTCCTGCAAAAATCCATCCCTCCTCACATGTGGGTTCTAGTCTTGGACATAGACTCATAAATGGTCCTCAGTCTCACGGGCTCTCAAGTCGAGAAAGAATAATACGTTCATAGTTTTCCGTTTGGCATTATTACTCCTCAAGGAGGCCTCAATTGATTTCCAATGAACGGTCTTCAGAGTCGTAAGCTCTCAAGGAAAGCACTATGGCTACTACATAAACATGCAGGACATATCATCTCCAAGAAAACCTCGTCTGAATGTGGATATCATGTCGACTATACGTATCAAATGCTACGCATGCTAACACAAGTCCACTCTAATCCTGTGCGTATGCTCAAGCCTGGCTTATCTCTCAGTAACAACCCCTCCCAACAGCACAACAATATCCAGAATAATGGGGTGAGCAAAACAAAATGCAATGCATGCAAAATAATAAGCAATGAAAGCATATAGATAAACACCCCAAGGGAAAAAAACAAACAAGAGATAAGACTGACTCACATAGGGAACCAGAGTCCCCAGCAGAGTCGCCAGTTGTCACTCACGCCAAAAACCACTAGCGAAGACACAAAGTCGTCATCGAACTTTATTTATCCCAACGGGGAAAGGAAAACTTTGAGAAAACCGTAAAAAGGAAAGAACATGGTCTCACAACCAAATTCGGGGTTCGGGAGTCAATTACGCAAGAGGAAGGTATTAGCACCCTTCACGTCCATTGTACTCAACGGGATCCACTCTTATTCTTCTAATCAAATGGTGTGTATATCTAAAGACCTACTTGCTAAGGGAATACGAAAACAAAAAGGGAGAAAAAAAATAAAAGGGGACACGATAGGATCTCGCAATCCTATGCCTACGTATTCCCTCATGCAATGGGAAAGTCAGAGTCAGCGTAGTTCAGAGGACTACGGGTGAAAGGGAAGGTTGCTCGCCAAAGATCGGGGCCCTTGTGTCTAGGTATTCTCAACAGGAATGAGAAATCACAGCGTCTGTAGTTTATGGGACCATAAATTGCTTAGTGTTTTTTATGGACAATGCTAACGTTCACTTTCTAGCAGTTTAGATGTTTGTTGCTCGTTGTCGGAAGTGTTACGCGTTACTTGTTTGCCGTAGAACGGAAATAACATGCCCTTTTGAAAAAAGAAAGGAGAGAATCACAAAGGAAAACAATTTGAATTTATTGAAGTGTTTTAAAGAAGTGAATTGAATTGGTTTGTGATGTGTATCGCACTAAAGTCTATGACAATAGGAGTGAATACTTTGTACAAATGACTCAAATGTCTCGCGTACAAAATACTCTAAGAAAAGGTAAGGAAAGACTCCCGCTCATCTTTTCCCATGTACTTAAGGCTCGTAACGCACTATACATATCGTATTTATTAAGTGTTTTGAGTTGATAAAGAGAGAGAGAGGAGAAGAATGACACGACGCAAAAATCTAAGGGAGACTTGGTCCTAGATGTTATCATGCAATGTGGTCCAAAGGTTAGGATTAGAAGATGATTCTATCCTAATGTTGTCATGCAAGATGGACCTATGGTTGGGATTAGGGAGAAACTGCCCTAATGTTGTCATGCTTGGATTAACAACCTAATGTCTATCCTACTCTAATCTTAACCAAAAATTAAGTCGGACTAGGAAGCCCTAAGGGAACATGCAAAAGTAAGCAAAAAGCTAAAAAGAAACACAAACAGCAGCATACAACAACGCTTCAATCAGAACAACGATGTATTTCCAACAACAGCACAACATCATTTAACAACATGTATTTTTAGAATAGGCGTGTATACAACAACAACATAATGACAACATTTAACAGCATATACGTACAGGACATCGATGTATGCATTGGCAGCATGAATGCATTCAACAAGGAGCAAGCATGAATTGACATGAACATGTGTTATGCGAGATTGAGCAAAGTATGCAAACGTGTATCAAAAGATTAATCAATCATTATGAACATGCATCAACAATGGAGCAAATGAAAATGCCTCATGGAATTCAACAATCGACAAATGCGTATGGACATGTATCAACATCAAGCATCATAAATATGCAATAACAACAAACAAGCATCAACATACAATCAATTAAGTATCATGAACATGTATCAAGAGTGCAAGCACTACATAATCAACAATCATGCATCAAAGATTCACATATGTATTGCAAATGAAGGCTAAACAGCTTTAGAATATTCCACAAATATCAAACATACCAAGTCATGAAGATTAAAAATGGAAAGGAATCAAGATAAGTTCAAAAACAAGAAAAAACATATTCTGCATCAGGTGTAATCGATTACCTGATATGGTGTAATGGATTACACCATGTTCAAAAACAATTCCAGGTGCGCAGACAAGGGTGTAATTGATTACACCACAGGTGTTAACCGATTACACCTATAAAAACAACAGAAACTCAATTTTCAAAAGCATTTTTCCAGGACCACTTCAATGATCAAATGCAACATGTAATAGCATGCAACTGTACACGAAAATCACAACAATTATGAGAAAATAAACACTTATTAAATCATTCAAACATCTACAACATCAATCAATTGAATCAATGAATCAATCCACAAAAAAACCACAAGGATCTACATTCTGAAATTTGTAAAATAAGCTAAAATGAGTTTGGATCTATGAATCACCAACCTACAAAGCTGAGATTTGCTTTCGTAATTGCTGCAAACAGAACTTGATGAATTATGCAACACCCATATATAACAATATACATCAAAGCATATATATTATACATGAATCCAAGTTTTGGTATTGAAATACCATAAGTTCCTAGTTAACACATTGTATACATTACATGCCCAAGATACCAAATACTAAAAATCTACAGCATAATATATACAAGATGTCCCAAGGTACTAAGAACTAGATCAACATTGCGATCTCAAAATAAATCTCCAAAGCGGAAGCCATGCCATCCAAAAAGCCAAGATACGTAAGGATAATCAAACAACTTTATCCTTACCCTTCGCAGAACCTGAAGCACCTGTAATATAATCAACAACATGGGATGAGATATTAAATCTCAGTGAGTTCCCTATCTTATAGATTCTCTCGGCTTTACAAGGTTCTATCAATCCTAACTCAAGTCAAGGGGAAGGGAAGTGACCTTGAGTTCACAATCTCACACTATATGGAAACATGTTCATGAGTTCACCAACTCAAAATATCACTAATCGATAACCTTACCAAGGTATCCTCTTTTCCCGTCCGCTTCTACGTCTAGAAGGGGACCCGATTTATGGATCCTTGTAACTTACTTGGCATACGAAATGGATTCGGGATCATCGGCCTGTTAACCGTGAACTGTCACTTCTCATGGCCTGTTAACCATTACAGGTCTCTTTACCATATAGGCTTCATTCGTACTACACGCGGGAATCAAACCTACCAAGTAATCATGCGTACATTCCAGAGGAGCTCCAAGCTCATGAAACGACAACTAAAGAGAAACGGTTACGATTACGTGATCTCACACATAAACGTGATTGTATTCGACAATCACAAGGCCACATTCGCTTTAAGGCCCTTTCGCCTTTTCACCAGCACAAGGTTCACACATGTTCCATACTAGTGTTTCACTCCCTTCTAGACCATTACTTGGCACGGATGCACCTTTCTACATTGCATGCACGAGCATCACCATCTAAATTATCTATCAATTCCTAGTCACCATACTAGGTTCTAATATAGATTCATGGTAAAGTTCCTCACTCTTCCTATTCCATATTTTAAACATGTTATCAATCAATTCCTTTTCACAATAAGGGGTTAAATGTAACACAATACAATAGTATAACAAGATTGCACATAGTAATTCAATTCATAAGATTAATACATTCTTGGGTTTTCCTTCGATTATTTAATCGGGTAACAAAACTGATATTTTTCACTTTCATTGTGTAGAATATTTCCACAGCTTTCCATCGATACCAAGAACGCTTCGATCTGAATCATGGTTAAAAAGTTATGAATTTTCAAAAAGAATATTTTTCATCAACTTACAGTGGTAATCGGTTACCCAAAATGAGTAAACGGTTACTCAACTGTACTGTTCAAAATAGAAGCTAAATGAGAGTTAAAGACACATTTTGTAATCGATTACCCAATTAGGGTAATCGGTTACTTAGTTCAAATTTGCGCAGATTATTACTTTTTCCACAGAGTAATCGGTTACTCTAATAGGGTAATCAGTTATTCTGTTACAGAACAGAAAAATACTGGTTTTTTTTTTTCATGTTTCCAAATTCATCCAAACTCATTCAATCATTCATTCAACTCATAGAAACAATTATCCACTCATCATACAACATATTCCCACATGTATTAATCATATTATCCACGTCAAATCTGTTTCTATCTCAATTGTATCTGATAGAATTGGCTGAAGAGGATCTGAAATAAACTTCCGGAGCTGAGACACATGAAAAACATCGTGCATTTCAGACAGAGAAGGCGGTAAGGCTAATCTGTAAGCTTCTTCACCAATCCTTTCTAAAATTTGTTACGGTCCCACGTATCTCGAACTTAACTTCCGCGACTTAAACGGTCCTTTCAATCTCAATCTCGGAGTAACCTTCAAAAACACATGGTCACCTTCATCAAACTCTAAAGGTCTCCTACGGTTATCTGCATAACTCTTCTGACGATCTTGCGCTTGTTTAACTTTATCACGTATCATTCTAATCTTTTTCGTAGTCTCTTGAATAATCTCGGGTCCCAAAATTCTATCTTCGCCAACTTCCGCCCAACACAAAGGCGTCCTACATTTCCTTCCATACAATGCCTCATAAGGAGCCATACCAATACTTGCATGATAACTATTATTGTATGAAAACTCAATCAACGGTAAAAGTTCTATCCAATTTCCTCCACTTCCAAGCACACATGCCCTTAACATATCTTCCATTGTTTGTATCGTTCGTTCCGTCTGACCATCCGTTTGAGGATGATTCGACGTACTCAAACGCAACCTTGTTCCCATAGCTTATTGAAAAGGTCTCCAAAATCTTGAAGTAAATTTTGGATCTCTATCCGAAACAATAGTAGAGGGAATACCATGCAACCTCACAATTTCCAAAATAAACAACCTTGCAAGATGACTTGCCTTGTAGGTAGTCTTTACGGCTAAGAAATGCGCAGATTTCGTCAACCGATCCACAATTACCTAAATAGAATCATAACCACTTTGAGTACGGGGTAATCCAACTGCAAAGTCCATAGAAATACTATCCCACTTCCACACCAAAATTTCTAACGGTTGTAATAAGCCACCCGATCTTTGGTGTTCAATCTTCACTTGTTGGCATACCGCACACTCCAATACATACACCACAATATCTCTTTTCATACCGGACCACCAATAGTCCCTCTTCAAGTCTTGATACATTTTTGAAGAACCAGGATGTATAGTAAAAGCACCCTTATGCGCTTCCTCCAAAATTCTTCTTTTCAACACCCCATCATCTGGAACACAAATCCTTTGGTTAAACAGGATGATTCCATCAGTAGCTCGCACGAAACCCGGTTGAACTAACACTTCTTGTAACTTCTCATCCAACACTTATCCTTGTTGAATTTCCTCCCTAAGAGTAGAATTGACATTCAAATGTCCCATAATCACACCATTAGGAGTCCAAACAAATTGGAGATTAAGATCTCAAAACTTTTCCAATAAGGCATACTCTAACATCATCAACTCGGCATTATGCAACACTTTTCGGCTTAATGCATCCGCCACTTTATTCGCTTTACCCGGATGGTATTTTAGTTCCAAGTCATAATCCTTCAAATACTCCATCCATCTCCTTTGACGCATGTTCAACTCTTTCTGGTCAAATAGATATTTTAAAAACTCTGGTGGTCGCTGAACATCTCAAAGCGTACCCCATACAAATAATGGCGTCGCACTTTCAATGTAAAAACAACCGCCGCCAATTCCAAATCATGAGTTGGATAATTCTTTTCGTGAACCTTTAATTGTCGAGAAGCATAAGCCACCACGTGACTATCTTGCATCAAGACCCCTCCTAATCCCTTCTTTGATGCATCACAAAATACCTCATATGACTTGCTAGGATCAGGAATGATCAAAACAGGAGCAGACGTCAATCTTTATTTCAAACTTATAAAACTTTGTTCACAAGCCGAATCCCACTCATAAGGACAATCCTTTTGAGTAAGTTTAGTCATTGGTAAAGACAATTGAGAAAAGCCCTTGATAAGCCTTCTGTAATAATCTGCTAGTCCCAAGAAACTTCTAACTTCGGAAACATTCTTCGGTCTCTCCCAATTAATCACCGCTTCAACTTTTGATGGGTGTACCGCCACACCTCCCTGAGATATGACATGATCGAGGAAACTAACCTCCGACATCCAAGACTCACACTTACTTAGCTTGACAAAAAGTTGTCTCTCTTGTAAGATCGATAAAACGATTCTTAAATGCTCTTCGTGCTCTTGAGAAGTACGAGAATAAATAATAATGTCATCAATGAAGATCACTACAAATCGGTCCAAGTAAGCTTGAAATATCCGATTCATATAATCCATAAAAACTGCCGGAGCATTCGTCACACCGAAAGGCATTACTAAGAATTCATAATGGCAATAACGGGTTCTAAATGCGGTCTTTGATACATCCAAACTCTTCACACGGATATGATAATAACCCGACCGTAAATCAATCTTCGAGAACACGCAGGCTCCTTTCAATTGATCTAACAGGTCGTCTATCCTGGGTAAAGGGTACTTGTTCTTGATGGTGACTTTATTCAACTATCGGTAATCAATACATAACCGCATTCGACCATCCTTCTTCTTTACTAACAACACTGGAGCTCCCCAGGGCAAAACACTGGGTCAGACAAAATGCTTAGCCATTAACTCTTTCAATTGATCCTTCAATTCTCTTAACTCAAGTGGTGCCATCCGATACGGAGAAACGGATATAGGAGCCGTTCCCGGTATCAGGTCAATAGAGAATTCCACTTCCCTTTCCGAAGGAAGAGAAGTGACATCCTCGGGGAAAACTTCGAAAAACTCACAGACTACAGGAATATTCAGAACTTGAAGGTCACTACTCTCCTCCTTAGTGAGAACCAAAAGAACAAATTTTTCCTTCTCAAACAAGAAATTTATCATTCCAACCATACCTTCTAAAATAGTTGTTAGCACATCCTTCAAAGTAGCTTCAACAGATGGAATGATGATTAGCTTTTCCTCACAACCAATAAATACCGAATTAGCAGAAAGCCAATCCATTCCCAAAATAACATCTACTTTCTTAAGTGGCAAACAAATAAGATCAATCTGAAAAACTCTCCCATCCACAGATAAAACATAGTTTTCACACATCAAAGGTGTTTCAACCATCTCATCCATGGCAGTAGTAACCACCATGGGTGGAGACAGCGGAATAGCTCGCAACCCAAGTCGCTTCACACATTGCATTGACACAAAAGAGTGTGTTGCTCCACAATAAAATAATACAAAACAAGGATTCCCATTAATGAAACACGTACCAGCAATCAAAGAGTTATCACCTTTGGTCTTCTTTGCATCCAACCTATAAACTCGACCAGTACTATTTCCTTGCGCCTGATGCCTACTCTAAGGACAGTCTCTCGCCATATGGCCCACTTTCTGACACTGATAACACTTCATTCCTTCAAAACCACATCAACCATGATGATTCTTATCACAAGTACGACACACGGGAGGTGAACTAGTCCTAGAATTCTGAACTTGCTTCCCTTTGAAAGCTTGTTGTCTAGGCCTAAACTGTTGGTTCGATCTTCCACGATCATTCTGATTCGACCTACTCAAATCCCCCTCTGCTTGAACTTTCTTTAAACTATTTTTAGCCACATAACATTGCCTTAGCAACTCAGCGTAAGTAGTGAACTCTTTTTGAGACACATTATGAGAAATCTCAGCTTTCAAACCAAAAAGAAATTGGTCAATCTTCCACCTTTCATCTGGAGCATACACGGCTTGCCTAGAATAAGCAGCCATGATCTCAAACTTCTCAGCATAAGCAGCCACAGTCAAAGTACCTTGTCTTAACTGTTGGAAATCAAATTCTTTCTGGGTCCTCAAAGAACTAGGGAAATCATTCTCCATAAAAGTAATCTTAAATTGCTCCTAGACCTTAGGCACCTCTTGGATAGTCATTAGAGCTGAAGCACTCTCCCACCACCTCATAGTAGGACCCTTCAACGAGTGAGAAGCGAACACCACCTTGTTTTATTCACTACACTGGACTATCAAAAAAATTTTCTCCATACCAGCCACCCATTCATGAGCTTTCACTGGATCTAATCCGCCATGAAATTCTGGAGGATTCATGCGGATGAAATCCAGAAAACTTCCTCCTACAGCATCTGGAACAACTACTGGAGGATGAAGACCCTCATTCATCTGTTGTATCATCTGTTGCATGAACTGGTTCTGCTGCTGCTGCATCTGTTGTAAGAACTGGGGCCATGGGACATATTCCTTGCCGCCTGGCAGATTCGTCCCTGCAGGAGTAGTTCTGGGTCTACCACGATTGCTTCTGCATCCGTCAGCCATGTTCCTAAAGGTCATACAAATAGGATTAGGTTGATCAGGCTCAATGCCATAAATATAACTGTTAAGACCAATGGAGATATAACGCATATGAAACGGAAAAAATTACTTATATTATTTCATGGCTAGGTCGAGGATACGACTTGATCTGATACCAACTGCAACACCCATATATAACAACATACATCAAAGCATATATATTATACATGAATCCAAGTTTTGGTATTGAAATACCATAAGTTCCTAGTTAACACATTGTATACATTACATGCCCAAGATACCAAATACTAAAAATATATGGCATAATATATACAAGATGTCCCAAGGTTCTAAGAACTAGATCAACGTAGTGATCTCAAAATAAAACTCCAAAGCGGAAGCCATGCCATCCAAAAAGCCAAGATACGTAAGGATAATTAAACAACTTTATCCTTACCCTTTGCGGAACCTGAAGCACCTGTAATATAATCAACAACATGGGGTGAGATATTAAATCTAAGTGAGTTCCCTATCTTATAGATTCTCCCGGCTTTACAAGGTTCTATCAATCCTAACTCAAGTCAAGGGGAAGGGAAGTGACCTTGAGTTCACAATCTCACACTATATGGAAACATGTTCATGAGTTCACCAACTCAAAATATCACTAATCGATAACCTTACCATGGTATCCTCTTTTCCCGCCCTCTTCTACGTCTAGAAGGAGACCCGAGCCATGGATCCTTGTAACTTACTTGGCATACGAAATGGATTCGGGATCATCAGCCTGTTAACCGTGAACCGTCACTTCTCATGGCCTGTTAACCATCACAAGTCTCTTTACCATATAGGCTCCATTCGTACTACACGCGGGAATCGAACCTACCAAGTAATCGTGCGTACATTCCAGAGGAACTCCAAGCTCATGAAACGGCAACTCAAAGGAAACGGTTATGATTACGTGATCTCACACACAAACGTGATTATATTCGACAATCACAAGGCCACATTCGCCTTAAGGCCCTTTCGCCTTTTCACCAACACAAGGTTCACACATGTTCCATACTAGTGTTTCACTCTCTTCTAGACCATTACTCAGCACGGATGCACCTTTCTACATCGCATGCACGAGCATCGCCATCTAGATTATCTATCAATTCCTAGTCACCTTACTAGGTTCTAATATAGATTCATGGTAAAGTTCCCCACTCTTCCTATTCCATATTTTAAACATGTTATCACTCAATTCCTTTTCACAATAAGGGGTTAAATGTAACACAATACAATAGTATAACAAGATTGCATATAGTAATTCAATTCATAAGATTAATACATTCTTGGGTTTTCCTCCAATTATTTAATCGGGTAACAAAACCAATATTTTTCACTTTCATTGTGTAGAATATTTCCACAGCTTTCCATCGATACCAAGAACGCTTCGATCTGAATCACGGTTCAAAAGTTGTGAATTTTCAAAAAGAATATTTTTCATCAACTTACAGTGGTAATCGGTTACCCAAAATGAGTAACCGATTACTCAACTTTACTGTTCAAAACAGAAGCTAAATGAGAGTTAGAGACACATTTCATAATCGATTACCCAATTAGGGTAATCGGTTACTCATTTCAAATTTGCGTAGATTATTACTTTTTCCACAGAGTAATCGGTTACTCTAATAGGGTAATCGGTTATTCTGTTACAGAGCAGAAAAATACCAGTTTTTTTCATGTTTCCAAATTCATCCAAACACATTCAATCATTCATTCAACTCATAGAAACAATTATCCACTCATCATACAACATATTCACACCTGTATTGATCATATTATGCAATTTTAATCGATATTGAACTGTGAAAACAACTGATTCCACACAAAATTCGATATTAACCAATTCTAACCTAACTCTAACATTTCATATTCTCTAGAGCCTAAGTATTTAACTAGAACCCACCTCTAACAAGATAAAGATGAAGATTGTGAGATGATTTGAAGAAGAGATGATGAAGATCCAAGCTTGTTATTCAATTTCCAAGTTTTCTTTCTTTTTCTCCTCTTGCTCCTCCTTCTCTCTACTCTTACTATCTTTTTCCAACTTTGTTTCTATTTTTGCACAATTGATGGAAATGAAATGATATAGAGAAATTCAATTAGATAGTAACAATACTAAATGTCCAAATATCTCTATAACACCAAATGTTAACACCTCAGGGTCAGGTAATATTAATTTGATTTGATCTGAGCTCGTCGGTTCCTCAAATTATCTTTGTAGATAATATCTCAGAGTACACCGGAACCCAGTTGATCAAAAATAATATTATCCAGAGCAAAATAAAATACGGGGTATTACAAATTAAGCAAAGAAAACCAGATATCCAAGAGATTCTTCACAAGAAAAGTTGTAGAACAATGCAATAAGTTAGAATTTCTCCAAAATCACTTCAAGAAATTTCTTCCGAAATTCAGATCTGGATCCAAATCAACTTCTACTGCAAAATCAATCAATGGAAAAGCAATGTGATGAAGGTTTAACTCAAGGATTAACAAACTCCAATGAAGAATTTATTAACTCTAATGATAGAGTTTTGGTGAGGTTAGGGATGAAGATGAAAAATGGAGATTGAAAAAGTGAGAGAGAATTTAAGTGGGAAGTGTAGAGAAATCAGAAAAATGAGTTGGTTCTCTCTTGGAATGGGAGAAATTAGTTTAAATATGGTCTAGGTATGGAATGAGAATGAGGTTTGGAAATTGGTTTTGAATGAGGATTGTATTTTTGGTTTGGAAATAGGAGTGGAAATTATTTGAGTTATGGAGGGAAAATGAAATTAATTTGGAATTCAGCTGATATTTTGCATCATCTAGATCCTTCCACTGGTGTAGAATTGAGCCAAGCAATTGAAATGAGTTACAAGCTGCTACAATGCTGAAAACCTGTTGTTTTTGGCAAAAATGACTTGGTGTAATCGATTACCTGAAATTGGTTAACCGATTACATGTCCAAAAATTTGAAAAATGGCGCATTCTGGAGGGGGTGTAACTGATTACCATGATTTGGGTAATCGATTACATCAAGTCAAAAATGCAAAAATCACCCTGTTGCAACCTGTTCTGAGCCCGACTTTGCATTTGAACCTTAGCCACTGATAATGCCCTTGAATGATGTCTGAAACATGATAGATAACCTGTCTGAAACAAAATCATATGAACCCTGTGCTTTCTGCTCTCGATTCTGAAATAACCAAACCATTTGTTGAGCAACATAAGTGCTTAAAGACTTTTATGATTGTGAATTTAGCTCTGAATCCTTCAAAGAACTTAGATCTCTGAAATAAAGAAAATTCTGAACTACGAGAAATACGCTGTGATCCGATGTCTTAGAATCCTAATGCAATGCATGATCAAATGCATATGGATGCAAACACAAGCCAATTAAGGTTAGAAAACAAAGGGAAAATTTTGGGGTGCAACATCAAGTACCATTCACCGTGGATTGACAATGGAGGGAAGATTGAGTTCAACAAATTTGAGCTCAAGACGCAAGCAAATGTAAGGGCTATGTGGAATACGTATTTTCGTTTTGAAACAAAAGTTCTGCTCGAATCATCTATGTAATGCTTATTTTATGAAGTTCTGCTCCAACCAAAAGTTGACGCGTCCATCTGGATATTGAAGTGTAATGTTGCATTTTATGTTGAAATCATCTATGTAATGCTTATTTTATGTTATAAATGTTAATTTGATTTTGGAAAATTACATAGTTTTGAATCTGCTACTGATGTGTTTGTGTTACGAAAATGTAAATACGGAAACATTTTGGAGATGCATCTCCGGAATAAAGTAAACAAAAAAATAGGGCATAATTAAGAATTGCCTTTGTGAATGTATGTTGGGGTGCGTCCGAAGTTGCATCTCCAAAAATGGGGTGCATTTTTGGAAATCCACGTGGTGCATAAGAAACATATAGGGTGCATTAAAAAGCTCTATTATTTTTATTTTAGTCCAAGGAGTAGCCCTAGCAACATGATTATTAAAATAGAGGGCCTAACCTATAACCGGTCATGTGCATGTGAAAACAATACTATAATACAGAGCCTCAATATTTAAAAGGGCTCCAAAATCTTATGCACCATCTCAGTCTCTTGCAGTAAAGAGCTATTTTAATACATAAGGAGCTAAACCCCTCAGTCTTTTGTTGTAAGAAGAAAATATGAGTTGTTTCTTGTAGTAAAGAGCTATTTTAATATGCAAAGAGCTAAACCCCTCAGTCTTTTGTTGTAAGATGAAAATCTAGCTTACAAATTAAAGGAGACAGTTGGGATTAGTTATTTATAGTTTTTTTCCTCTACAATTTAGTAAATATCAGATGTGTGAATAACTCTACATACTATGACAACTACACTATCTATTTATTTTATACATGTCATTAGTATTTTTATTTTAGATAATATATTTTAAATTTGTCAATAAAATACAAATATTTTAAAATTTCAATAAAAAATCTTAATTTCTATTATGGCCATGTTAGACATATATTACATTATACTACTATATTCAGTTATATAATTTAATCTTCTAAGCAAAGTGAACATCATGTAACTATAAATTTAAAACAAACTAAATGTAAATATATAGAAGTTATTAGTGTTGAAATCTAAATTGATCTAAATAAAAATAAAAAAATTAGTCCAAATTAAATTATATAAAATTGGATTGGAGTTGATTTTTAACCAATCATACAAAATCAAACCAACAACAAATAATTTTATTTATCAGATGCGTTTTTACTTTAAAATCGATTCAAACCGCGCCATAAATATCTCTATTATGCCAATTTTCAAATTTAAACAGGGTCTCCAGATTGATTAGGTCGTCCCTGTCCCAACCCAAAGCATCGTCATGGAAGGTCAGTGAATAAGTGGGACTTCGGTAGAAGGGTCACACACCTGATCCTAGTGGAAATCCACTAACTACCGTCAGATCTGATCAGACGATTCCCCGTGATGCACGTTGGATCAAACAAAGACAATAATAGGTATTATCTCATTCTCACTTTTGTAAGTTACTTATTTATGATTTCACTGACTTGGACATTAAAGTGCTAACTTTAGGGTTCACCCTACTCCACAGCATAGAAGTTTCTTACCACCACATCGGAATGAATCACTCCCTCCACATCACCAATCCATGACGGGAACACCATTTAAATGCTTAAATATTAACTAGTGGTAGTTAATGTTATCATATTGTTAGCATCATATTTCTTATCACTGTCATCACTAATTAAGCCTATCTATATAACATACATGTAAGTATATGTGTACACAACAATCAGTAAAGAGATAACATCCAGAGACATATTTATAAGAAATAAATTGCTAAGAAATGTAGTTGAACCTAACTCAACCCTACAAAATCAGTTGGTAGCGTGAGGACTACCTCTACTTATATTCACATGTTTATACCATATATTATCTAATTTGAGACTCTTAACATCCCCTCACGCTCAAGACTAGACAACTGAAGCGTGAAAATAAATAGTGGGTGAGCCAATGGCGGAAACCTCATTGTAGGTGGCACACCGAATCTTTAAACCAAAGACTCTTGATACCTTTTTAAGAAATGTGGTTGGGCCTAACTCAACCCTACATTCATAATCATATATCACTAGAGTAATATATTAAAATGGGTGACAATTTCTTTACCCATCTCGAAAAGTTATTGTTGGGTCTATCAAATTAGGGGTTCATAAGGGAGTTTTTTTTTTTACTTTGCAACTTTTCTTTAAGAACAAGACATCTTGTGATAGACATGTTGCTTATTCATCTAAAACTTTAACATGATGAATATGTGAGTTTAACCATTTATAAATGTTCAAGTCTCTGCATTTCTAATTAATGTGGGACTTTGCACACTACTCACATGTTTTTTCTCAACAATTATCGTCCCAATGATCATGTGTAATATTTTGATTTCTCATAATAAAGTCATTTTTGAAGAATTACAATTTGTTTGATATTTAATTCATTTCTCATTTTTGTTCTACTTCAGACACCTCTTTAAGCTTTCATATACTTGCCTCTCTCCAATTCAGCTTGTTCGTGAGATTCAATCAGAAAAATAACCAGAATACACTAGAACATAATTCGGATGATAGTGTTGTAACTAGTTCATAGAGAGCGGGATTTGGAGATCTTGTGAAAAATATGATGGAATGAAACTTTAAATTTAGATTTTATGAGATTATAGGATGATCAAACGTACTTCGTGCAAAGATCCAGACTTAAGGCCGACCCAATCCTAAAGTCACTAAAGTTAGGACTTTAGACCCCCAAAATTTTAGAACATTTTAGTCCAAATTAAATGCTCTATTTAACAAAAATTGTATATGATAAGGACTCTACAAATATTTTGAATTGTTTAGTGTTGTCTAATGGTAAAAAGTCTCTTTTAAGAGATAAAAAGGTTCATGGTTCAAATCCAACAAATATGAATTTTTTAAAATTTTATTTATGTAATTTAAAATATAAATAATGCATAAAAGAATAGCATGAGTTAATAGTTAAATGTAATAACTTTTTTTATTAGAAATTGTGCATTAAAGAATAACTTTATTATTAAAAATTTATAATTAATTATTTTATTACTTCTTTATGCACAAACTTTTTATTTATGTGTTTTTAAATATGTACTTTTAGGACACGTTAGAAAATATATAAATTTTTCTTCTATACTTTCAAATTTGTTGAGTCGACCCTAACTAGACTCTCTTTGTTGGTCTCAAAATGTATTGACAAACTATCTTTTAAAAAATTATCTGCTATTCAGATTCTCTTCATGTGATACATGAGTTAGTATGCGCACACATCATTTCATTGTCATGCCAACATGTTGCAAATTATCATATGAAAAGAGATTGAAATTTTTTCTTTAATAACATTCTTTGTGAGGACATTGCATGCAAATCTTCTAACAAAATAGGAGTCAATTGTATGTATATCTTGGTTATGGTTCACGAGTTGCCACTATCTCTTTTCCTTTAATTTATTTTTTCTTTTTTCTTTTTTCTTTTTTCCATGTTACCAAAATTAAATAAGCAAATTATAGTGGCCTCGATTACGATTAACTTATCGCAAGATTGACTTATCCCAACCCATCTTAACCTTAGCTTAAACCACAAAAGACTATGAATGGGACAACCACGATTGAAGATTAACTTTTGACGTGATAGACATTATCCTATAACAGTCGAACATTTTTATTATGTTTTTGTCTGTAGCCAAAATAAATCACACATATATTTGGTAATAACGCAGGATGCTAAACAAGTGGTTAGAGTTTAAGTCAAGTTAGGCATGAGTTATATGCTTCAAATCTCTACCAGTTATACATTGTTATGTAGCACAAGGAAGAATCTTTAGCACTATTTTTGCAGCTAATCTTTTGTGAAATTGTTGACATTCTGTGGACCACAATTTCAATTTATCGAATACACTTTTCCATTATAACAACTTTTTGGGTTTATATTTGAGGTCCAAAACCACAATGAATGAAAAGAAACATGTATTTCAACATCGTGTGTTATTATCTTGTTATGAGTGCAATGACTTTACATGAAATGTGGTTATGGTACTTAGCCTTGTTGCCATCTATGTTGTTCTCTTTTTGACATGGGATTCCTCAAGATTCTCGAGTGAATTGGATAGTAGAGCCGGTGATAAGGGCGTGCAAGGTGGAAGTTGAAAAAAACCGACATGACAAAAAGAAAATAAACAGAACATAGTAACAGCACAAGCATTGAACATGAAAATTTCAAAGTAGAAGAAAAATTCAAACACAACTAGAGAATAATATTACTATTCTCAATCACCCTCACCCGATCTCACGATCTCAATTGGCTTACATATTTTAAAACAAATATTTAACTATATTTTACAACATTCTAACATAAAAATTTATAGAAAAAAAATGTATATAATTTTAAAGTACTTATTTATATATATATATATATATACACACACATAATGTTCCCATTTTTTTTATACGTGTATAGTCGTTGACACATAGTGTAAGACTAGACACCTTTGTGAGAGACACACCACTTGTCCACCTAAAACCTTAAGGTAATAGGTGAGTGAGTTCTTCCACTTATAAATGTTCAAGTCACCATATTCTTATCCAATGTGGGACTATTTTCCCACTTACTCACACTTGCTTATATTATTCCAATATATATGACATATCATATGAGAATGTCATTATTACGTGAGAACATAAGAATGAATCTGAACCATTATTAATTAACAATAATAATCATCTTTCATTGTCGAACTATCATACTCCATCATAAAAAAATATAGTTACTGAATCTACATCTTACTTTAAGATTTTTCACATCCTGTTCACCGATAATCATAACTCAAAAGAATTATCATATTCTATCAAAAGAGTAAACTTCACTTAATAATAAATCACTCTAAGAATTTCACATTATCTTCACCAGCAATTATGATTTAAAAGAACTTTTATACTCCACTATAAAAAATATATTTCACTAAAACATTTCACATTGTCATCTCCTAGAATCATAGTCCAAAAAGAACTATCATGCTCTACCTAAAGAAGACTACACTTCACTTGTAAATAAACCATTCCACAAAATTTCACATTTAAAAAATTCATTCTAAAAATTACATGCTCTTCAATCACCGACGTAATCTCATAATACATTTTACATCAATGTCAATCAATATTCATGTACTGGTCAACATCTTGTGTAATTTTAATTGTATAATACATTCTTGACTTAAAGTTTCTACAAAACAAAAACGATTCTTTCATTACTCTAACTGAAGCTTCACATCAAAACTAGTGACTATTCTTCTTTTCTAATATGGAAGATTGTACAATATTGCAAAACTTTACATAGAATGTTGGATCTATAAGATAGATGACTTATATACTTGTACAATATTGCAAAACTTTACATAGAATGTTGGATCTTATTTTGGATGGAGATATGACGTGTCTCTTTCTTATGGTCTCCAACAACATACCATAGGACCTAATTACACATTTGTCACAGTTAAATCATTAATAAATAATATATTATACATTTTGTCACAGTTGAGCTAGGGTACAAGTTTTTTATGTGCTAGGGTGTAAAACCTAATTCAACGAACAAGAGTTAAGTTAGATGTCATGAGTTTATTTTCAACTTAATCAAATGGTCTTGAGTCTGAAACTAGCTCTGGGTACACACCAATGTTAAATATTTTGAGGGAACAACATACTGTATATTCTAGTCTTTTTTTGACTCGAAAAATTAGTCTACGTAGTTGTGTGTAGAAAATATCCAACTTGTATTAAAAAAATCGACAAACATCAATATTGCTAAACTGAACATTCAACTTGATTCTAAATTAAGACTTCATGTAATTGTGTATATGAAGTTTCATTAGTGAATTATTATTGGAGTTTTGTCCTAACTCATATATCCTTACAAAACCGACTTGTAAGATGAGAGATGTCACTCTTTATAAAAATTTTCAAGGTTTTATCTCTAACCATCATGAAACTTGAAACTTTTCTAATATACCCTTCACGCCTAACATTCTTTTGAGCTGGTGCGTGGATATAAAAGGTGGACGGTCCATGGTTCAATAGATATACTTTAACATATTAAAATTTTGTCCTAACTCATTCTTATAAAACTGACTAATAAAGTGAGTGATGTCACTTTATATAAACTCTTTTAAAACTCCATCTTTGAATAACGTAAGACTTATGATTTTTTCAGTAATAAAAGAAAAATACAAGAGGTTTCATTTGGGCTAGGGGTGTTCAAAATTTTGGTTAACCGAACCAAATATCTAATCTGAATTGAATTGAACCATAAAAAACTTAAACCATTTAAATGGTTATTGAATTGAATTGTTTATTTTAACCAATTCAGTTAATCTAATTGAATTTTTAAACCAGTTCTAATTGTTATAAACTCTTTCTACCATTTTATCAAAAACGTAAATACTTCTATTTAACAATTTCAATAAATTTAATAAATCATTATTTTAAAAGCATAAATATTTTAATTATAATGTTTTAATATTTCTCAATTATTTTAGTTACGATTTATTATAACTTTTTTCACACTATGTTACGGTTAAGAAAAATTCTTCTACAAATAATGTGAAGTGAACCCTAAAATCTCAAATTGATCTCGAAAAACACCATTCTCTCAAACTTAAATTCATCTTCAATTTCACCTTGAATTCCTTTTCATTCGATATCGATTTCAATTTTAATTTCACATTGCTTTCTTTTTCACTCGATAAGTTGGTTTTTATAAATAATTGATGTTTTTATTTAAATTCAAAATCATCAATAATAAAGACTTTAAAACAAATTCAATTTTTAATTACTTAATTTTTTTAAACAAATCAATGTTTTAAAAAAAAAATTTAAACCAATTTTTTTTCTTTGAAAAAACGGCTATTTATATCAAATTAGTCCGTTTTCTTTGACTAATCATATTTAGTTGCAACTAAATAGCAGTTTTTTGTGACTATTTTTTTAAATCTTTTAGGATTATCAATTAGTCAAATATTTTGTAATTTACACTAAACCAATCTCAGTGAAATGATTTTCTGTAGAAGTTAAAGCGAGATATCTCTTTGAAAAAACTGCTATTTATATTATTTAAAAAAAAATTATATTTGCATCCAATTTTATTAAAAATAATAGAAAAACTAGTTTGCAATCCGACTAAAAAATAATTCAGTTCTTTAAAAAAAACTGGTTTTAAATTAGATAAAAAAAATTAAACTGGTTTTAAACTATGAACCAGTTCTAAACCGAATTATAACTGATTTAACAGATTAACCACTTTTGCTAAAATGGTTTATAAGAACTGCACTGAACCATTAATATGGTTTGGTTCAATTCAGTTCTTGAACCGTGAACACCCCTAGTTTGGGCCAATCTAATGCACCATCATTTCGCCTTTCTACAAAGAAATGTTTCAACCAAATGCAAGATAAGGGTTATGATCGTACCTGATCAGAACGGAGATTAGTGGCCAGCAACGTCGTGAGCTCCGCTACTCCGGTGGTAATGAGACGGTTGGGGGGGGGGGGTGTACCTGCAAGGTACTCCGATGCCAAAGTAAGGACAGGAGCAAGCAAGTACATAAAGTAAGAGTGAGAGTTAGAATGTAATGTAACCTGATCCTCCCATGAGAGAGGGTATTTATAGGCTGCCCCCAGCGCAGAGCCAATGGTCATCTGCTTTGAGCCTTACGAGCCAACCCAGTGCAGATAACTACCAGGACTTACGTGGCGTAGTGAAGACCAGCGCATGGTCTTTGCCCTGGAGTAACGGTCCCGTGATCTCCGGAAAGTGGATTGACCAGCTCTTCCGGAAGTGGACGTTACCTGATGACGTGTCCTCGTGGGGGAGGAGCACATGGAGATCGTAGAGGGGGAGACGTGACCTCTCCCCGGTGTATGTAACCCCTGCTCGACAGTAATTGATCATTGCGTGCTCGAATATGAAGAGGTCTAGGTGTGCTCGACGGCAGACCGACTTGGGCCTTGTTGGGTCGCATTGCAGTATTGGGTTGGGCTGCCCGACGGATGGGCAGGCGCCGACCCAGTCCAGAACAGGAGCCCCACAAGTCGTTGCTCTGAAGTGTCTGAGTAATGACTTAAGGGTCAGCCCCTCCGGGGAGGATATCCGTTAAATGAGGCAGCGTGCCCGTGGCGCCGAGTTGGCAGTAAAGTAGGTGATCAGGAGCAGAGGATGCTCGTCGTGCAGGGTTCTCGAAGATTGAAGTCTGCCCGAGTTTCTAATGTCATTCTCGGGCGACGACTCGGGGATATGAGAAGGGATGGACGCGTTCATCATCTGGGCACCAAGGTAAGTGAAAAGGTGCAAGCGGGAATCCGCGTGCCACGTGTCACCCGTTATTAATGCCTAGGGCGGCTAGGGCTAGGGGACTTAAGTGCCTAGGGGCGCCTCGAGTCATGTAACGGTCTTATAAATAGGACTGGAGTTCGTGCCATTTGCACGTTTTCACTTTTTCCGCTCCAAGCCTTCTCTCCCCCTCTCCAACTTCCGTCGCCGTCCTTCCACCGTACGCCGCCGCACCGGAAATTCTCAACCACCGTCTCAAGTAAGTTTCTGGTTCCTTTCTTTTTCTGTTTTACGTTCCCTATGGTGGTTTCTCCGGTGAATTGATGAAGTTTCCGGGGAGGCCACAGAGTTTCTGGCGAAAACGGCGGAGCTTCCTTAGGTTTCCGATGAATACTACGGGGAGTTGGGATGAGTCTCTCGGGGACCTAATGAAGGTCCCGAGGATGCAGGATGAATCAGGGACACGGGACGAAGGCGCCGGGGACCTGATGAAGGTCCCTGGGACGTCTAATGAATTCCCCGAGGACGCTGGGTGAATGGCCCAGGGACACGGGACGAAGGCGTCAGGGACCTGATGAAGGTCCCGGGGACGTCCGATGATTACCTCGAGGACGCTGGGTGAATGGGATAAAGGTACCGAACACACCTACGTGTGACCCTGATCACCGAGTCGGGGATCATTCTACCGAGTAGTTCCCCGTATCCTTTCTTCGCCCTTTCACTTGATCAGTGGTGGAAGGGTGAATTTGATCTAGGCTATCGAATTCACCAGTTTCCTCTACTTTTCAGGTAAAATGGCTGCCAAGAGAATTAAAGGGATTATTGAAACCGATGATGAGCCCGAATCCCCAGCGACGCCGGACAGCAGTGCTCAAACGCCGGAGGATTAGGCTGGGGATGAGCCTCTGGGCTTCCCTTCGCTATTTGTTCCAGGTGGCCCCGAGGCCTTAGCCATTATCGAGGACCTCTACGAAGGTTTCGTGCGGAGTTGGCGGGCGTACAGGCCATTGGAGCATCACCGGATCTGCTCGACGTTCAGAAGGACGCAGTTTCCTATGTGTGAGTTCGCCTTTCTAGAGGCGGGCCTACGTCCGCCCTTCAGTGATTTTCAGCTGAGGGTGTTTTCTTGGTTACACCTGGCGCCCTCCCAACTTCACCCAAACATAATTGCTTTTGTGCAGGCATACGAGCTTGTGTGTAAATATCTCGACGTCGAGGCCACAGTCCCCCTCTTCTTCCGTATCTTCCATCTACAACGACAGACGGTCGAGGGTCGTCATAGCTGGGTGTCCTTCAAGCAGCCGAAAAGGCTGTTTCGAGCATATCTGGGTTCTGTCAGGAACTTCAAAAACTGATGGTTCGTCATCAAACCCCTCACCCAGGCAGCCACCGACACCTTGTACAACCGTAGGACAGTAGAGATGGAAGATGGTTGGAAGAAGGAGGTCATCGAGTCGAAGTGCCTCCTGGAGTGGACAGAAGAGCACTTCGAACTAAGCACAGAGAGATATATCGTTAGTCCTAGTGCATTAGGCGAGGAAGACCAGCAGGCCTACGAGAAGTTAGTGAAATTTGTCGAAGGTTTCAATCGGGCGAAGTTGGTGACCCCGGATGAAAACTTCATAAACAACGACCACGGGGAGACCCTCACAAAGACCTGGCTTATAAACACAAAGGCCCTCCTTGAGTGTGATACCAAAGAGGAGGCTCTTCGGTTTTTAGGTATTGGGCGTACCCTTTACTCAGGGTCCGTTATCGTTTCTACCGTTGGTTTACTGATGTTTACTCTCTTTTTGCAGGTGCCATGTTGAGCTTGGAGGAACGTGTAAAAAAGCTGACATCTACTCGAGGCTCGAAGAGAGGCGAAAAGGGACGGGTCGAGCAGATCCGGCAGCAGCACCTGGGTCCCATCCCGGCGTCTGGGGATTCCTCTGGCTCCCCTCAGTGTAGCCAATCTCCGAACTCGCAAGGATCCCCGAAGAGACAGCGAACCAGCCTTGAAAAGACGCATGTCGATCTCACTGTGAGCCCTCCCCGTGAATAGTTTGTGATTCTGCCTTGTCATTTGAGGCCTAACTTCTTCTCGGGGGACAACTCCCAGACCGTCATTGCCTCCGAAGCCCATGCCGTCTTGGGTGCTGACCGGGTTTCGAGGAGGAAAGCCTTGGTGGAGGACATGGCCGCGATGAAGCGGGTTTGTGCTACAGCGCTGGTCCTGAATGACGAAACCTGTTCGTCGTCCGAGCTGACTAGATTGCAAGATAACTTTAAGTCAGTTGAGGTTGAAATGAAGAAGCTGAGCAAGGATCTTGCGGAGTGCAAAAAACAAAATAAGGCCCAAGTCGAGCTTCAGGGGCAGCTAGAAGGGAAGTTAAAGAACGTTGCTGAGGAGAGGAAAAATCTCCTGGCGAGAATTGCTGAGCTGAAGCAGGCTGTCCGACCCGCTGAAGAGGAAACTGAGGACGACAAGTTGCTGACCTCTCGGGCTGAATTGATCTCAAAGCTCAGGCAGACCGAGCAGGATGTCCTCTAGTCTGTCGATCCGGGCTTTGCTAAAGCCTTGAAGCAGCTCCAGATACTGAATCCCGACCTCATCACTAAGGAAACTGGCCCTTACCACGAGGTAGTTGAAGGTCAGATTGTCCCACCGGCGTCCGAGGAGGATGATTACGACGAGAACGCGGAGGAAGGGCAGACGCTCCTTTAAGTATATAGCTAAGGGGGCTTAAGCCCACATAAAGAAAAAAGATTGTTTTAAAAAGCATTGTGTTTTTTTATTGTCCCCTTCCCGTAAAGAAATGGTTATTTCTTTTATAAATAAATAAGTATTTTTAAATAATAGTAACATTTATGTAATATTCTTTATATTTTTTATAATAATATTAATAATAATAAAATATTTTATTATTATTTTTATACTAATATTTATTTTAGTTATTTTAATTTATACTTTCTATATAATTAATAAAGGATAATTTTGCAACGCTATGTTTCTAACGCTATGTTTCTATTAAGAATATTTATTTTTTAAAAACTTATAATTTTTAAGTAGAAACTTATTTTAATCTCTAAACAAAATGCAAAATAAGCTTATGGATTAAAACTAACAAAAAAAATTGCTGAAACAATGAAGCCTGGAAATGAGAAGACACTTTGAACAACCCAGACAAAAAAAAACTGTGAATTTGGGTTATGGTGGTGTCAGAAAAAAAATGCCATAATGGTTTATTTATTGAAATTTTAAATAGTAATTGTTAGATTTTGAACTATTGAGAAAAAAAATCAGATTATACCCTAATGATTGACCTAGGATAAAAAGAAGAAAGACTTTTTTTAATAGTTCTTAGCTGCCACGCCAAATTATTTAAATGTTTATATATTTCAGAGATGCATTTATGAATTAATGCACCTATTCATGAATAAACATTGATATATTTTGGAGATACATCTTCGAAACCATTTTAAACATTCAAAATATGTAACTAAAAAGCTATTTACATTTGAATTATTTCGGAGATGCATCTTCGGTAATATTTCGAAGATACATCTTCTTCGAAGTATATCAGAACATGTGTTTTTTACTATAAGTTGTGTATTTGTTTTCAGATGAAGTATAACACACGATCCAAAATATAAAAAAAAATAGACGTACAAAATAATAAGAGACTAATACTGGATAAAGTATAGCAATATATGTAGAAAATATCATACAATCAAGATACAAAATGTAATAAAACCGTAAAAATAAAGTAGCAAGTATAGTACTACAACAAAATAATAACAGACTACTATTGTGTGTGTCTGACAACATCTCCTCTACCTCCTCTGTCTGCTCTGCCTGCTCTGCCTCCTCGGCCATCAACCCCCCGTCCTCCGGTGATGTCTCCGGTACAACCGTGCCCCCTGTGCCTCCGCCATGATGACATCTAGGACTCGCCTGACACCAAACCCATCAGGGAAGATACCTTTGTCAATGTCTGCCCTCGCAATCTCCATTATGCGACGACACATAGACATGACATCATCAGTATGATCTAGCTGAGCCTGCTCCTCCTATAGTATCTTCTAATGAGCTGGTCTCGGCGAATCTCCTGGAGCAGCGTGCACCATGTACGGATGTGACACCCTAAAGAACCATCTGATATACCCCTCGACGTTGCTCTAGTCATTCAGGGCTATCATAGCCCGTGCCTCCTCTGGTACCAAATGACTTTCATAATCAACAAACATCTCCTATATCTGTCTATGAGTCAAGGCAAGAAGAGCAAAGACAACAAGGTATCAGGGGATGGTCTGGGTGTACCCGAACTTCCGTACGACGCGCTCAGGAAGATGAGGAGCAGTGAGACGCGATCCGCAGGCCAACCATCTGAAGTATAACACTATCTCGTCAAATGGCCGTGTCTGTCGGTGATCGACATTGCTGTTGAAGTGCATGTCCTCAACAACCAAACGCTCAAGATAGACTCTGAAAGGCTCGTCCTCCTGGTTCACTTTGAGCGAGATAAAAGCACATGCAAGCGGCATATCCTCAATGTACTCAGACACACTCTCCCAGCCAGCGATGCGCGGGAAATGCTGGAGGATCCAAGTCTGAAAAAAAAGTTTGGAACAAACGAATCATCGGAAATGGTTCCGCAAATATGAAATGAAAATGATAAAAAAACATTCAAGGATCAAGAATTATTACCACTAGTAGTGTCACACTGCCTATGACCTGCTTCGTCTTCCACAGACATCCCTCTCTCAACTTTGAATAAAGACATACCAAACAAGTCACCCCCCAGTTGTACTCATGGATACAAGTGAGATCCAAGAAGTACCAGAGGTATACAAAGTCAGTATAAGTGGCACTCGTGTCTACAAAAGTGCAAGTGCCAACCAAAAAAAGAAAGTATGCACCCTCAAAGCAAGAGCCCTATGTACCGCCACCTGTTCATCATCACCATGAACCTGTTGCGCCCTAAGGATCTCTTTGTAATATATGTTATTCAAGAACTCAAATCTATCATGAGCACCCCTGGTCTTATCCACCTCCCCAATCGCCTTCTCTGGATCAACCCCAAGATACTCTACTATCATCTCCCCCTGATCGGAAGATGCAACAAACACGAGACACCGTCCAGTGTGATAGACATCTTACTATGCAAGAGATGAAACAAAGAGGTCTCATAGTGCCATCTCTCCACGAATGCATTAAGCATCCCGTGGATGACCAGAGTGTAACCGTTCATGCAAAGGTCCTTCAGGCCAGATAAGGACAAAACCAAATGAAACCATTCCTCATCCTGCTAAGGCAATGTAACAATCTTCCTCCCATGGTTAAGAAACTTCTAGGGATCACGCTCCTGAAATTTGCAAGAAATAATCAATGTCAGTAATAATCAATGTCAGAAATAATCAATGTCATCAATTTAAATTAACGTAAAAAAACAAATAAAAAATCTAACTAATGATACCTCTCTGTCCCAAATATGTCTGGCAGTATGGTCTAGGTACAGTGGAAGTAAGTACAAATTAATTGGACCTCCTCCAAAACCCCTTGGCTCGACATCCTCAGTAGCCTCACCCTCTAGAGGTGGCACTGGATCAACAACATCATCAGTGAGGGGTGGGTCTGGAGCAACAACATCATCCGTAGGAGGGGGCATTGCTGAATCCTAACGCTTGTGGGAGGATGAGATAAGTGACGTGTCAGATGGTGAATCCCGTCTCCTACAGGAAGAAGAAGAAGATAGAGTGGCCTGAGGTGAAGCACGAGCATCAAAAGTAGACACGTCTTCCTGACCAGATTTACCTAGAGCCTATAAAACCTGCTGGCTCCCTCCAAACGGATGCGTGTTTAACAACCCTGCCATGTCTCAGTCTGTCAACTGTGACAACCACTATCCATGTATGGTAAAGTAAGGCATATCATTAGTGCACGCAAACAACACACAAGCGAGAAAATTAAAAAAAAAAATATTGCAGGAAATTCCGGAGATGCATATCTGGAAACACCATTAAACTAAGACGTTGAACAATTCTGGAGATGCATCTCCAAAGTTTCCTAAAGTATATGAAACACTAAACAATTCCGGAGATGCATCTCCGAAATGTTCTACAACACAGAGGTCGCGTGAATGGCGAATGTACCTCATGCAAGTTGAATAAAATATGTTTCGATCTCCATTTTCGGCCAACAAACAAGCTATATACTATGTATAAACTATGTTACATGTGATTTCTACTCATTTCTAACCCTAATCATTGATTCCTACTCGTTTACACTAAAACTCGAACATTTACTGAAAACTCGAAATACTTACTTAAAATTGATGATTCATATGTTGTTTCCAATATTAGAGATGATACTTGATGTTCTTTCGAGTTCCTTTGATCCTCGTTTGATGAAATTTGATTTCGTGTAGGGGTTGTATTGAGAAGAAGGTTGTGTTGAGTTTGAAGAAACTATGAAATGAGGGAGAATAATCTGGCGCGACTTATGCTCCAAAATGTTTTGGAGATATATCTCCAAAATATTTCAACGTTCACTTACGTTTGGGTGCGTCAGGAGATATATCTCTGAAAACAGGGGACATTTATGAAATTTCATATGGTGCGTTAGAAGTACATAGGGTGCCATAAGAAATTCTCAAAGAAGAATTTAAAATCGTGATTGCTGGGTTAAAACAAAAAAAGAAGGGAAAGGGAGTATGGAAGGAAACAAAAAAGAAGAAACTATTGGAAGCAATTAAGTTTCATGATTATAAATGATTCAACGTACATTTTTAATTAAAATGTGTTGCCGTGCGAACCCCTCAAACCCAGTATTTGAAAAGAATTTGTTGGTAAATTAATTATTTAATAAATATTATTTTATTTATTAATTATTAATTATATTATAAAATTATTTTTTATTTTAAAAATATGAAGTGACATGATTGTTTGATGCAGTGTCACGTAGTCATTATCATGCCAATAGCACGTCGATGCGTTGTCACGTAGTCATTGTCATTTCAATGTCACGTCGTGCCAGCTATTCGAATTTAAGGGTTTGTTTGGGAGTAGGATTTTGTAGGAGAAGACTTTAGAGAGTTGCATATATATCTTAAAATGTGTTTGATATTTAAAAAAAATTGAAAAAATAATATGATTTTATATGCTAATGTGATTCATTGTTTTTAAAAATTTTTAAATATATAAAACACATTTCAAGATATAGACGTAGTCATGCAAAACCTTCCCATCCAAAATCCTCCAAAAACCAACTCGCAAACAAACTCTAAAGGGTGAAAAAAACACATAAAATGTTAAATATGGGGACAAAAAGTGTTTTTTTTAAAAGACTACTAAAAAAAATTAAAAATATCAAAATAGTGGATCAACATTTAAGCTAAAATGTTTAAAATTGTAATTTAACAAAAAAATGTTAAACTTTCTTTCAAGTTAGAGCATTTCTGAGCATAGACAATAACACATAGATAACACAAAAATGGCATTCTTAAAAAATATATCACACAAAGACAACATAATTAATTCATAGAAATTTAACTAAAACGATAAGAAAACAAGCTAAATAGTTATGTAACAAAATACATAGTTAAAGAAATATGGCTTAAAATATCAAGAGACTCGAAGTTTATTTACAGTGCATTCGTCTGTGAGTAGAGGAGTTCCTAAAGCACTTCTAATTTTGGTCAAACTTTTAGGCCCCCAAAGGTGGAGAGGTAATTAGGGGAGTTTAACCCAAATTAGAAGGGCTCTCAACATGTCTTCCTTCAGGCTAAAATCAGGTTTCCATTCCCTCAGAAGCATTGGCATGTTCCTAATAGTATACAACCCCTTCATCATAACTACTTTCCATATTTTTATGTGTTCTGAATTTAAGAAGGAAATAGCCATCAATATGATAATACATATCAAGAAGCTGAAAAAAATTCCACGACTTTGTCATGAATTGCTTGACCAATGCATACTAACTCCCCCTTAAGGAAATACATGATTAGATTAGATTCTCAAAATTTCACTTCAGACTCGATGTCCTCCTCCTCAATTTCGATTTCAATTTCACCATTAATAAGCTTCGGCGCAACATATTCAATAGCCATGTCCTTTGCTGGATTTGGTTCTCAGAGAGAACATTGACCCATAATTTCCTCGGTTCTTTGTTTTCCTTGGTAGTTTTCATATCTAGAGTTTCCTTATAAGGTTGTTCCTTCTCACCATCTGAATTTTTTCCACCATGAGATATTTTAATCTATACTTCTGAGAAATTTCAACCACAAGTTAAATATTGAACTTTGCGTTTGGACTTGCTTTATGAAAATATATATACATCATGGATAAACCACAACCATCATCCATAAGAAGGTTTGTAAAACAAAAATCAGATGATCCTGAACAAACGACGATAATGCCAACAATATTTCTCCCACTCTTTGTTTTTAGAGTTGTGTTGTTTTGACTCAGATGAGGAATAAATGATATTGACAATTTCTTTCATTAAAGAACATTGGTACTTAAGGATACATGATATCATGTATCAAGACTCTATATAACTTGTTGACATTTTTCTATCTGAAATCAATTATTTTTAAAATATGTATGTGCCTTAATTTTATTATATTATCTAGTGATGCACGAACAAAATCTTGTTTAAGATTAACTCTATGGCACTTATTGCAATGCTATTAAATTTATTATAACTTATTATGGTTAAAGAATAATAAAATACTATAATTACAAAATAAATATTTTGATAGACCTAACGACAACAAAAAAACAAAAAGGTGGACGTGTCAGGGTGGTTAACGAACATGACTAGAAATCATGTGGGCTTTGCCCGCGCAGGTTTGAATCCTGCCTTCCACGAATTTTCTTAATCATTTAATTTTATATTTAGGGACTCCAAGTTTTTATTTTTAAATGATATTTTTGAACATATATATACATCACATCTAGTTATTCACATCTACTTACAAGTCCATCTACTATATTATAAAATTGTAAATTGATTAAACTCAATCTATCTATTTTACAATAAGGATTATTAGCAACACTTAATTTATTTTAGGAAATCCAATGAATCACTTAGTTAATTTTAGAAATTTATGATTTCGAAAAAAAAGTAAGAAGTTTAAGTACATATTCTGTTCATCTATTTTTGACAAAACACAATTTGCAATCTTTGTATTATTAAAATGGTGTGTTTTTTGTCCCCCACCCCATCTTACAATCTTACAAATTTGTCGTGATACTGTAATTTTATCATATAACATAATCGTTATTGATGTGAGAAATATGTGGTAAAACTGTCAAATATCTAAAATTACAATAAACTCTTCTAACAATTCAATTTCAACGTTTCCCTTTGAAAATGCTTAAAGATCGCATGATCTATGAACTTGGAGAGTTTGGTTTCGCAAAGGAAACACAGTTTCACTTTAAGATCTTTAACTTTGTTGTGTCACATCAATGTTGCATCATCATAAAATCACATGTAATAACTTTTATTTTTGTGAAAAGAGAAGAAAAAAAGTGCAGTGGTACCATTAAAAAACTAATATTATAGTTGATCGAAAAAATAGCAAGTGTCCTATTTTTGCCAATTGTAGTTAAAAGGAGTTTTATCCCCAATATCGACCTCGAGGACTGCGTTATAAATATAAGTTCCGATAATGATTCAATTAAACAAAAAGACAATAGGGGTTTTGAAGTTATTTTGAAATTTATAATAAACAATGAGAAAATAAGCAGAATGATAAAATTGACTTTTAACAGATATAAGAGAGCATGCCAGGGTAAGGTGTATGAATTGCTTTGCACTAACCTAAATCCTTATTCGAAGAGACAATACTTTAAAATAACATTTACCGAATCTTAAGAATGTTTTTCCCTAATTTCTTAGCCAGAAAAACCTTTGGTATTCATCCTCTACCCTGATTCCTCAGCAGTTTAGGATGGATATAAAGCTTTGTGTTTTTACCAAGATTATCATGATTACTACAGAGTATCCGCATTCCTAGGCAATTTCTACTGAATATAAGTTGGTTTGTCCAACCTGAACCTTAACCGTAAATCAAATTCCATTGGTCAGATAGAAAAAGCCTTAAGAACTTTGCACAATAAAATAGATTAATAAAAAGCACTTATCTCATAGAATAAAGTAAAACAGAGTCAATACAATAACAATTCAGGGACACCCCCTAGCATTGGGGGGTTTAGCCGCTCATAATCTTCAAAGAGATTACAACAGATAAATTAGAAATTACAAGATAAATGGATGGCTTTGATCTTCAATTGTGAGTGCTCATGAAAATCTCCGTTCTCCGAATCCCTTGAAAGCTCCAAATTTGATCGTAAAATTCTTCCGTATTCTCCAAAGGTGTTTTTCTCTTTCCAAACAGTAGCCTAAATAGTCACAGATCACATAACAATACTTGGAAATGCCTAGAATACCCTCTGGAGTCACTGAGCACAAAAATCCATAAAAATCAGAAGATGCAGCGCCTTGGCCAACATGGGTCGTGTCAGCTGACACAGGCGGCCGTGTTGGCTTTCTGCCTCATAATTCCAAGATCATTCTTCCCAGGCTTGCTGACACGGGCGACCGTGTCAGCTCCCTGGTGTCCTTAATTCTTCCATTTTCTTGATCTTGGCCTGACACGACCAGTGTCAGGTGACATGGGGGGTCGTGTCAGCCCCCTGCTATCCTTCCAACATCTTCTTCAAAACTCCGGAACCTTCATTTTCTTCGCATACATCCTTTTGGATTTGTATCTGGACCTGAAACCATAAAAACTACCTAACAAATGCGTAAAATGCCCCTAAATCGACATAAAACTCTAAATCATAATATACTATACTGAAACTGCAAAAGGTGGAATTAACTCAAGAAACAATAAAAGAAACCAACAGAGTGTTACCGATTTCTTAAATTTATGCCGAATAAATGAATGATACCTCATAAAAATGATGACCGATCACAACCCCAAACTCATCTCATTGCTTATCCTCAAGTAATGTTCTAAACAACAAAACGGTCACCCCTGAATTCCACACAATCAATTTACCACAACACAACTGATATTTTTCGTAAACATCCTTTCACTTTCCCAATCAAGTTTCCTGCGTCCCGATCCGAACATTCAGCCACACTTCCACATCAAAGTATCCTTATACCTGTAATCTTTACACACTCTAACCAAATCTCTCTGGGTTAAATCATTTACACTCAACAGTCAGAGCATGCCACATCAACTCATAAGTTTGAATATCATCTATCTTTATCTCACAGACACACACACACTACACACTTTTTGAGGACTTCGAAGGTTGTAATGGGGTTTAGGGTCAAGGTGGGATAAACAAACAAAAAGGAAAACAAGTGGTTTATGGCTCATCTTTAGTGTTGTCGTTCTTATCTCTGTGTTCTTTGCACGTTTCACAATTAAGGGTATCAGACACCGTTATGCCAGGATTTTTTGTTTTTTGCTCACATTTTTCTTTTGATCTTGCTTTGCAAGTTTCAAACTATATTATCCTCTAGGTAAGTGCTTTATTCACTTTTCATCTTTGTGTTTCTCTCTTTTTTTTTCAAATATTTTTTCTTCTTTTCCTTTTTTTTTTCTTTTTCTTTTTTTTTCCTTGCACTTACCTAGTTCTCATGAGTGTCCTAACCCCAAACTCAGCATTTTTCACAGATCAAAATTTGACAACACCTAAATGAGCCGGGTAAGGGAGTGTTTGGCTTACAGTTTAATTATAAGGTAAATAAACAAACAAAAGGTAAAAGGCACAAGTGGGGTTAAACGAAGGATAACATAACATAAAGGGATGGTTGGAAAGGCTCGGCGTTAAAAGAAACAATTGCCTCAGTGTATACGTGTGCAGTGAAATTCCAATTGACAAATACGTAAACTAAGAGTGATGAAGTCATACCTGCAAAACTCTCATAATGATGATGTGTTTGGCCTTTTATGATTCTCACCATGTCTGGTATGGCTCACAGGTTTTGAAATACCTCTAGTGTGGTGCAACTTCCTTTCTGGCTCGGGTGTACAGTACTCCAATCTTTGGTCAGTGTTGTCGTTCCCGGGATTTTCATCCAAGTACAAACGCGAAAGTGGCGCGAAAACAGAGTCTCCAGCAATGTGTATTTATCCCAAGAGAGGGAAAGGAAACACTGCGTAAACCTGAGGGAAAGGAAAAGCATGGTCTCGCGACCAAGAGAAATGGGTAAGGGAGTCGGTTACGCGAGGGGAAGGTATTAGCACCCCCACGCGTCCATCGTACTCGATGGGATCCACGCTTGTTGTCTCGATCAAAGGGTGTCGTCATCTGGAGCTTCGCTGCTATTGGAAAAGAGGAAGGAACGGGAACGGAAAAGAAAGGAGAAACGAGGGAGAAAAGAAAAAGAAGTGACTCGATAGGACATCGACAGAGTCCTAGGCCTACGTATTCCCTCGGGAGTGGAAAAGTCAGAGTCAACATAGTTCGGAGGACTACGATTTTGTGGGGGGAAGGGTGTTCGTCAAGACGTCGCGTCTCGTGCCTACGTATCCCATCGGGAATGAGAATCAGAGCGTCGTAGTTCCACTAACTAAGGATGACTTTGCTTTGTTTGTGTCTTTTAACGGAAAATGTCAAGGTGCACGTTCCAGCAGTTAGGTGTCGCAGCTCGTTGTACGGAGTCTTAGGCATTTACCTGTTTGCGGTAGAACGGACGTGACAGATCCTTTATGAATGGAATGAGGAAGGTGAGAATTGTTGTTTATTTTTGTCTTTTAAGAAGAAGTGTTTTGAAGTTAATTTGTAACTTGCATTGCACCCAAGTCTACAACATAGGAACGAATACGTCGCGTATCGTCCCCAACAGGACGTACACTAAGTATGTAACACCCCATTTTCTACCCAACGTTTATTAAAAATCAGAGTGCAAAATTTTCAACATAAAACAAATGAGATGTCACATTTTCAACTTGAACAACAAAACCAATAACATAAACCTGTATTTCTTTTTAAAATAGATACATAGCATTCGGCCTTCACAACTTATAAATCATATTCACTTTATTCAACTAGATCAAAACTTCAATTTATAATTATTCAAGAATTATTGTAATAACAACAATTAGGAATAACAACATAAACAAAACATTTCCCCCCGAGTGCTACGTATCAGAGCATGACACCAACTTGAACTAACAGCGACTAAGACTTCAAACCTTCACAGCTATTCTTGAGTACCTGCTCAGTTACCCATAATAGGTAACATCATTACAGAAGGGGTGAGATATCGAAAAATATAATCAAAGGCATGATAATTAATATATTAGATTAGAATCACACCAATTTCACCGCTTCATACAACAGTCATACAACAACTATTAGTAAACAACTTAAGAGCAACCACAACTTATAACAAACAATAACTTATAACAACAACCTGTATCAAGCGACAACTTACAGCAATAACGATTTATAACAACAATAACTCACAACAATAACAACTTATATCAACAACACCAACAATCAACAACAACGTAATAATATTAACAACTTCAACATGCAACTCAAATGCGACTCAACTATGCAAATGCATGTGGTACCATTTGGAGTAAACTCCCAACTTAAACATATGCCAGGTTATCGAGGCATTTTCAACTTAATCGGATGCCATCAAGGTCAACTTAAACAGGTGCCATCAAGGTCAACTTAAACAGGTGCCATCAAGGCCAACTTAATCAATGCAAATGTATGCATGCAACAATAACCACAACGTCACAACAACAACAACGCAATAACAACAACGAGAACAACAACTTAAACATGCACCACTTGCATCAACTTAATCCAACATTGGTCGTTCGACCTACAACTTAATCAACAACATATTCAACATCACATCACCGACATCACCACATCAACAACGTATTCAACATCAACATAAAACATTGGTCATAAGACCTATAACTTAACAGTGCCCATAAACCGGGACAATTCAACCTATTCAACTGTACCTGCAAATCAACTTAATCGACATAATTATCACAAAACAAACCAACCAAGAATACCTACTAATTTATATTAGTTATCCCGCCAATTTTCATTAAATTCCGGACAACTAATTTTCCGCTTAATTCCACTTATTCGACTAACTCCATACATCAACCAACCAAAAATAACTACAACCACTTACGAATTACTTCTCCAAAATTTCAACTAATTTCGATTAGACAATTATATCGGTTAAAACTACTAATATCACTATTCGGTACTATTTTCATCAACCTCCATTATTGCTACTAATTTCCACTGTTTCTATTTATTTGATTCCCTGATATCAAATCTCGAATGCTACTAAATCATGTTACTGTCATTAAATTCAACTCTGATACAAAACCTACTACTGTTATTTCTAAGTCCCCACATTATTGCTATTCCTCTGCATTATTAATCGGTTAACATTGTTGAGGCATATTGCACGATAACACCTCAATCGCACACATTTACGACGGTAAAAATCAACACGACGATACGGTTTCAATTTTATGCTATAATTGAACTAGATACAGACCTCAAAACCATTTTTCCTAGAAAGAACATCTCGTTAGCTTTCCAACGCTTCGAACGGGGGTCAAAACTGACTTACGGATCAAAAGATATGAATTTTCCAAACTTTTCGAAACCAGAATTTTTCTGCATAACAGCCCTACGGGATTTTGCATTTTCGTCCGAAAATCTGACCGATTCAATTATTTTCTTCGAAACAAACAGCTACTCATTCATACCAAACATATAGTAGTGATTTGGAACCATCAAACGTGAATTCTACGACTTTCGATTTCAATCCGAATCTTAAACCCCCAAATCTCCAAAAATGCAAAAACTTACAAAATCAACCAAATTCGATGAAACAAGCATACTCGATCACGGCCTAACATTTCTCGACACAACTACGCAATCTATTCCGACTTTCGTCCGCGAAAACATCGGCTTCTATCGATTTAACCAAATTCCATCCTAAGTTTAACACTATAGAACAATAACCAAACAATCTAGCAAACATCAAATTCCACAAAAACAAAACCAATTCATCAATACACTTCAACACATTCAGTAGAAAATTATATAAATCTCAATCCCACGTATCAATTATCATATACCCGGTTAAAAAATTCGAACCCCACCCTTACCTTAGATTAATGGCCGCTCGAATTTCCGATCGACTTTTCCGACTTGGCTCCGACGGCAATTCTCCCGTATCCCCTCTGCAAAACTCCAAGCCTAACTGCTTCTCTCTTCGCTCTGCCTCTTTTCCTCTCCTCTTGCATCCATGGAGATTAGAAATATGAACATGCTGCCATTGAGTTCATATCTTGACCAAAATTCAGCCTCCATCATCATCAATCCTGTAACTACTATTTGACCCATTTCCAGCATGAACTCCCAAACTTCAAATGCGTTTTTCTCCTTTAATACCGAACTTATTGACATGAAATCATATATCAAATTGAAGGGAATTTCGTAAGCTTTCCATAAATTCAAGAATCGCTTTAATCGGAATTACAAGTAAAAAGTTATCACCTGTTTAGTGGAGGCTGTACCATAAGTGCGAAAATAGAGATATGATCATGAGTTCTTCTTTCTCCTTCTTTGCTTCCAAGCTATTTTCTCTCCTCTAAAACTCTTATTCTTCTCTAAGACTTTTTCCTCTGTAACTTCCACGATCAATTCCTCCAAAACTTCCTCTTGCAACTTTTCACGTACAACAAGTTTTACTCCTTCTCTCAACCCTTATTTTTCTCCACTAATCAAAACCTAATTCCCTTTTTTTTCTCAACCAACCCAATTAATAATAATACTAATAATAATAATACTATTATTTTATTATTCTTATTGGGCCTAATATCTTCACCCCCCAATCTTACTACACACAACCATAAAATAAGTCCACTTAAATAAAATACACTTATATTCCATAATATTAATTCTAATATTATTTCTCTCGACTAAATCGACTAATTACCGACTATCAAATAAATCGTCCAAACCACCAAATCAACATATTTAACCATAGACGGAAAATATCCAATATTATTTCCACAACTTAAATCAATTCAACTCGAACCAACTTAGAAACATCAACATAATATTCCGATATTCCAGAATCAACTTAAATCGACACAAATACCCAAATCAACGCGAATCAACACAACATACTACAATTATATTTAATTAAATACTTAATTAAATAAACGGGCGTTACAAAGTACCCTAGAAGAATGAAGGGAGACCCCCCCCCCCCCCCCATTCCTCACTTCCCACATATAAGGCTCATGCGCAATACACGTTAACCTTTATTAAGTGTTTTAGAATGGTTATGAGATGAGAAGAGAAGACTCAAAGGAAAAGAAAACACTAAGGGGAATTCTATCCTATAGTTATCATGCGAAAGATGGCCCTAAGGGAAGGTTTAAGAACCTAAGTCTAAAGAAGAGAGCGGGATAGCACTACCTAATGCTTATCCTACCTCACCTTAATAAAAAATTAAGGATGAGCTAGGATCCCAAAGGGGTGTGAGAAAGTTGTACACAAAGCATTATATCATGTAATCCACCACATAAAAGAGAAAGAGAAATAGAAATAGAAGAGATGAGAGATGAAAGAAGGAATGAACATGGATAACCATCCACATGTTCAAGTACCTTACCTCTGCCCATACACAAAAGGTTAGTACCAAATCATCACAAGCAATGAATACAAGTATAAAAAATAAACAAAACAAATACTAGTTGTCTTAAAAAGACAACTTAAGAAGAATATAAGAGTTGAACCCAAAAGGAAGAGTCCTAAGGGTTTAGATACATTCAAAGTCAGTAGGTACATGCAAGGTGTCATGCTAAGGTTTAAGTATCAAACAAAGTCAAACTATGTTGAAACATGCACCAAAAGACTACACAAATGCAAGTTAAGCACTAACGATACAAGATGAATGCATATGAAATGTAAACATGTATTAATGCATGAACATAAGTCAAGGTCAGAATTAGATGTCATTTATGAATGCATATGAATGTCATTGAATGATCATACAAGTCATGGATGCAAGCATTTAAAGAAATGAAGCAAGAAGAAGTGAACAAACAACAATTGAAGCAACAATGATGCATACTTGTAATGTAAGTCAAAGATAAAGATGAAATGGGACCATACATGTATAATGGATACAAGTCAGTAGCATAAGATGTATGAGATGCCATTTAGAAGTCAAGCATGTATGCACAAAGTTCACACAAGTATCATGTTGAAGCACATTGAAGACTAGAAGCAAGCATGGTTCAAACAAGTTCAAATAAGCATGCAAAGATTTATGAACTTAAGAGACAGGCAAGATGCAATTAGAGGTCATGGAATATGGTTGAGAATGATCAAAAACAGAAGTGGAATCATGTGTAAGTGATGGTTTAAGATCATGCAAGTGTTGATGCAAACAAGTTATCAAAGATGGACAAGTAAAGATGCACAAACTTGTATCACAATGCAAGTTCAAACTAATGTTCACAAGTAATGTAAGGATGAACAAACAATGACCTATAATTTGATGTGAATAACCTATAATTTTCATACAATCATATGTCAAAAGGTTTCAACAAGGATCAAATAGGATTGCACACAATGTATCACAAAACCCTAGCACAACATACATATATAGACGCACTCAAACAATTCACAAAACCAAGCTAGGAGGATGAGAAAATTCCCATATGCAAGTCAAATGAAGTTCAAACAGTATGTAAACATTTCCCAAAAGTATGGTACAAAAATCATTAAGAAACATGTTCACATGTACTCCACAAGCTCATTCAAGCCCCACAACAATAGTGCACAAAGATAAGGTTCAAACACCATTCAAAAATGATTTAAAAAATCCACAAAAAAAGAATGAAGTGTATCAAGATATCATACAAGTGTGTATCAAGACTCAGAAGCAAATTCATTTTGGAACTATGTTAAACAATTCATCAATTCAACATGGATCATGAACAAAGGTCACGCAATGCATCTCATTGGAAAATTCACAAAAAAAAGCAAAACAATCCAAAAATGAGAAAATAAAATGTCAAAAATTACTTAAATGTGTGAGGATGCTATATGAATTCTTTAGGAATTTTATCATGTTTCTAAGTATTTTTAAAAATAAAAAAGGAAACAGATATGAAAAGAAAAATAAAAAACAAAGAAATACAGCAGGGGGTGCATCCAAAGCAATTTCCACGTTAAATTGTGCTTTGGGCTCAGGAGCGTGGGGTGTGGATATCAATAGCAGCCCAATCCAATATCACGTGCTCAGATAGGGTCTATGTGGTGGAATCCAGTCAAAAATTGACTCAATCATGGCCTTTGGATGGAGTCAGATCAAGATGATCAAAGAAGTAACACAATCACGCGCATCACAATGAGAGCACATGATAACTAAGATGGAATGCACGCATGAGATCACACAATTCAAAACCATTTAGAAATTGAAACACGTGAGTGGTGCGTGGCTTCATTAATTCGCTGGCAAGATCTTGTCCCTTGGATCAGAAGGATCAAACGACTGTGACTTCCTGAGAAAATGCTAGGGTTTCAAACATCACCGGCCGGAGAAGACTCCGATCATCTTCTCCGGCAACTCTCCACCGTACCAAAAACTTCAGGTCACCAGAAATGATCAAATCGTATATCAAAATGCTCCTCAGGTCACGTAAATCATGGATCCAGCAATAGAATTCCCAAACAATGCACACATAATGCAAAACAAAGCCAAACAGTTTGCCCTAAGATTTTGAAACTATGCACCTATTGTGCCTATCAACTAGTCGGTGATCACATTGCATCTATTAAGCTCAAAAACACACAAAAACAAACAAAATCAGAGCATAAGGAGATCTACAAGATTGAGATGAAACCTGTGATGTGGATGCTTCCTTTGCTCAAAAAGAAGACCAGAGAAGAGGTTCCTTTTCTCTTGAACTTGATCTTAAACCAAATAAAGGCTATAATTGATGCTATCTGCTTGAAAATTCTGAGGAAGAAAAATGGAATTGAAGTTAAAGATGATGCTACACGATCTACTTCTCCAGTTCCTTGATGCTTGTTGATGAAGAGAGGAGAGAATGCAGATAGTTCTTGAGTGGAGATGAAGATTCAAGAGAGAGAAATCCCAGAGAGAGAGAGAGAGTGAAAAATTTGGTGAAATGTGAAGAATGAAAAGTTAGTTGCAAATTCAGTTGGAGATTTCTATTTATATCTGAGGTTAACTATTAACCAACTGTGGTTAATAGTTAGAAGCTTGATTAACTGAGTTGGGAGTGAGTCAAATTGGTTGTGGCTCGAGTTTGGTTATTTTGTTATGGTGAGGAGAGGATCATGGAATCATGTCATGCACATTGAAATGAAAGGTGGTGATGAGGTCAAGGTACAATGCAGCTTGTTGTGTAAGCTTCCTATGCAAGTTTCTTATTCTCTTGTTTGGACAAAGATGGTAATGTGTACGTGACTAGGTAATATGTGTAAGGGTTGGGTTGGTTTAAAATAGCATGGTGATGTATGACTGTAATGAGCATGCGCAGGATGTAAAGAGAAACAAGGTTTTTGGTCTTGGTTTTGCATGGAAGAAAGCAGACACGGTGATGGTGACTTTGAAGCAATGAATCTCCAAGATTATGGGATGAAAACACAAGGTTTTTTTGGTTATTTAGAAAGAGGGAGTGGAGAAGAACAAGATTGATGTTCAAAATGAAATGAGATAACACCTCTAAAGTACCTAAAAATGATGCTGAACATGCTTGGTTGCAACTGAGTTATACATGTATTTTGCCCTACTTGTTCCTAGCCATGTGCATGGGAATGAATCAGTTGGAGGTCTCCTCTTTGAGCTACCATATCTCCCAATGTGTTGATCAGATGAAAAAACTTCCAACACCAATTTTGAAGAGGAGATGGAGAGGAACAATTTCCATGTTGGACCTTTTTTTCAATTGGAGCCTCCATCATATTTGGCTATGAACTTGGATAGAGCATGCACACAAGGTGTTTGTGAAAATGAATGCGTGCTGACTGGTCATGACTTGTCATTTTGCCTTGATTTGCCTCAACTTTGATTGATCATATCTCTCTCAATTTTCACCCAATGGGCATGTTCTTGGTATGGTTTTGAAGCTTGAAGTGTGAACTTTTGATAGGCCTCCCTAACCTTTGAGTTTGAAGTTTGGAACATGGAGAAAGAATGCTCCAAAGATGACCCCTCAGCTTGACAAAATTTTCCATAAATTGAAACCCTAAGTTTCTAAATTTGGCAACTTTGCACATTTCTTGATTTTTGATGAATCTCTTGATAATTCTTGATCAAATCTTCACCAATAATCATATTTAAGATGAAGAGCATAAATTTGACCTTAAAAAGTCAAGAGTTGACTTTTCTCCTATACAGTTGACTTTTCCCCCAATTCTCCTGATTCTCAGTCAATTGATCAATTGAAACTCTTCCAAACCAAATTGATGGACAATCTTCCAACCTAATACACCTAAGAACATGAGGAATACCATAGAATCAAGTCTTGCCCAAAAAATCAGAAATAAACTGATTTTATGGCAAACCCTAATTTGGTGCCCTCAGTCTAGGAGAAATCAGCACATCCTCCAAAGCCAAATTCCTCTGAGCATGATGTGTATTCTCTCAAACCATGATGAAATATGCCATTTGGTGATGATAAAAACTCAATGATCTTTCCCATTAGTGGGTTATATCCCAGAATTCCAAAACCCTAGTTTGAACATCCATGCTATGAGGTGATGAATTGCTTCAATCCTTTGTTGAATTCCCTATCCCTTGATGACTTGAGGGCTCAAAATGAGATGAATTAAGATATGAAGAGCCCTTGTGACTTGTTTAGAGAAGTCTAACTCTTGTCCTTTGCCTTTGAATTGTCCATACCTTGAGACACCTGATCCCATGCCTTACAACCAATGATGTGTATGATTTTAGTATGACCTATTATGAAATGCAAATGAATTTAGCATAAGCCAATTATTGATGGTATAAATAGGAGGGCAAATTTTGAGGTATTACAGCTGCCCCTATTCAATCAACTATAAACCTGAATGGATGAGAGCAACGACTGTCGGAAATTTGAGGTACATAGGGATTGAATAAAAAAATAACCAGAAAATTTGCACTCTGTGGATAGAAGAAAGAAATATATATGTCAAACAAAGCAGTTGTGACAGAGAGGTATTTATGGAAAGGAGTCTAGAACAAGTGAAATCCAAGGGTGCCTGTTGGGAACGGATGAAGTCTACAATATGCCTGTCGGGAACGGTTAAGGTAAGCCTGTCGGGAACGGTTAAGGTAAGCCTGTCGGGAACGGTCAATGTAAGCCTGTCGGGAACGGTCAAGGTAAGCCTGTCGGGAACGGTCAATATAAGCCTGTCGGGAACGGTCAATAAGGTGAGCCTGTCGGGAACGGCAGAAGCTTAAAACCTGTGGGTTACCTGTCAGGGAAGGTAAATGGGCCTGTCGGGAACGGCTAGGTCTAAAACTTAAAGGTTGCTTGTCGGGAACGGTCAATAAGGTGAGCCTGTCGGGAACGGCAGAAGCTTAAAACCTGTGGGTTACCTTTCAGGGACGGTAAATGGGCATGTCGGGAATGGCTGAAGGAATCCTATAAGGAATAGTTCCGGCTTTCCCGTCGGGAACGACTAAAGAAATCCTATCCGGAATGGTTCCTGAGAGATACAGTTAAAATGTAAGATCAAAAGATCTGTAAACCGAGGAATAGAACTCTGGTGAGGAGAAACATAGTGAAACCCTGGTATTGCTTTGAAATGTCTGTTGAGGAATGAGTGAGGCATTCTTTCTATTTTTGTCAATATGATTGAAGAGAAATAGTTTTGGGCTCTCGCACGAGGCATCAAAACTAGCTTATGCTTCACATGCATATGTTTGAATTTTTCCATGGCGTAATGCTCCATTTCAAATGGAAATACTACGCGTTTTTGAGAATGCAACGAATACTACATGCAAGATGCAAAGAAGTTCCTTAGCAAAATAAATGCTGAGGAAAAGAAGGCAACTCCGCTGGGGATAACAAGCTGGATTGACTTCGTGGTCGCAAACCGTACTGGGGAAGACAAATTAACTTGACCTCCCGAAAGCCTGTGAGGAAGTATCCTCTTAGATGGGGATTAACATTGCAACGTTCTGAGCTTTGAACTATTCATCTCGTTAATGATTGTTGTAAGGAATGATAACCTTGCTGGGGAAGTATCACCTAAAGCAATATGTTTGGGGAAGAGCCGTAGAACTCTGCTGGGGATGACAACCTCAAGGAAGAAATGTCCTGTTGAGGTAACCGCTTCTGCTTGGGGAGAACTCTTATTTGAGTCCTGCTGGAAAAGACACCGAAGACATCACGTGCCATTGATGGGCTAATCAGCGAACGTTAACACCTGCAAACAAAAGGGTGTACACACATGCCCTAGGGTATCAATGAGTTTTGAATTCATCACCTAAGAGCACCTGACATTCAAAGCAATTTTAATTGTTTTCTTTTTCGCGCATGTTATTTTAGAGCCTCGATGTTTATGAATGCAATGTTCATTACAAAAATTGGGCGTTTTTGTAATCAAAACAAACGGTAAAAGAAAACAAAAGAAATGGCTATTCTGAATAAAGCAAACTTTATTGATTTAAAAGCCCGAAAATAGGCGTTTACATCAAGAGGCAATTCCTGGAAAGCGGTAATTGCTTAAAAGAGAAAAGAAACTATCCTAATGGCAATGTGGAAAACAGAAATCCATTGAGTTTCAATCCTGCTATGGTTCATATGTCTTCAAGACTCTCCAAGTGCTTCGCTTTCCGAGGGGGATGATTGAAGCGATTCCTATCCTTCGGAATGCCTCTTATTGAAATGAGACGGGATACAGGTTACTCAGATCGCAGCTTTTCGCTTTTAAATCCCTCTTTTGTCTGGATCGACCTTTGCGGGTTTTCGATCCACCGGGATACCCATTTTTTCCTAAGTTGCCCTTTCGGGTTTTCAACTTACAGGGTGTACTAATTTTTTATTTTATCCCTAATTTTTGCCCGAACCTTTTTTTCTCTCTTTTTTTTTTTGGTTTGCCGGGATACCCTTTTTTGCATGGACTCTCTTTTTACTGTCTAGCGGGTCCATTTATGCGAAGTATTTTTTGACTGCGTCAGAGTTCACAGGCGACGGAAAATCCTCACCATCCATAGTTGTAAGCATCAAGGCTCCGCCCGAGAAAACATTTTTGACAACATATGGACCTTTATAATTCGGAGTCCATTTGCCCCTGTGATCTGTATTAGGAGGAAGAATCCTTTTCAGCACCAAGTCACCTGTCTGATAATTCCGAGGACGCACTTTCTGATTGAATGCCCGCTTCATCCTTCTCTGATACAGTTGCTCACAGCATACTGCTGCCAACCTTCTCTCTTCTATGAGACTCAACTCATTAAACCTCGTTCGAACCCATTCAGCCTCATCAAGCTTGACATCCATCATGACCCTCAGAAACGGAATCTCAACTTCAACCGATAAGACCACTTCCATACCGTACACAAGAGAAAACGGGGTTGCCCCAGTAGATGTACGTACTGATGTACGGTACCCATGCAAAGCGAAAGGCAACATCTCATGCCAATCCTTGTACGTCACGACCATCTTTTGCACAATCTTCTTGATGTTTTTATTGGCTGTCTCGACGACACCATTCATCTTTAGGCGGTATGGAGAAGAATTATGATGTTCAATTTTGAAGCTCTGGCACAACTCTTGCATTATTTTATTGTTGAGATTAGAACCATTATCAGTGATGATCCTCTCGGGCACCCCGTAACGACAAATAATCTCTTTCTTGATAAACCGGGCAACCACCTGCTTGGTGACATTTGCAAACGAAGCAGCCTCTACCCACTTGGTGAAGTAATCAATGGCCAATAGAATAAAACGATGTCCATTAGAGGCGGTGGCTCAATCTTCCCAATCATATCAATGCCCCACATGGCAAAGGGCCAAGGAGAACTCATCACGTTTAAAGGATTTGTTGGCACATGCACTTTATCAGCATAAATCTGGCACTTGTGGCATTTTTGAGCATATTTGAAACAATCAGCCTCCATGGTCATCCAGTAATAACCAGCTCGCAACAATTTCTTTGCCATGGCATGTCCACCAACATGGGTACCAAAAGAACCTTCGTGCACTTCTTGCATTAACATGTCTGCTTCGTGTCTATCCACGCATTTAAGCAAGACCATGTCAAAATTTCTTTTGTACAATACACCATCTTCATTTAAGAAGAAACTGTCCGCCAACCTTCTCAGAGTCTTCTTGTCATTATTAGATGCCCCAGCCGGATACTCCTGACTTTCCAAGAAACGCTTGATATCATGATACCAAAGTTTATCATCAATCGTTGTATCAGCTGCAAACACATGAGCGGGTCTATCAAGCTGCATCACATCAATTTTAGGTATATGATTCCACTAATTCACTTGAATCATAGAAGATAATGTTGCCAAAGCGTCAGCCATCTGATTTTCATCACGAGGTACATGATACAGTTTCACTGTCTTGAAGAAAGTCAACAATCTTCTTGCATAATCTCTGTAAGGGATCAAGTTGGGTTGATTGGTGTGCCAATCTCCATTGACCTAATTGACTACTAGAGCAGAGTCCCCAAATACCTCAAGAGTCTTGATCCTTAAATCAATGGCTTCTTCGATACCCATGATGCAGGCTTCATATTCGGCTTCGTTATTGGTGACATCAAAAGTCAATCTGGCAGTGAAAGGTATGTGAGAACCCTTCGGAGTTATGAGAACTGCCCCAACGCCACTACTATTCACATTAACAGCCCCGTCAAACATCAATTTCCACTTGTCATCAGGATCTGGTCCTTCATCAACTGGTGGCTCGTCAAAATATTTCATTTTCAAGTACATGATGTCTTTATCAGGGAAATCAAACTTCATAGGCTGATAATCATCAATAGGCTGCTCCGCGAGATAGTCAGACAGAATACTACCCTTTATGGCCTTTATGGAAGTATATTGTATGTCATACTCTGTCAACACCATCTGCCAACGGGCAACCCTTCCGGTGAGAGCTGGCTTTTCAAAAATGTACTTGACTGGATCCATCTTTGATATTAATAGAGCTGTGTGAGTCAGCATATATTGTCTCAAACGCTTAGCAGCCCAGACAAGTGCGCAACATGTCTTCTCAAGCATTGAGTATCTAGACTCGCAATCTGTAAACTTCTTGCTCAGGTAGTATATGGCATGTTCTTTCCTACCCGTCTCGTCGTGTTGACCGAGAACACAACCCATTGAATTTTCACGTACCGACAAATACATTATCAGTGGTCTCCCTGGAACTGGAGGCATAAGAATCGGAGGCTTCCACAAATACTCTTTTATTTTATCAAATTCCCTTTGACAATCATTATTCCAACGAATTGATTGATATTTTCTCAACAATTTGAATATTGGCTCGCAAGTGGCTGTAAGATGAGAGATGGATCTAGCAATGTAGTTTAATCTCCCTAAGAAACCACGAACTTGCTTTTCTGTTCTTGGCTCGGGCATGTCTTGTATTGCTTTTACTTTTGATGGATCAACCTCGATTTCTCTTTCACTGACAATGAAACCCAATAGCTTACCAAATCTCACCCTGAAAGTACACTTATTCGGGTTCAGCCTCAGTCTGAATTGTCTTAACCATTCAAAAAGCCTTTTCAGATTCACCAAGTGCTCTTCCTCAGTTTGCGACTTAGCAATCATATCATCAACATAAACCTCAATCTCTTTATGAATCATGTCATGAAAGAGTGTCACCATAGCACGCTGATAAGTTGCCCCTGCATTTTTCAAACCAAAAGGCATCACTTTATAGCAGAACGTGCCCCATGGGGTAATAAACATTGTTTTCTCCATGTCTTCCGGTGCCATTTTAATCTGATTATAACCGGAAAAGCCATCCATGAAGGAAAATACCGAGAATTGAGCTGTATTATCTACCAACACATCAATGTGAGGTAATGGAAAATCATCTTTCGGACTTGCTCGATTTAAATCACGGTAATCATCACACATCCGGACCTTACCATCTTTCTTAGGTACCAGGACAATATTCGTAACCCATGGTGGATAGCTGGTGACGGCCAAGAAACCTGAATCCAACTGTTTCTACACCTCTTTGATCTTAATGGCCATTTCTGGTTTAGTTCTTCTGAGCTTCTGTTTGATGGGGGAACAACCTTCTTTGAGGGGCAACCGATGCACAACAATATCTGTATCCAACCCCGACATATCTTGATAGGACCAGACAAAGATATCAACATATTCACGCAACATCTCAATCAGCTCTTGCTCACATTCGCTGCTAGGCTTGCCCCTATTTTGACCTCTTTCTTCACATCCTCGGTGCCAAGGTTGATAATTTCTATTGACTCTTGATGAGGCTGAATAACTCTTTCTTCCTGTTTCAATAATCTAGCCAGTTCTTCGGGAAGTTCACAATCTTCCTCACCCCCTCTTCAACTTGATAAATTGGATTGTCGAAGTCATATTGAATCATAGTAGGACCATTATCAACAGAATCCGGAGGATTGTTTCTGCATGAATGATGGTTCATGCTTTATTTTAGAAATAGCTTTTTGAAAAGAAATAAAACAAATTATGAAGAAAGAAAAACATTGCCATTTTTATAAAATGAAATGAAAAGTGTAAAATGAAGGACAAGGAACACAATTTTTGAATACAAAAAATGCCCTTTTATTGATGATAAACTTGCATATGAAACAAATGTGGCCCTACAATGAAATCGCTAAGCCCTGGGCAGGGCATAGGATTTTACATGCAACATGAAAAAACAAAGAAAATTACTCTTTCTGCAGGGTAACTTGGATGAGGTCTTCAGAGAACCAGTTGTTCAGCTTCTGCCCCAGGACACATGGGCACACCCAATTGTCCATGTCATAGTCGCTGTCCCCCTCGTCTTCAGTTGTAGCAAAGACTTGACCCTGGTTGATGACTCCCCTACTAGAAAAAATGACAGGTCCCTGATGCTCTTGGCCTTTTGGCAGAGAAGTTCGAGGAGGCTGATAACCAATTCCACACTTGTCTTCTGTGAAAGGCAACTCAATCAACGGACTCCAACCTTCAACATGGCCTAACTACACTACTTCAAGAGCCTGCTTGTAAGAAGCCATGGAAGTCCCTGCTTTTGTTTCACTGGAAGAAGGGTCATTTTCAAGACTCACTGTTTCAAATGCCTGACAAAGAGTTTCATGAATCTCGCCGTCCATTTCCACATATTTGAACGATGACAGATGGCTGACAAATATATCCTCCTCCCCGCATACTGTGACAACCTGACCATCCACGACAAACTTTATCTTCTAAGGGAGTGTTGACGAAACGACCCCTGCAGCATGTATCCATGGGCGCCCTAGCAAGCCGCTATAGGCTGGCTGGATATCCATCACATAGAAAAGCGTATTAAACACCCGGGGTCCAATCTTCATAGGCAACTCTACCTCCCCGAAAACTGATCTTTTGGAGCCATCAAAAGCGCACACAACTAAATCACACGGTCGGAGTACCACCCCTTCAACATCCAATTTTGCCAAAGCTTTCTTCGGCAGTACATTCAAGGACGAGCCCGTATCCACCAACACATGGGACAAGACTGCACCTTTTCACTCCATGGAGATGTGGAGAGCTTTGTTATGATTTCTTCCCTCTGGCGTTAGATCAAAATCAGTAAACCCCAATCCGTTACTGGCATTGACATGGGCAATAACACCCTCGAGCTGGTTCACCGATATCTCCTGTGGAACATACGCCATATTTAAAATCTTCAGCAAAGCATTACGATGTGCCTCAGAACATAATAGTAATGACAAGATAGAAATCTTGGAGGGAGTTTGGTGCAGGTGATCCACTATTTTATAATCTCTCTTTCGGATAATCCTTATAAACTCATCAACGTCTTTTTCAAAGGAATTACTGGGCTCCGCCCTTTGCACGGGCTCTTCGTTTACTACCTGCTTGCCTTTAGCTTTCGCCAAAGCTTCAGCATCATCATTTCGGAGCGTCTGTGGAGCAAAGAGCCTTCCACTACGGGTAAAACCACCCATTCCTCCTACATTCCCCACACTTGAACCAGTTTCCCTGGGAGCCTCTACTTCCTGTTTCTGCCCTTGATAATAAACATCAGCTCCATAATGCCATGGGATCGCTTTTTTACTTTCGTATGGCATAGGTCCCGGAATAGTTATAGTCACATGGGCTACCTGTTCAGGTGCAGGGATATGCATAGGTGCTGGCACAGGAATCTCTGCTGGATTAAAGTAGATAGTAACTGTTGAGACCGTATCGTCCTTCGTTCCCATCTGATCAAACTGTAAACGACCCTCATCCATCATCATCTGAAGGGACTTCCTCAATTCATCACAGTCGTTCACCGCAGTCAAACATTCTGAACAATTTTCCAAACAACCAGGGAACACGTCCCCTTTCAACAAATGCCTTTTCACCACTGCCAAAGGTGTTCTGACATTATCAACATCTGTCACCAAATTCAAGCCTCTGTCCTCTTCTATTGCATTGACCTTTGGTCCGCCATGTGGGGGCATAGGGTTTTGAATCACATTAGGATTAGGAGCGAAGTTAATAGCTTTCGAATCAACCAGGTCCTGAACTACGTGCTTAAAAGCTTTACAATTCTCTATATGGTGGCCGGGTGCACCTGAATGGAATTCACACTTCACATTTGCATCATAGCCATAAGGTAGCTTGCCTGCTGGTGGTGCCAGAGTTCTCAACTGTACCAACTTTAAGCGGAGCAAATTCTGCAACATCTGGGCATATGTCATAGGTAAAGTGTCAAAGTGGCGATCACTCATTCTCTGCCTCGGTTGGTATTGTCTTTGAGATTGTGGCTGAGATTTGGCAGCTGGAACCGGAAAGGTTACAACTACTGCTTGATGGTACGAGCCCTGACGTCCTTTACCTTTGTCCCCCTGTCCATAGGCAGCACTAGTCTCACCTTCACGTTTCTTCGAGCCATTCCCAAAAAGCCTTTTTGCATTGGAAGAGCCTGCCCCACTTCCATCTTGAATTTTCCCCGATTTCAATTGATTTTTCAATTCTCTCTCCAGCAATTACAATGTCAGAGAACCCAGTGGACGGACATCTAGCCAAGCGCTCCAAATATGGACCTTGTAAGGTATTCATAAACATGTCAACCATTTTCCTTTCCATCAGCGGGGGTTGTACTCGAGCTGCTAGCTCGCGCCACGTCTGGGCGTACTGTTTGAAACGTTCTTTCGGATCCTGTGTCATATTCTGCAATTGGGTACGATTATGGGCCATGTCAATATTGTACTGGTATTGTTTCAAGAAAACATCACCCAAATCCTTCCAGTTTATGATATAGGCTATCTCTAGCTTCATATACCACTCTAAGGAAGCTCTTAACAGGCTATCCTGAAAGAAGTACACCCACATCTTTTCATTGTCAGAATATGCAGAGATCTTCCTGAAATATGCCTGAATGTGAGTCTTGGGACAAGTACTACCATTGTATTTATCGAAGGTCGGAGGCTTAAACTTTGGAGGGATCCTCACCCCTTGCACCAGCCCCATGTCAGCAACATCAATTCCCATAGAGTTTTGACATTCCATGGCTCTGACCTTTTCAGCCAACTCTTCATACCTTCTGTCATCATTATGAACTCCCATGTCAGCATTTAGTATAGAGAATTGATCTTCCTGATTGTCCTCCACATGTTGATTATTAACATGGCCAAAACCACCAGGAGCTCCGCCAGGAGGATCAACTGCCGCTCCGCCAGGAGGATTAACTGCCGCTCCGCCAGGAGGATTAACATTGGGGATTTCCACTTTCAACCTTTGAACTGCAGTTCTCAAATCTTGCTGCTCCTGGGCTATGCCCTGCATGAGGTTCATGAACTGCTCCATACAGGTCCTCATTTTAGTGAGTTCTGCCTGCACCTTTTCCATGATTCTGGCTTGATTTTGTCGAGTCGCGTATCGATGAATTTTGGGATCAGCTATTCTGCCTGTAACCAAATAAAGGTTAGAAAATCCCTGGGCCGAGTACCTGTTATGCAAAAAAATGATATGTTATGCAAATGCAAATGCAAAATGCAAACATCACATTAATCATTTCCAGGGCGTCTCTACTTTGATTCCAGTCTTTGAAACTGGGCGAGGGATCGGACGCAACATCGGAAAATAAATCCAAATCCATAAATACTGCAGAATCACAATCAGGGAGACAAACCCCTTTAAGAACAAGAAATTGTCGAGGCACAAATGGTTGAACCAAGTTTTCATTATCATAATCATAAGAATTCATACACACAGTCTGATATAATCACAAATGATTCCATCAACAATCCTGATGGTAATCACAATACAATAAGATCATTACAACTCAATTCCAAACAAACTCGCTTCCACTTCCTCGAGAAGATTCACAGTGTCTGGATGTGTAGGTTGCTCCATCAGCCCTTTGATCAATCTGTTTCTCTTCTCGATTTCTTGATTCAATCTGGAGATCTGCTTTTCAACATTGTTGCCTTCGCGCTTTGATTTCTTAACCTCAGCCTGCAACTTGAGCTCCTCATTTTCTTTCTGAACTTCTTTCCATTTGTCGAAGAGATGCTTTCCTCTTTCTTTCACTCTCTGCAGCTCTTCTTTCAGCTCCCCATTTTCGATCTTGGTCTCCTCCCACATCTTCTGGTATGTGTCAAGCTTGTCTTCTGTCTCAGTCAAGGTCTTCTTGATTTTCCTGTGACCTTTTCCTGATGATTCTCCCGTCATGCTAACTTTTCTGAAATGCTGGGCTCTATCAGTGAGATCCCTCTCCTTTTCTTCCAGGCGCCTTGTCAGATCTTGAACTTGCCATTTCAACTCCCGATTGTTATGCAGAGCCTCTTGCAACTGACTGCTCATACCGGTATTCTCTACCCTTAACTCATATATCACCTCCCGCTGCTTGTTGAACTCTTCGATGGGTACGGTAAGTTTTTCCTCCACAACCTCGGGATACAGGGGAGTCGCACGATCAAAAGGCAGGTAGAACCTTTCTACCCTCTTCTTTACCCAATCTGTATACGGATAGTAGGCTTGATTATTGGGCTTGCCCAAGACGGCTTTTCCTTTCTTCTGTCTGCTGAGCCATGCTTCGGAAGCTTTCTACGCAATAGCTAAACTACCAACCATGTGAAAATACAATGACTCTTTCAGATCTTTCTCAACTGGAGGTTCTTTCAAGGCATACCCAATCTTCCTGATAGCTAAAGAAGGGTTGTAATTGATGCCCCCTTTTCTCCCTATCAGTGGTACATTAGGGTATTCACCGCAGCCGTGCAAAATGTGTTTACCCAGCAATCCATGATTCACCCAAACAATATCCTTAGCATCTAGGCCCATCAGACGTTGACTCCATTTCAAAGAATTTTTAGTATCCTTGAAAGCACCTGACTGAGGTTGACGATTGTTAAACCACTTATAGAAAAGAGGTGCACAACAATGAACTGTCCCACCTCATCTTTTCTCGTTCCTATTGTACAAGGCATAATAAAGATCTCCTAACAAGGTTGGCACCGGATTTTGAGCTGTAAATATCTGTATGGCATCCGTATCAACAAACTCAGGCTCATTAGGAAATAGTACAATGCCATATATACAGATGCCTAGTATTGCATTGAAGGTTATCCACCTCTTCTCTTTAGCTGCATCTTGGGCCTTCTTTACCATATACGCCAAGTGATAACCACGAGACTTCCCCTTGTTCGTAATGTCAGCTTCCAATGTTGATCTGCTCAAATAAAGAGCCTCAGCCACTGCTTGGAAATAAAGATCTGCCTTGGAACCACAGAAAGGAGCGCCTTCTTTGATGGGAATCCCCAGGATGCGTGAATACTCTTCCAAAGTAGGAACCAATACATAATCAGGCATCACAAAGCACCTAAGGGAATGATCATAGAACTGCATCAGGGTGTGCAAGCCATTATACTCATACTCACTGAGGTTCTGAACTAGAGATAAGATCCAACCATACTTCTCTTTGAACATTCCTAACACTTCCGGACCGACCATTTCTTGTAAGCTACAAATCTGACCAAGAATGAGCTTCGGGAACTTGTACACAATGGTATTCTTCTTACTCCTTTTGGTGTCCATCCCTATAACTGCCCGTTGACTGGAATCAAAATATCAGATACTACCTGTAAATGAAAAATATGAATGTCAAAAAAGGATGATGCAATACAAAGCATGGGATCAAGGTGCCACGTGTCTGTGCTGGACTGAAATAACTGAATAATTCCAAGGCTCAAATTCCCCAGAATTCTAGAACAACAGAGTAACCATACAGATTAACCATACTGATAAGAACTCCAAAGTACCGAGCATGCTGAAAGTCAAGGTCACCTGCAAACCTGTAAACAACTCGCCCCTCTCACATGTGGGTACGAGAAAGGCGAGGATCCTCAATATCACGTATTCTCAGGTCGAGAAATGATGATACGTTCACCATTTCTGGTTTGGCATCATCATCAATCGAGGAGGCCTCAACTAATTCCCCTAAAAAAGGATATCTTATAGCAAGTTCCCAGCATTGGGTCCTCGGATCGAGAAGTGTAATGGGTTTGCCATTTCTGGTCTGCCATTATCACATCTCGGGAGGAGTGCCGTTACTGAGTCCTCGGGAATGGTCACTAGCGTCGACAATTCCTCCTGAGAATATCTACTAACCTGTATCAAACATATAGTAGCAGATAGCTCAGGATAGAACCTCATCTGGCTATAGGTCTTGTGAACACCCGCACGTGGCCAAACACCACGGGAGCGACACGCCTGCCCACACTAATACCTATGTGTATGCTCAAGCCTGGGTAGTGGGCTTATCTCTCAGAACATCCCAACCTGTCAAACAGAAAACCAGCACAAGACAACACAGTCCACTATAATAATGAAATGCAATGTAATAAATGCGGTAAATACAGTGATACAGTAAAGCAATAATACAGTAAACAGTAATACAGTAAAATAGTAAAACAACAAAACACAGCACCACAACAAACACCCAATGAAAGAAAAACAGACAAGCGCTAGGATTGACTCGCAAAAGGGGATGGACCAGCAAAAGGTCAACTTTTCCCCAGCAGAGTCGCCAGCTGTCGCTCCCGGGATTTTCATCCAAGTACAAACGCGAAAATGGCATGGAAACAGAGTCGCCAGCAATGTGTATTTATCCCAAGAGAGGGAAAGGAAACACTACGTAAACCTGAGGGAATGGAAAAGCATGGTCTCGCGACCAAGAGAAACGGGTAAGGGAGTCGGTTACGCGAGGGAAAGGTATTATCACCCCCACGCGTCCATCGTACTCGATGGGATCCACGCTTGTTGTCTCGATCAAAGGGTGTCATCATCTGGAGCTTCGCTGCTACTGGAAAGAAGAAAGGAACGGGAACGGAAAAGAAAGGAGAAACGAGGGAGAAAAGAAAAAGAAGTGACTCGGTAGGACATCGACGGAGTCCTAGGCCTACGTATTCCCTCGGGAGTGGGAAAGTCAGAGTCAACGTAGTTCAGAGGACTACAATTTTGTGGGGGGAAGGGTGTTCGCCAAGACGTCGCGTCTCGTGCCTACGTATCCCATCGGGAATGAGAATCAGAGCGTCGTAGTTCCACTCACTAAGGATGACTTTGCTTTGTTTATGTCTTTTAACAGAAAACGTCAAGGTGTGCGTTCCAGCAGTTAGGTGTCGCAGCTCGTTGTACGGAGTCTTAGGTATTTACCTGTTTGTGGTAGAACGGACGTGACAGATCCTTTATGAATGGAATGAGGAAGGTGAGAATTGTTGTTTGTTTTTGTCTTTTAAGAAGAAGTGTTTTGAAGTTAATTTGTAACTTGCATTGCACCCAAGTCTACAACATAGGAACGAATACGTCGCGTATCGTCCCCAACAGGACGTACACTAAGTACCCTAGAAGAATGAAGGGAGACCCCCCTATTCCTCACTTCCCACATATAAGGCTCATGCGCAATACACGTTAACCTTTATTAAGTTTTTAGAATGGTTATGAGATGAGAAGAGAAGACTCAAAGGAAAAGAAAACACTAAGGGGAATTCTATCCTAAAGTTATCATGCGAAAGATGGCCCTAAGGGGAGGTTTAAGAACCTAAGTCTAAAGAAGAGAGAGGGATAGCACTACCTAATGCTTATCCTACCTCACCTTAATCAAAAATTAAGGATAATCTAGGATCCCAAAGGGGTGTGAGAAAGTTGTACACAAAGCATTATATCATGTAATCCACCACATAAAAGAGAAAGAGAAATAGAAATAGAAGAGATGAAAGAAGGAATGAAAATGGATAACCATCCACATGTTCAAGTACCTTACCTCTACCCCTACACAAAAGGTTAGTACTAAATCATCACAAGCAATGAATACAAGTATAAAAAATAAACCAAACAAATACTAGTTGTCTTAAAAAGACAACTTAAGAAGAATACAAGAGTTGAACCCAAAAGGAAGAGTCCTAAGGGTTTAGACACATTCAAAGTTAGTAGGTACATGTCAAGGTGTCATGCTAAGGTTTAAGTATCAAACAAAGTCAAACTATGTTGAAACATGCACCAAAAGACTACACAAATGCAAGTTAAGCACTAACGATGCAAGATGAATGCATATGAAATGTAAACATGTATTAATGCATGAACATAAGTCAAGGTCAGAATTAGATGTCTTTTATGAATGCATATGAATGTCATTGAATAATCATACAAGTCATGGATGCAAGCATTTAAAGAAATGAAGCAAGAAGAAGTGAACCAACAACAATTGAAGTTCAACAATGATGCATACTTGTAATGTAAGTCAAAGATAAAGATGAAATGGGACCATACATGTATAATGGATACAAGTCACTAGTATAAGATGTATGAGATGCCATTTAGAAGTCAAGCATGTATACAAAAAGTTCACACAAGTGTCATGTTGAAGCACATTGAAGACTAGAAGCAAGCATGGTTCAAACAAGTTCAAATAAGCATGCAAAGATTTATGAACTTAAGAGACATGCAAGATGCAATTAGAGGTCATGGCATATGGTTGAGAATGATCACAAACAGAAGTGGAATCATGTGTAAGTGATAGTTTAAGATCATGCAAGTGTTGATGCAAACAAGTTATCAAAGATGGACAAGTAAAGATGCACAAACTTGTATCACAATGCAAGTTCAAACTAATGTTCACAAGTCATGTAAGGATGAACAAACAATGACCTATAATTTGATGTGAATGACCTATAATTTTCATACAATCATATGTCAAAAGGTTTCAACAAGGATCAAATAGGATTGCACACAATGTATCACAAAACCCTAGCACAACATACATATATAGATGCACTCAAACAATTCACAAAACCAAGCTAGGAGGATGAGAAAATTCCCATATGCAAGTCAAATGAAGTTCAAACAGTATGTAAACATTTCCCAAAAGTATGGTACAAAAATCATTAAGAAACATGTTCACATGTACTCCACAAGTTCATTCAACCCCCACAACAATAGTGTACAAAGATAAGGTTCAAACACCATTCAAAAAGGATTTCAAAAATCCACAAAAAAAGAATGAAGTGTATCAAGATATCATACAAGTGTGTATCAAGTCTCAGAAGCAAATTCACTTTGGAACTATGTTAAACAATTCATCAATTCAACATGGATCATGAACAAAGGTCACATAATGCATCTCATTGGAAAATTCACAAAAAAAAAAGCAAAACAATCCAAAAATGAGAAAATAAAATGTCAAAAATTACTTAAATGTGTGAGGATGCTCCATGAATTCTTTAGGAATTTTATCATGTTTCTAAGTATTTTTAAAAATAAAAAGGGAAACAGATATGAAAAGAAAAATAAAAAACAAAGAAATACAGCAGGGGGTGCATCCAAAGCAATTTCCACGTTAAATTGTGCTTTGGGCTCAGGAGCGTGGGGTGTGGATATCAATAGCAGCCCAGTCCAATATCACGTGCTCATATAGGATCTATATGGTGGAATCCAGTCAAAAGTTGACTCAATCATGGCCTTTGGATGGAGTCAGATCAAGATGATCAAAGAAGTAACACAATCACGCGCATCACAATGAGAGCACATGATAACTAAGATGAAATGCACGCATGAGATCACACAATTCAAAACCATTTAGAAATTGAAACACGTGAGTGGTGCGTGGCTTCATTAATTCGCTGGCAAGATCTTGTCCCTTGGATCAGAAGGATCAAACGACTGTGACTTGTCCTGAGAAAATGCTAGGGTTTCAAACATCACCGGCCGGAGAAGACTCCGGTCATCTTCTCCGGCAACTCTCCACCGTACCAAAAACTTCAGGTCACCAGAAATGATCAAATCATATATCAAAATGCTCCTCAGGTCACATAAATCATGGATCCAGCTATAGAATTCCCAAACAATGCACACATAATGCAAAACAAAGCCAAATTGTTTGCCCTAAGATTTTGAAACTATGCACCTATAGTGCCTATCAACTAGCCGGTGATCACATTGCATCTATTAAGCTCAAAAACACACAAAAACAAACAAAATCAGAGCATAAGGAGATCTACAAGATTTAGATGAAACCTGTGATGTGGATGCTTCCTTTGCTCAAAAAGAAGACCAGAGAGGAGGTTCCTTTTCTCTTGAACTTGATCTTAAACCAAATAAAGGCTATAAATGATGCTATCTGCTTGAAAATTCCGAGGAAGAAAAATGGAATTGAAGTTGAAGATGATGCTACACGATCTACTTCTCCAGTTCCTTGATGCTTGTTGATGAAGAGAGGAGAGAATGTAGAGAGTTCTTGAGTGGAGATGAAGATTCAAGAGAGAGAAATCCCAGAGAGAGAGAGAGTGAAAAATTTGGTGAAATGTGAAGAATGAAAAGTTAGTTGCAAATTCAGTTGGAGAGTTCTATTTATATCTGAGGTTAACTGTTAACCAACTGTGGTTAATAGTTAGAAGCTTGGTTAACTGAGTTGGGAGTGAGTCAAATTGGTTGTGGCTCGAGTTTGGTTGTTTTGTTATAGTGAGGAGAGGATCATGGAATCATGTCATGCACATTGAAATGAAAGGTGGTGATGAGGTCAAGGTACAATGCATCTTGTTGTGTAAGCTTCCTATGCAAGTTTCTTATTCTCTTGTTTGGACAAATATGGTAATGTGTACATGACTAGGTAATATGTGTAAGGGTTAGTTTGGTTTAAAATAACATGGTGATGTATGACTGTAATGAGCATGCGCAGGATGTAAAGAGAAACATGGTTTTTGGTCTTGGTTTTGCATGGAAGAAAGCAGACATGGAGATGGTGACTTTGAAGCAATGAATCTCCAAGATTATGGGATGAAAACACAAGGTTTTTTGGTTATTTGGAAAGAGGGAGTGGAGAAGAACAAGATTGATGTTCAACATGAAATGAGATAACACCTCTAAAGTACCTAAAAATGATGCTGAACATGCTTGGTTGCAACTGAGTTATACATGTATTTTGCCCTACTCGTGCCTGGCCATGTGCATGGGAATGAATTAGTTGGAGGTCTCCTCTTTGAGCTACCATATCTCCCAATGTGTTGATCAGATGAAAAAACTTCCAACACCAATTTTGAAGAGGAGATGGAGAGGAACAATTTCCATGTTGGACCTTTTTTTCAATTGGAGCCTCCATCATGGAGAAATTTGGCTATGAACTTGGATAGAGCATGCACACAAGGTGTTTGTGAAAATGACTGCGTGTTGACTGGTCATGACTTGTCATTTTGGCTTGATTTGCCTCAACTTTGATTGATCATATCTCTCTCAATTTTCACCCAATGGGCATGTTTTTGGTATGGTTTTGAAGCTTGAAGTGTGAAATTTTGATAGGCCTCCCTAACCTTTGAGTTTGAAGTTTGGAACATGGAGAAAGAATGCTCCAAAGATGACCCCTCAGCTTGACAAAACTTTCCATAAATGGAAACCCTAAGTTTCAAAATTTGGCAACTTTGCACATTTCTTAATTTTTGATGAATATCTTGATAATTCTTGATCAAATCTTCACCAATAATCATATTTAAGATGAAGAGCATAAATTTGACCTTAAAAAGTCAAGAGTTGACTTTTCTCCTGTGCAGTTGACTTTTCCCCCAATTCTTTTGATTCTCAGTAATAGGAAGGAAAATTTTGAGGTATTACAAGTGTCAACACGCCACGTCCAATAATATACTCCAGCTGTGTTCACTTTCGGGGGTTTCCTGGGGAGCAAGTCGGGATTGCGTCTTTTCATCCACTAACTACACGTTCCATCATTCATCCGGCAAAATACCCTCAATATGTAACACGCAGAACAAAAGCACACTAATCAAAGTTAAACACCAACAGTAAAAATAAATAGTAAGGGAATACAATGCAGAATTGAAAATACTGAAAACAAGAACCCCCCCCCCCCCCCCACACTTGAACTAAACATTGACCTCAATGTTTTAGGACAAGATAGGAGGGGAACTCACAAAGCCTTACTAGGGAGGAGGAAATTGCAACATTAATTGTTGCATTAACTGGTGCATCTCATCCATCACCGCACCCTGACGAGCTTGCTCTACCCCTTGGCGCGACTGCTCCGCTCAGACGTCACCCAACTCAGTTCGCACCCACGGCCACTAGTCTTGAGTCATCGATGATGACCCTCCACTGGTTTGGGTGGGCATTTCAGGAGGGGGCACAAACTGTTCATGGTCCTGAGTATCCTCATCCTGCTGGTCACCTGCATCAAAATCATCAAACTCATCCTCGTCCTCAGGGACGGTATTAGCATACAACCAATCATCACAATTTTCAATAGAAATTTTCCCCGGGTTGGGGAGAGCTATAACAAATTTATGATGATTAAGCACAAAATAAAAACCAGCCCCACTAGTGAAAGGATGTTTGCAAAAAATAACAACTATGTTGTGGTAAATTAATTGTGTGGAATTCAGGGGTGACCGTTTTGCTGTCTAGAACATTACTTGAGGACAAGCAATGAGCTGAGTTTGGGGTTGTGATCAGTCACAATTTCTATGAGGTTTCATTAATTTATTCGGCATAAATTCAAGAAATCGGTAACACTCTGTTGGTTTCTTTTATTGTTTCTGGAGTTAATTCCACCTTTTGCAGTTTCATTATAGTATATTATGACTTAGAGTTTTATGTCGATTTAGAGGCATTTTACTCGTTTGTTGGGTTGTTTTTATGGTTTCAGGTCTAGATACAAATCCTAAAGGATGTATGCGAAGAAAATGAAGGTTTCGGAGTTTGGAAGAAGATGTTAGAAGGATAGCAAGGGGCTGACACGGCCCCCCGTGTCACCTGACACGAGCCGTGTCAGGCCAGGATCAAGAAAATGGAAGAATTGAGGACACCGGGGAGCTGACACGGCCGTCCGTGTCAGCTGACATGGCCTGTGTCAGCAAGCCTGGGAAGAATGATCTTGGAATTATGAGGCAGAAATCCAACATGGCCGCCCGTGTCAGCTGACACGACCCGTGTTGGCCAAGGCGCTACATCTTCTGATTTTTATGGTTTTTGGTGCTAAGTGACTACGGAAGGTATTCTGGGCATTTCCTAGTGCTGTTATGTGATCTGTGACTATTTAGGCTACTGTTTGGAAAGAGAAAAACACTTTTGGAGAATAGGGAAGAATTTTACGATCAGATTTGGAGCTTTCAAGGGATTCAGAGAACGGAGATTTTCATGAGCACTCGCGATTGAAGATCAAAGCCATCCATTTATCTTGTAATGTCTAATTTATCAGTTGTAATCTCTTTGAATATTATGAGCGGCTAAACCCCTCAATGCTAGGGGGTGTCCCTGAATTGCTATTGTATTGACATTGTTTTACTTTATTCTATGAGATACGTGCTTTTTATTAATCTATTTTATTGTGCAAAGTTCTTAAGGCTTTTTCTATCTGACCAATGGAATTTGATTTACGGTTAAGGTTTAGTTCGGACAAACCAACTTAACGCTTTTTACATAATTAGATTACAGTAGAAATCGCCTAGGAAAAGGGATACTCTGTAGTAACCGTGATAATCTTGGTAAAAACACAAAGCTTGATATTCATCCTAAACTGCTGAGGAATCAGGGTAGAGGATGAATACCAAAGGTTTTTCTGGCTAAGGAATTAGTGCAAAAAAATTCATACACCTTACCCTGACATGCTCTCTTATATCTGTTAAAAGTCAATTTTATCATTCTGCTTATTTTCTCATTGTTTATTATAAATTTCAAAACAACTTCAAAACCCATATTGTCTTTTGTTAATTGAATCATTATCAGAACTTATAATTATAACGCAGTCCTCGAGATTGATACTAGGGATAAAACCCCTTTTAACTACAATTGGCAAAAATAGTACACTTGCTATTTTTTCGATCAAGTTTTTGGCGCCGTTTCCAGGGATCAAACCCGGGTCACCCGCGTGACAGGCCGGAATACTTACCACTATACTACAACGACACCGTAAGGTTTCTTTATAGAATGATTAGAAAATTGAAGTGTCATCCTAGTATCCTGCACCATTCTTATCCCCAATTTCTTATAGATGGATAATGGCATGAGACTCACACTTGCTCCCAAATCGATAAGAGCTTTTTTGAATGACCTATCCCCAATGGTGCAAGGGATGGTGACGGAACCTCGATCTTTCTTCTTCGCCGGAATCTTCATACCCTGCAAAATAGCACTACAAGTTTCTGTTAGAATAATAGGATTAGTATCAACGGTGCGCTTCTTTGATATGATATCCTTCATGAACTTGGCATATGTAGGCATTTGTTCAAGTGCCTCCAAAAATGGGATGTTGATTTCAAGCTTCATGAACATCTCTAATTAAAAGGGGTTTTATCCCCAGTATTGATCTCGAAGTGATTCTCCCTCTTTCTGTTTAAAATTCACTATGTCGTAATGCTCGCGGATGTAAACAGAGGCATGGAAATACTCATTTAAGAATGTTGTTTCCATTTCTTCCCAAGTAGTTATACTTCCCGCGGGTAGGGAGTAAAACCACTCTTCAACATCTTCCGCTAAGGTGAATGGAAACATCCTTAGCTTCTTCGCTTCTTCTGAGTGCCCTTCGATCTTCAAGGTTGTGCTCATTGTAAGAAACCGTTGCAAATGTTTGTTTGCATATTCATTTATTTTTCCGGTGAACGGTCTATTTTCAAGCTTCCTGACCGTAGTTGGGTGTAACTGAAAGTGTGGTGCATTGACCGGTTGATTCACTATGGTCAACCTCCCGGTTGGAGCATTAGCTCCGCCATAATCACCCAGAAGTCTCTCTGCTAGTTGATTTCCATCCATGATTACAATCTCCGGTTGTGTCTCCGTGTCTGTATCAGCCCCTGAGTCAGAATTCTCAGAATAAACAGGAATTTCTTCCTCTTTTTCCGGTTCTGAAATTACCGGTTCTGAACCTGACGCTGCGTCAAAAAGAAATTCAGCTGAGGGCTTTCTTCGCATACACTGATTAGACAACTATCAGTAATAATCCAAAAGTTATAAAATAAAAATAAAAATGACAAAAATAAAATTTAAGTCACAGAGTGACAAAATTCCAATTGAATTAAAATAAAAAACTTATATTTTGGCAGTCCCCGACAACGACGCAAAAAACTTGATCGGAAAAATAGCAAGTGTACTAAGGAGCAGCCTTGTGCTTGATCCTTGAAGTGGGAGTCCTTTTGATCCATTGTGGATGTTTGAGAGGTTAGACAAGTTGAAGATCATGTCATTCCTTGATTGATCCTTTGTCTAAGCACTCAGAGAGGGCTTGAAACCCTAATTTTGATTATAGTGGATGCTCACCCATCTTTGGGGAGACTGATGAAGTATGATGGTTCCTCCATATTGTGATGATGATTTGCACAATGATGGGAAATCTTAGTGGTCAAAATTTTGGGTATGACAGATGCCCCTATTTAATCTTCTTGGACACGAAGGTGTGAATGACGAAGGTATTCGGGCATTCGGGGTGCAAGAGGATTAAATATCGGAATACCCGAAATTTTGATGGTGGTTATGAATGGTAGCTTACGCATTCATCTTCTTTAGCTAAGCAATGATGCTTAGAAAAGGTAAACTTCCCCTCGATCCTGGTCTTCAGCCAAGGAACTGGTCTCAATTGCTGATTTAAACTTCCCCTCGATCCTGGTTTCCCACCAAGGAACTGGTCTCAGTTTCTGATTTAAACTTCCCCTCGATCCTGGTTTCCTACCAAGGAACTGGTCTTAGTTTCTCTTGTTAACTTCCCCTCGATCCTGGTTTCCTACCGAGGAACTGGTCTTAGTTTCTTTCGTCAATAAACCTTACTGACAAGGGACACTATTCGTAGCGGCTTTCCTTCAAACTTTTCGCCGAATTTTCCTGGGGAGATGCCATTTGAGTGGAAAAAGTTTCTGATGCCAGACTTGTTGGGGAACCCAGTCGTCTGGGTTGTAGAGGTGTACAAACTTCTCTGTTGGAGACGCTATTTGCCGACTCTATCTGGGGAAAGCGAGTCTCTTGAGAGACTGCCTTCGTTTGGGATTACATCATACTTTTCTCGGAGATCTTCTCGGAGAAATTCCATATGATGTGATCCAATTTTGAGGTGCCGATGACCTTTTCATTAGTGGGTTTTTCGGAGAAAAACAGCCGTACTGCCGAATCTCCGATTTAGGAGGCTTTCGCTCGGGATTTTCTTTAATCCGGGAAAACAAGGATATCATCTTCAATGGCGAAGAGTGATGTTAACTGAGGGCTCTCTGGTTTTTCAGAGGTTCAAGTTATCAAAGTGGTCGAGGACCCAACTTCAATCCAGAAATAAAACTGGAGGAGAGAGAATGTTCAGACGCAGTATTTCCTTACGAGGCAAGAACTGACGACTCGATTGAGAGAACTTCTATCACTAGGGGACAAGACCGACTAGAGTGATAGTGATGCAATATGAAATGTGAATGCAAATCAATAATGCATGATGTATGTATGTTTATGCTGACAAAACTGACGCGACATACAAACTGACGGGTGAACACGACTGGATACTCGGCCATCGCGGGGCGTATAGAAATATCGCTGGTTCAAGATAGCAATTCCACCTTGCTTAGGAGAGACAGTCCCTGTTGGGAGCTACCGTTGGTCGGGCTTAGGAGGTAAGAACTCGACCGAGGCGTGTCAGACAAAACAAGGTCTCTGACACAGTTGATCCCTTCATTCAGGCGTACTGGGTTAGAAGAAGTATTTTGATTCTGCACTTTGAAGTTCGCTTACTTCTGAAGAAGCGGTTGATGTTCCTTTGATGTTCAACAGTCAAAAGAAATTGCCGACTTTATTTTAAAAGCAGAAAAATTTTAACAAGTAAATTCGTTTTTGTTTTATTTCAAGAATCGTTAATCATGTTAACAACGTCGTTCTGTAAAGCTAAAACAAATAAGAATTACAAACAAAAGCACAAGGGCTCAAATATTATTGATGATATGGAGATCAGCCAAACGCGTGATTCCAAAGAGTATATACAAAGTTTGAAAATGGTAATTTACAAGGAAAAGGGCTACGTTGAAACATAACTTCCACTATCCTTCTACCAACTTTGAATTCGGGACATCCTGAGCTTCTGTCGAAGATGACCTTGACTCGAGTTTTCCTCCAATGGATGGTATAACTGCTGCTGCTGAGGGACTTGCCTCTATTGAACATAGTTACTTGCCATTATCCCTAATTTTTTCCTGGATTGTACTATGATGTTTCCAATCCATCGGGATGATTTTTTCTTTTTATGTCTCTAACTTTTGCCTGGACCTCCCTTTCGGGTTTTCAATCCACCGAGACGTTTTTTTTTTAGTTTAGGCGAAGTATTTCTTGACTACATCAACATTTGTGGGGTAGGCAAATTCTTCTCCGTCCATGGTTGCAAGTCTCAAGGCGCCGCCTGAGAAAGCTTTCGTGACCACATAGGGGCCATCATAATTCGGAGCCCATTTACCTCGCGAATCAGTGAGAAATGATTGTATCTTTTTGAGCACAAGGTCTCCTTTTCTGAAAACACGAGGTTGGACCTTTTTGTCAAACGCCCTCTTTATTCTCTGTTGATACAACTGACCATGGCATAGTGCCATGATTCTCTTTTCCTCGATCAGATTCAGTTCGTCGTGTCGACTTTGACACCATTCAGCCTTGGTGAGCTTAGCTTCCATCAATACTCAGATTGACGGGATCTCTACTTCTATGGGGAGCACTGCTTCCATGCCATATACTAGAGAGAAAGGGGTAGCCCCTGTTGAAGTGCGGACAAATGTACGATAACCGTGAAGAGCAAAGGGTAGCATCTCGTGCCAATCTTTGTAGGTTACAATCATCTTTTGAACGATCTTCTTGATGTTCTTATTAGCCGCTTCTACCGCTCCGTTCATCTTGGGTCGGTAGGTAGATGAGTTATGGTGTTCAATCTTGAACTCCGCACACAACTCTTTCATCATCTTATTGTTCAAGTTGGATCCATTATCAGTAATGATCTCGCTTGGAACACCATAACGGCAGATGATATTGTTTTTGATAAATCGGACCACCACTTGTCAGGTTACATTAGCGTACGACGCTGCTTCGACCCACTTGGTGAAACAGTCAATGGCTACCAGCATGAACTGATGTCCGTTTGAAGCCTTAGGTTCGATCAAGCCAATCATGTCGATTCCCCATATGGAAAAAGGCCACGGGGAAGAAAGAGCTTTGAGATGTGATGGCGGTACATGAATTTTGTCGGAGTATATCTGACACTTGTGACACCTCCTCATGTACTTGTAGCAGTTGGATTCCATTATCAACCAATAGTACCCTACTCTGAGAATTTTTCTCGCCATTGTATGTCCGTTGGCATGAGTGCCAAAGGATCCTTCATGAATTTCCTTCATGAGCATGTTTGCTTCTGGTATGTCCACGCATCGGAGCAAGACCATGTCAACATTTCTCTTATAGAGAGTGTCCCCGCTCAGGAAGAAGTTTCCAGCCAATCTTCTGAGGATTTTTCTGTCTTTTCTGAGTGCCCCAGGTGGGTACTCTTGTTTCTGAAGGAAGCATTTGATATCATGATACCAAGGTTTGTCGTCTATGGCTGCTTCAATTGCGAAGACGTAAGCGGGCCGTTCAAGGCGCATTATGTCGATCTTAGGTAAGTCGTTCCATTGACCTACACTAATCATGGAAGAGATGGTGGCTAATGCATCAGCCATGTGATTCTCCTAACGAGGGATATGATGAAACTCGACTCTGTTAAAGAAGGGTAACAACCTTCTTGCATAGTCTTTGTAAGGAATCAGTCCTGATTGGTATGTGTTCCAATCTCCTTTTATCTGATTGATAATCAAGGATGAATCGCCGTATACGTCCAAGTTTTTGATCCTTAAATCAATTGCTTCTTCGAGACCCATGATACAAGCTTCGTATTTGGCCTCGTTGTTCGTACACTTGAACGTAAGTCGGGCAGTGAAAGGAATGTGGGTACCCTGAGGGGTAACAATGATTGCCCCAATTCTGTTTCCGTAATGATTAACTGCTCCGTCAAAGATAAGTTCCCATTGGGAACCTAGTTCTGGCCCTTCACTGGGTAACGGTTCATCGCAATCTTTCATTTTTAGATACATGACATCTTCGTCTGGGAAGTCAAACCCGATTGATTCTTGATCGTCAATCGGTTGATGAGCCAAATGATCGGCTAAAATACTTCCTTTAACGGCTTTCTGAGCGTGGTACTCTATGTCATATTCTGATAACAGCATCTGCCAACGGGCAATTCTTCCCGTGAGAGAAGGTTTTTCGAAGACGTACTTGATTGGATCCATTTCGGAGATCAACCAAGTAGTATGACGAATCATGTATTGGCGAAGACGTTTGACTGCCCAAGCCAAAGCGCAACAAGTTTTCTCAAGCATCGTGTACCGAGTTTCGCAGTCGGTGAATTTCTTGCTTAGATAGTAGATGGCAGACTCTTTCCTTTTGGTTTCGTCTTGTTGGCCAAGTACATATCCCATTGAGTCCTCTAGGACTGTGAGGTAGATGATCAGTGGTCTTCCTTCCACTGGAGGTGATAGAATTGGAGGATTCAACAGATATTCCTTGATACTGTCGAAGGCGGTTTGGCAATCTTCTGTCCAAACGCAATCCTGGTTCTTTTTGAGTAATTTGAAAATCGGCGCACACGTCGCGGTCATGAGGAATATGAATCTGGAGATGTAGTTCAAACGTCCCAGGAATCCCCTGACTTATTTTTCAGTTTTCGGAGAAGGCATTTCTTGAATGTCCTTGACCTTGTCAGGATCAACCTCAATTCCTTTCTGGCTGACAATGAACCCTAGTAGTTTCCTTGAACGGACACCGAAGGTGCACTTGTTGGGATTCAAGCGGAGCTTGAATTTTCTTAGACGTTCGAACAATTTTGACAGATATTCAACGTGCTCACTCTCTGGTTTTGATTTTGCAATCATATCATCAACATACACTTCGATTTCTTTGTGTATCATGTCATGAAACAGAGTAGTCATGGCCCTTTGATAGGTTGCCCCGGCGTTCTTCAAACCGAACGACATTACCTTATAACAAAAGGTACCCCATGGGGTAATGAATGAAGTTTTCTCCATGTCTCTTGGCACCATTTTTATTTGATTATAGCCCGAGAATCCATCCATGAAGGAGAAAACTTTGAACTTTGTTGTACTGTCTACCAGCATGTCAATGTGTGGTAAAGGAAAGTCGTCCTTTGGACTAGCCTTGTTCAGATCCCTGTAATCGACACACATTCTGACCTTTCCGTCCTTTTTGGGAACGGGTACGATGTTGGCTAACCATTGAGGATATTCTGATGTGGCGAGGAAACCCGCGTCAATCTGTTTCTGTACCTCCTCTTTGATTTTGATGGCCATGTCTGGGTGAGTGCGTCTCAACCTTTGTTTTACCGGCAGACATTCCGACCTCAATGGTAAGTGATGTTCCACGATGCTGGTATCCAACCCTGGCATATCCTGATAGGACCAAGCGAATACATCGGGGAATTCTCTGAGAAGCTTTATCAAACTCTCTTTGGCAGTTGGACTGAGCAGTGCCCCAATCCTGATTTCTTTTCTCTCTTTTTCTGAACCCAAGTTTACCGTTTCCAACGGTTCTTTGTGAGGTTCAATGGACCTTTCCTCTTGTCTGAGTAGTCGGGAGATCTCTTCTGGAATTTTTTCGTCATTTTCTTCTTCAGCCTCGAATACCGGGAACTCAAAGTTGGGAGAAGGCATCGGATCGTATGTTTCAACTGGGTTTAAAACAAGCAATCTGCATGACGTGATAATTCATGTTTAGAAGAGATAGAGAAAATGCAAGTGTGTGCAGTGTTTTATTTTACTGCTTGTTTTTATTTGAATTGTTTTTTAGGATTACCATTTTCTGAAAAAGCAAAAAGAGAAAACAACAATTAATGCGGAATTTACAGAACGACGTTATTTTATTAATGAACAAGTCGATTCTTGAAACTACAGCCCTATAAAACAAAACTTTGTCGCTTTGGGCTAAGCGAAGAGGGAAAATTTACAGAAAGCGAGCCCTATCAAAACATCCGTTTCACCTGGGCAGGGTGAAAGGTTAAAGATGGCAATTACTTTGACTGATGAACGACCTTCGGAACCTCGACAGCAACCCATTGGCGGCGAACTCCTCGATGAATCACAAAGTCTGGCACCTTCCTTGATTTGTATTCAGAAATAACGCTAATTTCTGGTGGAACGGGATCGTTGGAATCTGTCTCCCAGGCAGAATTGTCGTAGGAGAATTCCTCAGTTGTATTTTGCATAGTATTTGTGCTCTCAGCTGTATCTCCCCATCCAGTTGGTTGGATGTCTTCGAACCTGATACGAGAACTTTCGGGAGCGGTGTACTTGACCATATAGTTGTATTTCCCACTCGGTTGTCCCAAGGTGTCCCAAACTTCTTTGGAACTGGAAGAGTCATATCTCTCGATGACGTTAACCTCAGGAAAAGCATAGTTGATGAATTCAAGTCCTGCAAATGTTGCAAATTCATCGTCGTGTTGAGTAGTTTCTGAATGACCTGAGTGTTGATCCCATGACATGGTGGGGACACAGGTATTCTGTTCAATGACGGTCAGCTGATTTTCATTATTCGGCTGACTCTCTTGCCCCAAGTTTCCTGGGTAAGGTTGCCACATTGGCAGACCATCCATTGGGCCATAGTAATTGTGGTCAAAGTTGTCTTTCATTAGAGTGTCTTCCTCTAATGAATTTGGCGGAGCACGGCATCCTTCCGGATCACAATCTCCATAGATCATTTTGACGTCTGACCTTGGTATAAATCTTGAAATCTCTGTAGGATAACAAAGTGGTGTAGACACCTCTTCCTGAGACATATAACCGTCCTTATTAAGATAGGACTTCCATTCTTCATCTGTGTCAGAGGGATCTTCCTCATTGATAGCATGTACTGCCTGAGACACCGGGTGAAGAAAACCTCCACTGTGGAAGAAGTTTTGAAGGGGATGAAGACTTTCGCCGTTGGCAGCTGTCTGGGTACAGGTTACGGAAAAACCAAGACCCTTCTTTGTTGTATTGCTAGTAGGAATGACAAGTTGTCCCCATCCCGTTGTATCGGTACTCTCGACTGCTTTGATAGCATCATTATATGAGGAAATCGAGGTTCCTTCTTTGAACTGATTGTCCTTGCTTAGCGACAGCGCTTGGAACCGCGTCCCAATAACCTCCTCGGGTTCTACACAAGTAGATGATGACAAGTTGCTTACAAACAAGGCTTGTGCCCCACAAACTGTGACAAGTTGATCGTTCTTGACGAACTTTAGCTTTTGGTGGAGGGTTGAAGTAACCTCTCCAGCCTGATGTATCCAAGGTCTTCCTAATAAACAACTGTATGTTGCCCGGATGTCCATGACCTGGAAAGTGACTTGGAAAGTGTGAGGACCGATAGTTATGAGAAGATCAACTTCGCCGAGAACTATTTTTCTGGATCCGTCGAACGCTTTGATGACGACCTCGTTGATTCTCATCGGAGGGCCTTTGAATGATAATTGCATCAAAGTGGACTTCGGTATAACATTCAGGGCTGACCCTGTGTCTACCAGTATGCTGGCTAAAGCATCGTCCTGGTAGTTAACTGTAATGTTGAGCGCCATGTTATGACGACGACCCTCTTCAGGCAAGTCCTCATCACTGAATCCCAAGTTATTGCAGGAAGTGATGTTAGAGATAATGCTATCAAATTGTCTGATTGTTACATCCTGTTCCACAAATGCTTGCTCCAAGACTTTCTGTAGAGCCTCCCTGTGAGCTTCTGAACTGAGTAACAATGATAAAACTGAGATCTTTGAAGGAGTTTGTAACAGCTGATCGACAATGTTATATTCACTCCATTGGATGAGCTTCAGCATCTCATCATTATTTTTCGAAAGGTCGGGATTACTGGATTGACCGACTGGTGGATCGGGAGCTTCTGTCTGAAGTTCCTTTTACTTGTTAGGTTCCCCAACTCCTCGGTTGAAGATTCGACCGCTCCGTGTTACACGAATGATGTCTGCAATATTCACGACGGAGGGTAATGGAATTTCCTTTCCATTCTCGACTATTGTTGCACAGTATTTGTAAGGGATAACCTTAGTTGATTCATACGGTAGTGGTCCCGGTAGATAGATAACTACAGGAGCCTTCTGATTTTTCTGACCATCATAAGTAATCTCGATCCGTCCCCGGTTGGGAACTTTAGATTCGTCAAGCAGAGGGATAATGGCAAAAACATCCCTGGTCCTGTGATGACCAGAGATCGTGACAACATCCTCAACTTGCTCGGCAAGGTAGTTCGGCGACCAATTGATGGGTCCGGAACCTGGATATGGACGAATCTCTCCATGATCCACCTGACCCTGAAGAGCTGCTCTCACAAGGTAACACCCTTGGTTACTTTCTAAACAGACGCTACAACGGTCATAATTGTGTGGTGGCACCTAGCCACGCCCACTTTGAATATAATGTAACCTCACTAGGTTAGCTTCCACAGATCGGACATCCTGACTTTGACGCCGAGTAGGATTCCTGTTATTGATACTAATCTGCTGAGTATCTTCATCCATATAAATTGGCATCCACCAGTGATTTAACAAGTGCTGAAGTGCCTCTTGGACAAGGGTACAACCTCGATTGTTTTTGCAACCTGCCTTACAGCTTTGATAGTCATGTGATGTTAAGAATTTGAGTCGGACCTGCTCAGCATGTAACTCTACCAGGTTGGTATTCATCACGCGAATATCGAAGATCTGAACCATGTTGATTTGATAGGAATTCCTATCATGGTAGTCTTGGATCCATCCAAGATCCATCTGACGCTGGAGGGCCTCCTGTATGAAAGAGCATCTCTGTTTGTTTACCGAGCAAGTCAGACAGGAATTGTAATCGTGTCGCGGCAGATTATGATATTGGCTTTGCCTTGAGTGCATCGCCACCAAGTTGACATTCATTGCATGGATATCGTGGTTCTGAATGACGTTAGAATTCGTGTAAACCATGTTAACTCCACGAACTCGGTGTTCTTGGATCCATCCGAGATCCATCTGTTCTTGCAGAGCTGCTTGCACCACAGAACATCCTTGATTATTTTTAGAACAAATATCACACTGATGATAATTATGAGGTGGCACATGGCCATATCCACTCTGTCTACAATGCATCTTGACCAGATTGGTCCTTAACAAGAGTACATCATGAATTTGATAGACATTGTTAGTCTCTCCATCTATCAAATTGACTGCAGCCTTCTCGTGTTGAGGCAGCAGGTTCGTGAGAACATTAGGATTCGTATCCTTGAAGGATAAGACCCCGCTCCTAACAAGTTTTTGTACGTCGGACTTGAAATTGAGGCAAGTCTCTATGTTATGCCCTGATCCTCCTTGATGATAAGGGCAAGTTTGATCCACCTTAAACCAAAAAGGCGGATTTTCCAGTACTGTATGAGGAGATTTAGTCTGAATGTGCCCCTTAGCCAGTAGTAATGGAAACAACTCTGCGTACGTTACGGGTATAGGATCAAATCCTGGTGGCCGTGTTGTACGGTTGTTGTTGTATGGAGGACGAGCCTGCTGAAGAGGCTGTTGTGTCCTTTGTTGATCAGGTTGGCTCTGCGCAACCTGAGGTTGATACGTAGGAATAGACGCAGGGTTGATAGCAGGAGTCACAGCTGCTACCGGTTGATAACGTCGCCTTTGCTTTCCGAGAGAGATATTCCCAATATCCGGATCTTTTTTCTTAGGGAGAGCACTACCGTATTTTTTAGTACCGCTCGTCGATCCAGTGTCTTTTACCAAACGTCCTTCTCGGACGGCTTCCTCAAGACGTACGCCCATGCCAACCATTTCGGTGAAATCACTAGGCGCACTGGCAACCATTCGGTCATAGTAAAATGAGCTTAAGGTCTTTAAGAAGATCTTTGTCATCTCTTTTTCCTCAAGAGGTGGACAAATTTGAGCGGCAATTTCACGCCACCTTTGAGCATACTCCTTAAAGGTTTCTTTGTCCTTTTGCGACATCGATCTGAGTTGATCTCTGTCGGGTGCCATGTCCAAATTGTATTTGTATTATTGGACGAAGGCAGTGCCAAGATCTCTGAATGTGCTGATCGTGGCACGGTTTAAACCCAAGTACCATTTTAATGCGTCACCGGTTAAACTATCCTGAAAGTAGTGAATTAGTAGGTCCTGATTTTCTGTCTGAGCTGACATCCGCCGAGCGTACATCACCAAGTGACTTTGAGGGCAAGAGTTACCCTTGTACTTTTCAAAGTCGGGCACTTGAAATTTGTGCGGGACTTTCACATTTGGGACCAAGCAGAGATCTGCGGCGTCCTTTACAAATAGATCCTGACCGCGAATGGCTTGCAGTTCCTTCTGCATTTCCAGGAACTGCTCCTGGAATTCCTCCATTCTGTCAAACATAGTTTCCTTCTTACCAGAAGGTATCTGCGGAATTTGTCCTTCCGGGACAGTGTGCACCACAGGGGGTGGGACCGTGACTACGACAGTAAATCTTGGCGTTTCCCGAAGTTTGTAACCTTCAGGAGTCTTCAGTATTCCTCTGGCATCTTCGCTTTCCCAAAGTTTGTAACCTTCAGGCCCAGCGGCTTCTGTTGTGATTCCCTGATCTTCAGCGATCGGCGGAACATATCCTTCCGAGATATAGTTAACAGGCATGCCCCAAGGACGATCTTTCGGCATTCGATACCTAGGATCATACTTCTCCACTATGGGCATTGAGGTGATCTCTGAGATCACGGTTCTTTGTAGCTGAGCTTCTGCCATGGCTTGCATGTCGTTACGAAGCTTTCTCATATCCTCTCTTAGAGCGTCGATCTCTTCTTTCAACTCTCTGTTCTCTTCCTCGAGATCATCCATCTTTTTCTGACGATTGGCCCGAGTATTATACGAATGAGACAGTTTAACTCTAGAACCGAGACACAAACGTGAGATTCGTAGGTAAGAAGAATACGTGATGTGAGAATGATGAATGCAATGATTATATTAATTGTTTTTTGGTTTAATCAAAATAAACTTCGACAATTAGATTGCAAATATCAAACGGTGGGGAAATCCCCTTTTTATTGAAATTCAAAGGATTGTGGAAACAAAAATACAGTAGATTACAAGGTACAGAAACAGAAACCTAAACTAATGGGTCCCGAGTCCTCTCTGAAGAGAAATCGGGTGCTGACTCTGGTACTTTCCTTTTCTTTGACCGGGGCTCTTGGGCCGTTGTCGGGTTGTCATTCCTTTGCCAGGTGAAATGAGCGAGCAAATTCCTTTGGTCATCTTGATTCTCTACAGCATATTGCTCCAAAATTTCAATCAGAGCATCTTTCTCTTTTAGTAATTGTTGTATTTTGATGCACTCTATGTCGAGGGTACGGTACTTGTTCTTCCAAGACCTCCTCTCCTTTTGAACTTTGTTGAGAGTAGCCTGAAGCTTTTCAGTTTTCATCATGAAGTACATGACAAATTCCCTCGGCGGAAGAATTCCATAACGAGGATAAGGCATTTTTAGCTTGAGAGCTCTAGATTGTACCCAGTGGAGATAAGGCTCCACCGAAACACAGTCCGGTTTTCCTAGAGATTCTCGTCCTTTCTTATGAATCTGTTTCCAAGCGTGCACTATTTCCATCTTTAGTGCTCTGTCATTTTCTCCTTCCTTGAAGAAAATACCTTCCAGATGAACACCCCGTGGGACGTGTCTCATCGGGTATCCAAATTGACGATGAACGAGAACTGGATGATAATTGATTCCTCCCTTAGTTCCTATAAGGGGTACGTTGGGGAAGTTTCCACAACGGTCAATGATTTTGATTCCATCATAAATCCTATTACACCAATCTATATCAGAGTTGGTAAGAGACATAATCTTCTACGACCAAGGTAAGGCACTCTTACAATCCCAAAAAGTAGCAGACTTGGGCAAGTGAGAGATAAACCATTTGTAAAGTAGAGGTACACAACATGTGATCTCCCCTCCGCTGTAAAAATTTCCTTAGTGCACAGAATGATACGCATCTGCGAGCAAAGTCGGCACAGGGTTTCCAATGAGAAAAACCTTTATGGAGTTGATATCTACAAAGTTATTGATGTTGGGAAACAAAAATAACCCGTAGGTGAGCAAGACAAAGATGCTTTCAAAAGCAGTCACGTTTCCTATACTGGCAAAATACAGGGCTTTCTTTGTCAAGAATTAGGCTGGCAAACCTTGGATGCCACCCTTAGTGGTTAGGTGAGTCCTGACCTCAGACTCGTCCAAATGAATTGCTCTTGCAATGGTCTGATTCTTTGGAATTTCTTCCAGTCCAGAAAATGGAGCTTGATCTGTGATATGTAGATCAATCAGGTGAGAATACTCCTCCAGCGTTGGTGCTAACTGGTAATCCGGGAATGTGAAACAGTGATAAACTGGATCATAAAACTGCATGAGCGCATCCATGATTCCCTCAATCACATGGACTCTTAACAGTGGTAGCAAACCTCCGTGCATGGCTCTGAAAGCCTCAGGGTTAGTGATCATCCTTGCCAACCTTCTCAAATCCTCTAGCTTTGGAACCTTGAAGGTGTAACTATGAGTTCTCCTTCTACCGAAATCCATTAGTGCAATCCTTTTCTCTGATATTTGCAATCAAAGTCTTAGTTTAATTTGAAAAACAGAGAGACTAGAAGAGAAGAATTTTTTGAATGTTTTTAATGTTTTTTTAAATGAATGCATGAATGCAGCACACAAAAACATAGAAAAAACATGGGGTCAAAAGGTCGTTGTCATGAAGTCAAGGCTCTACCCATCCCCAAATGTTTATACTAAGGTGATTTTTGTACCTGTACTCATTATCATCAGCTCCTCCCAGGAAAGCAAAACAACAAGCGGATCGCCAGCGAGTTGTAGAGCAATCTTAGAGTAAGTGCCATTCACCGAGAATAGATCACCAGCCTCAAATGAGGGTAGTATCGCATAACAACTATTCCCGATAGTTTCCGCACTACAAAAGGGTTTGGCTCCTCAGCTTCTCAAACATCACAATCGGCCCATTGTCTAGGTGAGAGAATGGGTTGCATTAGTCAGCCTCCACTGAGGTTGATGGCCGACCTCGTCGCCATCTCTTATCTTAAGTGTATACTCAATCTTTCCACATGCGGCATCACACGCATTCCCATTAGCAGAAAAATAAACACGTATAGCAATTAGGAAAAGCAGTATATATATTTGTCCTAATCATCCTAGACCTTTAAAGCTATGAATCCGAAGTTCCTGACAGAAAGTGGGTTCCCCGGCGGAAGCCCCAATCTGTGGTATTCACACAAGTGAAAAAAAAGGAAAAAAAACAAAGAGGGCCCCACGGTGGGCGCCATTTTTCTGTAGCGAGCGATTTTGGACGCGGTTCTTAAGCGCTGGCAGCTCTCTGCGGTTGAGTTTTGACTACAGGTCGATTCATTTTTTATCCTATTGTGAGCTGAATAAGGAAGGGAAATAGATGTCTCCAATTAACCCTGCTTTGCATACTGAGATTAAACAGCGGTCTGTTAGGTTACGAATGCTATCAATGTGGGGGGGCCTTTGTACTTGTTATTTGTATTTTCGCCAATACGGTTTTCTTTTCTCTTTCTAGGACTTTCTGGCGGGGAACAAGGATTAAGATGTTAGGACTGATGCTTTTGATAGATACATGAGAGTATGGGATTTTGGGTTTTTGTTTAGTGTGCTCGCTAAGATTTTTCTTTCAATCTTATGCCTACGTATTCCCGTTTACCGAAACAGGGAAATCAGAGCGTTCGTAGTTCCTCCTATTCTATGGGAGGAAATGGTTATTTTGGTGTCTTGTTCAAAGCCCAAGACGTGAAGCGAAAGGTAGTTTGTATCTTGTTCAAAGCCCAAGATGTGAAGCTGAAAGGTCTATCTGTATCTTGTTCAAAGCCCAAGATATGAAGCTAAAGGTGTTGACTTTAGAGAGAATTTGCCATCTCTAAAGAGGGGGTTGTATGTCACAGCTGTTGGGTGACTGACTGTAAAGGAGGATTACTTTAACCGGGATTTGTGAATCCGGCAATGCCATAATTTCCTTTATAGGGGATTTTAACCTGAAGAGGAATACTTTAACTCAGTTTAGAGCAATGCCATCTTTCCTTAGGAATTTCTCATGCTAAAAGAGGGACAGTGGCATGGATGTAGATGATCCAGAGGCTTGCCGCTTACAGCGATTAAATGAAGGGGAAAGAGTTGTTGATGTCTGTGTACTGCGAACGAGGCACATCTTTGATGCTAAAAGGTTAATTGGATTAACCAGTGGTTTTCTTATATAAAGCCTAAGAGGAGGCTAATATGTGTCTCATACAAAGCCCGAGAGAGAGGCTAAAAGGTTTTGACTCAACGAGGGAATCTTTTGGTATCTCGTATAAAGCCTGAGATGGAGGCTAACATTTGTTTAGCTCAATAAGAACCTTTTTGTATCTCGTATAAAGCCCGAGATGGAGGCGAAAGGGTGATTGACTCAACGAGGGAGTCTCTTATGTGTCTCGTACAAAGCCCGAGAGAGAGGCTGAACGTTGTTTGACTCCGCTGGGGAGAATCATTTGTACAAAGCCCAAGAGGGAGGCTGTGGTGACTGTTTCAGTTAAGTGACAGGTCCAGTATACTGATTTTAAAGAGAAAATCAGTTCTTATATGAGCAACGCTGTACTCATGGATTTGATTCAAGGATCCGGGTTATTCCTGTTCTTTAAGGAAGTGGGAAATCCGAAGGGTATTGAGACTGTCCGAGTCTACGGGTTTTCTTCCTATTTTAACGAAGGGGGTCACTTGAGAATGTCTTTGAGACTCAAGGAGATTAGACTGTCCAAGTCCAGAGTTTCATCTTTTGTACTATGCTTTGAGAAACAGTAGTAGACTCTATGGAAGGACTGTTCTATGCAGATGACTAAGTTCTGTTCCTATACCTCTAGGAGGTCATCGGGACAATTTGTATGAAGCCCAAGAGGAGGCTGGAAACTTTTAAGAAGCCGATCGATCCTTGTACGAAGCCCAAGAGGAGGCGGGGTTGCTTTTAGGAAGCCTGTGGGTCCTTGTATGATGCCCAAGAGGAGGCCGATGCTTTTAAGAAGCCCGTGGGTCCCCAAACCCCGAGAAATTCAAGGCAAGCTATTCACAAGGAATAGATCAAGTCAGGAAAGTTCGAGAATTTGGGAGAAACTCAAAGATGCCATTCATGGAGAATACATTCATCCCTGGGAATAGAGTTTCTTGACAATTCCTAATGAGGACAGCCGAAGAGAAGACTGTAGCTGGTGATCCTATTGGGGATCTAGTTGTCTATTTCTACGAATAAACGAAACGGCGTCACCTAGTTCTAGACGTAGTTGCCGGGGAAACTCGAAATATCTATACTATTATTACACAGTTGATATGAGTTTATGAAAGAAGACTTACAGTGAAACAGCCCCACAATTCAGTTATATGTATATGAAAGCGGTAAATGAAAGCAATAACCACTTACTCGGTTGTAGAGCTTCCATGCTGTTTGGTTAGTTGTTCAACAAAGAAGGATTGAAAACAATAGTATATTCAAAATCAAAGGAGAAAGTGCTTTGAAAAAGAAAGATTTGGGGCTTACAGCTCAAGGAGAGGCCCAGGGTTTTATCAGTAATTGCACTGTTGTTTTGTACAGAGGGACTTAGACAAGTGACTGAGGCCCAAACAGTTTTCTGTACAAGGGGGTTGGGTCTTACACTCTCTCAAGAGGCCCAAAAGGTTTAAAGAAAAAGAGTGGGGCTTATAACACGAGGGTAGGCCCAGATGATTTTTCCGTTTGAAATGGCGATCGCGCCGAGATTTTCTTTTAACACGAATGGGCTTATACAATAAGTGAGGCCCAAAATGGTTTTGGTTAAAAGGGGGTTGGGTCTTACACTCTATTAGAGGCCCAAAAGTTTTGAATGGGTCTTATAGCTCAATGAGAGGCGCAAGGTTTTTTTAAAAAGCGACGATTGCGTCGTTTATTTGAAAATGTACAGAGGGACTTATACAACGAATGAGGCCCAAAATTTTTTTCTGTACAAGAGGGTTGGGTCTTACACTCTAATAGAGGCCCAAAACTTTTGAATGGGTCTTATAGCTCGAGGAGAGGCCCAGTTGATTTTTGAATAGGCGACGATCGTGCCGTTTGTTTTTGACAGTATCGGGACTTATACAATATACTGAGGCCCAAAAATGATTTCGTCAAAAAAAGGATTGGGTCTTACACTCTAATAGAGGCCCAACGTGTTTTGAAAATGATTTATGAGGGTTGAATTAATCCAAAAACCCTAATTTGTTTTCAAAAATGTATTTAATTGAATAAAAATTCAATTAAAATGATCAAAATTGTTTAACATTTGAAAAACAAATTGTGACCTTGGATTAATGCTTCAAAAATTAAGTATTGACCTACAAAATAATTAGAAAGCATTAAAAGTTGCAGAATCAATGTGGAAAAAATATTTAAAATGTCAAAAACAATTAAAATATTAATTCTTTGCAAAAATATCAATTATATGAAATAAATAATATTTTTGGGATTTTTTGAGAAAATAAAATATTTTAACATTTTTGTGAATTATTAAAAAAAGAATCAACTCAAAATCATTAAAACTCAGAGGGAAATTAATTTTTGAATCAATTAAACAAAAATCACAAAATTCAAATATTCAAATATTCAAAAATGGCGCCAAGAACACCCAAGAACACGCGCGTGTTCTGAGTTTCCCAGATTTGCGTTTTCCATCCAATCTCACTGAATACTTAACCATATCATGCAATCCACATACCAATCAACTCGTTTCAACCTCACGATCATGTCTATAACACTTAATTTCATTTAAATTAAACATAAAACATGAAATCACGAAGAAACCTCAAGAACCCTAATTTCGGCATGAAGGCTAGGATTTTTGATACACGATTCAAACAAAGCAATTAATTGAGGGAAAACATTCCATGCATGATTATGAACATATGACCAAATTATTGTGCAGCAAAAATTGCATGGATCATAGAGTTAGAAGAGCTCATGCTTACCACTTGCAGCTGGTGATCGTGGTTTGTGTAGGAGGTGTTACAGTTGTGTTATGATGATCTGAACAGCTTCCCTAGGTGCTATGGAGTGTGTTTGAATGCTTGGACTTGATGGAAGTTGGCTGGATCACTTCATGGCATCTCAACTGCACTTTGGTTAAAACCTTGAGCAATTGACTGGTGATTCTGAGAAATCAATGTTCCAGTTGTTGTTTAAGTGTTTGATCAGCTCATATGTGATGTATATGAGGTGTGTGAGTGATTGGTTTGAGTGGAATTGCCCTCTAGCTCAAAACCCGATAGTTACCTTGCTAAGAAAGGCATTTTTGCCAAGAGAAAGAGATTTTGAGAAAGGCAAGTGTTGTTGGCCTTTGGTGTACTTAAACTGAACACAATTGAGCTCTATTTATAGTAGAGCAAGTTTGTTTTGGGATCCACAGTGAATGGCAACTGCAGCAGGTGTTTGTTCAATGTTGGCCAATGGAAATCCAAGTCTCCTCTAGCCATTGACTAGAGGTTAAGGCACAGGGCTGTGGTTCCCTTGGTCTTGGATAAGTCTTGACTGAATTCAGTTGCAAATGGCTCAGTCCATGCCACCTTGATGCTTCCATTGAATGCTCCAATCCAAAATTGGAGTCTTGTCCCTATTTTGGCCATTCTAGGTTCAACATGCTATTTCTTGTTCCATGGACTTTGGAGGCTTGGCTCAGTGGTTGTCCCCTTTAAATTCAATCCTCAGATGTGTCCAAGTGGATAGGAGCATTTGAATTTGTCTGATTTTGGCAAATCGAGCAAAATTGCAAATTCTGCCTTGCCTTTGACAGATTTCAGCAAGGCAACTTGCCAATGTCATATCTCATGGTGTAAGTTGAATTTGGTAATGTTCTTGACCATTTTGGAAAGCCCTTACATGATACAACAACTGTTTGAACATGTTTAGTTTTGATCTCTTTTGAATCCAAGTGAAAAATCCCCCTACATTTGGAAAAAAATGAAGACAGATTTGGACTTAGTGAAAATATCACTAAGTGTTGGAAAAAGTGACATTTTCATTTTTCAGCCATTTTGATCACTCCATAACTCAAAATCCTTAATGAATTGGACTTAGGTCTAGTTGAAGTTTTTGTAGAGGGTAATGGGGGCTACAAATCCATATTTGGATGAGGAAAAATGGCTTTGTGGTTTAGGAGTTATGATCCTCCAAAGTTGGTACCCTTGTCACTTTATTTTTAACTTAGAAAATTTTCTAAGTTTTTATGGTTACCCCTTTTACAAGTTATCCAACTTGTCTTGATTTTTCTTGATGAATGATGATTCAAATCATACATTAACATCATTTTAGGGTTAAAAATCCATTTTGGTGAAAAATCTCAAAAAGTCAAAGTTGACTTTTGTGCACAGTTGACTTTTTATCAGATGAATTCCAAGCTGTGCAATTTTTCAGGAAATCATGTCCTTGACCTAAATAAAACTTGATGGACATGTTACATGGGTGTTATAGGGTATATTGGTGCATGTCATAGGGCTTGGGAGCATGTCCTGGTCAAAAGTCAAAGTTACAGTTGACTTTTCCCTTAAAACCCTAATTGTGGTGCAGATGAAATTGAGACTTGTTGCTCAAGCTTCTTGGATTAATCCATTGTTCCAAATGGATCAATATAATTCATTAGAGACCCTCAAACCCTCTCTTGAGGTCTTGGCTTATGATTTGCCCTAAAAGTCAACTTAGGGGTGAATTAGGTCAAGAAACCCTAATTCCTGATTTTTTGATGAATGCATCCCCTGAGGCAAAATTGACTTGATGATTGGGTCCATGAGGTTCCATGGAGTATATTAGGTTAAGTTTTGGATCATTGGCTTGTGCCTAGATGAAAAATTTCCATCTGGAGGCCCTGGTCGACCAAAACCCTAATTTGGTGACACTGTCGATCTTGAGACTTGATCCACCTAGAAGGGAGCAGCCTTGTGCTTGATCCTTGAAGTGGGAGTCCTTTTGATCCATTGTGGATGTTTGAGAGGTTAGACAAGTTGAAGATCATGTCATTCCTTGATTGATCCTTTGTCTACGCACTCAGAGAGGGCTTGAAACCCTAATTTTGATTGTAGTGGATGCTCACCCATCTTTGGGGAGACTGATGAAGTATGATGGTTCCTCCATATTGTGATGATGATTTGCACAATGATGGGAAATCTTAGTGGTCAAAATTTGGGGTATGACACCGAAATCCATTAGCGCAATCCTTTTCTCTGATATTTGCAATCAATGTCTTAGTTTAATTTGAAAAACAGAGAGACTAGAAGAGAAATTTTTTGAATGTTTTGAATGTTTTTTAAATGAATGCATGAATGCAGCATACAAAAACATAGAAAAAGCATGGGGTCAAAGGGTCGTTGTCATGAAGTCATGGCTCTACCCATCCCCAAAGGTTTATACTAGGGTGATTTTTATACTTGTACTCATTATCATCAGCTCCTCCCAGGAAAGCAAAACAACAATCGGATCGCCAGCGAGTTGTAGAGCGATCTTAGAGTAAGTGCCATTCACCGAGAATAGATCACCAGCCTCAAATGAGGGTAGTATCGTGTAACAACTATTCCCGATAGTTTCCGCACTACAAAAGGGTTTGGCTCCTCAGCTTCTCAGACATCACAATTGGCCCATTGTCTAGGTGAGAGAATGGGTTGCATTGGTCAGCCTCCACTGAGGTTGATGGTCGACCTCGTCGCCATCACTTATCTTAAGTGTATACTCGATCTTTCCACATGCGGCATCACACGCATTCCCATTTGTAGAAAAATAAACACGTATAGCAATTAGGAAAAGCAGTATATATATTTGTCCTAATCATCCTAGACCTTTAAAAGCTAAGAATCTTAAGTTCCTGACAGAAAATGGTTTCCCGGCGGAGTCATCAATCTGTGGTTTTATTCCAAATTAACGGCGTTTTGACCTAAGATCCTAGTGACTTCAAGGTTTCCACAAAAAAGAACAAGATCCCTAAAGAGACCTGCGCATTCCCCAGCAGAGTCACTATTTTTCTGTAGCGAGCGATTTTTGGATGTGGTTGCGAAGCATGATCGCTCTAGTACTACAGTTTGATTCATTTTTTATCCTATTAAAGCTGATGAAGGAAGGGAAATAGATGTCTCCAATTAACCCTGCTTGCATACTGAGATTAAACAGTCGAAACTGTTGGTTTACAGATGCTACAAAGATTCGGGGTTTTTTCTAGGTTTATTTTGTTGACGAGGGGTGCTTTAGGCTATCGGTTGAGATGTTAGGATGAATATATATGAAAGTATGGGATTTTGGGTTTTTGTTTAGTGTGCTCGCTAAGATTTTCCTTTCAATCTTATGCCTACGTATTCTCGTTTACTGAAACAGGGAAATCAGAGTGTTCGTAGTTCCTCCTATTCTATGGGAGGAAATGGTTGTTTTGGTGTCTTGTTCAAAGCCCAAGACGTGAAGCGAAAGGTGGTTTGTATCTTGTTCAAAGCCCAAGATGTAAAGCTAAAAGGTTTATTTGTATCTTGTTCGACTCCCAAGATATGAAGCTAAAAGTGTTGACCTTAGAGAGAATTTGTCATCTCTAAAGAGGGGTTTGTCTGTTACAACTGTTTATAAAGGAGAATTACTTTAACCGGGATTTGTGAATCCGGCAATGCCATAATTTCCTTTATAGGGGATTTCAACCTGAAGGAGAAGACTTTAACTCAGTGTAGAGCAATGCCATCTTTCCTTAGGAATTTCTCATACTAAAAGAGGGACAGTGGCGTGGATGTAAATAATCCAGAGGCTTGCCACTTACAACGATTAGATGAAGGGGAAGGAGTTGTTGATGTTTGTGTACTATGAACGAGGCACAACTTTGATGCTAAAAGGTTAATTGGATCAACCAGTGGTTTTCTTATACAAAGCCTAAGAGGAGGCTATTATGTGTCTCGTACAAAGCCTAAGAGAGAGGCTAAAAGGTTTTGATTCAACGAGGGAATCTTTTGGTATCTCGTATAAAGCCCGAGATGGAGGCTATTTGACTCAACAAGAGAGTTTTTTGTATCTCGTACGAAGCCCGAGATGGAAGCTATTATTTGTGTGGCTCAGTAAGAACCTTTTTGTATCTCGTATAAAGCCCGAGATGGAGGCTAAAGGGTGATTGACTCAACGAAGGAGTCTCTTATGTGTCTCGTACAAAGCCCGAGAGAGAGGCTAAACGTTGTTTGACCCCGCTGGGGAGAATCATTATACAAAGCCCAAGAGAGAGGCTAACTTCACTGGAGAAGTATCATTATACAAAGCCTAAGAGGAGGCTGTGGCGACTGTTCAGTTAAGTGACAGGTCCAGTATACTGATTTGTAAAAGAGAAAATCAGTTCTTATATGAGCAATGCTGTACTCGAGGATTTGGTTCGAGGATCCGGGTTATTCCTGTTCTTTAAGGAAGTGGGAAATCCAAAGGGTATTGAGACTGCCCGAGTCTACGGGTTTTCTTCCTATTCTTGAAGGGGTCACTTGAGAATGTCTTTGAGACTCAAGGAGATTAGACTGTCCAAGTCTAGAGTTTCATCTTTTGTACCATGCTTTGAGAAACAGTAGTAGACTCTTTGAAAGGACTGTTCTATGCAGATGACTAAGTTCTGTTCCTATACCTCTAGGAGGTCGTCGGGACAATTTGTATGAAGCCCAAGAGGAGGCTGGAAACTTTTAAGAAGCCGACGGGTCCTTGTACGATGCCCAAGAGGAGGCTATCATTCCCGGAGGAAGAATCATTATACAAAGCCTAAGAGGAGGTTGTGAATACTTCTAAGAAGCCGGCGGGTCCTTGTACGATGCCCAGGAGGAGGCGGGGATGCTTTTAGGAAGCCTGTGGGTCCTTGTATGATGCCCAAGAGGAGACCGATGCTTTTAAGAAGCCCGTGGGTCCCTAAACCCCGAGAAATTCAAGGCAAGCTATTCACAAGGAATAGATCAAGCAGGAAAGTTTGAGAATTTGGAAGAAACTCAAGAGATGCAGTTCACGGAGAAGAGATCATCTCTGGGGAATAGAGTTTCTTGACAAGTGCTTTTAAGAAGCCTGTGGGTCCCCAAACCCTGAGAAATTCAAGGCAAGCTATTCACAAGGAATAGATCAAGTCAGGAAAATCCGAGAATTTGGAAGAAACTCAAGAGATGCAATTCACGGAGAAGAGATCATCTCTGGGGAGTAGAGTTTCTTTGACAACTTCTACGAGTGACAGTCTATGAAAGCGTTCATAGAGAATGTTGCCTTTCATATCTCCATATTGTTTAACCCCAAGAGGAGGGAAGACTGTGTCTGGTAATCCTATGGGGATCTAGTTTTGACTATTTAAGAGTGATCAACGGGCTTAATGCTAGACGTAGTTGTCGGGGAAACTCTAAATATCTATACTATTATTACACAGTTGATATGAGTTTATGAAAGAAGACTTACATTGAAAAAGCCCCACAATACAGTTATATGTATATGAAAGCGGTAAATGAAAGCGTATAAACACTTACCCGGTTGTAGAGCTTCCATGCTGTTTGGTTAGTTGTTCAACAAAGAAAGATTGAAAACAACAGTATATTCAAAATTAAAGGAGAAAGTGTTTTGAAAAAGAAAGATTTGGGGCTTACAGCTCAAGGAGAGGCCCAGGGTTTTATCAGTGAGCGCACTGTTGTTTTGAATTTGTATAGAGGGACTTATACAAGTGACTGTGGCCCTAAAATTGTTTTCTGTACAAAGGGATGGGTCTTACACTCTCTCAAGAGGCTCAAAAAGTTTAAAGAAAAAGAGTGGGGCTTATAACACGAGGGTAGGCCCAGATGATTTTTCTGTTTGAAATGGCGATCGCGCCGAGGTTTTCTTTTAACGCAGAGGGACTTATACAATAAGTGAGACCCAAAGTTTTTGGTTAAAAGGGGGTTGGGTCTTACACTCTATTAGAGGCCCAAAAAGTTTTGAATGGGTCTTATAGCTCGAGGAGAGGCCCAAGGTTATTTTTCAAAAGGCGATGATCGCGCCGTTTGTTTTTTGACGGTATCGGGACTTATACAATACACTGAGGCCCAAAAATGGTTTGGTCAAAAAAGGATTGGGTCTTACACTCTATTAGAGGCCCAAAGTGTTTTGAAAATGATTTATGAGGGTTGAATTAATCCAAAAACCCTAATTTGTTTTCAAAATGTGTTTTAATTGAATAAAAATTCAATTAAAATGATCAAAATTGTTTAACATAGGAAAAACAAATTGTAATATTGGATTAATGCTTCAAAAATTAAGTATTGACCTACAAAATAATTAGAAAGCATTAAAAGTTGCAAAATCAAGGTGGAAAAAATATTTTAAATTTTAAAAACAATTAAAACATTAATTCTTTGCAAAAATATCAAATATACAAAATAAATAATATTTTTGGGATTTTTTGGGAAAATAAAATATTTTAACATTTTTGTGAATTATTAAAAAAAGAATCAACTCAAAATCATTAAAACTCAGAGAGAAATTAATTTTTGAATCAATTAAATAAAATCACAAAATTCAAATATTTGAATTTATGAAAATGGCGCCAAGAACATGGACTAAGAACACGCGCGTTTTCTGCCTTGCCCAGATTTGCATTTTCTATCCAATCTCACTGAATACTTGATTATATCATGCAATCCACATATCAATATGCTCGTCTCAACCTCATGATCATGTTTATGACAATTAATTTCATTTAAATTAAGCATAAAAAAGAAATCACGATAAATCCTTATGAACCCTAATTTCTGCATGAAGGCTGGGATTTTTAACACACGATTCAAACAAAGCAATTACTTGAGGGGAAACATTCCATGCATGATTATGAACATTTGGCAAAAGTATTGTGCGAGGAAATATGCATAGATTGAGAGATGACCAAGTTTAAGCTTACCTCTAGGTCGTGACAGCAAGAGCAAATTGATTTCTGAGTAGGAGGTGTTACACCTGAATTGTGATGATCTGAACAGCTTCCCTACACCCTATGGAGTGTGTTTGAATGCTTGGACTTGACTGAGAATGGCTGGATCACTTCATGGCATCTCAACTGCACTTTGGTTAAAACCTTGAGCAATTGACTGGTGATTCTGAGAAATCAGTGTTCCAGTTGTTGTTTAAGTGTTTGATCAGCTCACATATGATGTATATGAGGTGTGTGTGTGTGATTGGTTTGAGTGGAATTGCTCTCTAATGAAAAACCCGATAGTGACTTGCTAAGAAAGGCATTTTTGAGAGTGAGAAGTGGTTTTTGAGAAAGGCAAGTGTTGTAGGCCTTTGGTGTACTTAAACTGATCACAATTGAGCTCTATTTATAGTAGAGAAAGTTTGTTTTGGGATCCACAGTGAATGGCAACTGCAGCAGGTGTTTGTTCAATGTTGGCCAATGGAAATCCAAGTCTCCTCTAGCCATTGACTAGAGGTTAGGGCACAGGGTTGTGGTTCCCTTGGTCTTGGATAAGTCTTGACTGAATTCAGTTACAAATGGCTCAGTCCATGCCACCTTGATGCTTCCATTGAATGCTCCAATCCAAAATTGGAGTCTTGTCCCTATTTTGGCCATTCTAGGTTCAACATGCTATTTCTTGTTCCATGGACTTTGGAGGCTTGGCTCAGTGGTTGTCCCCTTTATATTCAATCCTCAGATATGTCCAAGTGGATAGGAGCATTTGAATTTGGCTGATTTTGGCAAATCGAGCAAAATTGCAAATTCTGCCTTGCCTTTGACAGATTTCAGCAAGGCAACTTGCCAATGTCATATCTCATGGTGTAAGTTGAATTTATTAAGGTTATTGACCATTTTGGAAAGCCCTTACATGATACAACAACTGTTTGAACATGTTTGGTTTTGATCTCTTTTGAATCCAAGTGAAAAATCCCCCTACATTTGGCAAAAAGTAGGGTAAAATCTGACTTAGTGAAATTTTCACTAAGTGTTGGAACAAAGTGACTTTTCTTGATTTTGATCACTCCATAACTCAAAATCCATGAGTAGTTGGAATTAGGTCTAGTTGAAGTTTTTGTAGAGGGCAATGAGATCTACAAATCAAGCCTTGGATGGGAGAAAATGGCTTTGTGGTTTAGGAGTTATGACCCTCCAAAGTTGGTACCCTTGCCACTTCATTTTTAACTTAGAAAATTTTCTAAGTTTTTTATGGTTACCCCTTTTACAAGTTATCCCACTTTCTTTGATTTTTCTTGATGAATGATGATTCAAATCATACATTAACATCATTTTAGGGTTAAAAATCCATTTTGGTGAAAAATCTCAAAAAGTCAAAGTTGACTTTTGTGCACAGTTGACTTTTTATCAGATGAATTCCAAACTGTGCAATTCTTCAGGAAATCATGTCCTTGACCTAAATCAAACTTGATGGACATGTTCCATGGGTGTCATAGGGTATATTGATGCATGTCATAGGGCTTAGGAGCATGTCCTGGTCAAAAGTCAAAGTTACAGTTGACTTTTTCCTTAAAACCCTAACTGTGGTGCAGATGAAATTGAGACTTGTTGCTCAAGCCTCTTGGATTAATCTATTATTGCAAATGGATCAATATAGTTCATTAGAGACCCTCAAACCATGTCTTGAGGTCTTGGCTCATGATTTGCCCTAAAAGTCAACTTAGGGGTGAATTAGGTCAAGAAACCCTAATTCCTGATTTTTGATGAATGCATCCCCTGAGGCAAAATTGACTTGATGATTGGGCCCATGAGGTTCCATGGAGTATATTAGGTTATGTTTTGGATCATTGGCTTGTGCCCAAACGAAAAATTTCCATCTAGAGGCCCTGGTCGACCAAAACCCTAATTTGGTGACACTATCGATTTTGAGACTTGATCCACCTAGAAGGGAGCAACCTTGTGCTTAATCCTTAAAGTGGGAGTCCTCTTGATCCATTGTGGATGTTTGAGAGGTTAGACAAGTTGAAGAACATGTCATTCCTTGATTGATCCTTTGTCTAAGCACTCAGAGAGGGCTTGAAACCCTAATTTTGATTGTAGTGAATGCTCACCCATCTTTGTGGAGACTGATGATGTATGATGGTTCCTCCATATTGTGATGATGATTTTCACAATGATGGGAAATCTTAGTGGTCAAAATTTGGGGTATGACATGGGGAATCACGTGCATCATAGTATAGGGAACCCTCAGGAATTATACAAGTAAAATATTTAATAAGGCATCATTTCTGAAGGCCCTAACTCTATTGCCCTTAAGATGATTTTTTTCAATAAATAGTACATCCCAAAAATTATTGCATATATCCGATCAATAAATAAATCTATACTTAACTCTTTCTCAAATTGACTTCACTTCTTAACGCATTTCTTTGGATAATAGTTCAACATTCCAAAACATTGTACATAATACTCTTTAGAGTTGTCAAGAAGCCCCTAATTAAGATATATAGTTTCTTCCATAATGTGTTTATTTGAATACTAAAGAATCATTTTTGAAATGTATTAGTTAATCATATGTAACTTTTGTAGTTTGGAAACAAATTTGGCATCCCTAGTGGGACACTTTAATTTATACTTTCCAACCACACGTTCAATACTGAATTTTGGGTTTGAACTTGATTTATGAAAATATCTATACATCTTGAATAAACTACCACGATCATCTACAAGAAGGTGTGGAAAACAAAAATCAGACTAGCCTGAAAAATCAATGAGAATGCAAACAATATTTCCCCTGCTCTTTGTTTCTTAAGTTGCATTGTTTTGATTTATATGAGGAACCTGTGGTATTGGCAATGTCTTTCATTAAAGAACATTGGTTCTTAATGATACACGATATCATGCATCAAGACGCTATATAACTTTTTGACATTTTTCCATCTAAACTCAATTATTTTTAAAATATGTATGTTTCTTTATATTTTTACATTATATAGTGATGCTCAAACAAAGGCTTGTTTAAGATTAACTGTGTTGCACTTATTGTTATTCTATGAAGTTTATTATTACTTATTATTGTAAAAGAGTAATAAATCACTATTATTACAAAATAAATATTTTGATATACCTAACGACCAAACAAACAAAGACAAAGGTGGACATGCCAGAGTGGTTATCGGGCATGACTAGAAATCATGTGGGGTTTGCCCGCGCAAGTTCGAATTCTGCCGTCCACGAATTTTCTTAATTATTTAATTTTAAATTTAAGGACACTTCATTTTGTTATTTTTTAATGATAGTTTTTAGCATATACATACATCACATCTAGTTATATTCATTATTCGTCCAATCCATCTACTGACAAGTTCATATACTATATAAGAAGATCCAATGAATCACTTTCTTAAATTGAGAAACTTATGATTTTAAAATAAAAGTAGGAAGTTTAAGTACATACTTTGTTCATCTATTTTCACAAACCTTAAATTGCAATCTTTGTATTATTAAAATGGGTTTTTTTTTGTCCCCTATCTTACAATCTTATAGATTTTCTGGATCTTGTATTTTTGTCATATGACATAATCGTTATTGATGTGAGAAATATGTGGTAAAACTATCAAATATCTACAATTACAATTAACTCTTCTAACAATTCGATTTCAATATTTTTCCCTAGAAAATTCTTAAAGATATCATGATCCATAATCTTGGAGAGTTTAGTTTCGCAAAGAAAACATAGTTTCACTTTAAGATCTTTTACTCTGCTGTGTCACATCAATTTTTCATCATCATAAAATCACATGTTTTTTTTTGTCAAAAGAGAAGGATGAAAGTGCAGTGATACCATAAAAAAACTAATACTATAATCATATTAAATAATTTACTAAACCTTAAGATAGATAAAGTATTTGCAAAATTCGACAAAATTGGGAATTTAAGGTCAGCTTAATGTTCCTCACCTGGTAGTTAGCCAAGCGAGCATGCACTCTTTCGAACACGAGTCAAATGAATTGCTTCCAAATCTACTAGAGTTTTTCCTTACAACAAAGACTATAGTCACAACCAAAACAGTTTAGAATCGGAAGAAAGGGTATTTTGTCCATGTTAAGTTTGAAATTCACCGCAAAGCAAAATGAGTGAATATAATGGACCCATGACCTAGGAAAGGCGCACACAAGGGATACATTCAATGAAATTTGTTAAGAAAAAATGACACCAAGCCAATTGTGGGGAATCACGTGCATCATAGTATAGGGAACCCTCAGGAATTATACCAGTAAAATATTTAATAAGGCATCATTTCTGAAGGCCCTAACTCTATTGCCCTTAAGATGATTTTTTTCAATAAATAGTACGTCCCAAAAATTATTGCACATATCCGATCAATAAATAAATCTATTGTAATACCCCATATTATTTAAATGCTCATTTTGATATCAGATGAGCTCTGATGAGTATCTATGTGTTCTATTTTTGGGTAATTGGATTAATGGAATCCTCTAAGAACTTTAAGTATTGACATTTGGGATCAATAGAGCTACTAATGAACTCTGAAGAGATCAATTATTTTATTAAAGAGACGGATTAATAATTGATAGTTCAAGGAAGTTAATTTTGGTAACTATAATAATTGATCGATTGGTTGAGACGACGAAATATCAATTGGAGATATTTTACCCTGTTGGATTATATTATATAATAATAGTATTATATATATATATATATATATAGTTAGAAAGAAAAGAGAAAGAAAAGGAAATAGAAAGAAGAAGAAGAAGAAGAAAAAGAGGAAGAAGAGAAAGGAGGAGAAGAGGAAAAGAGAGAAAAGCTTGGATCATCATCTTCTTCAAACTCCTCTTCGATCATCAGGTGGGTTCTAGATAGAGACTTTAGAGTAAATTTCTGGAGGTTTTAGAGTTAGGTTAGATTTGGATAAAATGAGTAATTTTGTTAATCAATGAAATCTAACGGATAGATTGATGAAATGTGTGTCTAAATGTGTTCTAACATGTTGTTTTGGGTATTTGGATGCATTAATATCACGTGGGTTGAAGGTTTGGATCATTTTTGGGTCCCAAACCCATTTTGGGAGAATTATGGTTCGTCCAGATTCGCCAGGCGAGTAGGTGGCGAGTCTGATTCGCCATGGATTCGCCAGACATTACATAACTTTTGATCCGTAACTCCGATTGACGCACGGTCGGAAGCGTTAGAAAGATAATTTTATGCTCTATGAGATGGTGATGGAGAAACATGATTATATGTCATGGATTGATGAAATATATTTTATGTGATATGTTGTGTTAAATGTTTTACTTGTGTACATTGTATTATACCATGTCTATTTAATTGTGAACTGTGAATGAAAGAATATGCATGCTTAAAATATGTATTAGAAAGAGTGAGGAAACTTTATCCCAAAACAAATGATATGATTCTAGGTTGTGGTTAGAATTGTGATAGAGATTCTGGATGGCGACGCTCGTGCATTCACTGACGAGTTCTGGCCTGGAGTAGATAACCTAGATGGCAATGCTCGGCACTTGTGTATAACAGTGCATCAGTGACGAGTATTGGCCTATGAGAGAGTGAACACTAGTATGGAACACGTGTACTTTTGTTATGTTTTATTGATAAAGGCTAATGTGGCCTAGAAATGTTGTATACAATTATGGTTGTATGTGAAATCACGAGATCGTAACCATTATTCTATTATGTGCCATTTCATGAGTAACGAGCTCCTCTGTAATGAATGCATGATTTCTTGGTAGGTTTGATTCCCAATGTTATAGTACGAATGGAGCCTACGGGTAAAGAGACTTGTGACGGTGTACGGGCCGTGTGAAGTGACGGATCACGGGTACGGGCCGATGATCCCGAATCCATTTCGTATACCAAGAAATCTACGAGGGTCCATGACTTGTTCCTACTTCAAGACGTAGAAGAGGTCGGGAGAAAGGGGATGCCTTGACAGGTTATCGATAAGTGATAATTTTGAGTAACGAGCTCAATATCGTGTTTCCATATAGTGTGAGATTGTGAAATTGTGTACTCAAAGTCTTTCCCTTCCCCTTGACTTGAGTTATGATTGGCTAGAACCTTGTAAAGCCGAGAGAATCCATAGGATAGGGAACTCACTGAGATTTGATGTATCTCACCCCACTATAGTTGCTATATTTCAGGTACTTGCAGGTTTGATTTACAAATGGAGCGATGCTGGGATGTTTCAAGAGAAGCTTAGTGAAGCTTATTCCGCTGTGTATTCTTTTGTTGTATACAATTGAGGATATTGTATATTATTCTTAGTTTTTATTATTTTTGGCTAGTTTCCATGACTTGTGCCACGTGTTGTATTTATGTTTTAGAAATGGACAAGTATGTGAACTATGTCATTAGGCACTTTTGATGTGTCAGTACCAAATAAAATGTTTGTATGGTATTATTCTAGATATATATTATACAGGGCATTACAGTTGGTATCAAAGCAGGTCGTATCCTCGACCTAGCCTTGAAACATCATAAGTAAATCTATTCCTGCCTCTTAAGTGTGTCTTGCCATCATGAAACTTAATATCATACTATGTAGTGTTGGGTCTGATGAACCTAATACTATGTATGTGATATGTAGAATCATGGTTGAGTGACCACGAGGACTCCGAAGTGTGTCGTGACTTGTGCTGTGAGGGTATGCTCAAGCCAAGAGTTAGTAGTGAAGAGTTTTTATCAGCTCAGTAAGGTTTTAATAGAAGTTGTGCTTGGGTAGCATGGAAATTAAAGAGTAGTGTGTTGTTCAAGCAATCCTTTGGAAAGGAAGGAGTCTGCAAGTTAAGGATCTCTATTGGACGATTGGTTAAGGTATCAAGAAATATGTAAAATCGCTAGTAGAGCTGGATTGACCACTGGTATAGATAAGAATTTCAAGTAATCTCATTCTGTGGAAAAGAAAAGTTGTTTTGTGGAATGTGTGACGTAAGGTCCGGGAGTGAGATAAGTTTTGGTGCGTTAGTTTCTAAGGTTGTTATGGTATCTTAAATGGACGAGAGTACTTTAAGGAGGGGGTTTGGAACAATATCTTCCGATTGGTTTAAGATTGAGAGTTAAGGAAGTTCGGCTTTTATGGGAACCTAAAGTAGTAGAGAAGTGTGAGGAGGAACACAAGGATGTGTATACGTGCTTCAAGTGAAACAAGTATGTGCCGGACGAAGAGTGGGTGATGGATTGAGTATATTCAGTTATGTAGAGAGATTAAGTTTGAGATATTACATCGGGATTTTTCTGTATTCGATGAGAGACCAAGTTGGAATTTGAAAATGTTTTGGTTTGGAAAAGTTGGATTTCTGAGGTGTGGAAACCATGAAAATGCAGCAGAAAATTCTGCTTCTGGTGTGATTCGCCAGACGAATCAGGAAGTCGCCAGGCGAATGGGGTCTCGCCGCTGGTTCGCCAGGCGAAGAGCTGGCGAAGAGGAATTCGCCAGGCGAATTACTTAGTCGCCAGGCGAAAATGAAGAAACAGAACTTGTGTAGCTACTGGAACTTTTGAGGTTTTATGAAATGAGGATTCGCCGCATGTTTGCTGAGCGAAGTGCTGGCAAAGGGAGGCTCGCCAGGCGAAATTCTTAACCGCCAGGCGAATCTGGTTGTTTCCAATAATTTTCCTTTCTTCAGAAATTCATATCTTTTGACTCGGGTGTCCGATTTAAGCGTTCTTTATATCGATATGAAGCTATGGAAGTGGTCTATGAGGTGGAAAGTGAAAATATTGTTTATGAGGTGGATTTTATTCGGTTATGTGGGATGAACGGTATTAACAGTATGTTATGAGAAAGTTACTCCTTGGTTTTAAGAACAAGCGTAGTAGTGGCATCGTGGTTGCAATTGTACATAATGGATTCTCATTCTTGAGACAAGGGTGATGAGATGTACTCTGTGGGACAGCGAATGTTATATTTTAAAAAGCAAGTTTGTGGTAAAACAACGAGAAGCAAATCAGGACTTGTTATGGACTAAGTGTAAATCATGGACGATTTATACCGGAAGGGTTTTGTAGATAGTGGATGAGAATTGTTGGTTGCGAATCTTGCATTAAGTGATTTGGTAAGTGAAATGTCCAATGGATAGTGAAGGACAAGAAACCCCGGTTAATGTGTATGAAGGGATGAAAAGGTTCTTCAAGATGATGCATTGCTCCGATTTATTGGCAAGTATGGAGAAACTTCTGTATTTGTAAATAATCAGAATATTCGGAATCTACCTTTTGTTGGTCTAAGAATGTTGTTGTTTTAATTTCTCCAAGGAATTACAAGTGAGAGGACAAGGTGGTATGCTTGGTATGAGATGTCCATCGCTTTTGTGGTATCGTACGATGGTTGTGTGTTGGGTTTTGCTTATGGACTAATCGAGTAAGAGTTGTGGCTAAAACCTTAGAATGTCGTCATTATTTGACTTCCCTCTAGTGTGGTTGCATGAGTAGAAAACGAACTACCCCGTTGAAGGTTGTGGTGTAACCGCGTCAGAATTGGAACTTTGCCTTGTCACTTGGTTGGAGTTTGTCGTCTGAATATTTTGACTTTGTCGGTTTTACCTTGAGTGGAATTATGGTTGGTGAATTGTTATACAAGTTAAAAGGCCACGAGTTGAGAATGATATTGTGGGTTAGAGCAAGACGGATTGATGGTTTTGAATAGGGATGTTTTTTTGAATTATGAGAAATTGATTTTTTATTCTGTAGCAGTGTTAACCTATTAACACAATGTGGTTAACCGATTAACACGTGCAAGAAAGATGCTTTACGTTGAATTTTGAGGAGTTAACCGATTAGCTCAGATGGTTAATCGATTAACATGTGTGTAAATTGTGAAATCCCTTAGGGAACATCATCTGCATTTTTGTTACCTTGTGTTGCTCCGAATGTAGAGTATTGTATGAATGGGAAACGGGATTGCAAGTAAATGAAAGACGAAATTGTGTTTTGGAATCATAACTTGTGGAAAGGTGTTGCGTAATTGGTCATTGGTTAGGCGATGAGGGAGTTTACTTTGGAGAAGTAATCTTGTGAACTGTGTTGAGTGTGAGCAAGTTTTAGGTGTTTTGCTATTACTGCTGCTGCGAGCCTTAAGGACGAAGATGGAAAATATTCTCGAAGTATTGATCTTGTAAATATCGTTTCGGAAATTTAATTTATGGTGGTATTAAGGAATGAACGGTTGGTCGAAGTTAGTAATTGTTATCTTCCGTGAGTTCTTGGTTTTGGATTTAGACCCCGTGAAAGTGGTACCAGTTGTGTGCAGTGTGTTCTAACCAGAGAAGGAATTTGTAGGTTATCTTTCCAAGTACTAGTAAGAATTGGACGTTTCGAAGTTAAGTATGTAACTTGGAATCGTTTATGAAATGGAACGAATAAGAAGAGCTGATTCAACTGAGAAATGTGTTATGGACTTCGAAAGTGTGTGTATGTGGAGTGTTGTACGTGAATTGGTGAGTAATATGGGAACTCACAATTGTGCTTTGGACAGTTTAAGTTGATAAGTGGTGACGCGCGTATGATTGAAGTATCGTGATGATGTTATGTAATATTGGTTGAGATCTCGTGTCAACAAGGAATCTTTGAGTAAGTCGGAAAAATCCGTAAGAGGAATCGATTTGGAATGTGGTAACCAGGACCAGAAGTTGTCAAATTATTTTGGATACATTATTTAGAGTTTAGAATGGATTGAGAATTGGATATGTTGTGGTTGTAACAATGTAACTCCTGCTTCTTTATCGTCTAGAGAGTGTTGGACAGATGTTAAGATATTGTGTGTTGGTAAAGAAATTGTTCTACTATAGGACGTCAGTAAGTTTTATACTGTTGAGTAGTAAGGATCCCAGTGGATAAGTGTGTTTCTCCGTGGACTATCAGCCACATGGTAGTGCTTAAGAAATGGTGGTGTTCCACAGTTAGAGTTGGAGTTGCGTAGTGGAAGGTGACAAATGAAAGGGGCTCAGTCGGATTTATAAGAATCGGAGGAGAAAGTGATTATAAGATTGGAAATAAGGAGATCTTGTTTTAAGTGTATTACCTTTTACATGATACAAAAGAGATGAAATATCGAATTTAACGAGTACAGTGGGCAACATCAGACCAGAAGGAACTGGTAAGGAATCGTTTGACTAGTTGCGAAGTGGTTCGAATGTTAAAGAATTTATGAAAGGATAGTTGTCGGTAATTGCATAAAGGAAAGAAATCACTGAATTACATCGCGAGGATGTGTTGAGTGTTTGTTATCCTGAATCAAGATAAGATATTACGGTTTGGTTTGTGACTCAGTAGAGGAATGTAGATTGGTACATTCTTTCCGAAGTAAGATGCGACCAAGTGTTTTGGATGGATCAACAGATGAATTATGGAAAAAGTAAGTTGAAAGTTAAATCAATATTGGAATAAGAGTATAACTAAGGACACGAAGTTTGACAAATTGTGAAAATACGGATTTTTTAGTCTGTGAAGTCAAGTTAGAATTGGAATACGTCAAAAATTTGGACGGACGTAAAGTTAAGTGTGGATCTAAGACAGGGATATAAGTTGCAATTGTTGTTGAGTAGAGGAAATTCGGGGGCAGATTTCAATTTAAGGGGGGGAGAGTGTAATACCCCATATTATTTAAATGCTCATTTTGATATCAGATGAGTATCTATGTACTCTATTTTTGGGTAATTGGATTAATGGAATCCTCTAAGAACTTTAAGTATTGACATTTGGGATCAATAGAGCTACTAATGAACTCTGAAGAGATCAATTATTTTATTAAAGAGACGGATTAAAAATTGATAGTTCAAGGAAGTTAATTTTGGTAACTATAATAATTGATCGATTGGTTGAGACGACGAAATATCAATTGGAGATATTTTACCCTGTTGGATTATATTATATAATAATAGTATTATATATATATATATATATATATATATATATATATATATATATATATATATATATATATATATATTGTTAGAAAGAAAAGAGAAAGAAAAGGAAATAGAAAGAAGAAGAAGAAGAAGAAAAAGAGGAAGAAGAGAAAGGAGGAGAAGAGGAAAAGAGAGAAAAGCTTGGATCATCATCTTCTTCAAACTCCTTTTCGATCATCAGGTGGGTTCTAGATAGAGACTTTAGAGTAAATTTCTGGAGGTTTTAGAGTTAGGCTAGATTTGGATAAAATGAGTAATTTTGTTAATCAATGAAATCTAACGGATAGATTGATGAAATGTGTGTCTAAATGTGTTCTAACATGTTGTTTTGGGTATTTGGATGCATTAATATCATGTGGGTTGAAGGTTTGGATCATTTTTGGGTCCCAAACCCATTTTGGGAGAATTATGGTTCGTCCAGATTCGCCAGGCGAGTAGGTGGCGAGTCTGATTCGCCAGGCGAATTTACCTGGGACAACAAAACATTATTTTTCGTATTTTTGACATAACTTTTGATCCCTAACTCCGATTGACGCACGGTCAAGAGAGTTAGAAAGCTAATTTTATGCTCTATGAGATGGTGAGGGAGAAACATGATTATATGTCATGGATTGATGAAATATATTTTATGTGATATGTTGTGTTAAATGTTTTACTTGTGTACATTGTATTACACATTGTCTATTTAATTGTGAACTGTGAATGAAAGAATATGCATGCTTAAAATATGAATTAGGAAGAGTGAGGAAACTTTATCCCAAAACAAATGATATGATTCTAGGTTGTGGTTATAATTGTGATAGAAACTCTGGATGGCGACGCTCGTGCATTCACTGACGAGTTTTGGCCTGGAGTAGATAACCTAGATGGCGATGCTCGGCACTTGGTGTATAACGGTGCATCAGTGATGAGTATTGGCCTATGAGAGAGTGAACACTAGTATGGAACACATGTACTTTTGTTATGTTTTATTGATAAAGGCTAATGTGGCCTAGAAATGTTGTATACAATTATGGTTGTATGTGAAATCACGAGATCGTAACCATTATTCTATTATGTGCCATTTCATGAGTAACGAGCTCCTCTGTCATGAATTCACGATTTCTTGGTAGGTTTGATTCCCAATGTTATAGTACGAATGGAGCCTACGGGTAAAGAGACTTGTGACGGTGTACGGGCCGTGTGAAGTGACGGATCACGGGTACGGGCCGATGATCCCGAATCCATTTTGTATACCAAGAAATCTACGAGGGTCCATGACTCGTTCCTACTTCTAGACGTAGAAGAGGTCGGGAGAAAGGGGATGCCTTGACAGGTTATCGATAAGTGATACTTTTGAGTAACGAGCTCAATATCGTGTTTCCATATAGTGTGAGATTGTGAAATTGTGTACTCAAAGTCTTTCCCTTCCCCTTGACTTGAGTTATGATTGGCTAGAACCTTGTAAAGCCGAGAGAATCCATAGGATAGGGAACTCACTGAGATTTGATGTATCTCACCCCACTATAGTTGCTATATTTCAGGTACTTGCAGGTTTGATTTACAAGTGGAGCGATGCTGGGATGTTTCAAGAGAAGCTTAGTTAAGCTTATTCCGCTGTGTATTCTTTTGTTGTATACAATTGAGGATATTGTATATTATTCTTAGTTTTTATTATTTTTGGCTAGTTTCCATGACTTGTGCACGTGTTGTATTTATGTTTTAGAAATGGACAAGTATGTGAACTATGTCATTAGGCACTTTTGATGTGTCAGTACCAAATAAAATGCTTGTATGGTATTATTCAAGATATATATTATACAGGGCATTACATCTATACTTAACTCTTTCTCTTATTGACTTCACTTCTTAACGCATTTCTTTGGATAATAGTTCAACATTCCTAAACATTGTACATAATACTCTTTAGAGTTGTCAAGAAGCCCCTAATTAAGATATATAGTTTCTTCCATACTGTATTTATTTGAAGACTAAAGAATCATTTTTGAAATGTATTAGTTAATCATATGTAACTTTTGTAGTTTGGAAACAAATTTGGCACCCCTAGTGGGACACTTTGATCAATACTTTTCAACCACACGTTCCATACTGAATTTTGCGTTTGAACTTGATTTAAGAAAATATCTATACATCTTGGATAAACTACCACAATCATCTACAAGAAGGTTTGGAAAACAAAAATCAGACTAGCCTGAAAAAACAATGAGAATGCAAACAATATTTCCCCTGCTCTTTGTTTCTTAAGTTGCATTATTTTGATTCATATGAGGAACCTATGGTATTGGCAATGTTTTTCATTAAAGAACATTGGTTCTTAATGATACACGATATCATGCATCAAGACGCTATATAACTTATTGACATTTTTCCATCTAAAATCAATTATTTTTAAAATATGTATGTTTCTTTATATAGTGATGCTCAAACAAAGGCTTGTTTAAGATTAACTGTGTTGCATTTATTGTTATTCTATTAAGTTTATTATTACTTATTATTGTTAAAGAGTAATAAATTGATATTATTACAAAATAAATATTTTGATATACCTAACGACCAAATTAACAAATAAAAAGGTGGATGTGCTGGAGTGGTTATCAGGCATGACTAGAAATCATGTGGGCTTTGCCCGCGCAGGTTCGAATCCTGCCGTCCACGAATTTTCTTAATTATTTAATTTTAAATTTAAGGACACTTCATTTCTTATTTTTTAATGATAGTTTTTAGCATATACATACATCACATCTAGTTATTCATCATTCGTCCAGTCCATCTACTGATTAAATTCAATATTTCGATTTTTCAATAAGGATTATTAGCAAGACTTAATTTTTTTTTCTTCAGAAATCCAATGAATCACTTTATTAAATTGAGAAAATTATGATTTTCAAATAAAAGTAGGAAGTTTAAGTACATACTTTGTTCATCTATTTTCACAAACCATAATTTGTAATCTTTGTATTATTAAAATGGGGGGGTTTTTTTGGTCCCCCTATCTTACAATCTTTTAGATTTTCTTGATCCTGTATTTTGTCATATGACATAATCGTTATTGATGTGAGAAATATGTGGTAAAACTGTCAAATTTCTACAATTACAATTAACTCTTCTAACAATTCAATTTCAACGTTTTCCCTAGAAAATGCTTAAAGATATCATGATCCATAATCTTGGAGAGTTTGGTTTCGCAAAGGAAACATAGTTTCACTTTAAGATCGTTAACTCTGCTGTGTCACATCAATTTTGTATCATCATAAAATCACATGATTTTTTTTTGTCAAAAGAGAAGGATAAAAGTGCAGTGATACCATAAAAAAACTAATATTATAATCATATTAAATAATTTACTAAACCTAAAGATAGATAAAGTGTTTGCAAAATTCGACAAACTTGGGAATTTAAGGTTAGCTTAATGTTCATCACCTGGTAGTTAGCCAGGCGAGCATACACTCTTCCAAACACGAGTCAAATGAATCGTATCCAAATCTACTAAAGTTTTTCCTTGTCACAAATACTATAGTCACAATCAAAACATTTTAGAATTGGAAGAATGGGTATTTTGTCTATGTTAAGTTTGAAAATAACTACAAAGCAAATGGAGTGAATATAATGGACCCATGACCTAGGAAAGACGCACACAAGGGATAAATTCAATGAAACTTGTTAAGAAAAAATTACACCAATCCGATTGTGGGGAATCTCGTGCATAAGAGTATTGGGAACCCTCGGGAATTATACCAGTAAAATATTTAATAAGGCATCATTTCTGAAGTCCCTGACTCTATTGCTATTAAGATGATTTTTTTTCAATAAATAGTACTTCCCAAAAATTATTGCATATATCCGATCAAAAAATAAATCTATACTTAACTCTTTCTCTTATTGACTTCACTTCTTAACGCATTTCTTTGGATAATAGTTCAACATTCCCAAACATTGTACGTAATACTCTTTAGAGTTATCAAGAAGCCCCTAATTAAGATATATAGTTTCTTCCATAATGTATTCATTTGAAGACTAAAGAATCATTTTTGAAATGTATTAGTTAATTATATGTAACTTTTGTAGTTTGGAAACAAATTTGGCACCCTTAGTGGGACACTTTGATCTATACTTTCCAATCACAAGTTCAATACTGAATTTTGTGTTTGAACTTGATTTATGAAAATATCTATACATATTTGATAAACCACCACAATCATCTACAATAAGGTTTGGAAAACAAAGATCAGTCTAGCCTGAACAAACAATGAGAATGCAAACAAAATTTCGCCTGCTCTTTGTTTCTTGAGTTGCATCGTTTTGATTCATATGAGGAACCTGTGGTATTGGCATTGTCTTTCATTAAATAACATTGGTACTTTAGGATACACGATATCATGTATTGTAATACCTCGTATTTTATTGCACCGAATAATATCATATTGTGATTAACTGAGTCCGGTTGCTCTGAGAAATTATTTGATAAAATAATTAGAGTAACTTCGGTACTTAGAATTAACCCAATTAATATTATTTGTTTCTGAGACATTTTATTTAATTGGACTCTAGAGACATTTTGGACGTTTAGTAGTATTGTTTTAATAATGCTTACTATACATGCAATTTTTCCCTTATTTGGATTAAAAAGAAAAAGATAGAAAGAAAGAGAAAGTTGGTAAGAGAGAAAGAAGAAAAGAGGAGAGAAAAGAGGAAGAAGGGAAAAGAAGAGAAAAACAAGATTTTGGAGGAGAAGCTTCAAGATCATCACCAATCTTCATCCAAGCTTCACCAAACTTCTTGGGTTTCATCATCTTGGTCATCTCTAGAGGTGGGTTTAGTTAGAAACCTTTTTTTCTTAAATTTTGGTATTATGAGTTTTAGGTCGAAATCGTGGAAATCGACATTTTAACGGATAGAATCGGTTAGAAATTGAAATGAATGTTTAGTATGCTCATAGAATCATGTGGGGAGGTTTGTTTTCATGATTCTATATGATGTTTGATGATTTTGAAATGTTAGGGTTTTAGAAGATTTGGATTTTTTTATGAAATGATATGTTTTGATGATAGTGGAAATCAAAGCTTGCTATAAATGTGATGTTGAACCTCTGTTGACTTTTGAATGTGCCCTAAAGTGGTTTTGGAGGGTGGAGGAAGTTCTGTTATCGCAGGGTAATTTTCTGAGTTTCGCAGAGCGCGCTGAGCGCACAGGTGCCCGCTGAGCGCGGTGTTTAATTCTTGGAACCTCTCGTGGCAGGGAGTTACGCGCTGAGCGCGGACCAGGGCGCGCTGAGCGTGACCTGGGAGTTGAAAATTGTACTTTTACGGAAAAATTCATAACGTTCGGCTCGTATATCGGATTCGATCATTCTTTATATCGGTATAAAGCCGAGGAAATATTTTATGCAATGGAGAAGAAGTATGTCATTTTTACCGACCGATTAAATAATCGAGGAAATTCCAAAAGCAATGTGATTATGTTTTAATGGTTGTATATTGTTCTATTATGAAATTATGATATATCTATCAAATTGTGAATTGTGAATGAAAGAAAATATGCATGTTAAAATATGAATTAGGAAGAGTGAGAAAACTTTACCCCAAAACAAAATGGTTTAATTCTAGGTTGTAACTAGAATTGTGGTAGAGAATCGAGATGGCAACGCTCGCGCGTGAAAGGCCGAGGCGTGTGTATTGTGCAATCGTAACCGGTTATTTTTGGATAGTGCGTTTCATGGGTCTCGAGCTCCTCTGAAACATATGCACCATTACTTGGCAAGTTTGATTCCCGCGGTTAGTACGAATGGGACCTACGGGTAGAGACTTGTGATGGTTAACAGGCCATGAGAAGTGACGGTTCACGGCTAACAGGCCGTTGTTCCCGAATCCATTTCGTATGTCAAGTAATTCGAGGATCCATGACTCGGGTCGTCTTCTAGACGTAGAAGCGGACGGGAAAAGGGGATGCCTTGGTATGGTTATTGATTGTGAATCCTTGAGTTTACAGGCTCAAGAGGTACTTCGGTACTTTGTGAATCCTTGAGTTTACAGGCTCAAGAGGTACTTCGGTACTTTGTGAATCCTTGAGTTTACAGGCTCAGGACGTACTTCAGTACTAGTGTGAGTGTACGGGCTCACCGTTGTGGTTACTTGTGTGTGCGTACTCATGGTCACTCCCCTTCCCCTTTGACATGAGTTAGGATTATTAGAACCTTGTAAAGCCGAGAGGACTTTAAGATAGGAACTCACTGAGATTTGATGTATCTCACCCCACTATAGTTGCTATATTTCAGGTTCGGATTACAGGTTGATTTACAAGTGAAGCTATGATTGGATGTTTCAAGAGAAGCTTAGTTAAGCTTATTCCGCTGTGTATTTTTATTGTTCTTGTACAATGAGGAATATTGTATATTGATCTTAGTTTTATTTTATTTTGGCTAATTTCCATAGCTTGTGCCATAGTTGTACTATGTTTAGAAATGGACAAGTATGTGAATTATGTCATTAGGCACTTTTGATGTGTCAGAACCAAATAAAAACACTTGTATAGTATTATTCTAGATGAAGATTATACAGGGTGTTACATGTATCAAGACGCTATATTACTTATTAACATTATTCTATCTAAAATCAATTATTTTTAAAATATGTATATTTCTTCATTTTTTACATTATATAGTGATGCTCAAACAAAGGCTTATTTAAGATTAGCTGTGTTGCACTTATTGCTATTCTATTAAATTTATTATTACTCATTATTTTTAAATAGTCAAAATTACTATTATTACAAAATAAATATTTTGCTATACCTAACGACCAAATAAACAAAGACAAAGGTGGACGTGCCGGAGTGGTTATTGGGCATGACTAGAAATCATGTGGGCTTTGCCCGCGCAGGTTTGATTCCTTCCGTCCACGAATTTTCTTAATTATTTAATATTAAATTTAAGAACACTTCATTTTTTATTTTTTAATGATATTTTTTAATATATACATACATCACATCTAGTTATTCATTATTCGTCCAATCCATCTACTAACAAGTTCATCTACTATATAAGAAAATTTTAAATTGATTAAATTCAATATATCTAGTTTACACTAAGGATTATTAGCAAAACTTAGTTTTTTTGTTTCAGAAATCAAATGAATCACTTTATTAAATTGAAAAACTTATGATTTTCAAATAAAAGTAGGAAGTTTAAGTACATACTTTGTTCATCTATTTTCACAAACCTCAATTTGCAATCTTTGTATTATTAAAAAGGGGTTTTTTTTGGTCCCCATATCTTACAATCTTATAGATTTTATTGATCCTGTATTTTTGTCATATGACATAATCGTTATTGATGTGAGAAATATGTGGTAAAACTATCAAATATCTACAATTACAATTAACTCTTCTAACAATTCGATTTCAACATTTTACCTAGAAAATGCTTAAAGATATCATGATCCATAATCTTGGAGAGTTTGATTTCGCAAAGGAAACATAGTTTCACTTTAAGATCTTTAACTCTGCTGTGTCACATCAATTTTGCATCATCATAAAATCACATGATTTTTTTTGTCAAAAGAGAAGGATGAAAGTGTTGTGATACCATAAAAAAAACTAATACTATAATCATATTAAATAATTTACTAAACCTAAAGATAGATAAAGTGTTTGCAAAATTCGACAAACTTGGGAATTTAAGGTCAGCTTAATGTTCCTCACCTGGTAGTTAGCCAAGCGAGCATACACTCTTTTGAACACGAGTCAAATGAATCGTTTCCAAATCTACTAGAGTTTTTCCTTGTCACAAAGACTATAGTCACAACCAAAACAGTTTAGAACTGGAAGAAAGGGTAATTTGTCCATGTTAAGTTTGAAATTCACCACAAAGCAAAATGAGTGAATATAATGGACCCATGACCTAGGAAAGGCGCACACAAGGGATACATTCAATGAAATTTGTTAAGAAAAAATGACACCAAGCCAATTGTGGGGAATCACGTGCATCATAGTATAGGGAACCCTCAGGAATTATACCAATAAAATATTTAATAAGGCATCATTTCTGAAGGCCCTAACTCTATTGCCCTTAAGATGATTTTTTTTAATAAATAGTACGTCCCAAAAATTATTGCATATATCCGATCAATAAATAAATCTATACTTAACTCTTTCTCTTATTGACTTCACTTCTTAACGCATTTCTTTGGATAATAGTTCAACATTCCTAAACATTGTACATAATACTCTTTAGAGTTGTCAAGAAGCCCCTAATTAATATATATAGTTTCTTCCATAATGTATTTATTTGAATACTAAAGAATCATTTTTTAAATGTATTAGTTAATCATATGTAACTTTTGTAGTTTGGAAACAAATTTGGCACCCCTTGTGGGACACTTTGATCAATACTTTCCAACCACACGTTCCATACTGAATTTTGCGTTTGAAATTCATTTAAAAAAATAACTATACATCTTGGATAAACTACCACAATCATCTACAAGAAGGTTTGGAAAACAAAAATCAGACTAGCCTGAAAAACAATGAGAATGCAAACAATATTTCCCCTGCTCTTTGTTTCTTAAGTTGCATTGTTTTGATTCATATGAGGAACCTATGGTATTGGCAATGTCTTTCATTAAAGAACATTGGTTCTTAATGATACACGATATCATGCATCAAGACGCTATATAACTTATTGACATTTTTCCATCTAAAATCAACTATTTTTAAAATATGTATGTTTCTTTATATAGTGATGCTCAAACAAAGGCTTGTTTAAGATTAACTGTGTTGCCCTTATTGTTATTCTATTAAGTTTATTATTACTTATTATTGTTAAAGAGTAATAAATTACTATTATTACAAAATAAATATTTTGATATACCTAACGACCAAATAAACAAACAAAAAGGTGGATGTGCCGGAGTGGTTATCGGGCATGACTAGAAATCATGTGGGCTTTGCCCGCGCAGGTTCGATTCCTATCGTCCAGGAATTTTCTTAATTATTTAATTTTAAATTTAAGGACACTTCATTTCTTATTTTTTAATGATAGTTTTTAGCATATATATACATCACATCTAGTTATTCAGCATTCGTCCAGTCTACTTATTAAATTCAATATATCTATTTTTCAATAAGGATTATTAGCAAGACTTAATTTTTTTTTCTTTGAGAAATCCAATGAATCACTTTATTAAATTGAGAAACTTATGATTTTCAAATAAAAGTAGGAAGTTTAAGTACATACTTTGTTCATCTATTTTCACAAACCATAATTTGTAATCTTTGTATTATTAAAATGGGGGGGTTTTTTTGGTCCCCCTATCTTACAATCTTATAGATTTTCTTGATCCTGTATTTTTGTCATATGACATAATCGTTATTGATGTGAGAAATATGTGGTAAAACTGTCGAATTTCTACAATTACAATTAACTCTTCTAACAATTCAATTTCAACATTTTCCCTAGAAAATGCTTAAAGATATCATGATCCATAATCTTGGAGAGTTTGGTTTCGCAAAGGAAACATAGTTTCACTTTAAGATCTTTAACTCTGCTGTGTCACATCAATTTTGTATCATCATAAAATCACATGATTTTTTTTGACAAAAGAGAAGGATAAAAGTGCAGTGATACCATAACAAAACTAATATTATAATCATATTAAATAATTTACTAAACCTAAAGATAGATAAAGTGTTTGCAAAATTCGACAAACTTGGGAATTTAAGGTTAGCTTAATGTTCATCACCTGGTAGTTAGCCAGGCGAGCACACACTCTTCCAAACACGAGTCAAATGAATCGTATCCAAATCTACTAAAGTTTTTCCTTGTCACAAATACTATAGTCACAATCAAAACATTTTAGAACTGGAAGAATGGGTATTTTGTCTATGTTAAGTTTGAAAATAACCACAAAGCAAATGGAGTGAATATAATGGACCCATGACCTAGGAAAGACGCACACAAGGGATAAATTCAATGAAACTTGTTAAGAAAAAATTACACCAATCCGATTGTGGGGAATCTCGTGCATAAGAGTATTGGGAACCCTCGGGAATTATACCAGTAAAATATTTAATAAGGCATCATTTTTGAAGGCCCTGACTCTATTACTCTTAAGATGATTTTTTTCAATAAATAGTACTTCCCAAAAATTATTGCATATATCCGATCAATAAATAAATCTATACTTAACTCTTTCTCTTATTGACTTCACTTCTTAATGCATTTCTTTGGATAATAGTTCAACATTCCCAAACATTGTACATAATACTCTTTAGAGTTGTCAAGAAGCCCCTAATTAAGATATATAGTTTCTTCCATAATGTATTCATTTGAAGACTAAAGAATCATTTTTGAAATGTATTAGTTAATTATATGTAACTTTTGTAGTTTGGAAACAAATTTGGCACCCTTAGTGGGACACTTTGATCTATACTTTCCAACCACAAGTTCAATACTGAATTTTGCGTTTGAGCTTGATTTATGAAAATATCTATACATATTTGATAAACCACCACAATCATCTACAATAAGGTTTGGAAAACAAAGATCAGTCTAGCCTGAACAAACAATGAGAATGCAAACAAAATTTCGCCTGCTCTTTGTTTCTTGAGTTGCATCGTTTTGATTCATATGAGGAACCTGTGGTATTGGCAATGTCTTTCATTAAATAACATTGGTACTTTAGGATACACGATATCATGTATCAAGACGCTATATTACTTAATAATATTATTCTATCTAAATTCAATTATTTTTAAAATATGTATATTTCTTCATTTTTTACATTATATAGTGATGCTTAAACAAAGGCTTATTTAAGATTAGCTGTGTTGCACTTATTGCTATTCTATTAAATTTATCATTACTCATTATTGTTAAATAGTCAAAATTACTATTATTACAAAATAAATATTTTTCTATACCTAACGACCAAATAAACAAACAAAAAGGTGGACGTGCCGGAGTCGTTATTGGGCATGACTAGAAATCATGTGGGCTTTGCCCGCGCAGGTTTGAATCCTGCCGTCCACGAATTTTCTTAATTATTTAATATTAAATTTAAGGACACTTCATTTTTTATTTTTTAATGATATTTTTTAATATATACATACATCACATCTAGTTATTCATTATTCGTCTAATCCATCTACTAACAAGTTCATCTACTATATAAGAAAATTTTAAATTGATTAAATTCAATATATCTAGTTTACACTAAGGATTATTAGCAACACTTAGTTTTTTTGTTTCAGAAATCAAATGAATCACTTTATTAAATTGAAAAACTTATGATATTCAAATAAAAGTAGGAATTTTAAGTACATACTTTGTTCATCTATTTTCACAAACCTCAATTTGCAATCTTTGTATTATTAAAAAGGGGTTTTTTTTTGTCCCCATATCTTACAATCTTATAGATTTTCTTGATCCTGTATTTTTGTTATATGACATAATCGTTATTGATGTGAGAAATATGTGGTAAAACTATCAAACATCTACAATTACAATTAACTCTTCTAACAATTCGATTTCAACATTTTACCTAGAAAATGCTTAAAGATATCATGATCCATAATCTTGGAGAGTTTGGTTTCGCAAAGGAAACATAGTTTCACTTTAAGATCTTTAACTCTGCTGTGTCACATCAATTTTGCATCATCATAAAATCACATGATTTTTTTTGTCAAAAGAGAAGGATGAAAGTGTTGTGATACCATAAAAAAACTAATACTATAATTATATTAAATAATTTACTAAACCTAAAGATAGATAAAGTGTTTGCAAAATTTGACAAACTTGGGAATTTAAGGTCAGCTTAATGTTCCTCACCTGGTAGTTAGCCAAGCGAGCATACACTCTTTTGAACACGAGTCAAATGAATCGTTTCCAAATCTACTAGAGTTTTTCCTTGTCACAAAGACTATAGTCACAACCAAAACAGTTTAGAACTGGAAGAAAGGGTAATTTGTCCATGTTAAGTTTGAAATTCACCACAAAGCAAAAGGAGTGAATATAATGGACCCATGACCTAGGAAAGGCGCACACAAGGGATACATTCACTGAAATTTGTTAAGAAAAAATGATACCAAGCCAATTGTGGGGAATCACGTGCATCATAGTATAGGGAACCCTCAGGAATTATACCAGTAAAATATTTAATAAGGCATCATTTTTGAAGGCCCTAACTCTATTGCCCTTAAGATGATTTTTTTCAATAAATAGTACATCCCAAAAATTATTGCATATATCCGATCAATAAATAAATCTATACTTAACTGTTTCTCAAATTGACTTCACTTCTTAACACATTTCTTTGGATAATAGTTCAACATTCCAAAACATTGTACATAATACTCTTTAGAGTTGTCAAGAAGCCCCTAATTAAGAAATATAGTGAAATTCTGGTACAGACGTGTGATGTCAAGTGCAATGTCACAACATCGCATTCTGCTGTATGAACAAGGCAAAAATAGAAACAACATATGAACACATTCAATTGTTCACCCAGTTCGGTTCAACAACCTACATCTGGGGGCATACCGAGCCAGGAAGGAAGTCCACTATTAGTAGTATCAAATTACAGACTCAACAGACCAGTTGACAATCTACCTAATTTAATAACTACCCAATGACCCTTCTACCTAAGTCCTCCCTAGGTAAGAGACTCCATCTCACTTCCAATCATAGCCATGATGTCTAGCAATCAACTACACCGTCACTGCATCGAAAGCTTGTTTACCAATGACTTTTCCAACACAGAAAACCAGAAGACACACTTCCATGACTTACTTTGGAGTTACTTCAAAGCTTCCTCCAAGAACAATACAATACTCATTACCTACAGGTTTCTGAGTTAACTACAGTGACCATCTCACAACCCGAGTGGTTCACTTTGACAAAGCCCTAAAGATCTACATCTTGGACCCGTACCTCTTCTAGGTTACAAACATTCTATTTATATCATAATCCCAACTGGATTTGGGCTTTCAAATCATATCATATCTTCTGTAAAAAATCTGCTTCTAAATAGATCTTCAATCAAATCTTCAATTAAATCTTCAATTATTAACTCTGAATATTCTCCATATCTTTATGCTTTAAATGCGCAACAAACTGATCTTCATAACTGATTGTAACAAAATATATCTCTCCCTTGATCTTCGCCTGCATTCTTTGATTCTCTTTAGCAGAATATCTCGTTCACACCAGAAACACGTGCAACCCTAAACACATTACAGTCTGATGTTTTAATGTTCTGGTATAGTGATGTTAAGACATCGCATGTGACATCACTCTTCAGCACTTTAACTCTTCAACATAATGTTAGCCAAAACATAACAATACTGTTAGAAGCTCATGTTGCAACATCAACTATGACATCAGCATTGTTTTAACAAAATTTTAGCCAATTACAGAACTTACAATCTCCCCCTTTGGCTAATTTTGGCTAAAACATATATAACCAGTACAACTCAGATTACAACCAATGAAAATCCGATCCTAACACTAAACCACAGTAGCTGCTGTGTACTGCATCCATGGAGAATCATCTTCTTGGCATTCTGAATGATGTTAGGACATCATGTTAAACATAACATCACCACCTAACAGCAATTCCAGGCAGCACGTCAGGAGGTGCACATGAGGAAGAAGATATCCAACACTCCCCCTTAATTACAACACATTTCTTTTTCCTTTCAACCCTGACCTGGAGTAAATGTAGAAGACTCCTCCAGAAAAGAAATGTTTGTCTATTCATCAAAGACCAATGGTGGCATAAGAGAATTCTGCACACCTTCTTTGATCAGACCCCCTGGTCAATCTGTGGCATAACCTGACACGTTGAGAAGTGCCATTCTGCCAGCCCAGGTAACTCAGAACACAAGTCACAATTGTGTTCATAACTCAGGACACAAGTCACAAAAACTCAATACCAACTCAAGGGTATGACCTCCTTCTGCAACAACTGGAACTGCAACCTCCAAACATGATATCTGCGCAAACCACTTTGCCCCCCAAACTTTTCTTTTCTCCCCCTTTTTAGCCACAAATTGGCAAAGGAAACCCTCACAGAACCAGACCCAAGATGTGCTCACCCAAACACGAATAAACGCCATAAGAACTTATGAGAAGAGAACACTCACTGGTTGAAGGAGAGAAGAATAACCCCTATATATAGAAGATCAGTTACTTAGGAATTAACGCGCTTTGAATATTTCTAGGTTATCAGTCAAGGGAAACGCTATTTTAGGTACCAAAAACTGCATTCAAATTCAATGCCTACTTTCCAAAAACTGCCTTGACTGCCTTGAATATTTCACAACTGAATCTTACCATAAATCAGGCCAATAACGCTCCATGCATAGTCGAAGCCACGTGTTTCACTTTATCCTTACACCACCGTCCAAAATACTACCTTGTTTGGCTCTATTTCATGTTCTGACATCGCATCAGACATTGTCTGCTGGCTCACAAAATTACCAATCCAAGACTCCTCAAACCACGAGCATATTCCCTTTTCTGCTGGATTCACACAACTCACACACATCAAGACAAGCGTGATATCTCTTATCAACAAAGTTCCTCACAAGGTTCTTCCATTCCTGCATAAACCTGCCTTCAGGCTTCTCCTCAGTCTCATGTATGCTCATGATACAAACCATTAGCTTCACATGGCTAGACCCATTCATGTCCACACCAACATGCCATCCAATAACATGTTATCTGACATTATCTCCAATCTCCACAAGCTTGATCAGCATGCAAGCTCCACAATATATGCACCTTTGCTGCAGAATCCATAGACAAGTACTCCCTCTGTCATGATTAACTAATGCTCTACATTTGAGCACACTTGATGAGCACATGCACATACTACACTTTCACTCCTTGACTCCAGATAATAGCATAATGAAATTGCCACATCCTTAACTTTAAGAACTGCCACTCTAGACACTAATGCTGCTTCTCCCAATACCTCACGCATAGTCCCACTCCAGACAAAGAAGTTGTAACATTATGTAGGACATCAGTATTAGATAAACGATCACGCCTTCTTCATCAAAAATACATTCATGAACCATAATGTCCAGACTGCAGATTCTCTAGACAAATACCTAGTCTCCCGTCAAGGTATTTACCCCTATTCATAGACAGATACTAAGTCTCCCGTCAAAGTATCTACTATTAGTCAGAAAAAGATTACCTTCTCACAAGGCTCTTCCAATGTCTGCAGAGGAACATAAATTCTCCCATACACAGTAAGGAGTTCCACATCTTTTCAGCAATCACGCATGACACACTATCATGCTCCCCCTAAATATTTGCACGAGTTCAGCAGCACAAATGTATCTACTCATCCCGAGCAGTAGTAACCATGACATTAAGTCACAACATCTGATCTGACATCACAAACAAAACAGCACTTCTCAGTTCAAGCATATGAACATCTTCATGCCTATACAGACCCCACGAATTCTCAGCTTACTTAACAGCTCTACTGAGATCCAATTACTTTAAGAGGTACTCGCAGCAGAAAAACACCAGCTGTTCAAACATGATTACTCCCCCTCAAGCCTATACCAACAAACCTAGGCAACACATGGGCTAACTCTCCAAAGGCAGTCATACTCTTCATCTTCAAGAAGAATAATCTCCTTGAGTCTTCAACTCATCACCCTTCTGCCCAAGAGTAACTTGTTCCAAGACAATCCTCAATAATAACCAGCTGCCACACTCTGATTATCTTGATTCTTCAAATCCACTTCCGAGATCAACCAAATGCCACAGTTTGATCACCTCATAAATGTCAGAACTCTCACAACGATATCTTGATCCACCAAGGAAACTTGATCTTCAAGTCACATGTTCCACTTGCTCAAAAGCAAACACACTTAGACTCCCTAAGCCATGGTCATGTAACATCTTCTCCTTGCTGCAGCTCCCGCAAACTGCCATGAGAACAATCCTATAGTTCATTCTTGTAGATCACCCTATCCTTTGCTGATGTGCCACATCACCAGCTGAGACTCCTGATGTTAAGCTAGATGTCAGAACATCCAACTGTTGAATTCAGCTCAACCTTCTGCCACTCAGAAGAACCTCCTCCCTTTGCAGAAACAGATTTCCATGCTCTCATAGACTTGATTCAACAATCAAGTTTGAGTAGACAACCTCCATCCTGCTTAGAAACTCCAAGGACTTCAAACCTACCACATCTGAATCTTCAGAAAATAAGTAGTTCAAGACTACCCCATAGCAATACTAACGAAGGTCACTTCCCTTAGTAGAGCCGTCAGTAGAAAGCCAGAGATAACTGCCACTTATCCTCGACCTTCACAACCAGAGCCAACACCATGCTCCAAACCACTTAAACTGATCCAAGCTGTAACCATCAAGATTATGATGTCTTCATAGTCTTCCATCTTCATCTTCAACATCACCACCACAATACTTACTAGGAACAAATGCTAAGTAATAATCCCAGGTCATCACACACCAATACACCACATAGAGAAATAAACAGCCTCATAGAGAAAGGTAAATTCTCAACACTTCTGCAGTCCTGCACTTCTCACACAACATGCATCTGTTGATTCTTCTTCAAAACAACCATCATGACAACCATTCACACCTATCTCTTGCAGAGAACATAAGAGAGCATAGCAGCATCTTCCAAAATTAGACCAACAAAACTGCAGTAACTTGCATAACACACTCTTCCAGAGGCTTCTTCTAATGAGCACAAGGTTCAGACCTGCCACCCTTCTCTTCAACCAGCTCCTGCTGAAATGCTATGACATTATGAACAGCATCTCAAAAATTGTTCAACTTCACAGCTTCTGCTACAATCTAATATGTCTTTGACTTAGCATTTACCATAAACTGCTAATGTGTAGCGCGATGTCGAGACATTAGAATTGACATATTAAGCTCAGCTTCTTTCTTACACAACCCAGATGCCTCCTCTTCCAAGTCAGGAGTAGGTTCCAAACAGATGTGATCAACACATTTGTTTAGCCCCCAAGCATCTGTTATGTCACAATCTGCTGGTAGGACATAAGTTATCTTCACACCCAGAAGATCCTTAAACACAACCCAGAGATTGACCTTGTAGGGTTGGAGGCAAAATAAATTACTTCTTTCTTCAGGCCTCTTTTCAACACGCTCATATAAGAGCTAGTTGAAGATGTTCTCATGTATCACCATACCATGTGATATATCTTCAGAACAGAAAGTTGTAGCCTTGACACAAAACCACCAGGAATTTTCCATCAGATATATATATATATATATATGCAGCGGAACATACACCAGAAAACTACTTTACAACATAATAACCCTTGTATAAACACGACACTCCAAGTGCAGTAGGTCATCATAGGTTTGAAAATAAGTCAAACCACACATCAACTCACCACTAAAGCTACAGGCCTGATAACTTGATTTTCCACTCCAAGGGATCATACAAAAATCTCTATGAACTGACCAAGTCCATAACTATCTTCCTTGCTCATGAACCAGAAAGTATCTTCCCAAGATCTCATCCAGAAACAGACAAGATGCCTGCTCTGATACCAATTGAAATTCTGGTACAGACGTGTGATGTCAAGTGCAATGTCACAACATCGCATTCTGCTGTATGAACAAGGCAAAAATAGAAACAGCATATGAACACATTCAATTATTCACCCAGTTCGGTTCAACAACCTACATCTGGGGGCATACCAAGCCAGGAAGGAAGCCACTATTAGTAGTATCAAATTACAGACTCAACAGACCAGTTGACAATCTACCTAATTTAATAACTACCCAATGACCCTTCTACCTAAGTCCTCCCTAGGTAAGAGACTCCATCTCACTTCCAATCATAGCCATGATGTCTAGCAATCAAGTACACCGTCACTGCATCGACAACTTGTTTACCAATGACTTTTCCAACACAGAAAACCAGAAGACACACTTCCATGACTTACTTTGGAGTTGCTTCAAAGCTTCCTCCAAGAACAATACAATACTCATTACCTACAGGTTTCTGAGTTAACTACAGTGACCATCTCACAACCCGAGTGGTTCACTTTGACAAAGCCCTAAAGATCTACATCTTGGACCCGTACCTCTTCTAGGTTACAAATATTCTATTTATATCATAATCCCAACTGGATTTGGGCTTTCAAATCATATCATATCTTCTGTAACAAATCTGCTTCTAAATAGATCTTCAATCAAATCTTCAATTAAATCTTCAATTATTAACTCTGAATATTCTCCATATCTTTATGCTTAAATGCGCAACAAACTGATCTTCATAACTGATTGTAACAGAATATATCTCTCCCTTGATCTTCTCCTGCATTCTTTGATTCTATTTAGCAGAATATCTCGTTCACACCAGAAACACGTGCAGCCCTAAACACATTACAGTCTGATGTTTTAATGTTCTGGTATAGTGATGTTAAGACATCGCATGTGACATCACTCTTCAGCACTTTAACTCTTCAACAGAATGTTAGCCAAAACATAACAATACTGTTAGAAGCTCATGTTGCAACATCAACTATGACATCAGCATTGTTTTAACAAAATTTCAGCCAATTACAGAACTTACATATAGTTTCTTCCATAATATATTTATTTGAATACTAAAGAATCATTTTTTAAATTTATTAGTTAATCATATGTAAGTTTTGTAGTTTGGAAACAAATTTGGCACCCCTAGTGGGACACTTTGATATATACTTTCCAACCACACGTTCAATACTGAATTTTGGGTTTGAACTTGATTTATGAAAATATCTATACATCTTGAATAAACTACCACAATCATCTACAAGAAGGTTTGGAAAACAAAAATCAGACTAGCCTGAAAAAACAATGAGAATGCAAACAATATTTCCCCCGCTCTTTGTTTCTTAAGTTGCATTGTTTTGATTCATATGAGGAACCTGTGGTATTGGCAATGTCTTTCATTAAAGAACATTGGTTCTTAATGATACACGATATCATGCATCAAGACGCTATATAACTTATTGACATTTTTCCATCTAAAATCAATTATTTTTAAAATATGTATGTTTCTTTATATTTTTACATTATATAGTGATGCTCAAACAAAGGATTGTTTAAGATTAACTGTGTTGCACTTATTGTTATTCTATGAAGTTTATTATTACTTATTATTGTTAAAGAGTAATAAATTACTATTATTACAAAATAAATATTTTGATATACCTAACGACCAAACAAACAAAGAAAAAGGTGGACATGCCAGAGTGGTCATCGGGCATGACTAGAAATCATGTGGGGTTTGCCCGCGCAAGTTCGAATCTTGCCGTCCACGAATTTTCTTAATTATTTAATTTTAAATTTAAGGACACTTCATTTTGTTATTTTTTAATGATAGTTTTTAGCATATACATACATCACATCTAGTTATTCATCATTCGTCCAATCCATCTACTGACAAGTTCATCTACTATATAAGAAGATCCAATGAATCACTTTCTTAAATTGAGAAACTTATGATTTTCAAATAAAAGTAGGAAGTTTAAGTACATACTTTGTTCATCTATTTTCACAAACCTTAAATTGCAATCTTTGTATTATTAAAATGGGTTTTTTTTTGTCCCCTATCTTACAATCTTATAGGTTTTCTGGATCTTGTATTTTTGTCATATGACATAATCGTTATTGATGTGAGAAATATGTGGTAAAACTATCAAATATCTACTATTACAATTAACTCTTCTAACAATTCGATTTCAATATTTTTCCCTAGAAAATTCTTAAAGATATCATGATCCATAATCTTGGAGAGTTTGGTTTCGCAAAGAAAACATAGTTTCACTTTAAGATCTTTTACTCTGCTGTGTCACATCAATTTTGCATCATCATAAAATCACATGTTTTTTTTTCGTCAAAAGAGAAGGATGAAAGTGCAGTGATACCATAAAAAAACTAATACTATAATCATATTAAATAATTTACTAAACCTAAAGATAGATAAAGTATTTGCAAAATTCGACAAACTTGGGAATTTAAGGTCAGCTTAATGTTCCTCACCTGGTAGTTAGCCAAGCGAGCATGCACTCTTTCGAACACGAGTCAAATGAATCGTTTCCAAATCTACTAGAGTTTTTCCTTTCAACAAAGACTATAGTCACAACCAAAACAGTTTAGAACTGGAAGAAAGGGTATTTTGTCCATGTTAAGTTTGAAATTCACCACAAAGCAAAATGAGTGAATATAATGGACCCATGACCTAGGAAAGGCGCACACAAGGGATACATTCAATGAAATTTGTTAAGAAAAAATGACACCAAGCCAATTGTGGGGAATCACGTGCATCATAGTATAGGGAACCCTCAGGAATTATACCAGTAAAATATTTAATAAGGCATCATTTCTGAAGGCCCTAACTCTATTACCCTTAAGATGATTTTTTTCAATAAATAGTACGTCCCAAAAATTATTGCATATATCCGATCAATAAATAAATCTATGCTTAACTCTTTCTCTTATTGACTTCACTTCTTAACGCATTTCTTTGGATAATAGTTCAACATTCCTAAACATTGTACATAATACTCTTTAGAGTTGTCAAGAAGCCCCTAATTAAGATATATAGTTTCTTCCATAATGTATTTATTTGAAGACTAAAGAATCATTTTTGAAATGTATTAGTTAATCATATGTAACTTTTGTAGTTTGGAAACAAATTTGGCACCCCTAGTGGGACACTTTGATCAATACTTTCCAACCACACGTTCCATACTGAATTTTGCGTTTGAACTTGATTTAAGAATATATCTATACATCTTGGATAAACTACCACAATCATCTACAAGAAGGTTTGGAAAACAAAAATCAGACTAGCCTGAAAAAACAATGAGAATGCAAACAATATTTCCCCTGCTCTTTGTTTCTTAAGTTGCATTGTTTTGATTCATATGAGGAACCTATGGTATTGGCAATGTATTTCATTAAATAACATTGGTTCTTAATGATACACGATATCATGCATCAAGACGCTATATAACTTATTGACATTTTCCCATCTAAAATCAATTATTTTTAAAATATGTATGTTTCTTTATATAGTGATGCTCAAACAAAGGCTTGTTTAAGATTAACTGTGTTGCACTTATTGTTATTCTATTAAGTTTATTATTACTTATTATTGTTAAAGAGTAATAAATTACTATTATTACAAAATAAATATTTTGATATACCTAACGACCAAATAAACAAACAAAAAGGTGGATGTGCCGGAGTGGTTATCGGGCATGACTAGAAATCATGTGGGCTTTGCCCGCGCAGGTTCGAATCCTTCCGTCCACGAATTTTCTTAATTATTTAATTTTAAATTTAAGGACACTTCATTTCTTATTTTTTAATGATAGTTTTAAGCATATACATACATCACATCTAGTTATTCATCATTCGTCCAGTCCATCTACTGATTAAATTCAATATATCTATTTTTCAATAAGGATTATTAGCAAGACTTAATTTTTTTTCTTCAGAAATCCAATGAATCACTTTATTAAATTGAGAAACTTATTATTTTCAAATAAAAGTAGGAATTTTAAGTACATACTTTGTTCATCTATTTTTACAAACCATAATTTGTAATCTTTGTATTATTAAAATGGGGGGGTTTTTTTGGTCCCCCTATCTTACAATCTTATAGATTTTCTTGATCCTGTATTTTTGTCATATGACATAATCGTTATTGATGTGAGAAATATGTGGTAAAACTGTCAAATTTCTACAATTACAATTAACTCTTCTAACAATTCAATTTCAACATTTTCCCTAGAAAATGCTTAAAGATATCATGATCCATAATCTTGGAGAGTTTGGTTTCGCAAAGGAAACATAGTTTCACTTTAAGATCTTTAATTCTGCTGTGTCACATCAATTTTGTATCATCATAAAATCACATGATTTTTTTTTTTTGTCAAAAGAGAAGGATAAAAGTGTAGTGATACCATAAAAAAACTAATATTATAATCATATTAAATAATTTACTAAACCTAAAGTTAGATAAAGTGTTTGCAAAATTCGACAAACTTGGGAATTTAAGGTTAGCTTAATGTTCATCACCTGGTAGTTAGCCAGGCGAGCATACACTCTTCCAAACACGAGTTAAATGAATCGTATCCAAATCTACTAAAGTTTTTCCTTGTCACAAATACTATAGTCACAATCAAAACATTTTAGAACTGGAAGAATGGGTATTTTGTCTATGTTAAGTTTGAAAATAACCACAAAGCAAATGGAGTGAATATAATGGACCTATGACCTAGGAAAGACGCACACAAGGGATACATTCAATGAAACTTGTTAAGAAAAAATTACACCAATCCGATTGTGGGGAATCTCGTGCATAAGAGTATTGGGAACCCTCGGGAATTATACCAGTAAAATATTTAATAAGGCATCATTTTTGAAGGCCCTGACTCTATTGCTCTTAAGATGATTTTCTCCAATAAATAGTATTTTCCAAAAATTATTGCATATATCCAATCAATAAACAAATCTATACTTAACTCTTTCTCTTATTGACTTCACTTCTTAACGCATTTCTTTGGATAATAATTCAACATTCCCAAACATTGTACATAATACTCTTTAGAGTTGTCAAGAAGCCCCAAATTAAGATATATAGTTTCTTCCATAATGTATTCATTTGAAGACTAAAGAATCATTTTTGAAATGTATTAGTTAATTATATGTAACTTTTGTAGTTTGGAAACAAATTTGGCACCCTTAGTGGGACACTTTGATCTATACTTTCCAACCACAAGTTCAATACTGAATTTTGCTTTTGAACTTGATTTATGAAAATATCTATACATCTTTGATAAACCACCACAATCATCTACAATAAGGTTTGGAAAACAAAGATAAGTCTAGCCTGAACAAATAATGAGAATGCAAACAAAATTTCGCCTGCTCTTTGTTTCTTGAGTTGCATCGTTTTGATTCATATGAGGAACCTGTGGTATTGGCAATGTCTTTCATTAAATAACATTGGTACTTTAGGATACATGATATCATGTATCAAGACGCTATATTACTTATTAACATTATTCTATCTAAAATCAATTATTTTTAAAATATGTATATTTCTTCATTTTTTACATTATATAGTGATGCTCAAACAAAGGCTTATTTAAGATTAGCTGTGTTGCACTTATTGCTATTTTATTAAATTTATTATTACTCATTATTGTTAAATAGTCAAAATTACTATTATTACAAAATAAATATTTTTCTATACCTAACGACCAAATAAACAAACAAAAAGATGGATGTGCCGGAGTGGTTATCGGGCATGACTAGAAATCATGTGGGCTTTGCCCGCGCAGGTTTGAATCCTGTCGTCCACGAATTTTTTTAATTATTTAATTTTAAATTTAAGGACATTTCATTTTTTATTTTTAAATGATATTTTTTTACATATACATACATCACATCTAGTTATTCATAATTCGTCTAATCCATCTACTGACAAGTTCATCTATTATATAAGAAAATTTTAAATTGATTAAATTCAATATATCTATTTTACAATAAGGATTATTAGCAATACTTAGTTTTTTGTTTGTTTTAGAAATCCAATGAATCACTTTATTAAATTGAAAAACTTATGATTTTCAAATAAAAATAGGAAGTTTAAGTACATACTCTGTTCATCTATTTTCACAAACCTCAATTTGCAATCTTTGTTTTATTCAAAAGGCGTTTTTTTTGGTCCCCATATCTTACAATCTTATAGATTTTCTTGATCCTGTATTTTTGTCATATGACATAATCGTTATTGATGCGAGAAATATGTGGTAAAACTGTCAAATATCTACAATTACAATTAACTCTTCTAACAATTCGATTTCAACATTTTCCCTAGAAAATGCTTAAAGATATCATGATCATTAATCTTGGAGAGTTTGGTTTCGCAAAGGAAACATAGTTTCACTTTAAGATCTTTAACTCTGCTGTGTCACATCCATTTTGCATCATCATAAAATCACATGATTTTTTTTGTCAAAAGAGAAGGATGAAAGTGCAGTGATACCATAAAAAAACTAATATAATAATCATATTAAATAATTTATTAAACCTAAGATAGATAAAGTGTTTGCAAAATTCGACAAACTTGGGAATTTAAGGCCAACTTAATGTTCCTCACCTGATAGTTAGCCAAGCGAGCATACGCTCTTCCGAACACGAGTCAGATGAATCGTTTCCAAATCTACTAAAGTTTTTCCTTGTCTCAAAGACTATAGTCACAACCAAAACAGTTTAGAACTGGAAGAAAGGGTATTTTGTCCATGTTAAGTTTGAAATTCACCACAAAGAAAAAGGAGGGAATATAATGGACCCATGACCTAGAAAAGACGCACACAAGGGATACATTCAATGAAATTTGTTAAGAACAAATGACACCAAGAAAATTGTGGGGACTCACATGCATCATAGTATAGGGAACCCTCAGGAGTAATACTAGTAAAATATTTAATAAGGCATCATTTCTGAAGGCCCTAACACTATTGCCCTTAAGATGATTTTTTTCAATAAACAATACATCCCAAAAATTATTGCATATATCCGATCAATAAATAAATCTATACTTAACTCTTTCTCTTATTGACTTCACTTCTTAATGCATTTCTTTGGAGAATAGTTCAACATTCCCAAACATTGTACATAATACTCTTTAGAGTTGTCAAGATGCCCCTAATTAAGATATATAGTTTCTTCCATAATGTATTTATTTGAAGATTAAAGAATCATTTTTGAAATGTATTAGTTAATCATATGTAACTTTTGTAGTTTGGAAACAAATTTGGCACCTCTAGTGGGACACTTTGATCTATACTTTGCAACCACAAGTTCAATACTGAATTTTGCATTTGAACTTGATTTATGAAAATATCTATACATCTTGGATAAAATACCACAATGATCCACAAGAAGCTTTGGAAAACAAATATCTGACTAGCCTGAACAAACAATGAGAATGCAAACAATATTTCCCCCGCTCTTTGTTTCTTAAGTTGCGTTGTTTTAATTCATATGAGGAACCTGTGGTATTGACAATGTCTTTCATTAAAGAACATTGGTACTTAATGATACACGATATCATGCATCAAGACGCTATATAACTTATTGACATTTTTCCATCTAAAATCAATTATTTTTAAAATATGTATGTTTCTTTATTTTTTTACATTATATAGTGATGCACAAACAAAGGCTTGTTTAAGATTAATTGTGTTGCACTTATTGTTATTCTATTAAGTTTATTATTACTTATTATTGTTAAAGAGTAATAAATTACTATTATTACAAAATAAATATTCTGATATACCTAACGACCAAATAAATCGGGCATGACTAGAAATCATGTGGGCTCTGCCCGCGCAGGTTCGGATCCTTCTCTCCACGAATTTACTTAATTATATAATTTTAAATTTAAGGACATTTCATTTTTTATTTTTTAATGATATTTTTTAATATATACATACATCTAGAGCTGTCAAAATGGGATAGCCCACATGGGCCGGTCCACTAGGCCCGAAAAATCATATAGGGCTTGGGCCTTAAAATTAGAGCCCATATTTTTCAGAGCTTTTTTAGCCCAATGCTAAAAATCCCGCTACCCATTAGGGCTAGTCCATATGGGCCATGGGTAGCCCATTAGGACCATATCACTATAAATTTTAAAAAATTATATTAATATTTATATTGTCTTACTCCAAAATAACACATTAATTTTTGTCACCTCACTAAATTTTATCTCTATTCTATTTAGTCTTTCTCTTTTAAATATTATACATTAAAATAATCAACACTTTTTTCTCGTATTTTATTAGTTTCTCTTATGTCAAATATTCAAGTATTATTTTATACAATTTAGACATGTATTGTATTTAAAAACACATTATAATATTTATAAAAGATAATATATTACTTAAAAATGTATTATGTTTAAAATAATATAATTTTTTAATTTTATTTATAATAAACATTATGGCATTTTTATTTTAATTTTTAATTAAAAAAGTCTGTTTAGGGTCGGGTAGCCCGAAGCCCATCTAGGGCGGGGCTCGGGTAGTAGTTTTCGAGCCCATATTAAAAATGGGTTTTTTTGGCCCAGCCCTAAAATGCTCGAGCCCATCAGGGCCGACCCGTTTAGGACCGGGTAGCCCATTTTGACAGCTCTACATACATCACATCTAGTTATTCATCATTCGTCCAATCCATCTACTGACAAGTTCATCTACTATATAAGAAGATTGTAAATTGATTAAATTCAATATATCTATTTTACAATAAGGATTATTAGCAAGAATTAATTTTTTTTTCTTCAGAAATCCAATGAATCACTTTATTAAATTGAGAAACTTATGATTTTCAAATAAAAGCAGGAAGTTTAAGTACATACTTTGTTCATCTATTTTCACAAACCTCAATTTGCAATCTTTGTATTATTAAAATGGGGTTTTTTTTGTTCCCCCTATCGTACAATCTTATAGATTTTCTTGATCTTGTATTTTTGTCATATGACATAATCGTTATTGATGTGATAAATATGTGGTAAAACTGTCAAATATCTCCAATTACAAGTAACTCTTCTAACAATTCGATTTCAATATTTTTCCTTAGAAAATGCTTAAAGATATCATGATCCATAAACTTGGAGAGTTTGGTTTCGCAAAGGAAACATAGTTTCACTTTAAGATCTTTAACTCTGCTGTGTCACATCAATTTTGCATCATCATAAAATCACATAATTTTTTTTGTCAAAAGAGAAGGATAAAAATGCAGTGATACCATAAAAAAACTAATATTATAATCATATTAAATAATTTACTAAACCTAAAGATAGATAAAGTGTTTGCAAAATTCGAAAAACTTGGGAATTTAAGGTTAGCTTAATGTTCCTCACCTGGTAGTTATCCAAGCGAGCATACACTCTTCCGAACACAAGTCAAATGAATCATTTCCTAATCTACTAGAGTTTTTCCTTGTCACAAAGACTATAGTCACAACCATAACAATTTAGAACCGGAAGAAAGGGTATTTTGTCCATGTTAAGTTTGATAATCACCACAAAGCAAATGGAGTGAATATAATGGACCCATGACCTAGGAAAGACGCACATATGGGATACATTCAATGAAATTTGTTAAGAAAAAATGACACCAAGCCAATTGTGGGGAATCACGTGCATCATAGTATAGGGAACCCTCATGAATTATACAAGTAAAATATTTAATAAGGCATTATTTCTGAAGGCCCTAACTCTATTGTTAGAGCCTAAAGTAAATCGTCTCATTGTCAGGTAGCCCAAGAAAAAGCCTTTGTGTGTGCAAGTGAACTAACCAGGATGGAGCAAGCATTTGGCATTGGTTAAAACCAACATTCCTTTCCCTTTGGATTTAAGCCACAAGATAAGCAACTGAGCAGATTAACACAAGAGGATTGAGGCAAATAAAGTCATTGAGAAACAGAGAAAGCATCCAAGGCTTGATTAATGACCACAAGTGTCAGATGAACTCAAGTCTCAGATAGATTTCAAGGTCTCAGATAAGGATACTTCAAGCAAGGGAAGGTCCTAAGTCTATGTCCAAGGGTCCCAAAACTCCTCAAGCAAGCACATGATAGTAACCAAAGTCCAAGATTAATGTCTTTTAGGGTTTTGATTATTTTATCATGTTTTTGTATTTTTTAACAAGGTTAAGTATAAAAGATCAAAGAAAAAAGAAAAATGACATGCAATAAAGTGCTAGAATGATGAAGAGCAATAAAGTAAATAACAAAAAGTAAATGGCAAGAAGTAAATTGCACAAGAATAAAGTACAAGAAAGTAAAGTTAGATGTTAGAAGTTAGTTGTTAGTGGTTAACGATCAAGTGATCGATTTATTGAATCGGGACCAATTTAGTGTTATGTTAAGCAATCGTAAGTGGACTTATGTAGAAGTCTCACCTATCTGAGACCGATCAATAACAATCTTTGTGTTAAAACATGCTAGAGAAATGATACAAGAATCATTCTCCTAAAGCTATGCCACACAAAAAGAAAAAGAGAATGATCTCATCTTTAATCAAAAATTTGAATGATCAACCAAGGGCAACATATCAATATCTCAATGTGTCAAGAATGATCTCATGATCATTCATCAACATGTTTAAAATATTGAAGGTTCAATCAGCCTTGAGATTAACACTCTATGATATTTAGATTTTCATCAACCAGTGATAAAAATAAAATCAAGAGGTAAATTAGAATATATTAATGGATAAAAAAAGATCAAGAAGAATTAAACAAGAAATTAGAACAAACTTCTAACAACAAATATTAGAAATTAAAAAACAAAAGCCATAATCAATTGTCCTCTTCCCCTCATGTTAAAGAGAAATGAGCCGCTCTCTCTCTCTCTCTTTGCATCGCGTCGTCACTGCAACTGCTCTGCCACGTCGGAGATCACTTCCAACACCTTCTACATCATCTCTTTCGAATCTTCCCACAATCTCCTTCAAATCTCACTCAAAACAAAAAGATTCAAGCGAAATCAAACTTGTAATCACCTTTGAAATTGCAACGGATTTGAAGACAATTTCTCAGGTACACCTTGAATCTACTTTCTCTTCTTCTTCTCCTTCCGTGTGTGTTACGAATTTGTTGTTGTTATTGTTGTTTTGTTTACGTGATTTCGGTTGCGTTGATGTACTACGAGATGTGTTGCGAATTCGATGCAATAAATTGTTGTTGATGTGGTTGTGAAGTTGTTTGAATGTGAATATGAAGGTTGAATGAAGTGTGAAGAGTTGAGGTTGAATTTGTTTTGAATGTTTTGTAGGTTTTGGATTGAAGATTGAAGGATAGGTTGTTATTGATGAAGATGAATATTGATGAAGGTTTTTGAGGGAGCTTGAAATTGAAGGCTGTGAAGAGTGAATTTGGTAGAGTTCTTTTGGCTTTGAAAGCTTGATTTTCAAGTGAATGAAGACTCTAATTTAAAGAGATTGAATGAGAATTTTTCATTTGGAATTTGACGTTGGATGAAAGTTGATGCTTGCTGCGTTTCACGTCCCTGTACCTGCGTTTTGGTTGCAGCTTTGCGTTTTGGCTTGTGATGCTTTCATGTACAACTTGCTTGCCCTCATACCTTAGTTGTGCTTCTCATCATGAGCTTGTTTTTCTTCTCTTTTATTTGTTTGCAATTTGTGAGGGCAAGGTTCCTTTACTACTTTGTTTTAATGATGTCAAAACTAAGAAAACTTCTTACTTGTGTATTTTGGATGGTATCACCTTATCTTAGCTTGCATTCATCTTTTTAAAATCGTATAATGATCCACGTACATGAATCTTGGAATATAAGATCATAATCTATGTGTAAAATGTGTTTTAAATCATTTTTGATGCATTAGGTTGACACATACAAGATATAGGTCGACTTACAATTAATAAAAACGGTGTTTGTGACATTTTGGCATGATTGCATTGACGCACAACTATTGTGTAGGTCGACGCATACTGATTGGAATAATCTTGAAGCTCTCGGGTCCTCATGCGTTGACGCATGGTCAGACTGCAGGGCGATGCACTGTTTCATTTTGTGCGTAGGTTTGCTTCTGACATGTTCAGGTCGACTCACAATTTGTGGAGGTCAACCTCTCGCACATTTTAACTCATTTTTCTGCATCTTTGTGATTCAAAAGTCTGTTTTTTCTGTTATGTTTTCATACACACACACACATACACACACAAACACACACACACACACACACACACACACACACATATATATATATATATATATATATATATATATATATATATATATATATTCGTATGCGTCATTTTTTGTACACAACCAAGAAGAAAATTGAAAGATACATTGGATTGCTCATCATCTTCACTCTCACAAATTGCATTCATCAACAATCACACATAATCATCTTTGCACAAATCTTTGCAGTACAGATTCAGCCGAGTGAAAGCCTTGAAGAACGGTGGGTTCAGTCAAGGAAGTAACGGCAACAGAAGGATTGTATTGGAATATTTGGGGTCGAACGTCTTGCGATCGAAATCAGCCGAGTGAAAGACTTGAAGAATCAAGTGAGTACCGGTAACCGGAGGTTTGATCGAAGAGTTTGATATTCTTGATTCGGCTGGAATCAAGGAGAGAGAAGTGGATAGAATCAACATCAATAATTAGGTTTGATTGTGTGGTAGCTAGAACTTCTCTTGTACAAAACTTTGCAACTAGATATTATACATATCTCAATTCTAGTTTTAGAATTGGGGGCAGACGTACCCGAAGCATGGATGAAAGAGGAACTGCATAAACCAATCGGGTGTCGTTCTCTCTCTCTCTCTCTCTCTCTCTATTATTTACTACTCTAAATGGTCTAGGTGAAAGTAGGTAAAAAGGCCGAGTGAAAAGAATTTCCACTGGCACAACAGGGCACGCTTAGCGCTCATAGACCATGCTAAGTGCGAGCAGGTCTGTGCTGAAACTCTAGAATGCACCAGAATTCCATGCTTTTCCTCCACTTTCGCCAACACTACCTACACTACAAAAATTTAAAGCTGTTAAAAGTATAAAAAGTTGGTTTGCCTCTTAACAAGTGCTTGTTTTATGTCGTTAGCTCGACACCTTTATTTATGCATAGACGTTCCCTCATGTTGCCTCTTTGCTTGGCTAGTTATTCACCAACGGTTACTCCTAACCAATCACTTTAGCAAACGTGAAGAGAAACAACAATATATATATATATATATACACACACACACACACACACACATACACAAGTATAGAAAACATGTACAAATATACAAGTATAACTATACACGTGTAAATACAATATAGACAATATGTACAAAAAGTAACAATATAGAAAAGTGTATAAAGCTCAAAAAATATAGACAAGTGAACAAAGCTAAAAAAATATAGACAAGTGAACAAAGCTCAAAAATATAGACAAGTGTATAAAGCTCAAAAATAAAGACAAAGGTAAAAAGCTTAAAGTTATAGACAAATGTACAAAGCTTAAAAAGATAGAAATTATTGCTATGAAATTAATATCAAAACCAATCCCCGACAACGACGCCATTTTGTTGCTGCGGTAAAGCGGTAAGCAAAAGTAAGTAGGTATCCAGTTTTGTCGTCTCCATAGGGATCGGTGCGAGGGATCAACTTCTGTTCAACGGTCTCTATGATTTTAAGCTTGGGTTTATAAGGTTTGAATTTAAAGCTACACTCGCAAGTAACCTTTAGATAATAACACCCATCCATGCAAAGAACAAGCAAAATGGTTATTGTCGAGTACCACAGATGTGAGGGATGCTAATAGCTTCCCCTCGTATAACCAACTCCCTTACCCTTTTCTCTTTCTCTTGGGTTTTATTGATATTTTCCCTTTCCTTTTAGAATAAATAAAGTTCGGTGGTGACTCTGTTGTATCATCTAGCATGCGATACGCTCGGGGATTTTTCGTTCCGCAACACTAGGATCCAAAGATTAGATGGCTTACCATTGATAATTGAAGCGTGTGAATTCAAAACAAATGGAGATGTGTAAACTGAGTTGTCCTCGGGCTTGGATTGTTGAAGTAGTTATAGAATATTGTTGTATTGCTCTTGAGTAAAGCCAAAGGATGCTATAGTGGAACCTTATGATGGAGTCTATGTTGCATGGTTGACTATAGTAGATGATATTGAAGGAAGTCCAGCGTTTTTGACTTTACTTTTTCTCTTAAAACCTAGAGGAAAACCATGTTTGATGAAATTGGTTTCAATAGTGTGATTTGTCCTACCATAATGTGTACAAACACAATTTTGGCCCTTATATCCATTAGATGCCTGAAATTTTCCTCTACAATTGTTGCCACCATGTCTACCACCAAGATTGTTTTGATAAGCTTGCACCTGTAAAGTTGCAATCTCTTCATAATTGCCAATACTAGGAATCTAGGCCGAGATAGTAAAATTTATCTATCTTTCTTGTTGAATAAAAAGAGAAAAGGCCTTGTCTATATCAGGCATTGGATTCATCATTATAATCTGTGATTTTGAATGAGTAAATTTCTCATTCAATCCCTTAAGAAAATGAATCACATAATCGTGTTCTCGATATTTTTGAGGGTTACTAGCTATTTTTCCCCCTGTCATATGGGAGAGTTTTGAAAAAACCCCCTGTAAAAAAAATAGACTCCAACTTTGCAGTTTCAAGATTCCTCTATTTTGCCCCCTCAGTGGATTTGATCAACATAATCTATGACGTGGCACAACTTTGTTGACTTTTTTTTAATGTGACGTGGACTCTAGCTGGATATATATATATATATATATATAATTTTAAGTACACATGGCTTTTTTATTATTAATTTATTGTTGGATTCAAAAGGCTAAATATCAAAACTTAATAATAAAAAAGCCACGTCACATTAAAAAAATAAAAAAAATAAAAAATCAACATAGCAGTGCTACGTCACAAATTCTGTTGACCAAATCCACTGAGGGGGCAAAATAAAGGAATCTTGAAATTTCAAGGTTGAAATCTAAATTTTTTTTACAAGGGGTTTTTTCAAAACTCACCCATATGGCAAGGGGTAAAATAGTTATTAACCCTATTTTTGAACATATGCTATAACACCACATGAGCAAGAAATTTAACATGAACAAGCAGGGAGTGGTCGACAATTCTCTAGTTCGTCCCACATAAATTTCAATCGAGTAAAGCAATTGGACACATCGAGAGTACCTTGACAAAATTTGTAGAGATCTTCTTGAATATCTGAAATGCAGAAGATATCACTGTGAGAAAATCGAAATATCAATTTCTTCCAAACACCAAATGCATTATCAATCCAAAGCACTTATTTTGCAATAGATTCTGAAATTGATCGTTGAATTTATACAAGAACCATGGTAGTGTAATAATCCAAGGATAATAAATAGTATCAGTGATGGGAGGTTTGGTTAGGGTTCTGATCAGTGTATTTTAATACACCACATTTTACTTTGTGCTAAGAGATTTTTAGTACTTGTTGCTTTTATTTTATTAAATTTAGTGTTTTTCCTAAGTTTAGCTTATTTATGCTTTTATTTTAATTCGGTTCATTATTTTCTAAAAAAACAGTAATTTGACACCTTCTCCCTGTGCAGGTCATAACTTGAGCTACGGGGTGTGTTTAGACACGTTCTAATATGCGTTAGAAATCTTAGAGAATTAGCTATAAATTTTGTGCTGAAGTCAGAAGCTGATTCGGAGTGAAGAAGGGTCGAATAATTTGCTTTATCTCCTGACTTTAAAAAATTACTCTTGGGCCAGATTTTATGTTTTCAGGTCGGTTGTTATTAGGGCCCAATTTCTCTTTTATTATTTAAACAAATTTGCAGCCTTAGGGCAGGCATTCTGTTTTCTTTTCATGAAAGAAGGATTAGACGCACAAATTCCATGGAAGGCTAAACCTCCGGTTGATCTACTGTTTTAGGATTCTATAAAGCTTTGAGGTTATATATTTTCCAATTCAATTTCTTTTACTTTCAATTCTGTTATGTGATTTCATTTGCTTAATTCGTAATTCATAGAGTATGGTTGATTAATTTCGATTGATGCGTGTTCCCAACTTTAATCGCAATTAAACTTAGCTTTTTCGTTCATTTGCTCTATTTGTAAATATTTGCTTAATTTAGTAAATAGGAACATAATTCATATAGTATCGATTGTGCTTGCTTGATTGATATTGTAATCAAAGAGGAATCAAATCCTCTTAGGTGATTGGTAAAATTGTAATTGATGATAAGTAGGAAACTAAACAGGTAGATTAAATCGTTAATCATAATTGTTTATCATCTCTTAATCGAAAATCAAAACCCCCCTTTTTGCTTCAGTTAATTGCTTAAATATACTCAAGAGTCCTTGCGATACGACTCGAATGTCACTTCTGTTTAATACGTTTACTAAACTCATTTTTTACCGGTGTGCGACAACAAATCAAATTGGCATCGTTTTCAGGGACTCTTGTCGATTTTAACCAATATTAGAGTCATAGGTGTTGTGATTCTGCGTTATGGCCCTTTCATTCTTGTTGTTTTGGCCTTTACGCGACCTAGCGTCTAAAACTCAAATTTTCTGAAAAATTAGGTCCAAATCAAAAATTTTACGTGCCATTTTATAGGAAAAATGTAAGGAATCAAAGTTCCTTATTTTGGGGGAAAAAAATAGGGATACCCTCCTAAAAACCCCCAAATTCCTTGTTTTTTTTTTCAGTTTTCATATTTTTGAAAAAGTTCGAAAATAATTGTGGTGTCTTATTTGAATTTTAGTGATATTTTAAGATTTTATTTTAATTTATTTTATTCGTTTTTCGTTATTTCATTTGTTTTTGTTAATAGGTGACATTGTTGGTATTTTCATAGTTGTTGATGCATTGTTGAATTAGTTCCGGCTACTAAGTCTGGTTGTTCTGATTTGTTTGATTTTGATCCTGAAGTTGAAAGAACCTTACACTCACGTCATAGAGTAAATCAGGCTAGCACTAGTTCACCGCCCATTAGCAACAATGACTCTGATTCTGTGTTTTCCCACACTTTGTTTGATTCAGATTATGAGATTAATTTTCATAACATGGCTGTTGAACAAAGAACTTTAAGAGAAGTTGATGCACCTGATATTAATTATAATGCTTTGTGTATTAAATATTGTTTTGTTGTTGTACCTTTAGAATTGAAATCTAGTTTAATACACTTGTTGCCAAGGTTTAATGGTCTTGCAGGTGAGGATTCGCATAAGCATCTGAAGAAATTCCAAGTTGTGTGTTCTACACCTTTGAGACCTGAAGGAATCATAGAGGATCACAACAAGCTAAAAGCATTCCCGTTCTCACTTCAAGAAGCTACAAAAGATTGGTTGTATTATCTCGAGCTGAATTTTGTCACAAGCTGAAATGATTTGAAAAGAGTGTTCCTAGAAAGATTTTTCCCTGCCTCAAGAGTTGCTTCGATCAGAAAAGATATATGTGGTATTATACAGGTTGACATGGAATCATTGGCCAAATACTGGGGGAGATTCAAACAGTTAGTGTCGAGTTGTCCTCAGCGCCTCATTTTAAAACAATTGCTAATTCAGTACTTGTATGAAGTTTTATTACCTACGGACATAAATATCTTGGATGCTGCTAGTGGAGGAGCCCTAGTTGATAAAACAACACCTGCAGCCAAAACCTTAATTGAAAACATGTCACTCAAATAACAATAATTCATAACTAGAAACAACTTCATGGTTCTAAAAAACGTACATGAAATTCAAGCTTCTTCTTCCAACAAGGCTTTAGAAACCATAATTGATGAGCTTACTTCATTGGTGAGAAAGTTGGTAGTAGGAAAAACCCAAATAGAAAGGTAATGTGGCATTTGCACCTCTCTAGAACACCCAACTGATACATGTCATACCTTGCAAGAGGGTGTAAACTTTGATTTACCTCAAGCATACACAACAAACATTTACAATCCTCAAAGAAACAACCAGTATAGGTAAAACACTCTTGACCTATCCACTAACAGTGACCATCCGAACATGAGAAACCATCCAAACCTTCGGCATGGTGTAGCGAACGATTTTGGATGTGGTTGCGAAGCACTATCGCTCTTTGGTATCTACAGCTCGATTCATTTTTTATCCTATTAAGGCTAATGAAGGAAGGGAAATAGATGTCTCATATTAACCCTGCTTGCAAACTGAGGTTAAACAGTCAAAACTGTTGGTTTACAGATGCTACAAAGATTCGGGGTCTCTATTAGGTTTATTTTTTTAAAAGTGGTGTTCGGTTAATTGGTGGGAGGTTAAGATGTTAGGAAGGATATATGAAAGTATGGGATTTTGGGTTTTTGTTTAGTGTGCTCGCTAAGATTTTTCTTTCAATCTTATGCCTACGTATTCCCGTTTACCGAAACAGGGAAATCAGAGCGTTCGTAGTTCCTCCTATTCTATGGGAGGAAACGGTGTTTTGGTGTCTTGTTCAAAGCCCAAGACGTGAAGCTAAAGGTGGTTTGTATCTTGTTTAAATCCCAAGATGTGAAGCTGAAAGGTCTATTTGTATCTTGTTCAAAGCCCAAGATATGAAGCTAAAAGGGTGTTGACTTTAGAGAGAATTTATCATCTCTAAAGAGGGGGTTGTATGTCACAACTGTTTATAAAGGAGAATTACTTTAACCGGGATGTGTGAATCCGACAATGCCATAATTTCCTTTATAGGAGATTTTTAACCTGAAGGAGATTTTTAACCTGAAGGAGAAGACTTTACCTCAGTGTAGAGCAATGCTATCTTTCCTTAGGAATTTCTCATGCTAAAGGAGGGACAGTGGCATGGATGTAAATGATCCAGAGGCTTGCCACTTACAGCAATTAGATGAAGGGGAAGGAGTTATTGATGTTTGTGTACTGTGAACGAGGCACAACTTTGATGCTAAAAGGTTGATTGGATCAACCAGTGGTTTTCTTATACAAAGCCTAAGAGGAGGCTATGGGCCCAACAATAGGGTGTTTTTATGTGTCTCGTACGAAGCCCGAGAGAGAGGCCAAAAGGTTTTGACTTGACGATGGAGTCTTTTTGGTATCTCGTATGAAGCCCGAGATGGAGGCTAAAATTGTTAGCTCCGCTGGGGAGAATCATTGTACAAAGCCCAAGAGGGAGGCTATGGTCCTGTTTCAGTTGAGTGACAGGTCCAGTATGCTGATTTAAAGAGAAAATAAGTTCTTATATGAGTAACACTGTACTCAGGGATTTGATTCAGGGATATTTCCTTTTCTTTGAGGAAACGGGAAATCCAAAGGGTATTGAGACTGTCCGAGTCTACGGCTTTCCTTCCTATTTAACGAAGGGGTCACTTGAGAATATCTTTGAGACTCAAGGATATTAGACTGTCCGTGTCTAGAGTTTCATCTTTTGTACTATGCTTTGAGAAACAGTAGTAGACTCTTTGAAAGGACTGTTCTATGAAGATGACTAGGTTCTGTTCCTATACCTCTAAGAGGTCGTCAGGACAATTTGTACGAAGCCCAAGAGGAGGCTGGAAGCTTTTAAGAAGCCGAGTGGTCCTTGTACTAAGCCCAAGAGGAGGCTATCATTCCCAGAGGAAGAGATCATTATACGAAGCCTAAGAGGAGGCTGTGAATACTTCTAAGAAGCCGATGGGTCCTTGTACTAAGCCCAAGAGGAGGCGGGGATGCTTTTAGGAAGCCTGTGGGTCCTTGTACGATGCCCAAGAGGAGGCTGATGCTTTTAAGAAGCCCGTGGGTCCCCAAACCCCGAGAAATTCAAGACAGGCTTTTCACAAAGAATAGATCAAGCCAGGAAAGTCCGAGAATTTGGAAGAAACTCAAGAGATGCCATTCACGGAGAAAAGATCATCTCAGGGGAATAGAGTTTCTTGACAAGTGCTTTTAAGAAGCCTGTGGGTCCCCAAACCCCGAGACGTTCAAGACATGCTATTCACTGAGAATTGATCAAGCCAGGAAAGTCCGAGAATTTGGAAGAAACTCAAGAGATGCCATTCACGGAGAAAAGATCATCTCTAGGGAGTAGAGTTTCTTTGACAACTTCTACGAGTGACAGTCTATGAAAGGGTTCACCGAGAATGCTGCCTTTCATGTCTCCATATTGTTTAACCCCAAGAGGAGGGAAGACTGTGTCTGGTAATCCTATGGGGATCTAGTTTTGACTATTTAAGAGTGATCAACGGGCTCAATGCTAGACGTAGTTGCCGGGGAAACTCTAAATATCTATACTATTATTACACAGTTGATATGAGTTTATGAAAGAAGATTTATAGCGAAACAACCCCACAATACAGTTTATATGTATATGAAAGCGGTAAATGAAAGTGTATAAACACTTACTCGGTTGTAGAGCTTCCATGCTATTTGGTTAGTTGTTCAACAAAGACAGATTGAAAACAACAGTATATTCAAAATCAAAGGAGAAAGTGCTTTGAAAAAGAAATATTTGGGGCTTACAGCTCAAGGAGAGGCCCAGGGTTTTACCAGTGATTGCACTGTTGAATTTGTACAGAGGGACTTATACAAGTGACTGCGGCCCAAAAAGGTTTTCTGTACAAAGGGATGGGTCTTACACTCTCTCAAGAGGCCCAAAAATTTTTTTAAAGAAAAAGAGTGGGGCTTATAACACGAGGGTAGGCCCAAATGATTTTTCCGTTTAAAATGGTGATCGCGCCGAGGTTTTCTTTTAACGCAGAGGGACTTATACAATAAGTGAGGCCCAAAGTTGTTTTTGGTTAAAAGGGGATTGAGTCTTACACTCTATTAGAGGCCCAAAAGTTTTGAATGGGTCTTATAGCTCAAGGAAAGGCCCAGATGGTTTATTTTTAAACTGGCGACGATCGTCCCGAATTTAAAAATGTACAGAGGGATTTATACAATAAGTGAGGCCCAAAATATTTCTGTACAAGTGGGTTGGGTCTTACACTCTAATAGAGGCCCAAAAGTTTTTGAAAATGATTTGTGAGGGTTGAATTAATCAAAAACCCTAATTTGTTTCCAAAATGTATTTTAATTGAATAAAAATTCAATTAAAATGATCAAAAATTGTTTAACATGTGGGAAACAAATTATGATCTTGGATTAATGCTTCAAAAATCAAGTATTGACCTACAAAATAATTAGAAGTCATTAATCTTTACAAAATCAAGAGGGAAAAAATATTTTAAATGTCAAAAACAATTAAAATATTAATTCTTTGCAAAAATATCAATTATATGAAATAAATAATATTTTTGGGATTTTTTGGAAAAATAAAATATTTCAACATTTTTGTGAATTATTAAAAAAAGAATCAACTCAAAATCATTAAAACTCAGAGAGAAATTAATTTTTGAATCAATTAAATAAAAATCACAAAATTCAAATATTCAAATGTTGGAAAATGGCGCCAAGAACAAGGGCAAGAACACGCGCGTGTTCTGAGTTTCCCAGATTTGCATTTCTATCCAATCTCACTGAATACGTAATCATATCATGCAATCCACATACCAATCAACTCGTTTCAACCTCACGATCATGTCTATGACAATTAATTTCATTTTAATTAAACATAAAACAAGAAATCATGAACAATCCTCAAGAACCCTAGATTCTGCATGAAGGCTGGGATTTTTGATACACGATTCAAACAATGCAATTAATTGAGGAGAAACATTCCATGCATGATTATGAACATATGGCCAAATTATTGTGCAGCAAAAATTGCATGGATTGAGAGATGACCAAGTTTAGGCTTACCTCTAGGTCGTGACAGCAAGAGCAAACTGATTTCTCAGTTGGAGGTGTTACAGATGAGTTGTGATGATCTGAACAGCTTCCCTACACCCTATGGAGTGTGTTTGAATGCTTGGACTTGATTGAAACTGGCTGGATCACTTCATGGCATCTCAACTGCAACTTGGTTAAAACCTTGAGCAATTGACTGGTGATTCTGAGAAATCACTGTTTGAGTTGTTGTTTAAGTGTTTGATCAGCTCATATGTGATGTATATGAGGTGTGTGTGTGATTGGTTTGATTGGAAAAGCTCTCAAACTCAAAACCCGATAGTGACTTGCCTAAGAAGACACAATTGGAGTGAAAGAAGAGATTTTGAGGAAAGCATCTGTTTGATGGCTTTGGTGTACTCAAACTGATCACAATTGAGCTCTATTTATAATAGAGCAAGTTTGTTTTGCAAGGAATAGTGAATGGCAACTGCTGAGTAGGTTTGGCCAATGTTGGCAAATGAAAATCCAAGTCTCCTCTAGCCATTAACTAGAGGTTAGGGCACAGGCTGCTGGTTCCCTTGGTCTTGGATAAGTCTTGACTGAATTCAGTTGCTAAGAGCTCAGTCTATGCCACCTTGATGCTTCCATTGAATGCTCCAATCCAAAATTGGAGTCTTGTCCCTATTTTGGCAATTCTAGGTTCAACATGCTATTTCTTGTTCCAAAGACTTTGGAGGTTTGGCTCAGTGATTGTCCCCTTTAGATTCAATCCTCAGATGTGTCCAAGTGGATTGGAGTCTTTGGATTTGGCTGATTTTGGAAAATCGACCAAAAGTGCAAAAATCTGCCTTGCCTTGGCAGATTTCAGCAAGGCATCTTGCCAATGTCATATCTCATAGCTCAAATTGAATTTGGTAATGTTTTTGGCCATTTTGGAAAGCCCTTACATGATACAACAACTGTTTGAACATGTTTGGTTTTGATCTCTTTTGAATCCAAGTGAAAAATCCCCCTACATTTGGAAAAAAGTAAAGGTAGATTCTGACTTAGTGAAATTTTCACTAAGTGTTGGAACAAAGTGACTTTTCTTGATTTTGATCACTCCATAACTCAAAATCCATGAGGAATTTGGACATAGGTCTGTATGAAGATTTTGTAGAGGGCAATGTGATCTACAAATCAAGCTTTGAATGGGGAACAATGGCCTTGTGGTTTAGGAGTTATGGTCCTCCAAAGTTGGCACATTAGTGTCACTTTTTCCATAACTCAGAAATTTTTCTAAGTTTTTATGGTTACCCCTTTTACAAGTTATCCCACTTTCTTTGATTTTTCTTGATAAATGATGATTCAAATCATACATTAACATCATTTTAGGGTTAAAAATCCATTTTGGTGAAAAATCTCAAAAAGTCAAAGTTGACTTTTGTGCACAGTTGACTTTTTATCAGATGAATTCCAAACTGTGCAATTCTTCAGGAAATCATGCCCTTGACCTAAATCAAACTTGATGGATATGTTCCATGGGTGTCATAGGGTATATTGAATCATGTCTTAGGGTTTGGGAGCATGTCCTGGTCAAAAGTCAAAGTTACAGTTGACTTTCCTCGCGAAACCCTAATTGTGGTGCAGATGAAATTGAGACTTGTTGCTCAAGCTTCTTGGATTAATCCATTATTGCAAATGGATCAATATAGTATATTAGATACCCTCAAATCATGTCTTGAGGTCTTGGCTCATGATTTGTCCCAAAAGTCAACTTAGGAGTGAATTAGGTCAAGAAACCCTAATTCCTGATTTTTGATGAATGCATCCCCTGAGGTCAAATTGACTTGATGATTGGGTACATGAGGTTCCATGGAGTATATTAGGTTATGTTTTGGATCATTGGCTTGTCCCCAGATGAAAATTTTCCATCTGGAGGCCCTGGTCGACCAAAACCCTAATTTGGTGACACTGTCGATCTTGAGACTTGATCCACCTAGAAGGGAGCAGCCTTGTGCTTAATCCTTGAAGTGTGAGTCCTTTTGATCCATTGTGGATATTTTAGAGGCTAGACAAGTTGAAGATCAAGTCATTCCTTGACTGATCCTTTGTCTAAGGCTCTGAGAGGGCTTAAAACCCTAATTTTGATTGTAGTGAATGCTCAACAACCCTTGAGGCATTTGATGAGGCATGATGGTTCATCCATATTATGATGGTGATTGACACAATGATGGGAATCTTGGTGGTCAAAATTTGGGATATGACAGATGCCCCTATTTAATCTTCTTGGACCCGAAGGTGTGAATGACGAAGGTATTCGGGCATTCGGGGTGCAAGAGGATTAAATATCAGAATACCCGAAATTTTGATGGCTATGAATAGCAGCTTGCGCATTCATCTTCTTTTTCTAAGCAATGATGCTTAGAAAAGGTAGACTTCCCCTCGATCCTGGTTTCCTACCAAGGAACTGGTCTCAGTTTTCTTTTGAAATAAACTTCCCCTCGATCCTGGTTTCCTACCAAGGAACTGGTCTAAGTTTCTGATTTAAACTTCCCCTCGATCCTGGTTTCCCACCAAGGAACTGGTCTTAGTTTCTGATTTAAACTTCCCCTCGATCCTGGTTTCCTACCAAGGAACTGGTCTAAGTTTCTTTTGTCAATAAACTTTCTTGACAAGGGACGCTATTCGTAGCGGTTTTCCTCAAACTTCCCGCCGGATTTTCCTGGGGAGATGCCATTTGAGTGGAAAAAGTTTTGATGTCAGACTTGCTGGGGAACCCATTTGTTTGAGTTGTAGAGGTACACAAACTTCTCTATTGGAGACTCCATTTGTCGACTCTATCTGGGGAAAATGAGTCTCTTGAGAGACTGCTTCCGCTTGGGGTCTTACATCATACTTTTCTCTGGATCTTCCCAGAGAAATGCCATATGATGGGCTCCAATTTTGAGGTGCCGATGACCTTTTCATCAGCGGTCTTTCGGAGAAAGGCAGCTGTACTACCAAATCTCTGCTTAGGAGGCTTTCTCTGGGGATTTTTCTTTAATTCGGGAAAGCAAGGATATCATCTTCGATGGCAAAGAGTGACATCTGTAGAAAGCTTCTCTGGCTTTTCAGATGTTTAAGTTATCAAAGTGGTCGAGTGCCGATTCTAATCCAGAGATACACTGGAGGCGAGATTGTTCAAACGCAGCATTTCCTGATGAGGCAAGAACTGACAACTCGATTGAGAAGACTGTTATCACTAGGGGACAAGACCGACTAGAGTGATAGTGATGCAATATGAAATGTGAATGCAAATCAAATGCATGATGTATGTATGTATATGCTGACAAAACTGACGCGACATATAGACTGACTAGTGAACACGACTGGATACTCGACCATCGCGGGGCGAAGAAGTACCGTTGGTAAAAAAAAGTAGCAATTCTACCTTGCTTAGGAGAAATAGTCCCTGCGGGGAATACCGTTGATCGGGCTTAGGAGATAAGAACTCGGCCGAGGGTATCAGATGGTAAAGCCGCATCTCATACTGCTGATCCTTCGTTCAGGCGTACTGGCCTAGAAGGAGTACTTTGATTCTGCACTTTGAAATTCAAACGCCTTTGGAGACGCGATGGACGTTCTTCCGATGTTCAACAGTCAAAAGCAATTGTCATCTTTAATTTAAAAGCAGAAAAAGTTTTAACAAGTAAATTCATTTTTGTATCATTTCAAGAATCGCTAATCATATTAAAACGCCGTTCTGTAAAGCTAAAACAAATAAGAATTACAAACAAAAGCACAAGGGCTCAAATTTTATTGATAAGATGGAGATCAGCCAAACGCGTGATTCCAAAGAGTATATACAAAGTTTTAAAATGGTAATTTACAGGGAAAAGGGCTACGTTGAAACATAACAACCACTATCCTTCTACCAACTTTGAATTCGGGACATCCTGAGCTTCTGTCGAAGATGACCTTGACTGGAGTTTTCCTCCGATGGATGATGTAACTGCTACTGAGGGACTTGCCTCTGTTGAACATAGTTACTTGCCATTATCCCTAATTTTTTCCTGGATTGTACTATGATATTTTCAATCCATCGGGATGATTTTTTTCATGTCTCTAACTTTTGCCTGGACCGCCCTTTAGGGTTTTCAATCCACCGAGACGTTTTTTTTTAGTTTAGGCGAAGTATTTCTTGACTACATCAACATTCATGGGGTAGGCAAATTTCTCTCCGTCCATGGTTGCAAGTCTCAAGGCGCCGCCTGAGAAAGCTTTCGACACCACATAGGGGCCATCATAATTTGGGGTCCATTTGCCCCGAGAGTCAGTGAGAAACGATTGTATCTTCTTGAGCACGAGGTCTCCTTTTCTGAAGACACGAGGTCAGACCTTTTTGTCGAACGCCTTCTTCATTCTCTGCTGATACAATTGACCGTGGCATAGTGCCGTGATTCGCTTCACTTCGATCAGGTTTAATTCGTCGTGTCGACTTTGACACCATTCAGCTTCTGAAAGCTTAGCTTTCATCAATACCCTGATTGATGGGATCTCTACTTCTATGGGGAGAACTGCCTCTATGACATATACTAGAGAGAAAGGGGTTGCCCCTGTTAAAGTGCGGACAGATGTTCGATAACCGTGAAGAGCAAAGGGTAGCATCTCGTGCCAATCTTCATAGGTTACAACCATCTTTTGAACAATCCTCTTAATGTTCTTGTTAGCCGCTTCTACCGCTCCGTTCATCTTGGGTCGGTAGGGAGATGAGTTATGGTGTTCGATCTTGAACTCAACGCACAACTCTTTCATCATCTTGTTGTTCAAGTTAGATCCATTATCTATAATGATCTGGCTCGGAACACCATAACGGCAAATGATATTGTTTTTGATAAATCAGACCACCACTTGTCGGGTTACATTAGCGTACGACGCTGCGTCGACCCACTTGGTGAAATAGTCAATGGCTACCAGGATGAACCGATGTCCGTTTGAAGCCTTAGGTTCGATCAAGCCAATCATGTCGATTCCCCATATGGAAAAAGGCCACGGGGAAGAAAGAACTTTAAGATGTGATGGCGGTACATGAATTTTGTCGGAGTATATCTGACACTTGTGACACCTCCTCATGTACTTGTAGCAGTCGAATTCCATGGTCAGCCAGTAGTACCCTGCTCTTAGAATTTTTCTCGCCATTGTGTGTCTGTTGGCATGAGTGCCAAAGGATCCTTCATGAATTTCTTTCATAAGCATGTCTGCTTCTGGTTTATCTACGCATCGAAGCAAGACCTAGCCAAAATTTCTCTTATAAAGAGTATCACCGCTCAGGAAGAAGTTTCCATCCAGTCTTCTGAGGGTTTTTCTGTCCTTTCTAGACGCCCCAGATGGGTATTATTGTTTCTGAAGGAAGCATTTGATATCGTGATACCAAGGTTTATCGTCTATGACTGCTTCAATCGTGAAGACGTAGGCGGGCCGTTCAAGGCGCATTATGTCGATCTTAGGCAGGTCATTCCATTGACCTACGCTAATCATAGAAGAAAGAGTGGCTAAGGCATCAGCCATGTGATTCTCTCTACGAGGGACGTGATGAAACTCGACTCTGTTAAATAAGGGTAACAACCTTCTTGCATAGTCTTTGTAAGGAATCAGTCCTGATTGGTATGTGTTCCAATCTCCTTTTATCTGATTGATAACCAAGGCTGAGTCGCCATATACGTCCAAGTTTTTGATCCTTAAATCAATCGCTTCTTCGAGACCCATAATACAAGATTCGTATTTGGCCTCGTTGTTCGTACATTTGAACGTAAGTCTGGCAGTGAAAGGAATGTGGGTACCCTGAGGGGTAACGATGATTGCCCCAATTCTGTTTCCATAATGATTAACTACTCCGTCAAAGATAAGTCCCCATTGGGAACTTGGTTCTGGCCCTTCACTTGGTAACGGTTCATCGCAATCTTTCATTTTTAGATACATGACATCTTCGTCTGGGAAGTCAAACCCGGTTGATTCTTGACCGTCAATCAGTTTATGAGCCAAATAATCGGCTAAAATACTTCCTTTAACGGCTTTCTGAGCGTGGTACTATATGTCATATTCTGATAATAACATCTGCCAACGGGCAACTCTTCCCGTGAGAGCAGGCTTTTCGAAGACATACTTGATTGGATCCATTTCGGAGATTAACCAAGTAGTGTGACGAATCATGTATTGGCGAAGACGTTTGGCTGCCCAAGCCAAAGCGCAACAAGTTTTCTCAAGCATCGTGTACCGAGTCTCGCAGTCGGTGAATTTCTTGCTCAGATAGTAGATGGCAGACTCTTTCCGTTTGGTTTCGTCTTGTTGGCCAAGTACACATCCCATTGAGTCCTCTAGGACTATGAGGTAAATGATCAGTGGTCTTTCTTCCACTGGAGGTGATAGAATCGGCGGATTCAACAGGTATTCCTTAATACTGTCGAAGGCGGTTTGGCAATCTTCTGACCAAACGCAATCCTGGTTCTTTTTGAGTAATTTGAAAATCGGCGCATACGTGGCGGTCATAAGGAATATGAACCTGGAGATGTAGTTCAAATGTCCCAAGAATCCTCTGACTTGTTTTTCAGTTTTCGGAGAAGGCATTTCTCGAATGGCCTTGACCTTGTCAGGATCAACCTCAATTCCTTTCTGGCTGACGATGAACCCTAAGAGTTTCCCCGAACGGACATCAAAGGTGCACTTGTTGGGATTCAAGCGGAGTTTGTACTTCCTCAAACGCTCGAATAGTTTCGACAGGTGGGTCACATGCTCCTCTTCTGTCTTAGATTTTGCAATCATGTCATCGACATATACCTCTATCTCTTTGTGTATCATGTCATGAAAAAGAGTAGTCATGGCCCTTTGATAGGTTGCCCCGGCGTTCTTCAAACCGAACGGCATCACCTTGTAACAAAAGGTACCCCATGGGGTAATGAAGGAAGTTTTCTCCATGTCTTTCGGCGCCATTTTGATCTGGTTATAGCCCGAGAATCCATCCATGAAGGAGAAACTTTTGAACTTTGTTGTGCTGTCTACCAGCATGTCAATGTGTGGTAAAGGAAAGTCGTCCTTTGGACTTGCCTTGTTCAGATCCCTATAATCAACACACATTCTGACCTTTCCATCCTTTTTGGGAACGGGTACGATGTTGGCTAACCATTGAGGATATTCAGATGTAGCGAGGAAACCTGCGTCGATCTGTTTATGTACCTCCTCCTTGATTTTGATGGCCATGTCCGGGTGAGTCCGTCTCAACTTTTCCTTTACTGGCGGACATTCCGATCTTAACGGTAAGTGATGTTCCACGATGTTGGTATCCAACCCTGGCATATCCTGATAGGACCAAGCGAATATATCGGGAAATTCTATGAGAAGCTTTATCAAACCCTCTCTGGCAGTTGGACCAAGTAGTGCCCCAATCCTGATTTCTTTTCTCTCTTTTTCCGAACCCACATTGATCGTTTCCAACGGCTCTTTGTGAGGTTCAATGGACCTTTCCTCCTGTCTGAGTAGTCGAGAGATCTCTTCTGGAATTTCGTTGTCATCTTCTTCTTCAGCCCCAAATATCGGGAACTCAAAGTCGGGAGAAGGCATCGGATCGTATGTTTCAACTGGGTTTAAAATAAGCAATCTGCATGATGTGATAATTCGTGTTTAGAAGAGATTGAGAAAATGCGAGTGTGTGTAGTGTATTTATTTTACTGCTTATTTTTATTTTTAATTGTTTTTTAGGATTACCATTTTCTGAGAAAAGCGAAAAGAAAACAGCAATTAATGCGGAAATTACAGAACGACATTATTTTATTAATGAACAAGTCGATCCTTGAAACTACAGCCCTATAAAACAAAACTCTGTCGCTTTGGACGGAGCGAAGAGGGGAAATTTACAGGAAGCGAGCCCTATCAAAACATCTGTTTCACCTGGGCAGGGTGAAAGGTTAAAAACGACAATTACTTTAACTGATGAACGATCTTCGGAACCTCGACGGCAACCCATTGGCGGCGAACTCCTCGGTGAATCACAAAGTCTGGCACCTTCCTTGATTTGTCTTCAGAAATAACGCTGATTTCTGGTGGAGCAGGATCATTGGAATCTGTCTCCCAGGCAGAATTGTCGTAGGAGGATTCCTCAGTTGTATTTTGCATAGCATTGGTGCTCTTAGCTGTATCTCCCCACCCAGTTGGCTGGATATCTTCGAGCCTAATACGAGAGCTTTCGGGAGCGGTGTACTTGACCATATAGTCAAATTTTCCACTTGGTTGTCCCAGGGTGTCCCATACTTATTTGGAACTGGAGGAGTCATCCCTCTCGATAACGTTGACCTCGGGAAAAGCATAGTTGATGAATTCCCGTCCGGCAAACGTTGCAAATTCATCGTCATGTTGAGTAGTTTCTGAATGACCTGAGTGTTGATCCCATGACATGGTGGGGACACAGGTATTCTGTTCAATGACGGTCAGCTGATTTTCATTGTTCGGCTGACTCTCTTGCCCCAAATCTCCTGGATAAGGTTGCCACATTGGCAGACCATCCATTGGGCCATAGTAGGTGTAGTCAAAATTGTCTTTCATCGGAGTGTCTTCCTCTAATGAATTTGGCGGAGCACGGCATCCTTCCGGATCATAATCCCCGTATATCATTTCGATGTCTAACCTGGGTATAAATCTCGGACTCTCTGTAGGAAAGTAAAAAGGAGTTTACGTTTCGTCCTGAGACATATAACCTTCCTTGTTAAGATAGGACTCCCACTCTTCCTCTGTGTCAGAGGGATCTTCCTCATTGATAGCATGGACTGCTTGAGGGACTGGGTGAAGAAAACCTCCACTATGGAAGAAGTTCTGAATGGGATGAAGACTTCCATCGCTGGCAGCTATCTGGGTACAGGTTGCAGAAAAACCAAGACCCTTCTTTGTTTTATTGTCAATAGGAATGACAAGCTGTCCCCATCCAGTTGTATCGGTACTCTCGACCGCTTTGATAGCATATTTGTATGAGGAAATCGAGGTTCCTCCTTGAGATTGATTGTCCTTTCCCACCGACAGCGCTTGGAACTGCGTCCCAATAACCTCCTCGGGTTCTACACAAGTAGATAATGATAAGTTACTCACGAGCAAGGCCTGTTCTCCACAGACTGTGACAAGTTGATCGTTCTGAACGAACTTTAGCTTTTGGTGGAGGGTCGAAGTGACCGCTCCAGCCTGATGTATCCAAGGTCTTCCTAATAAACAACTGTATGTTGCCCGGATGTCCATGACCTGGAAAGTGACTTGGAAAGTGCGAGGACCGATAGTTATGGGAAGATCAACTTCGCCGATAACTATTTTTCTGGATCCGTCGAACGCTTTGACGACGACCTCGCTGATTCTCACCGGAGGGCCTTTGAATGACAATTGCATTAAAGTGGACTTCGGCATAACATTCAGGGCTGACCCTGTGTCTACCAGTACGCTGGCTAAAGCATCGTCCTGGCAGTTAACTGTAATGTTGAGTGCCAAGTTATGACGGCGACCCTCTTCGGGTAATTCCTCATCACTAAATCCCAAATTATTGCAGGAAGTGATGTTAGAGACAATGCTATCGAACTGTCTGATTGTTACATCCTGTTCCACAAAGGCTTGCTCCAAGACTTCCTGTAGAGCCTCCCTGTGGGCTTCTGAACTGAGTAATAGTGATAATACCGAGATCTTTGAAGGAGTCTGTAACAGCTGATCAACAATGTTATATTCACTCCTTTGGATGAGCTTCAGCATCTCATCATTATTTTTCGAAAGTTTCAGGATTACTGGATTGACCGACTGATGGATCAGGAGCTTCTGTCTGAAGTTCCTTTTCCTTGTTAGGTTCTCCAACTCCTCGGTTGAAGATTCGACTGCTCCGTGTTACACGACTGATGTCTGCAATATTCACGACGGAGGGCAATGGAATTTCCTTTCCATTTTCAACTATTGTTTCACCGTATTTGTAAGGGATCGCCTTAGCTGATTCATACGGTAGTGGTCCCAGTAGATAGATGACTATGAGAACCTTCTGATTTTTCTGACCTTCATAAGTAATCTCGATCCATTCCCGGTTGGGAGCTCTAGATTCGTCAAGCAGAGGGATGATGGCAAAAACATCCCTGGTCTGGTGACGACCAGAGATTGTGACAACATCCTCGACTTGACTGGCAAGGTAGCTCGGCGTCCAGTTGATGGGTACAGAACCCGGATATGGCCGAATCTCTCCACGATCCACCTGACCCTGAAGAGCTGCTCTCACAAGGTAACACCCTTGGTTACTTTCTGAACAGACACTACAATGGTCATAATTGTGTGGTGGCACCGGGCCACGCCCACTTTGAATACAATGTAACCTCACTAGGTTTGCTTCCAGAGATCGAACATCCTGACTCTGACGTCGAGTAGGATTCCTGTTACTGATACTAATTTGCTGAGTATCTTCATCCATATGGATTGGCATCCACCAGTGATTTAACAAGTGCTGAAGTGCCTCCTGGACAAGGGTACAACGTCGATCGTTTTCGCAACCTACTTTACAGCTTTGATAGTCGTGTGATATTAAGAATCTGAGTCGGACCTGCTCAGCATATAACTCTACCAGGTTGGTATTCATCACGCAAATATCGAAGATCTGAACCATGTTGATCTGATAAGGGTTCCTATCATGGTAGTATTGGATCCATCCAAGATCCATCTGACACTGGAGGGCCTCTTGTATGAAAGAGGATCCCTGTTTGTTTACCAAGCAAGTCAGACAAGAACTGTAATCGTGTCGTGGCAGATTATGATACTGGCTTTGCCTTGAGTGCATTGCCACCAAGTTGGCATTCATCGCATGAATGTCGTGGTTCTGAATGACGTTGGAATTCGTATAGACCATGTTAACTCCACGAACTCGGTGCTCTTGGATCTATCCGAGATCCATCTGTTCCTGTAGAGCTGATCGCACTACCGAACATCCTTGATTGCTTTTAGAGCAGACATCACATTGATGATAATTATGAGGTGGCACATGGCCATATCCACTCTGTCTACAATGCATCTTGACCAGATCGGTCCTCAATAAGAGTACATTGTGAATTTGATAGACATTGTTAGACTCTTTCTCAATCAGGTTGACTGCAGCTTTCTCGTGTTGAGGCAGCGGGTTCGTGAGAATATTGGGATTCGTATCTTTGAAAGATAAGAGCCCGGTCCTAACAAGCTTTTGCACGTCAGATTTGAAATTGAGATAGTTCTCTATGTTATGCCCTGATCCTCCTTGATGATAAGGGCATGTCTGGTCCACCTTAAACCAAAAAGGCGGATTTTCTGGTACTGTAAGAGGAGACTTAGTCTGGATGTGCCCCTTAGCCAGTAGTAACAGAAATAGTTCTGCGTGCAACATGGGTATAGGATCAAACCCTGATGGTCGTGTTGTACGGTTGTTATTGTACTGAGGACGAGTATGCTGAAGAGGCTGCTGTGTCCTTTGCTGATTAGGTTGGCTCTGCGCAACCTGAGGTTGATACGTAGGAATAGGCGCAGGGCTGATAGCAGGAGTTACAGCTGCTACCGGCTGATAACGTCGCCTTTGCTTTCCGAGAGAGATATTCCCAATATCCTGCTCTTTTTTCTTAGGGAGAGCACTACCGTATCGTTTTGTACTACTCGATGATCCAGCGTCTTTTGCCAAATGTCCTTCTCAGACGGCTTCCTCAAGACGAACTCCCATGCCCACCATCTCGGTGAAGTCACTGGGCGCACTGGCAACCATTCTGTCGTAGTAAAATGAGCTTAAGGTCTTTAAGAAGATCTTTGTCATCTCTTTTTCCTCAAGAGGTGGACAAATTTGAGCGGCAATTTCACGTCATCTCTGGGCGTACTCCTTAAAGGTTTCCTTGTCCTTTTATGACATTGATCTGAGTTGATCTCTGTCCGGTGCCATGTCTAAATTATATTTGTATTGTTGGACGAAGGCAGTACCAAGATCTCTGAATGTGCTAATCGTAGCACGGTTTAAACCCATGTACCATTTAAAGCGGCACCGGTTAAACTATCCTAAAAGTAGTGAATCAGTAGGTCCTGATTCTCAGTCTGAGCTGACATTCCCCGAGCGTACATCACCAGATGACTCTGAGGGCAGGAGTTACCCTTGTACTTTTCAAAGTCGGGCACTTGGAACTTGTGCGGGACTTTCACATTGGGGACCAAGCAGAGATCTGCGGCGTCCTTTCCAAATAGATCCTGACCGCGAATGGCATGCAGTTCCTTCTGCATTTCCAAGAACTGTTCCTGGAATTCATCCATTCGGTCAAACATAGTTTCCTTTTTACCAGAAGGTATCTGTAGAGTCTGTCCTTCCGGGACAGTGTACACCACAGGGGGTGGTACCGTGACTACGGCAGTGAGTCTTGGCGTTTCCCGATGTTTGTAACCTTCAGGAGTCTTCAGTATGTCCCTGGCATCTTCGCTTTCCCGAAGTCTGTAACCTTCAGGACCAGTGGCATCTGTCGCGATTCCCTGATCTTCAACGATCGGCGGAACATATCCTTCCGGGATATAGTTTGCAGGCATGCCCCAGGGACGGTCTTTCGACATTTGATACCTAGGATCAAACTTCTCCACTATGGGCGCTGAGGTGATTTCCGAGATCACAGTCCTTTGTAGCTGAGCTTCTGCCATGGGTTGCATGTCGTTACGAAGCTTTCTCATATCCTCTCTCAGAGCGTCGATCTCTTCTTTCAACTCTCTGTTCTTTTCCTCAAGATCATCCATCTTTTTCTGACGATTACCCCGAGTATTCTACGAGTGAGACAGTTTGACTCTAGAACCGAGACACAAACGTGAGATTCGTAGGTAAGAAGAATACGTGATGTGAGAATGATGAATGCAATGATTATATTAATTATTTTTTGGTTTAATCAAAATAAACTTCGACAATTAGATTGCAAATATCAAACGGTGGGGAAATCCCTTTTTATTGAAATCAAAGGATTACAAAAATAGAAATACAGTAGATTACAAGGTGCAGAAACAGAAACCTAAGCTAATGGGTCCCGAGTCCTCTCTGAAGAGAAATCGGGTGCTGACGCTGGTACTTTTCTTTTTGTTAGTCCTTTAATTTTAAGGGTTGGCATTAATTTTGTAAAACAAATAATAGCAGCAATATGTCAGATAGGATAGTTTATCTTGCTAAAGAAGAACAGGTTGAGCAAGAAGTCCTAGTGTGCATTGGAACATATTGAGCTGAAGTAGTTTTAACATCTGGAACAACATGTCGTATCAAGATGTCCCATGCAGGTTCATTCGACATCGCGCTAGAACTGAAGAGAATTTAGAATTCTGTTATGTCTTAACAGATGCAGAAGATTCAGGAAACAATATGCAAATTCCATGTGGCGCTGAATTAAAAGGTCAGAAGAATCAAGTCTGAAATTGAGAAGAATATGAGAAAATATACACTTTCTAAATATGGAGATATTTTAGGAAGTTAAAGATTGAAGTCCTATTATGTAGCAGAAGTCTCTGCTGATTTGTAGCAGCTCATTTGCTGTGTTTTTATAGGCCCAAAATCCAGTTGGGAATAGGTTATATATAGATACATTGTAACCTAGTTTTGTAACGCAACCAAAGATGTAAAAGTTCTAGTATTAGGGTTGGTTCCTTTACCACTCGACCTGTGAGTTGGACAGTTTGTTAGTGTGATCCTCGAAGCTATTAAATAAGAGGAGTATTGTTCTTGGAGGAAGCTTCTAAGTAACTCTAAGTCGTGTCTTGGAAGGGTGTCTTCCTTGTGGAACTCTTGTATAGGTAAAGAGTCATTGATGCAGTGTCGGATAGTCGACTGCTAGACATCATTGCGATGATTGGGAGTGAGAAGAGTTTCTCATATCTAGAGAGGATCTAGGTAGAAGGGTCATTGGGTAGTGATTGAGTGATAAGCTGTAAACGGAGAGTTTAGCTTTGAATTGATACTACTAATAGTGGACTTCATCCCTGGCTTGGTAGCCCCCAGAGTAGGTGTGTTAAACCGAACTGGGTTAACAATTCTGTGTGTCTCATTTTTATCTTTTCAGTACCATGGTTATTGTTATATACCTTGCCCTTTGTGATCATGTCAGACCAGATGTCGAACGGCATGTTCTAGGACATCTGAATTCTGCACATGTGCCAGAATTTCAATTGGTATCAGAGCAGGTCATTCTGTTCTGTATCTGGATGAGATCCAAGGGAAGATAATTTCTGGTTCATGGTCAATGTAGAAGCTTTCTACTGAAAAGTTGTTTGAACTTGGAGAAGTTCATATAGGTGTGAGAATGGTCCCTAGAAGTGGATGATGGACTGTTCGTGACAGACAGTGGCAGGTGCTGAAGGCTTAGAGGTTTGGTTGAAAAGCTATTATGTTGTGGTTTGATTTATTTTCAAACCTGTGGTGTCACCTGGATTATGATGATAGGGCTGATATATGACACCTGAAGGTTTTGAGGAGTGGGTGTTTTGATCCACTGTGTATCTATCTGAAAACTCCTTAGGTCGCAATTGACAAGGTTGTTCTTCTCTAAATGTATGTACTATGGCGATGGGATATATGCATGACTGCTTTAACTTACTGTGTCAACGATACTTGAAGTTTATTGTTCAAGTCCACTCATAAAGGCATTGATAAGTGAAGTTGTAAGGAAGAGAAGTAATCTACTTTTGCCTCTATTCCTAAAAGGGCTAATCTCCAGTCTTTGATCTCATGATGTGTTCTCTGGAATGATGTCCTGTCTTATGTTAGAACATCACGTCAGAATTGTGCTGAATTCTGTTGTCTGAAGGAATGGCATAGCAGATGCTCTGGGTGCTAAACTAATGTGGTTTGATCACATGAGTTTGGAACCTACTCCTGATCTGGAAGAGGAGGCATCTGGGTGGTATGTCTAAGAAGGTTATGGCCCTGGAACTTATCTTAGATGTGTGAGTTGGTCAAGGTGTGATCAACATATTATTTACTCCTGAGGTCAGATTATTTCTGGTCCTTGCTGCAGGAGTGAAGAACCTGAGATCTCAAGAAGTATTCTCGCTAGCAGACTACTTGGACATGAAGAACAAGGATCAAAGAGGCATGATTTTCTCTGGAAGTATCATCTGAATGATCGTGTGAAGCTAGACTAGTACTGACTGTGTGTGATTCAATCATAGCCTGTGCTGCTGTTAAAGGTGATTGATTACAGATTGGAGAATTGGATGAGAGAATACTACTTTCATGTTTCTGTGATGGGTGTTTCTGGTCCCGAGGTTTAAAGGGGGAAGGTTGGAGATTCTGTTTTGGAATGTGGTGTTTTTCTTAGTGCAGCTGGATTCTGTTCATGATGTCAAGACTGATGTCTTAACATCTATTGGCAAAACATTGTGTTCAGAATGTTATGGTGTTTGTCTCCTGAGATCACAAGTCTCTACTTGATTTTTGTACTGATGTGAGGGTCTTGCAGTAGGTGAATGTGTTCAGCAGGTGTGTTGAACAGAGAGTGCGCTCTTGAAGACATGAAGATGGGATTCATGTTCTCTATTCATTTAAGGTATTCTTCTTGCAAAGGAGTACTGGTTGTCTTAGATAGAGAAAAGTTGATCAGATTGGGATCATGTGAGTATTGGTACAAGTGATGATTGTGCTCAACTTGTGAGTTGAACAAAGAGTGAGCTCTTGAAGACATGAAGATGCGTCTTATGCTTTCCATTCTTCAAGGTATGAAGAAGCACATGTTATTCTTGATAGGGGAGGAATGTTATAATTTTATGCAGCTGGACGTGTGATGTTAAGGGGGAGATTGATAACTCTGCTGCTTTTGGTGTTGGCACTTATTTTGAAGCAAATTAGGTATTTGCATACATAAAGATTAAGTGTGCTGTGATGTGTCTTGTGCAGTTGTGATCCTTATTGCACTTGTATAGTTTAATGGAACAGAATTAAAACAGAAATTTATTGAATTTTTGAAAGCATACAAGATTAGTAAAAACACCAAACAAAGGGTCTAAAGGTTATCCCAACCCCCCGAATCAAGAAATGTTTTCCAATCTTCGTCCCATTCATCATCAGAAGCTTGAAGTTGCACTTGGTTTTTCTTGATGGTCTTCATCCTTGTCTCTGATGTCCTTCGTGTTCTTGTTGCTCCTGAAGTTGCTCCAGCTGTGGACAGTGTTGTGTTCTTCAACTTTTATGGATCTGGCTTCTTGACTTCCTGCATGTGCCTCTTTCCTGCATTCCTGTTAGACTGACTCATGATTCTTTCCGTGGTGTGATGATAGGAGCAAGGAGGCTTGTTCTTTATAATGGATAAAGAGTCATTTTTTGTATCGCCTGACCAGTCAAAGTAGTCTTTGGCGTGGGAATTTGTTCTTGGGAACCTATTCCTTTGTCACATTGGATGCCAGAACGGTGTGCCTTGGTAGAAGTTGTCCTAGTGTACCTAAAAGGATGAGCCTAGGTCTTGTCTTGTCTAGTTGTCTGTTGTGACTCCCTCTAGTTTATCTTTGGTAGAGCTGCTGATTGTGATCAAGTGGTTGTGAATACCTGAATGAAATACAGAAGGTGTGTTCTCTTGTCTTGTGCTGATGTCCTACATATTGGTTGTTGTGTATCATACTTGTGGAGTTGGAAGAAGCAGTATTATCGTCTGAAGTGGTAGTTCTGACATAATGTGGATTAGAATGGGCAGATTCTAATCTTGATGGTAAGTAGTTCTGGAAATACATGGCTACTTTCATGATGAAAACTTCATTAGGAGCTTGTGAATGTAAGGTCAGAAGGTCGTAAAGAGCATTGATTATTAAGGTTGTTGTCTATAGCCTATTGCTTAAGTGTGCTGAGTTCTGTGTAGCCTGTGTGCTGTTCAAGTTTGTGCAGTGTGATGTCAAACATCTTGATGGGACATATCATAGCTGTGTGAAGTTAGTGCCTATGCAGGAGAGGTCTGAAAAGCAGAATTGGTGTATCTGGGTGACTTTATTTTTCTCTGCTGGTTTGAAGGAAGCTAGAAGGGATTGTGAGAAGTCATCTCAGTATCCAACGGACAAGAAAATGTGCTTGGAATGTATAAGTTTATGTGGAGTCTTGGGTTGATAATTTTATGCGCAAGCAGACAAACTGTTTTGGTAAGATGTCAAAACATGATACAAGATATGTTTCTCTTAAGCCAAACAAGGAATTATTCTGGTCGGTAGTGCAAGGATAAGGTGAAACACGTGTCTCTGCCTATGCATGGAACGTTATTGGATTAATTTATGGTAAAATTCAGTTGAGAAACATTTAAGGCAGTCAAGGCAGTTTTGGAAGGTAGGCATTGAATTTGAATGCAGTTTTTGATACCTAAAATAGCGTTTCTTTGACCAAGAACCTTGACATATTCAAGGCTCGTTAATTCCAAAGTTACTGGTCAGCTATTTATAGGGGTTGTTCTCTTCTCCTCCAGCCAAGTGAGTGTTCTTGCTTTACAAGTCTTATGGCGTTTGTTCGTGTTTGGATTAGCATCACTTGGATCTGGTTCTGTGAGGGCCTTCTTTGCTAATTTTTTGCTAAAAAGGGGGAGAAAGGGTGTGTGAAATGGGTTGTGCAGATGCCTTGTCTGCAGTCTGGAGTTCCAACTGTGTGTAGAGATGTCGAAGAGGGTGTCCCTTCCTTGAGTTGGTGTTGAGTTCTTTGTGACTTATGTCCTGAGTTATGAACACAGTTGTGACTTGTGTTCTGAGTTACCTGGGTTAATAGGTTGAAACTTCTTAAGTTTCATCTTATGCCATAGGTCGACTGGGGGCGTCTGATCAATTAAGGTGTGCAGAAATCTCTTATGCCACCATTGGTCTTTTATGTCAAGACAGAAGTTTCTTTTCTGGAGGAGTCTTCTACAATGAATTCGGGTCTGAGTTGAAAGGAAAAAGAAATGTGTTGTATTAAGGGGGAGTGTTAAAAATCTTCTTCCTCATGTACACCAGATATCTTCTTCCTCAGGTGCATCAAATGACTTTAGGACTTTCTACTTCTCAAGTCCTAATATGCTGCCTGAAGTTGTTGTGCTGTGGTGCCCGAAGGTGATGCTTGAATATTTGTCAAACATGATGTCTTAACATCATTCAAGTATTCCTAAGAAGATGATTCTCCTTGATTGCTGTTCTCAGTAGCTACTGATGGCTACTGTTAGGTTCAGTAGTTGCTGATGACTACTGACAGTAGTATAGAGTTGTGATTGCTGCTGTAATTTGAGTTGTAATGTTTATGTATTTGTTTTAGCCAAAATTTGCCAAAGGGGGAGAATGTTAGTCCTATTATGTAGCAGAAGTCTCTGCTAATTTGTAGCAGCTCATTTGCTGTGTTTTTGTAGACCCAAAATCCAGTTGGGAATAGGTTATATATAGATACATTGTAACCTAGTTTTGTAATGCAACCAAAGATGTAAAAGTTCTAGTATTAAGGTTGGTTCCTTAACCACTCGACCTGTGAGTTAGACAGTTTGTTAGTGTGATCGTCGAAGCTGTTAAGTAAGAGGAGTATTGTTCTTGGAGGAAGCTTCTAAGTAACTCTAAGTCATGTCTTGGAAGGGTGTCTTCCTTGTGGAACTGTTGTATAGGTAAAGAGTCGTTGATGCAGTGTCGGATAGTCGACTGCTAGACATCATTGCGATGATTAGGAGTGAGAAGAGTTTCTCATAGCTAGAGAGGATCTAGGTAGAAGGGTCATTGGGTAGTGATTGAGTGATAAGCTATAAACGGAGAGTTTAGCTTTGAATTGATACTACTAATAGTGGACTTCATCCCTGGCTTGGTAGCCCCCAGAGTAGGTGTGTTAAACCGAACTGGGTTAACAATTCTGTGTGTCTCGTTTTTATCTTTTCAGTACCATGGTTATTGCTATATACCTTGCCCTTTGTGATCATGTCAGACCAGATGTCGAACGGCATGTTCTAGGACATCTGAATTCTGCACATGTGCCAGAATTTCACTTTTCTTTGACCGAGGCTCTCGGGCCGTTGTCGGGTTGTCATTCCTTTGCCAAGTGAAAGGAGCGAGCAAATTCCTTTGGTCATCCTGATTATCCACAGCATGTTGCTCTAAAATCTCAATCAGAGTGTCCTTATCTTTCAGCAGTTGCTGTATTTTGATGCACTCTATGTTGAGGGTGCAGTATTTGTTCTTCCAAGACCTTCTTTCCCTTTGAACTTTGTTGAGAGTAACCTGAAGCTTTTCAGTTTCCGTCATGAAGTACATGACAGATTCCCTTGGCGGAAGAACTCTGTGACGAGGATAAGGCATCTTTAGCTTGAGAGCTCTAGTTTGTACCCAGTGGAGATAAGGCTCCACCGAGACACAGTCCGGTTTTCCTAGAGACTCCCGTCCTTTCTTATGAACATGTTTCCAAGCATGCACTATTTCCATCTTTAGTGCTCTGTCATTTTCTCCTTCCTTGAAGAAAAGACCTTCCAGATGAACACCCCGTGGGACGTGTCTCATCGGGTATCCAAATTGACGACGAACAAGAATTGGATGGTAATTGATTCCTCCCTTAGTTCCTATAAGGGGTACGTTGGGGAAGTTTCCACAACAGTTAATGATCCCAATTCCATCATAAATCCTATTGCACCAATCTATGTCAGAGTTGGTGAGAGACATGATCTTTTACGAACAACGTAAGGCATTCTTGTGATCCCAGAAAGCAGCAGACTTAGGTAAATGGGAGATAAACCATTTGTAAAGCAAAGGTACACAACATGTGATCTCCCCTCCGCTGTACAAATTCCCTAAGTGTACAGAATGATACGCATCTGCGAGCAAAGTCGGCACAGGGTTTCCAATGAGAAAAACCTTAATAGCGTTAATATCGACGAAGTTATTAATGTTGGGCAACAAAAATAATCCGTAGGTGAGTAAAACAAAGATGCTTTCAAAAGCAGTCTCGTTCCCTATACTAGCGAAGTACAGAGCTTTCTTTGTTAAGAACTGGGCTGGCAAACCTTGTATGCCACCCTTAGTGGTCATGTGAATCCTGACTTCTGACTCATCCAAATGAATTGCCCTTGCAATGGTATGATCCTTTGGAATTTCTTCCAGTCCAGAAAATGGAGCTCGATCAGTGATATGTAAATCGATCAGATGAGAATACTCCTCCAGTGTTGGTGCGAGCTGGTAATCCGGGAATGTGAAGCAGTGATAGACCGGATCGTAGAACTGAATGAGCACATCCATGATTCCCTCAATCACATGGACCCTTAATAGAGGTAGCAGACCTCCGTACTTGGCTCTGAAAGCCTCTTGGTTTGTGATCATTCTCGCCAAACCTCTCAAATCCTCTAGTTTTGGAACCTTGAAGGTGTACTTATGAGTTCTCCTTCTACTGTAATCCATTAGCGCAATCCTTTTCTCTGATTTTTGCAATCACAGTCTTAGTTTAATTTGAAAAACAGAGAGACTAGAAGAGAAGAATTTTTTGAATGTTTTAATGTTTTTCAGATGAATACATGAATGCAGCACACAAAAACATAGAAAAAACATGGGGTCAAAGGGTCGTTGTCATGAAGTCAAGGCTCTACCCATCCCCAAAGGTTTATACTAGTGACTTTTGTACCTGTCTCTCATCATCATCAACTCTTGTCAAGAAAACACCAGCGGGCCGGGAACCTTGCTAGGTGATGTTTTTTGAAGAGTCCTCAGAAGAGGGTGGCATCGCATGACAACTATTTCCGATAGCCTCTGCGCCACTAATTTGCTCCTCAGCTTCTCAGACTTCACAATCGACCCATTGCCTGTGAGAGGGAATGGGTTACATTGGGAAGCCTCCACTGAGGTTGATGGTCGACCTCGTCGCCATCACCTATCTTAAGTGTATACTCAATCTTTCCACATGCGGTATCACACGCATTCCCATTAGCAGAAAAATAAACATATATATCAATCAGGAAAAGCAGTATATATATTTGTCCTAATCATCCTAGACCTTTAAAGCTATGAATCCTATGTTCCTGACAGAAAATGGGTTCCCCGGCGGAAGCCCCCAATCTGTGGTTTTCACACAAGAGAAGAGAAAAAAAGGGTAGAAGAGACCCACGGTGGGCGCTACTTTTAAAGTTTCCACCTAATGGATGGGAAGAGAACAAGATCTCGCTACAAAGGTGAGATAGATCCTAATGACACGTCCCTAGCAGAATCGCCACGTCCCCAGCAGAGTCGCCATTTTTCTGTAGCGAGCGATTTTGGATGTGGTTGCGAAGCACTATCGCTCTTTGGTATCTACAGCTCGATTCATTTTTTATCCTATTCAAGCTGATGAAGGAAGGGAAATAGATGTCTCAAATTAACCCTGCTTGCAAACTGAGGTTAAACAGTCAAAACTGTTGGTTTACAGATGCTACAAAGATTCGGGGTCTCTATTAGGTTTATTTTTTTAAAAGTGGTGTTCGGTTAATTGGTGGGAGGTTAAGATGTTAGGACAGATATATGAAAGTATGGGATTTTGGGTTTTTGTTTAGTGTGCTCGCTAAGATTTTTCTTTCAATCTTATGCCTACGTATTCCCGTTTACCGAAACAGGGAAATCAGAGCGTTCGTAGTTCCTCTTATTCTATGGGAGGAAACGGTGTTTTGGTGTCTTGTTCAAAGCCCAAGACGTGAAGCTAAAGGTGGTTTGTATCTTGTTTAAATCCCAAGATGTGAAGCTGAAAGGTCTATTTGTATCTTGTTCAAAGCCCAAGATATAAAGCTAAAAGGGTGTTGACTTTAGAGAGAATTTGTCATCTCTAAAGAGGGGGTTGTATGTCACAACTGTTTATAAAGGAGAATTAATTTAACCGGGATGTGTGAATCCGGCAATGCCATAATTTCCTTTATAGGAGATTTTTAACCTGAAGGAGATTTTTAACCTGAAGGAGATTTTTAACCTGGAGGAGAAGACTTTAACTCAGTGTAGAGCAATGATATCTTTCCTTAGGAATTTCTCATGCTAAAGGAGGGACAGTGGCATGGATGTAAATGATCCAGAGGCTTGCCACTTACAACAATTAGATGAAGGGGAAGGAGTTGTTGATGTTTGTGTACTATGAACGAGGCACAACTTTGATACTAAAAGGTTATTTGGATCAACCAGTGGTTTTCTTATACAAAGCCTAAGAGGAGGCTATGGGCCCAACAATAGGGTGTTTTTATGTGTCTCGTACGAAGCCCGAGAGAGAGGCCAAAAGGTTTTGACTTGACGATGGAGTCTTTTTGGTATCTCGTATGAAGCCTGAGATGGAGGCTAAAATTGTTAGCTCCGCTGGGGAGAATCATTGTACAAAGCCCAAGAGGGAGGCTATGGTGCTGTTTCAGTTGAGTGACAGGTCCAGTATGCTGATTTAAAGAGAAAATCAGTTCTTATATGAGTAACACTGTACTCAGGGATTTGATTCAGGGGTATTTCCTTTTCTTTGAGGGAACGGGAAATCCAAAGGGTATTGAGACTGTCCAAGTCTACAGGTTTCCTTCCTATTTAACGAAGGGGTCACTTGAGAATGTCTTTGAGACTCAAGGATATTAGACTGTCCGTGTCTAGAGTTTCATCTTTTGTACTATGCTTTGAGAAACAGTAGTAGACTCTTTGAAAGGACTGTTCTATGAAGATGACTAGGTTCTGTTCCTATACCTCTAGGAGGTCGTCGGGACAATTTGTACGAAGCCCAAGAGGAGGCTGGAAGCTTTTAAGAAGCCGAGTGGTCCTTGTACTAAGCCCAAGAGGAGGCTATCATTCCCGGAGGAAGAGATCATTATAGGAAGCCTAAGAGGAGGCTGTGAATACTTCTAAGAAGTCGATGGGTCCTTGTACTAAGCCCAAGAGGAGGCGGGGATGCTTTTAGGAAGCCTGTGGGTCCTTGTACGATGTCCAAGAGGAGGCCGATGCTTTTAAGAAGCCCGTGGGTCCCCAAACCCCGAGAAATTCAAGACAGGCTATTCACAAAGAATAGATCAAACCAGGAAAGTCCGAGAATTTGGAAGAAACTCAAGAGATGCCATTCACGGAGAAAAGATCATCTCTGGGGAATAGAGTTTCTTGACAAGTGCTTTTAAGAAGCTTGTGGGTCCCCAAACCCCGAGAAGTTCAAGACATGCTATTCACTGAGAATAGATCAAGTCAGGAAAGTCCAAGAATTTGGAAGAAACTCAAGAGATGCCATTCACGGAGAAAAGATCATCTCTGGGGAGTAGAGTTTCTTTGACAACTTCTACGAGTGATAGTCTATGAAAGGGTTCACCGAGAATGCTGCCTTTCATGTCTCCATATTGTTTAACCCCAAGAGGAGAGAAGACTGTGTCTGGTAATCCTATGGGGATCTAGTTTTGACTATTTAAGAGTGATCAACGGGGTCAATGCTAGACGTAGTTGCCGGGGAAACTCTAAATATCTATACTATTATTACACAATTGATATGAGTTTATGAAAGAAGACTTACAGCGAAACAGCCCCACAATACAGTTTATATGTATATGAAAGCGGTAAATGAAAGCGTATAAACACTTACTCGGTTGTAGAGCTTCCATGCTGTTTGGTTAGTTGCTCAACAAAGACAGATTGAAAACAACAGTATATTCAAAATCAAAGGAGGAAGTGCTTTGAAAAAGAAAGATTTGGGGCTTACAGCTCAAGGAGAGGCCCAGGGTTTTACCAGTGATTGCACTGTTGAATTTGTATAGAGGGACTTATACAAGTGACTGAGGCCCAAAAAGGTTTTCTGTACAAAGGGATGGGTCTTACACTCTCTCAAGAGGCCCAAAAAAGTTTTTAAAGAAAAAGAGTTGGGCTTATAACACGAGGGTAGGCCCAAATGATTTTTCCGTTTAAAATGGCGATCGCGCCGAGGTTTTCTTTTAACGCAGAGGGACTTATACAATAAGTGAGGCCCAAAGTTGTTTTTGGTTAAAAGGGGATTGGGTCTTACACTCTATTAGAGGCCCAAAAGTTTTGAATGGGTCTTATAGCTCAAGGAGAGGCCCGGATGGTTTATTTTTAAACTGGCGACGATCGTGCCGAATTTAAAAATGTACAGAGGGACTTATACAATAAGTGAGGCCCAAAATATTTCTGTACAAGTGGGTTGGGTCTTACACTCTAATAGAGGCCCAAAATTTTTTGAAAATGATTTGTGAGGGTTGAATTAATCAAAAACCCTAATTTATTTCCAAAATGTATTTTAATTGAATAAAAATTCAATTAAAATGATCAAAAATTGTTTAACATGTGGGAAACAAATTATGATCTTGGATTAATGCTTCAAAAATCAAGTACTGACCTACAAAATAATTAGAAGTCATTAATCTTTACAAAATCAAGATGGAAAAAATATTTTAAATGTCAAAAACAATTGAAATATTAATTTTTTGCAAAAATATCAATTATATGAAATAAATAATATTTTTGGGATTTTTTGGAAAAATAAAATATCTCAACATTTTTGTGAATTATTAAAAAAAGAATCAACTCAAAATCATTAAAACTCAGAGAGAAATTAATTTTTGAATCAATTAAATAAAAATCACAAAATTCAAATATTCAAATGTTGGAAAATGGCGCCAAGAACAAGGGCAAGAACACGCGCGTGTTCTGAGTTTCCCAGATTTGCATTTTCTATCCAATCTCACTGAATACTTAATCATATCATGCAATCCACATACCAATCAACTCGTTTCAACCTCACGATCATGTCTATGATAATTAATTTCATTTAAATTAAACATAAAACAAGAAATCATGAACAATCCTCAAGAACCCTAGATTCTGCATGAAGGCTGGGATTTTTGATACACGATTCAAACAATGCAATTAATTGAGGAGAAACATTCCATGCATGATTATGAACATATGGCCAAATTATTGTGCAGCAAAAATTGCATGGATTGAGAGATGACCAAGTTTAGGCTTACCTCTAGGTCGTGACAGCAAGAGCAAACTGATTTCTCAGTTGGAGGTGTTACAGATGAGTTGTGATGATCTGAACAGCTTCCCTACACCCTATGGAGTGTGTTTGAATGCTTGGACTTGATTGAAACTGGCTGGATCACTTCATGGCATCTCAACTGCAACTTGGTTAAAACCTTGAGCAATTGACTGGTGATTCTGAGAAATCACTGTTTCAGTTGTTGTTTAAGTGTTTGATCAGCTCATATGTGATGTATATGAGGTGTGTGTGTGATTGGTTTGATTGGAAAAGCTCTCAAACTCAAAACCCGTTAGTGACTTGCCTTAGAAGGCACAATTGGAGTGAAAAAAGAGATTTTGAGGAAAGCATCTATTTGATGGCTTTGGTGTACTCAAACTGATCACAATTGAGCTCTATTTATATTAGAGCAAGTTTGTTTTGCAAGGAATAGTGAATGGTGTAACGCCCTGATTTGTTTAATTGCATTTATTTATTTCATTTATGTGAATTTTGTGAAATGTGTGAATTTATTGTATTTTACCTGCTAATTGAGTTAATTAGTTAATTTCCCTGATACGAAAAATATTTGCAATAAATTATAATTTCTTTTCAACTTTTATTTCCCGAAATATATTTCATCGGTATGTTTATGTTTTATCGCATTTTGAGAGCGTTTGGGAGATATTTGAGCTGAGGGGTATTTTGGTCTTTTTGGGGGTAGATATTTTTATAATTAGAAAGTGGAGAGAAAAAGAGAGGAAAGAAAAATAAAAGAAAGAGAAGAGAAGAGAAAGGAGAATAAATAAAGAGAGAAGAGGAGAAAGAGGAAAAAGTGAAGATTCATCCGTTTCAAGCACGAATAATCGGGTAAGGGTGAGAAGTTTCAATTATATCTTGCTTGTATATGTATATGTGTGTGATTGTGTGAATGTTTTCTTGTTTTTCTATAGTTTTCCAATTCTAGGTTGAAATGAGAAAAACGATTAGAAATCGATGTTTTCACGGACGAAAGTCGGAATAAATCGCGTAGTAAAGTCGTGTGATGTTGGGTCTTGATTTAGCGTGATCGTTTGATTGAATCGAGTTGAATTTGTAAATTTTGTGTTTTTTTGATATATATTGATGTTTTTGTGCAAATTGATGTTGTGATCGAGTAAAAATGTTTGGATATGTCTGGTAACATTGGTATAGGTTGATATTTAATCGGGTAAGGATAGGAATTAATCGGGAATGGTTATTGGTGTGTTTTCGAGTGGTTTTGAGCGAGTTTGGAGTTGGGATAAACTGATAAAATTATGTTTCAAAATATTTCAAAAATGGAAAATGTGTTAGATGGCTTTTTAATGGTGGAAATATTGGAGTATGTTGAATTCTGAGATCGCAGCTTTTTACGGAATCGAAATCGGAGGTCCGGAAGTCATTTAACGATCGAAAACTGAGTTTTTATCAAATTCTATGCAGTATGCATCGACCTAAAGCATATTTGCGTCGACCTAAAGAACCCTTGCGTCGACTCATGAGTCGGCCTGAGCATACTCGCGAGTGACACAAATTTTCCAAAATGTCCGATTTTGTTTTCCTCATAACTTTTGAACCGTAAGTCCGTTTTGACCCCCGTTTGAAGCGTTGGAAAGCTAATAAAATATTCTTTCTATTAAAAATGGTTTGGATGGTAAAAGAGGATTTAATTAATTCGTTTCTTTTGAAAAATAGTCGGGTTGTTGGGTTTTTGTCGTGTTAATTGTGTGCGATTGATGTGTTATCATGCTATATGCTTTTGATATGTAACGTGTAGCTTGTGTGATGTTATATGATGTGAATATACATGATGAAATGTTGTGATGATGGTTTGTGGCCTTGTGGTAAGTATGTGCATTGTTTTGGATTAGACTTCGATGCGTGATTAATGATGTTGTTGTGTGGTAAAATACCTTGTTTGATTGAATATCAATGTATGTTGTTATGATGTATTGTGGGTCGCCTTTATGGTGTGAATCCCTTGTGGAAGTAATTGTGATTGTATGGTTGTTGTGGTTTGTGGGTTGTGATGATATGCATTGTTTATGTGAAATTTCAATGTATGATGTTTGGTGGCCTTTATGGTTTGAAATGCATTGTTTGAATTGATTTGCAATGCATGAATGTGATGAGGTTGATTAATTCATATGGTTGACTTGTGAATGTATGGAATTGATGAGTTGAAATATATGCATGATTATGGTTGCATATATGTGTGAAGACGCATTTGATTGTCATGAGTCATTGTATGCTTGTAGCACCCCAAAATTTGCCCTCCTTACTTTATTACTAACTGGCTTATGTTTCATTTCATTTTTGCATTATCATGTGTGCATATCATTGGTTCTTAGCATGGGGTCAAGGTGCCTGAGGCAAGTTCAAGAGGAGAAGATGTTCTTCAAAGGGTCAAGCAAGAGAGTTCAAGTGGATCACTCTCTCCTAACCAGTGCAGAAACTAGGGTTTTGAGATTCTTGGGTTTATTGCTCCAATGGGCAAGTTTCTTGGGTTTTTATCATCACCAAATGGCATATCTTATCTTTGTTGGAGAGGATACACATCATATTCAGAGGAATTTGGATTTGGAGACTGTGATATTTCCTCCTAGACTGAGGGTACCTAAATTAGGGTTTGCTATAAAGTCAGTTTATTTCTTGTTTCTTGGGCAAGACTTAATTCCAAGGTATTCCTTGGGTCCCTAAGTATCTAGGAAGGGAAGATGGTCTATCAGTTTGGTTCAGGAGAAGTTCAATTGGCCAATGGATTGGGAATCAGGTGAATTGGGTAAAAGTCAACAGTGAGAGGGGAAGTCAACTGTGGAATTTTGAGGTTCTCTCAAAGGTTTTCAAGGTCTCACATCCTCATATGGTCTTCAAGGGTCAAATTTCATACCATTTATCAAGAATCAAGGGTTGGTACAAAAGTTACTAAATATGGAAATGACCTATAATTTGAAAGTTTCCTTTTTGGGCAAGTTCATACACTACATTCAACTTGACTTTTCATCATCAAATAAGCTTCAAATGGATTTCTCTCAAACATGAAAGTTGAAGATATTTTTCTCCTCTTTCCAACAAGTACTAGTGGGTCTCCATATCATTTGTGAAACTCAAGTTATGATCAAAAGAAGGCAAAGTGGTTTTTTAGGGTTTTCTCATGGTTCCATTTGCATTTTGGGACATAGTGACCTATAATTGATTCCATTGCTTCATGTCACATTCTAACATCAAAGAACATTCCTTAAGGATTATTTTGGGCCTTTGAATCAAGAAATTCCATGGCTTATTCATTACTTATCTTTCATTATGCAAAATTTCCAAATTATTGAAAACTCATGAACCAATACATCTCAAGGCCAAAATCAAATTCAGGTGTGATTAGCAATTGTTAAATAAGTGATCCATCATCAAGGGTTTGGATATACATGCATGGAGGAGGGTGTATTTCACATTATTAAATTTTCTAAAATCATCCAAAACTCATTAAACAAAGAATTAACAAGGCCCAAATGCTGATCAGTGGATTAAACCTAGGTATTTAAGATTACTCGTGCTAGGGTTAGAAGGAAGACACGTGATTTTGGAGAAGAAAAAAATTTGAACCCTAAAACTTGAATCATTCGTATCTCTCAATCAAGAAGAGCTTTTCCAAAACTTCTTTCACCATCAGAACCCTTGGGATCCCTAGAGCATGAAGCAATCATCATTCGCAGCTAATAGCAAGGATACAGTTGGCGTGATCTCAGGTTGGTGGTATTTTTCATGATCCTAAAACTCCCTTTTTTGACATGCATAATGATGTGTGATTGTTGCTGACAACCCTGATATAATTTGTTTTGATTTTAGACGTGTATTATGTGCATATGGTGAGATTTAAGTTTTGGACCCATACTTTGTTTTGTTCGAATCTCTTTGTGTGTTGATCATTTGCAAATTTTGATGTGATATTTGAGATCCTGGTGAAATTATAGACAAGATAGTGTATTCGCGTGCGTTTTCTGGTGAGTTTTTGGTTGCAGGTGGCCGGAAGTGGTGGCCGGAACCCTAGCTCCGGCGGCTGGTGAGGGTTCCGGCGAAATTAGGGTTTGAATGGGGAAGACGAAATCCCAGCCCTTCATTTTGTTGATCCAATGGTCCACGTAATGCCACGTTTTTTTAATTTTGTTTTTATTTTATTTGATTACATGTTCATTACCCCATAGTTGTTACCGTGTGCACCCAATCTTATTCTCCCATTTTAATTACTTTTTTCTAATGTTGACTGCTTCACGTGCGTCTGATGAATCGTGTGGCTGACATTGTGCCAACAAGTTAATGAAACCATGTGTCATGCACGTGGGATTCCATGGTGTGCTTAGTGGTTGCGTGTACGCGTGTGTATGTTAGTTATCATGTGCGTATTAATTTGGGCCATTGGTTTTGTTTACTTATTGATTGCTTTGACTTGATATGAAGCGCATGATTGATCCAATGGTTAATAGTGAATCAAATCAGTTGACTAAGCCCACGTGTGTTCTTTTCTTTTATTTTATTTTTGCTAATTGGATTTAAGATTTGGGCCTTCTATTCGCACCCCCACCCTTTAGCCCATTAACATTACTCAACGTGTTTTATTGTTATTCATACCCCCCACTCATCTTCTTTCCATTTTATTTTTATTTAATTATTGTATTTTCATTTTCATTTTTTAAAAATAGTTTCTTGCATCCAAAAATTACCAGAAAATTCATGAGTCATTTTTAGCATTTTATAAAAAATTTTCAATTTTTATTTTTATTTTTAACATCTGAAATAATTATTTGTTTATTTTCCTTTTGAATTTATTTCATGCATGCATACCATGACTTGTTTATTTTATTTCTCATCATCCATAAAACATTTAGAGCCCATTATTTTTGCATTATTTTATCAACACATTGAATTACATTAAAATATTTTTCTCTCATTTTTAAAATCATTTCATATTGCATTTTAGTCCTTTTCTTTAGCACACTGAACCATATTTCTCATCTGAATTTGCATAATTGTTTGAGTGACCTATCTTGGGAATTTTGGCATGAATTTTGGACATATTGTTTGCTTCTGGTTGAGATATGTTGATAATTAATTTGGTGATTTTAGAAGATGTTTTGCTAATTGTTTGATTGCTTTTATTTGAGGTCTTCTTGTATGCATATCTCTGATCATGTCTGGTTACCCGTTTGAAAAGGCACTTGTGCCATTGTTTTGGGATTGTGTTCTTTGACTTCTTGAACCATGTTTGAATTGTTATAGGTCACTTAATCACTATTATATGTCATTGTTTGGGTTTCATTTGCCTTAATGTTGCTCGTGTCTGTTTTGTACTAACCTTTTATGCAGGGGCTGAGGTAAGTTCTTTGAGGGTGTGGATAGCTATCCATGTCCACTCTCACTCTTTCTGTCTCTCATATTTTCTTTTCTTTAGGCTTAGGTTGTTGTCAAACCTCAATAACCATAGGACATCCATGCATGATAACATTAGGACTCTTAGTTCCCCTTTAGAGTTTCCTTTGTGTCTTCTCTCTTCTCGTCTCAAAACTTCTTGAAAACACTTAATAAGGATAAAGTGTATTGTGCACGAGCCTTAAGCGTGGGGAATGAGAAATGAGGGGCTTCCTCTCATCTTTCTAGAGTGCTTAGCGAGTGTCCTGTCTTGGGACGATTCATTAAGTATTCGTCCCTGTGCCCTAGACTTTGGTGCAATGCAAGTTATGAACTAACTCAAGTCACTTCTGTCCTAAAAAATACAAACAAACTTCAAACCTTTTTGTCCTTCGGGATTGTCAAACTAAAGGCTATTTTCAAAAAGGGCATGTTACTTTCCGTCTGAGTCGCAAACAGGCATCGACCCTAACTGCCGGACGCAGACTTAACGTCGCTCATAAAAAACACAAAAAGAACTTGGTCTGAACTACTTTGACTCTGAATTCCCCATTGCACAAAGGGGGTACGTAGGCCTAGGACGTCGACGTCCTACCGAGTCTGTCTTTATCTTCCCTTTCCTCGTGTCAGTACAGCCATAGACTTTAGGATAACTCACCCTTAGAATAGACAACAAGCGTTGATCCCATCGAGTACGATGGACGCGTGGGGTGCTAGCACCTTCCCCTCGCGTAACCGACTCCTGAACCCAGGCTATGGTTGCGATGACCATTCCTTTCCCTCTTCCTCAGGTTTATGCGGTGTTCCCTTTCCCCCTCTTGGGATAAATTTACACGGCTGGCGACTCTGTTTTCCGCGCCACTCTCGCGTTTGTACCTGGATGAAAATCCTGGGAGCGACAGCTGGCGACTCTGTTGGGGAATCTGGTTGACCTATGCTGGTCCATCCCTTTAGCGAGTCAATCCTAGCACTTGTTTGTTTTTTTTTTGGGTGTTTATTTGTTGTATATTACCGTTTTACAGATTTTACTACATTGCATTTCATTTTTATTACTGTCATACTGGATATTGCTGTGTTGTGCTGGCTGTTTCTGTTTTGCAGGTTGGGTTGTTCTGAGAGATAAGCCCAATACCCAGGCTTGAGTATACCCTAGGACTAGAGTGGAGAGTAGTGGGACCTACGTGCCCGCTTGGTACGTTTGCGTGTTCACGAAATTCACAACCAGACGAGGCTATCTTGGGACGCATTCTAGCGTGTGTGTCTTGCGCATGTTAGGATGTCGATCTAGAGAGCTGTCGACTCTGGTGACCGATCATCGAGGACCTTAGTGGAAACATCCCTCTTTAGTGGTGACAGTGGCAGACCACATCCTGTGGCAAACCCATTCGCACCCGAGGGCCCACTTTGGAACTCGCATAGGATGGCCCCTATCTTTTGAAGAGAATCAGTGGAGGCACTCCCCGATTGACGATAGTACTGTACCCCGAGGGATGAATGTACTATTGTTTCTCGACCTCAGTGCCAGAAGCTGAGGACCTTCCGTTTCGGAGAATCAGTTGAGGCCTCCTCGATTGATAATGATGTCAAACCAGAAATGGTGAACGTATCATCATTTCTCGACCTGAGAGCCCGGGATACTGAACATCCTAGTACCCACACGTGAGAGGGGATGGGTGTTTGCAGGTTTGCAGGTAACCGAAACCTTCAACCTACCCGATTTTTCTGGATTTCTCATCAATGTTTGATTATCTGGGTTCCTGGTTATCTCAGTGGTTCGGTACTTTGGAATTCTGGTTTTATGGGTTGTGGTTCTCGTTCAGTTAACAACACAGCACATCCAGCAGTGTTGCCTTGATCCCATATTTGCATGAGCATATCATTTTTCTTGCACTCTGACATGTTTGACATTTTTCAGGGCTTGCATCTTACTCTTGATTCCGGTTTTCTGAGGTTGCCTTGGCATGGATGTCCAGAGAAAGAAGACTGTTGCCTATTCATTCCCAAATCTGACCATAACGTTGATTCACAAGCTGATTAGTATGGCTGGTCCCGGAGTTCGTACAGAGTTCAGTGGAGGGTATGGGAGACTTCTGAAGTTTGTCTACAATATCTCCAAGTATGAGAAGGATGCCATTCATACACTTCTTCAGTTTTACGATCCGTCTTTGCGTTGCTTCACTTTCCCAGACTACATCTTGGCCCCAACGTTGGAGGAGTTCTCATTTATTTTGGGAATCCCCATCAGGCATGACATAGTATTCTTTTCTAAAGAACACCCCGGGATAAAGGAAATGGCTATTGCTCTTCATATTGGTGAATCCGTTCTGAGCAGTAATATTGAGGAAAAACAAGGAGCTAAGGGTTTCTTATTGACGTTCTTTTTTGGTCAAGCTTGCATACATGTTAAAGAGAAGAATTGGACTGCTTTCCAAGCTATTCTGGCTATGTGCATCTATGGGATTGTCCTGTTTCCCAATGTTCCCGATCTGGTGGATATGCATGCTGTCAGAATATTTATTTCAAAGAATCCTATACCTACCTTGCTAGGTGATGTGTATTACTCAGTCCACTACAAGAATGAAAATAGGCGGGGAAAAACCGTGAGTTGTTGTCCACCGCTCTTATCTACTTGGTTTCTGAGCCATCTCCCCAAAGCTGGCGCCTTCGTTGATACGAAAGATTCTCTGAAGTGGTCAAAGAGGTTAATGGGCTTGACTGCTGACAACATTGTCTGGTTCAACCGTGACTTGCTAGGAATAGAGATTATTTGCAAGTGCGGAGAATTCCCTAATGTACCCTTGATAGGGAGAAGAGGTGGAATTAACTATAATCCTTCCCTTGTTATCAGGCAGTTTGGTTATCCTTTGAGAGGTCCACCTGAAGAGTGAGACGTCAGAGAGTCCTTATTCTTCAATGGTACTGGGGATCAAGAGATGATAAGGAAGATTGTGAATGCTTGGAAGCAGGTGACCAAGAAGGGAAAAGCTTCATTCGGGAAATATAACAACCGGGCTTTTCCTTCCTATGAAGAGTGGATTAAGAAGAGAGCAGAAGAGGAGCTTCTTCCCTTCCCGGTAGAACCGCCATCTTACCCCTTGCTGATTGAGCCTCCTACCACAGTTGAGATAGAGAAGTTTAACAAGTTGTGGGCTGAAAAGGAAAAGCTGCGAGAAGAAAACAGTGAGCTACAAAGAGAGATTTATCAGTTGAAACATGAGTGGAGTGAAGCTGTTCATATCGCCAAGTTGAAGACAGAGCTTCTTGATGAGGCAGAAAAAGGGCTAGCTGACAAGGTCGCATCCAGACAGAGGATGAAGCAAGCTCTAGACGGTATCAGTATGGTTCTCGAGTCTAAGAAGGAAGAGTTGGACAAGGCTTTGTTAAAAATTCACAGGTTCAATGCTCACCGAGAAACTGCAATGGCTAAGAATAAGCAAAAAGAAGACGGTTATCTAGCTCAGATTGATCAATTGAAGTCGCAGCTCAAGAAGGAAGATGCTGAGATCCTATCAGGGGTATTCCAGAGACAAGCAGTCGAGGGTCGACTCAATGAAGCCATAGCCTCCATAGAGGAACTGAAGGTCCAAGCTGAAGTGAAGAGATCTAGACATGAGGGTCCTAGCATGGATGGTGTTTCTGGAGAAGACGATTGGGAGTTGCATTGCCGATACTTGGAAGGGATCATGCATAGGAGAGACGTTCTCATTCAAGAGCTAATTCAGAGACCGAAGCATCCCGACACCAAAAAGCTGTTCAAGGAAATTCAAGACTGGAGCAAAAAGCATAATGGATGGGGAGGATTGACACTTGTGGACTTTGATGACATGCCGTAGTTTTCTATTCTCTTTCATTATTTGGACCACCGCCAGGCTTGTTGGTTGGGATCTATGATTGTTGTGTTCAGACTTGTTATCTTGGATTTCTGATTGTTGACATTTGGTTTTCCTCTGGTTTTCTTAATATATGAGCAGAAGTTCCGTTCTATCTTGTTGTTAAACTGGAGTCAAGGGGTGGATCGCCCTGCGAATATTCAAACATGTTTATTTGCATTTGCATATTCATAATCATTCTGCATAACAGGTGTTTATCTCTGGTGTTCTTACTTTACTCTCCTCTGTAGTACAGGATTGATCAGCCAATTCATCAGTGTTCTACTCAGTTTGTGATAACTAGAGTAGCCATGGAACAACTCCGTGCAGAGATGCTTGAAATGAAGGTTCAGATGAGGCAATTTGGGGAAGACATGCGAGTCATGTCCCAGGAGCAGAAGATACTGAGGGAGGAGGTCAATCAGATGAAGACTCATATGGGTTTGATCATGGAAGTCTTGAAAATAGTGTTAAAGAAAGAAAACAGTCATGTGCTCGCTTCCACAACAGAGGTCCTTACTCCTCCCATCTCTTTGGGATTTGATCGTGAATTGCCTCATGAATCTCTTCCACAAGCTGAAGTTCCAGAGCTTTCCCAATAGCAGCCAGGTCTCATCTCCCAAGATAAGCCTAAGAATAAAAAGTGTGCACAGAGACCGAAGCAGCCTGAAAGAATTTTTCATCCGCTCCCTATGCCATATTCTCAACTATTGCAGCATCTCCTTCAGTTGCAACTGGTACAGAAAAGGACCTTGGCTCCTCTCACTGGTAATCCCCCACCAGGCTACAATGCAAGAGCCCATTGTGATTTCCATTCTGGGGCACCAGGGCACACTGTGGAGAAATGTAGGGCCCTTCAACACGCTGTCCAGGATCTGATTAATTCGAGGAAAATTGAATTCACACCGAGCGGCGTAAGCATACAAGGTGGTCCCACTCTAGTTGTTGAAAAAGAAGTGGGTATCCCCGTTGCTTCTCCCAAAGCCACATCAGGTCAGGGGCATTTCTTGCAGCCCTTGGTCTTAGAATCCCCACATCCACAAATGCTGCCTACGCCTCAATCAAGTCTGAAGAGAAAAGTGCCAGAAAAGATTATGCGCTCGAATCGGGGTCAACAAGAGAATTGCTCTGGAAAGAAACAGCAAAGATCACGAAGGCCTGAGAGAAGGTTTGATCCACTCCCCATTCCTCACAGCCATGTTCTTGCCCATCTACTTGAAAGTTCTTTGGTTCAACTAAGGGATGCCAAGCCTATCCCCAACCCTATTCCTCCTGATTATGATCTGGATGCCAGATGTGAATATCACTCTGACACACTGGGTCATTCAATTGAAAACTGCAACGTGTTCAAGCACAAGGTACAAGACCTGGTAGACTCAGAGATCATTGTATTCACTGAAGATGATATGTACATCAATGGAAGCCTCCTTCCTCAAATGAACACTCAGTCTGCAAGTACGTCCAGACAGAATTAAGCTTCCTCAGCAATGGCAATCTTCAGCTTCTTTACTGCATTTTCATTTGTAGTTTTTCATTTCTTGTTAAAGCATCGTATGCATGTAAGACTTGCTTGTTTTTTTATGATGATATTAATGCAATGAGTATGTTTTTCTTGAAGTAATCCATTCGTGTTCACTCTTAAATGTTTATATGCACTGCAATACCAATTTTCTTGTTTAGAACTCTTGAGGGAGGGTGATGAGACGAAAACGCAAAATCTCTGGTTGTATGTTCAAGGATAGAACCCTGTTGAGGATGTACATGCATTGTTTCAAACCCCTAAACATTGGAGATATAAGGGAGATAGACCCTCGTTAACCCCTTTGAGCCTTGAAGTAGGAGCTTCTTTCGTACGAAAAAACCCTCATACTTAACCCAGGGGCAGGGTAGGCGTCAGTTAGTTTGACCAAGCGTTCAAATTTCAAGGAGAGTGTGCATCTGAGGATCCATTACCCTTTATCCCACCATCAAGAGGTCAAGAGACGTGAAACCACAATGGTTATCCATCAACAACCAAGGAGTGAGGCAGTCACAACCCTTTTAAGCAAGTAAGACAACCAGTGTCACGCGCTTTGTTCAAAAGGGGGAATAAAAAAGGAAATTCCCGCTAAGTCGAAACTTGAAAACAGGTGACTTAGGCAAAAGTTGGGGCATCCCGCTGGACTTAAAAATCGAAAAAACTCAAAATAGTCAGTCCAGGCAAAATTAGGGATAAAAAAAAAGCAAAAGAAAGAAAAAGCGAAAAGCGTTACAAAAGAAAATCCCCGATAAGAACAAATTCGTATAGTTACAGATACAAAAGATAAAAGGGGGTGACTGTCACTCCAAAACTTCCTTAGGTGCCAAACCATTAGTGGCATAGGTTCCTTAAGGATCATAAACCTTTCGAGAGATGAGCGTTTGGGTCAGATTAACTGAACATAGGACTAGAGAACATCACAGAGAGTGGGTGGGCACCGATAAATTTTGAGCCATAAATCCTTTTTCTAAAACCGTGAACCAGACCACGTTACAACCCTTAAAAGTCCTAATTGAAACAGGGTTTATTCCGAAAGCGTACTTCAACAGGATAGCGTTCCTGACTCCTATAAGTTGTGCTAATAAGATTTGTTGTATTGCACGTGCGCATTGTTTTGCCATTCAAAATCAAGGTCGCATCCCAGCTGGTGATTCGTTAACAAAGTTTGGCGACGCATTTTCAATAAAACTTCAAGGTTAACATGAGTGTTGCATTAGAATTATCATTCTCATAAATAACTTGTTCTATTTACATACATGTACCTAAGCATCAATGCAGCTTACACAGTGAACGTCAGTCAAGAAGCTTGATCCTGCCAAGTTGGGTTGGTTGAAAATTCTAAAGGACAATCATATCAAAGGGCATGCTGCCAAGAGACTCAGTGTAGAGGGGGCTCTCCCCAGTAAGTCGTGTTAAGGTGTAGCCAATCTGGGGCAGTCACGCCGAGAAGTCTCCCCGAAATTCAGCTATTCTGGGGCATTCATTCTAAGATCAGGGGCAAAGTCACTTCAAAGCTCATATTGGGGCAGGCCACTTCTAGAGCGTGGGAGATTGTCCACTCCTGAAAATGGTTAATTGAAAACACCTCCTCAAGGTTCAAGATACTAAAGCAGAGTATTTTCAAGTCATTACAATCCCTTTCGAGGTAATGTACTTCATGGATTATGAAGACTGGGGCAGTTATGTCGAGATATCTCTCCAAGAGTTTGAAGACCCTGGGGCGGTACAAACGCCCGATCTTCTATAAAATCCTCTTGAGACGATTTCTTCCATTAGACTTGGTGGTCTGGGGCAAGTGGAAAGTTCAGAGGGCCGTTTATGACCTTAGAAACAAGTCAGGATTGAATGGCAACAGGATTGTATTTCCCCAGCAGTTTGCTCTTCCCAGCATTGAGATTGCACCTTTCCTCAGCAGAGCAGACCTTCCCCAGCAGGAGACTTGGGAAGTATTTTCTCCGGATCAAGACGTTATCTCCCCACAGAATCAGGGGTTCACTTCCCCCATCCAGTCAGGAAGCGGGCTTTCCCCGACAATGTCATATTCTAGTCCCCAGCAAGGTGGGAGTAAAGTCATTCTCCCCACCAGCAGGCTAAGTTCAGCAGTATCCCCAAGCAGGATGGTATTATGGACTGTTTTCCCCAAGCAGGATGGTATTATGGGCTGGCACCCCCCAACAGGTCCTAAGCCCATCTGTTATTGGCAATCCTCAGTAACAGACTTCCGGTTCCGTTATTGGCGTTCATTCTCAACTCCCCCAGCAGAGGAGAAATCTCAGGTTTTGGATGTGAAGGACAGGTGTAGCCCCCGGTAGTTATTTCGGGATTTCATCCCCAGCAGAAGTTGTTGATCCAAAGAGTCGATCAGTATGACCCTTCTCAGCAGAGTCCCTGGATTCAGAGGACAATTTATTTTTGTCATCCCCAGCTGAATTGGTCTTTTCTCTCCAGCATTTATTTTGCTGGAGGGCCCTTTTGCATATCATAAGCATTTGCATTGCATCCTCAAACGCGTAGCATTTCCACTTTGTGTGGAGCATTACGGCAAAATTCAAACATTTGCATTTGAAGCATAAGCCAGGTTGGATACTTTCCTTGCCAGTTCTCTTTCTCAGTAGAGATGGCATAACTCAGGAGATTTTGGAGGGATGCGTTCCTCATACTTGTGCTCCCCGACAGAGTCTTTTATTTAGACTTCTCCTTCCCCAGCGGAGTCATCTTGCCTGTGGATTTTGAGTCAGTTGGGAGTTTACCTTTGTTCGGCCCTTCTCTTTTGTGGAATCCAGTTCTCGCCTGATAGTCAGTTCTCGCTTGACAGATTTTCTTTCGTCAGTTCCCTTTATCAGCAGGGATGGCATTTATTTTGCTAGTTCTCTTTATCAGCAGAGATAGCAATCTTTTGAAGATTTCTTTCGTCAGTTCCCTTTATCAGCAGGGATGGAATTTGTTTTGCTAGTTCTCTTTATCAGCAGAGATAGCAATCTTTTGAAGATTTTCTTTCGTCAGTTCCCTTTATCGGCAGGGATGGCATTTATGTTGCTAGTTCTCTTTGTCAGCAGGGATAGCAATCTTTTGAAGATTTTCCTTCGTCAGTTCCCTTTATCAGCAGGGATGGCATTTGTTTTGCTAGTTCTCTTTATCAGCAGAGATAGCAATCTTTTGAAGATTTTCCTTCGTCAGTTCCCTTTATCAGCAGGGATGGCATTTATTTTGCTAGTTCTCTTTATCAGCAGAGATAGCAATCTTTTGAGTATTTTCTTTCGTCAGTTCCCTTTATCAGCAGGGATGGCATTTATGTTGCTAGTTCTCTTTATCAGCAGAGATAGCAATCTTTTGAAGGTTTTATTTCGTCAGTTCCCTTCATCAGCAGGGATGGCATTTATTTTGCTAGTTCTCTTTATCAGCAGAGATAGCAATCTTTTGAAGATTTTCTTTCGTCAGTTCCCTTTATTAGCAGGGATGGCATTTATTTTGCTAGTTCTCTTTATCAGCAGAGATAGCAATCTTTTGAAGATTTTCTTTCGTCAGTTCCCTTTATCAGCAGGGATGGCATTTATTTCGCTAGTTCTCTTTATCATCAGAGATAGCAATCTTTTGAAGATTTCTTTCGTCAGTTCCCTTTATCAGCAGGGATGGCATTTATGTTGCTAGTTCTCTTTGTCAGCAGGGATAAGAATCTTTTGAAGATTTCTTTCGTCAGTTCCCTTTATCAGCAGGGATGGCATTTGTTTTGCCAGTTCTCTTTATCAGCAGAGATAGCAATCTTTTGAAGATTTCTTTCGTCAGTTCCCTTTATCAGCAGGGATGGCAATTGTTTTGCTAGTTCTCTTTATCAGCAGAGATAGCAATCTTTTGAAGATTTTCTTTCGTCAGTTCCCTTTATCAGCAGGGATGGCATTTATGATGCTAGTTCTCTTTGTCAGCAGGGATAGCAATCTTCTGAAGATTTCTTTCGTCAGTTCCCTTTATCAGCAGGGATGACATTTGTTTTGCTAGTTCTCTTTATCAGCAGAGATAGCAATCTTTTGAATATTTTCTTTTGTCAGTTCCCTTTATCAGCAGGGATGGCACTTGTTTTGTTAGTTCTCTTTGTCAGCAGGGATAGCAATCTTTTGAAGATTTATTTTGCTAGTTCCCTTTATCAGCAGGGATGGCATATTTCGAGACTCCTTTGTCAGTTCTCTTTATCAGCAGAGATGACATAACCTGGGAGAGTTTGTTTCACTTTATACCCAGCATAGCTAGCACTCGTCCGTGTTGTGATAGTACAGCATTTATGGCTGATTCTCCAGTGGAATCGTCCCTCCTTTGAGGATTGCAAATTTCTGGGTTCTTTGGTATTCAATCTCCGTGCATCCCGATTGTCTGAAAGTCGTCGCTATCATACCCTCAGGACCAAGTTGATTTAATAGGCGCAGCTGTAGCACCCCAAAATTTGCCCTCCTTACTTTATTAGTAACTGGCTTATGTTTCATTTCATTTTTGCATTATCATGTGTGCATATCATTGGTTCTTAGCATGGGGTCAAGGTGCCTGAGGCAAGTTCAAGAGGAGAAGATGTTCTTCAAAGGGTCAAGCAAGAGAGTTCAAGTGGATCACTCTCTCCTAACTAGTGCAGAAACTAGGGTTTTGAGATTCTTGGGTTTATTGCTCCAATGGGCAAGTTTCTTGGGTTTTTATCATCACCAAATGGCATATCTTATCTTTTTTGGAGAGGATACACATCATATTCAGAGGAATTTGGATTTGGAGACTATGCTATTTCCTCCTAGACTGAGGGTACCTAAATTAGGGTTTGCTATAAAGTCAGTTTATTTCTGGTTTCTTGGGCAAGACTTGATTTCATGGTATTCCTTGGGTCCCTAAGTATCTAGGAAGGGAAGATGGTCTATCAGTTTGGTTCAGGAGAAGTTTAATTGGCCAATGGATTGGGAATCAGGTGAATTAGGTAAAAGTCAATAGTGAGAGGGGAAGTCAACTGTGGAATTTTGAGGTTCTCTCCAAGGTTTTCAAGGTCTCACATCCTCATATGGTCTTCAAGGGTCAAATTTCATACCATATATCAAGAATCAAGGGTTGGTACAAAAGTTACTAAATATGGAAATGACCTATAATTTGAAAGTTTCCTTTTTGGGCAAGTTCTTACACTACATTCAACTTGACTTTTCATCATCAAAGAAGCTTCAAATGGATTTCCCTCAAACATTAAAGTTGAAGATCTTTTTCTCCTCTTTCCAACAAGTACTAGTGGGTCTCCATACTAGTGGTTTTTTCTCATGGTTCCATTTGCATTTTGGGACATAGTGGCCTATAATTGATTCCATTGCTTCATGTCACATTCTAACATCAAATAACATTCCTTAAGGATTATTTTGGGCCTTTGAATCAAGAAATTCCATGGCTTATTCATTACTTATCTTTCATTATGCAAAATTGCCAAATTATTGAAAACTCATGAACCAATACATCTCAAGGCCCAAATCAAATTCAGGTGTGATTAGAAATTGTTAAATAAGTGATCCATCATCAAGGGTTTGGATATACATGCATGGAGGAGGGTGTATTTCACATTATTTAATTTTCTAAAATCATCCAAAACTCATTAAACAAAGAATTAACAAGGCCCAAATGCTGATCAGTGGATTAAACCTAGGTATTTAAGATTACTCATGCTAGGGTTAGAAGGAAGACACGTGATTTTGGAGAAGAAAAAAGTTTGAACCCTAAAACTTGAATCATTCGTATCTCTCAATCAAGAAGAGCTTTTCCAAAACTTCTTTCACCATCAGAACCCTTGGGATCCCTAGAGCATGAAGCAATCATCATTCGCAGCTAATAGCAAGGATGCAGTTGGCGTGATCTCAGGTTGGTGGTATTTTTCATGATCCTAAAACTCCCTTTTTTGACATGCATAATGATGTGTGATTGTTGCTGACAACCCTGATATAATTTGTTTTGATTTTAGGCGTGTATTATGTGCATATGGTGAGATTTAAGTTTTGGACCCATACTTTGTTTTGTTCGAATCTCTTTGTGTGTTGATCATTTGCAAATTTTGATGTGATATTTGAGATCCTGGTGAAATTCTGGACAAGATAGTGTATTTGCGTGCGTTTTCTGGTGAGTTTTTGGTTGCAGGTGGCCGAAAGTGGTGGCCGGAACCCTAGCTCCGGCGGCTGGTGAGGGTTCCGGCGAAATTAGGGTTTGAATGGGGAAGACGAAATCCCAGCCCTTCATTTTGTTGATCCAACGGTCCACGTAATGCCACATTTTTTTAATTTTGTTTTTATTTTATTTGATTACATGTTCATTACCCCATAGTTGTTACCGTGTGCACCCAATCTTATTCTCCCATTTTAATTACTTTTTTCTAATGTTGACTGCTTCACGTGCGTCTGATGAATCGTGTGGCAGACATTGTGCCAACAAATTAATGAAACCATGTGTCATGCACGTGGGATTCCATGGTGTGCTGAGTTGTTGTGTGTACGCGTGTGTATGTTAGTTATCATGTGCGTATTAATCTGGGCCATTGGTTTTGTTTACTTATTGATTGCTTTGACTTGATATGAAGCGCAGGATTGATCCAATGGTTAATAGTGAGTCAAATCAGTTGACTGAGCCCACGTGTGTTCTTTTCTTTTATTTTATTTTTGCTGATTGGATTTAAGATCTGGGCCTTCTATTCGCACCCCCACCCTTAGCCCCTTAACATTACTCAACGTGTTTTATTGCTATTCATACCCCCCACTCATCTTCTTTCCATTTTATTTTTATTTAATTATTTCATTTTCATTTTCATTTTTTAAAAATAGTTTCTTGCATCCAAAAATTACCAGAAAATTCATGAGTCATTTTTAGCATTTTATAAAATGTTGTCAAATTTTATTTTTATTTTTAATTTATTTTTAACATCTGAAATAATTATTTTTTTATTTTCCTTTTGAATTTATTTCATGCATGCATATCATGACTTGTTTATTTTATTTCTCATCATCCATAAAACATTTAGAGCCCATTCTTTTTGCATTATTTTATCAACACATTGAGTTGCATTAAAATATTTTTCTCTCATTTTTAAAATCATTTCATATTGCATTTTAGTCCTTTTCTTTAGCACATTGAACCATATTTCTCATCTGAATTTGCATAATTGTTTGAGTGATCTATCTTGGGAATTTTGGCATGAATTTTGGACATGTTGTTTACTTCTGGTTGAGATATGTTGATAATTAATTTGGTGATTTTAGAAGATGTTTTGCTAATTGTTTGATTGCTTTTATTTGAGGTCTTCTTGTATGCATATCTCTGATCATGTCTGGTTACCCGTTTGAAAAGGCACTTGTGCCATTGTTTTGGGATTGTGTTCTTTGACTTCTTGAACCATGTTTGAATTGTTATAGGTCACTTAATCACTATTATATGTCATTGTTTGGGTTTCATTTGCCTTAATGTTGCTCGTGTCTGTTTTGTACTAACCTTTTATGCAGGGGCTGAGGTAAGTTCTTTGAGGGTGTGGATAGCTATCCATGTCCACTCTCACTCTTTCTGCCTCTCATCTTTTATTTTATTTAGGCTTAGGTTGTTGTCAAACCTCACTAACCATAGGACATCCATGCATGATAACATTAGGACTCTTAGTTCCCCTTTAGAGTTTCCTTTGTGTCTTCTCTCTTCTCGTCTCAAAACTTCTTGAAAACACTTAATAAGGATAAAGTGTATTGTGCACGAGCCTTAAGCGCGGGGAATGAGAAATGAGGGGCTTCCTCTCATCTTTCTAGAGTGCTTAGCGAGCGTCCTGTCTTGGGACGATTCGTTAAGTATTCGTCCCTGTGCCCTAGACTTTGGTGCAATGCAAGTTATGAACTAACTCAAGTCACTTCTGTCCTAAAAAATACAAACAAACTTCAAACCTTTTTGTCCTTTGGAATTGTCAAACTAAAGGCTATTTTCAAAAAGGGCACGTTACTTTCCGTCTGAGTCGCAAACAGGCATCGACCCTAACTACCGGACGCGGACTTAACGTCGCTCATAAAAAACACAAAAAAGAACTTGGTCCGAACTACGTTGACTCTGAATTCCCCATTGCACAAAGGGGGTACGTAGGCCTAGGACGTCGACGTCCTACCGAGTCTGTCTTTGTCTTCCCTTTCCTCGTGTCAGTACAGCCATAGACTTTAGGATAACTCACCTTTAGAATAGACAACAAGCGTGGATCCCATCGAGTACGATGGACGCGTGGGGTGCTAGCACCTTCCCCTCGCGTAACCGAATCCCGAACCCAGGCTATGGTTGTGATGACCATTCCTTTCCCTATTCCTAAGGTTTATGCGGTGTTCCCTTTCCCCCTCTTGGGATAAATTTACACGGCTGGCGACTCTGTTTTCCGCGCCACTCTCGCGTTTGTACCTGGATGAAAATCCTGAGAGCGACAATGCTGAGCATCATGGTATGCATTTTGGTAACGTCCTGAGTGACGGATTGATTCCAGAGGGAATCCGCTATAACATCGTGTGCCTTAAAAATAAGAGGTGTGAGCGATCGGATGGATCGCGTGCCTTAAAAATAAGAGGTGTGAGCGATGATTATAGACGATCGTGTGCCTTATACAAAGAGGTGTGAGCGATCGGGTCGTGTGCCTTATACAAAGAGGTGTGAGCAATCCATAAACGTCGTGTGACTTAAAAGTAAGAGGTGTGAGCGATCGGATTGGATCGTGTGCCTTAAAAATAAGAGGTGTGAGCGACGGGGAACATCGTATGCCCGACGGGGAGTTACATGAATGATCCTAAGTAACGAGCGATGGTTCCAGCAGAGTTCCTGAGTGAACTAGTGATGAGAAATATTGGAAGTCGGTACCGCATGGCATTTGCATAGAGTCGTTGTGTCGGTCTCTGTGCATTTGCATAAATCATGATTTGATTGATTATGTGTGAGAATTGTGAATGGATGCATTATGTGTGGAAAATCCTGATTTAACTGATTACGTGAGGAAATTGTGCATCGAATTGTTATGTGTTGAGATTGTGATAGCATTGGTAATTTGATGTGCATATGTGATAAATGCACTGGTTGTGGATAATATGTATTAGGCGTAGACATATGCTATGTGATGTGTGATGTGTTTCTAAATGTTATGATTTGGTATGCCTTAGGTGAAAATATGTGAGTATATTGGATACTTGATATATGCTATGTTGTTGGAATAATAGATATATGTTACGTATAAGTGGTATGTTATATGTATTAGTATGTGGTGAGAATAGCTATGCATGTGAATTGTTATGTATTTGCATATTATTATGCAATCTTGATTTTAGTTGTTATTTCTCACCCTTCTGCTATTTTATAATGCTCTATGAGGCATTGCAGATTAGAGTTGCTGGAGGTCTTTTTGTGAGGATTAGCCCTCCGTTCTGTTGTCGGTCTTGGTGTCTGCTCTGATACGTAGCACGGGAGTCGGGGAACGATTATATATATATATATATATATATATATATATATGTATACATTTGTTGAATGTATTTTGTAGCACCTTTGTATATATAGTTGATGTTCTAAGATGATTTATTTTGTAAAAAAAGTCGGTTATGGATCTTTCCGCTTTATTCCATAATTGACCTTTCCCTTTAGATGGAAAAAGTTTCCCGTTAATGATTTTCTCTATTATGTGTTATGTATCAAATGATTGAGAAGGGATTGTGTTTTCTTACTTTAAAATGTGGCATCCTTGTTTCTGTTGGAAAAATAAATTTTTAGTTACTCTGATTTTATTTATGTATTAATTATTCGCGATGGGAATTGGGGTGTTACATTAGTGGTATCAAAGCAGGTCGGTCCGTCCGGCCAAGTTGTTGAGTCAGTTGGTGTAACAGTTGAATATTGTCGTTGTTGTTTGTTCCTTAGTACATGATATGTGTGTGGAGCACTGTCGGTACTTTCTGGGTTCCTAATCTTTTGTCTTAAGGTGTTAGAATGAGATAAGTGGGGGAGAAGCTGGTACTTCTCCAAGTTGCTTTGGTTGTGGAGCGTGGGCTCAGTGTGCCGTTGGTTGCAAGAGTGTAAGTGTTGGTTGGACAGTGTTGTTCCAGATTTTGGAGGGATTGCGGAGGTAAGGTTTATGTCAACTAAGGATTTGTGCCTGACGTAGTTTTGTGCACAGGATGTAAGGAATGCTATTATAAGTTGGTAAAGACGGTTTACGCCCCATCATGATTGTCGGCTGTCTATTGACAAATTGAGGAACTGATCATCCTTAATCTCTTGTTGATAGCAGACGAAAATTATGTTGGATGGAATAGACGTGTCTTTCCGGCTTTGATAGTATGTGCAATGAATTGTTTGGAATTTAAGGAAACGATTACGGATTGTTTTGATGAGTCGATGAAGATGCTAATATTGGAAGATGAAATGGATTAGAGGTTTTGGTATGTTGGTCCAGTTGGGAAGTCATTGGGAGAGAATGATTGGGTATCGTTAATGGTTGTTCTCAGAGAGTAGAGTGTGAACTCAAATTTGGCAAAGGCGGAGATTTGAGGTTTGGATCTGCTAAGTAACTAGAAGAACTTTTAGGAAGTGAAACTCAAATGGAAAGAGCGGTTGGAAGATTTACTGGAAAAAGGGATTTGTGAGACCAAGTGTGTTGTCTTAGAGAGCTCTAGCTTTGTTAGTAACAAAAGGGAATGATGATTGAATGGAATAACAAGTATGATGTGTATGACGGCATTGAGACTATGGAAAGCAAAACTTAGAGTTCTGGTGAGGTTTGGAGTCTTTGGAGTTTTAGAGCATTAATGGAAATCTTGAGAAAACCCTTATGTGCGGATGTAATATTGATATTAAGAGTTCCTTTTGGTGGGTTATTGATTCTTGTTATGTTGGTTGGAACTGATTTGAGATGAAGATGGTGTTGAGATTTAGTGGTCGATTTGATTGTGTCATGAATTTGGATAAGGTCGTAGTGGTTTTAATTGAGAATATTTGGATCTGTTATAAACTTGGAGGAAGAACAAGTAGAGTGTTTGAGAATTGACTTGTAAGTGTTGAAAAGAGACAAAGTGTTATGCTAAGTTATTCAAGTGAGGATTTTGGTTGAAAAGGTCAGTTTTCTTGGTTATGTTAATGGACCCATCGGAAGTAGATACAGTTCTACAATGAGAGGCTCTGAAGTTGGTTAAGGAGATTAGAAACTTTTGAGCTCAGTTGGTTGTTACAGAAGGCTATGGAAGACTTTGCTAAGTTCGTACTTCGGTTATCTCAGTTGACTCGCAAAGGGTAAGTCATTTGCTTTGGATGTTCATTGTGGGGGAAGCTTGAGAGAGATGAAGTAGAAGTTGTCTACGGCTCCAGTTTTGATTCTGTGTGACCCTGATGAACCGTTTGTGGGGTATTGGGATGCATCTTTGATGAGTCTAGTCAGTGTGTTAATGCAAGAGGGTAACGTCGTGGCTTATGCTTTACAATAATTGAGGATTCATAAAGGGATCTATGCTATTCTGGATTTGGAATTAGTCGCGATTGTATTGTGTTGGAAAATTTGGAGGTATTATTTTTATGGTTCTCGGCTTGAAGTGTTTGGTAGTTGCAAGAGTTTAAAGTATTTGGTTGGTTTGAAGGAATAGAGTATGAGACAATGAGGATGGTTAGAATTTGTGATGAGTTATGAATTTGGATTGGATTATCTTTGGGAAAAGTTAGTGTCGTACGTGATAAGTTAAGTCGAAAGTTTTTATACATGTCAGTTTTGATGGTCAGGGAGTTAGAATTATTTGAGCAGTTTAGAGACTTGTGTCTGGTGTGTGAGATAACACAGTAGAGTGTGAAGTTGGATATATTAAAAGTGAACAGTGATTTTTGGTGAATATGAGAGAGAGTTAGACTTTGGACATGGAATTGGTAGTTTTGATGGTTATGAGTAATCAGAGTGCGCAGTGGAAGCGTGATGTGGCACATTTTGTATATGCGTGTGTGACTGGTAAGTGTTCTTAGGTTGAAAATTGTGAACATGTAGGGATGATGAGACCATTGGATGTTTCAGAATGGAAGTGTTAGGTGAAAGGTTTAAATGTTATCCATGGGCTACTATGTAGATGGATGTTTTGGTTATATGTTCGATTGGTGAATCGTAGCATTGTTGTAATAAGGTTGTGTGACAAGGATGTTGGTATTGTGGTTGTGTGGAGGTTGTTTAATCGATGTTGTGTCGTGGAACTTAAGTTCTGGTTTTTGTTGTTGCCTCGTTTCCATGGTGATGGTTCGAGTGCGAGTAGCTAATTCCTGTGTGGGGAATTAGGGGACTGTTACCGGTGGTGAGGGTAATGATCTTGTTGTTGTGTTTTGATTCTAGAGTGAACCTGTGTGTTCGTAACTTGGGTATTCCTTGAGTCGTGAGTTGGTCGTCAAGTGCATTGTATGGGCTTTGCATCTTGTCGTTGTAGTGGTCGTCGTGTCGTGTTATCGTTTCGTAGTGCTGTTAGCAAGGTGGTTTGTCAGTTGGGTTATTCGTGGTGTGCCTAGTGTCGGCGTGTTAGTTGGTTAGTCGGATGCGAGAGTCGTATCCGGAGTCGTTCGCCTCAGTTATATTTTCGAGGACGAAAATGTCTAAGTGGGGGAGAGTTGTAACGCCCCGATTTGTTTAATTGCATTTATTTATTTCATTTATGTGAATTTTGTGAAATGTGTGAATTTATTGTATTTTACCTGCTAATTGAGTTAATTAGTTAATTTCCCTGATAGGTAAAATATTTGCAATAAATTATAATTTATTTTCAACTTTTATTTCCCGAAATATATTTCATCGGTATGTTTATGTTTTATCGCATTTTGAGAGCGTTTGGGAGATATTTGAGCTGAGGGGTATTTTGGTCTTTTGGGGGATAGATATTTTTATAAATAGAAAGTGGAGAGAAAAAGAGAGGAAAGAAAAAGAAAAGAAAGAGAAGAGAAGAGAAAGGAGAAGAAAGAAAGAGAGAAGAGGAGAAAGAGGAAAAAGTGAAGATTCATCCGTTTCCAGCGCGAATAATCGGGTAAGGGTGAGAAGTTTCAATTATATCTTGCTTGTATATGTATATGTGTGTGATTGTGTGAATGTTTTCTTGTTTTTCTATAGTTTTCCAATTCTAGGTTGAAATGAGAAAAACGATTAGAAATCGATGTTTTCACGGACGAAAGTCGGAATAAATCGCGTAGTAGAGTCGTGTGATGTTGGGTCTTGATTTAGCGTGATCGTTTGATTAAATCGAGTTGAATTTGTAACTTTTGTGTTTTTTTTATATATATTGATGTTTTTGTGCAAATTGATGTTGTGATCGAGTAAAAATGTTTGGATATGTTTGGTAACATTGGTATAGGTTGATATTTAATCGGGTAAGGATAGGAATTAATCGGGAATGGTTATTGGTGTGTTTTCGAGTGGTTTTGAGCGGGTTTGGAGTTGGGATAAACTGATAAAATTATGTTTCAAAATATTTCAAAAATGGAAAATGTGTTAGATGGCTTTTTAATGGTGGAAATATTGGAGTATGTTGAATTCTGAGATCGCAGCTTTTTACGGAATCGAAATCGGAGGTCTGGAAGTCATTTAACGATCGAAAACTGAGTTTTTATCAAATTTTATGCAGTATGCGTCGACCTAAAGCATCTTTGCGTCGACCTAAAGAACCCTTGCGTCGACTCATGAGTTGGCCTGAGCATACTCGCGAGTGACACAAATTTTCCAAAATGTCTGATTTTGTTTTCCTCATAACTTTTGAACCGTAAGTCCGTTTTGACCCCCGTTTGAAGCGTTGGAAAGCTAATGAAATATTCTTTCTATTAAAAGTGGTTTGGATGGTAAAAGAGGATTTAATTAATTCGTTTATTTTGAATAATAGTCGGGTTGTCGGGTTTTTGTCGCGTTAATTGTGTGCGATTGATGTGTTATCATGCTATATGCTTTTGATATGTAACGTGTAGCTTGTGTGATGTTATATGATGTGAATATACATGATGAAATGTTATGATGATGGTTTGTGGCCTTATGGCAAGTATGTGCATTGTTTTTTATTAGACTTCGATGCGTGATTAATGATGTTGTTGTGTGGTAAAATACCTTGTTTGATTGAATATCAATGTATGTTGTTATGATGTATTGTGGGCCGCCTTTATGGTGTGAATCCCTTGTGGAAGTAATTGTGATTGTATGGTTGTTGTGGTTTGTGGGTTGTGATGATATGCATTGTTTATGTGAAATTTCAATGTATGATGTTTGGTGGCCTTTGTGGTTTGAAATGCATTGTTTGAATTGATTTGCAATGCATGAATGTGATGAGGTTGATTAATTCATATGGTTGACTTGTGAATGTATGGAATTGATGAGTTGAAATATATGCATGATTATGGTTGCATATATGTGTGAAGATGCATTTGATTGTCATGAGTCATTGTATGCTGAGCATCATGATATGCATTCTGGTAACGTCCTGAGTGACAGATTGATTCTAGAGGGAATCCGCTATAACACCGCGTGCCTTAAAAATAAGACGTGTGAGCGATCGGATGGATCGTGTGCCTTAAAAATAAGAGGTGTGAGCGATGATTATAGACGATCGTGTGCCTTATACAAAGAGGTGTGAGCGATCCATAAATGTCGTGTGCCTTATACAAAGAGGTGTGAGCGATCCATAAACGTCGTGTGCCTTAAAAATAAGAGGTGTGAGCGATCGGATCGGATCGTGTGCCTTAAAAATAAGAGGTGTGAGCGACGGGGAACATCGTATGCCCGACGGAGAGTTACATGAATGTTCCTAAGTAACGAGCGATTGTTCCAGGAGAGTTCATGAGTGAACTAGTGATGAGAAATATTGGAAGTCGGTACCGCATGGCATTTGCATAGAGTCGTTGTGTCGGTCTCTGTGCATTTGCATAAATCATGATTTGCTTGATTATGTGTGAGAATTGTGAATGGATGCATTATGTGTGGAAAATCATGATTTGACTGATTATGTGTGGAAATTGTGCATCGAATTGTTATGTGTTGAGATTGTGATAGCATTGGTAATTTGATGTGCATATGTGATAAATGCATTAGTTGTGGATAATATCTATTAGGCGTAGACATATGCTATGTGATGTGTGATGTGTTTCTAAATGTTATGATTTGGTATGCCTTAGGTGCAAATATGTGAGTATATTGGATACTTGATATATGCTATGTTGTTGGAATAATAGATATATGTTACGTATACGTGGTATGTTATATGTATTAGTATGTGGTGTTTGTGGTGAGAATAGTTATGCGTGTGAATTGTTATGTATTTGCATATTATTATGCAATCTTGATTTTAGTTGTTATTTCTCACCCTTCTGCTGTTTTATAATGCTCTATGAGGCATTGCATATTAGAGTTGTTGGAGGTTTTTTTGTGAGGATTAGCCCTCCGTTCTGTTGTCGGTCTTGGTGTCTGCTCTGATACGTAGCACGGGAGTCGGGGAACGATTCTATATATATATATATATATATATATATATATATATATATATATATGTGTGTATACATTTGTTGAATGTATTTTGTAGCACCTTTGTATATATAGTTGATGTTCTAAGATGATTTATTTTGTAAAAAAAGTCAGTTATGGATCTTTCCGCTTTATTCCATAATTGACCTTTCCCTTTAGATGGAAAAAGTTTCCCGTTAATGAATTTCTCTATTATGTGTTATGTATCAAATGATTGAGCAGGGATTGTGTTTTCTTACTTTAAAATGTGGCATCCTTGTTTCTGTCGAAAAAATAAATTTTTAGTTACTCTGATTTTATTTATGTATTAATTATTCGCGATGGGAATTGGGGTGTTACAATTGGCAACTGCTGAGTAGGTTTGGCCAATGTTGGCAAATGAAAATCCAAGTCTCCTCTAGCCATTGACTAGAGGTTAGGGCACAGGCTGCTGGTTCCCTTGGTCTTGGATAAGTTTTGACTGAATTCAGTTGCTAAGAGCTCAGTCCATGCCACCTTGATGCTTCCATTGAATGCTCCAATCCAAAATTGGAGTCTTGTCCCTATTTTGGCAATTCTAGGTTCAACATGCTATTTCTTGTTCCAAAGACTTTGGAGGCTTGGCTCAGTGATTGTCCCCTTTAGATTCAATCCTCAGAGGTCTCCAAGTGGATAGGAGTGTTTGGATTTGGCTGATTTTGGCAAATCGACCAAAAGTGCAAAAATCTGCCTTGCCTTGGCAGATTTCAGCAAGGCATCTTGCCAATGTCATATCTCATAGCTCAAATTGAATTTGGTAATGTTCTTGGCCATTTTGGAAAGCCCTTACATGATACAACAACTGTTTTAACATGTTTGGTTTTGATCTCTTTTGAATCCAAGTGAAAAATCCCCCTACATTTGGAAAAAAGTAAAGGCAGATTCTGACTTAGTGAAATTTTCACTAAGTGTTGGAACAAAGTGACTTTTCTTGATTTTGATCACTCCATAACTCAAAATCCATGAGGAATTTGGACATAGGTCAGTATGAAGCTTTTGTAGAGGGCAATGTGATCTACAAATCAAGCTTTGAATGGGGAACAATGGCCTTGTGGTTTAGGAGTTATGGTCCTCCAAAGTTGGCACATTAGTGTCACTTTTTCCATAACTTAGAAATTTTTATAAGTTTTTATGGTTACCCCTTTTACAAGTTATCCCACTTTCTTTGATTTTTCTTGATGAATGATGATTCAAATCATACATTAACATCATTTTAGGGTTAAAAATCAATTTTGGTGAAAAATCTCAAAAAGTCAAAGTTGACTTTTGTGCACAGTTGACTTTTTATCAGATGAACTCCAAACTGTGCAATTCTTCATGAAATCATGTCCTTGACCTAAATCAAACTTGATGGACATGTTCCATGGGTGTCATAGGGTATATTGATTCATGTCCTAGGGCTTAGGAGCATGTCCAGGTCAAAAGTCAAAGTTACATTTGACTTTTCCCGCGAAACCCTAACTGTGGTGCAGATGAAATTGAGACTTGTTGCTCACACTTCTTGGATTAATCCATTGTTCCAAATGGATTAATATAGTTCATTAGAGACCCTCAAACCCTCTCTTGAGGTCTTGGCTCATGATTTGTCCCAAAAGTCAACTTAGGGGTGAATTAGGTCAAGAAACCCTAATTCCTGATTTTTGATGAATGCATCCCCTGAGGTCAAATTGAATTGATGATTGGGTCCATGAGGTTCCATGAAGTATATTAGGTTATGTTTTGGATCATTGGCTTGTGCCCAGATGAAAATTTTCCATCTGGAGGCCCTGGTCGACCAAAACCCTAATTTGGTGACACAGTCGATCTTGAGACTTGATCCACCTAGAAGGGAGCAGCCTTGTGCTTAATCCTTGAAGTGGGAGTCCTTTTGATCCATTGTGGATATTTTAGAGGCTAGACAAGTTGAAGATCAAGTCATTCCTTGACTGATCCTTTGTCTAAGGCTCTGAGAGGGCTTAAAACCCAAATTTTGATTGTAGTGAATGCTCAACAACCCTTGAGGCATTTGATGAGGCATGATGGTTCATCCATATTATGATGGTGATTGACACAATGATGGGAATCTTAGTGGTCAAAATTTGGGGTATGACACATGGGAATCCATCCATATAGCAACCTTGTCAACAACAGGTGATGCTACCGCTGCCAACACCACAGAACACTCCAAAAGCAACCACCTATGCACCTTCCGGGCCTTCATTAGAGGACCTTGTCAAGCAAATGGCTGTAAAAAATCTCTAATTTCAGCAACAAACTGATTCTAGTATTAAAATTTTGCAGACACAAATTTGTCACCTTGCCATTTCAATGAATTCCATGCAAGCTCAAGGGTCAAACCAACTACCAGCCCAAACAATAGTGAATCCAAAAGGCCTTAATGTGAGTGTAATTTCTTTGAGATCCGGAGAGAGTTTTGAACCAGCCCCAGCCCCAACACCAGAAAAAAATAACAAAGTTGTTAAGCCCATACCTAAGCAGGATTCTAATGTTATGGTTAAAACTGAAGAAGAGAGAGAGAGAGAGAGAGAGAGAGAGAGAGAGAGAGAGAGAGAGAGAGAGAGAGAGAGAGAGAGAGAGAGAGAAAGAGTATGTACCACTTCTTCCTTTCCCACAGAAAGTAGTGAAAGCTAAAAATATGGATGAGGCAGATAAGGATAAAGAGATATTGGACATATTCAGAAAGGTAGCGGTAAGCATTCCACTTCTTGATGTGATTAAGAAAATTCCCAAATATACTAAATTTCTAAAAGACTTATGCACTCACAAGAGGAGATTGAAGGGGAATGCGAGAATTAATATCAAAAGGAATGTTTCTGACTTCATTTAACCTAAAGCAGTTGAAAAAGCTATAATTGAGCGAAATGTTTCAGCTTTCACTCAGGACATACCCCAAAAGTGCAAAGATCCAGGAACTTTTACTATTCCATGTACCATTAGGGATATTAAATTCGAAATTTCATGATGGATTTAGGATATTCTATTAATGTTATTCCTACTTCTATTTATAATAACCTTGATCTTGATGATGGCACAATGTCCATGGAGTTTCGTGATACCATTGTTAAATTTTTTTTTATGCTATGAAACATCCCATGGAGGAACATTATGTTTTTCACATTAAACTGCTTTCTGATTTAGTTGATGATACTTATTCTGACTTGTTTTCTGCTGATTTCCCATCATTGTTTGACTTTGATGATACTTATAGTTGTGATTCATGTACTGACACTAACCTTTGTTCTGTTTATGTTGAGATTGAGGCTGACCTGCAGATTGAAATTTTTCCTACAAATGAAGTTCTAGATGAAGCTATATATGTAACTGAAGCTTTCGACATCCCGACTTCCCCAACCATACCATCCATTGAATAACCACCTTCCTTAGAGCTTAAACCTCTTCCTTAAAATTTGACATATGCATTTTTAGAAAGGAATGAAAAGCTATCGGTAATAATTTCATCTAACCTTGATTTTGATCAAGAAGATAAGCTTTTGCAGGTTTTGAAGAAGCATAAGAAGAAAATTGGATGGACCTGGGTGGACATACCTGGTATTAGCCCCTCCATGTGTATGCACAGGAATTTGCTTGAAGATGGAGCTAAATTAGTGAGGCAGCCCCAAAGACTGCTTAATCCTTTAATTCTTGATGTTTTAAAGAATAAGGTACCAAAGTTTTTGCAAGTAGTTATCATATACCCAATCTCTAACAGCAATTGGGTAAGTTTAGTGCAGGTTGTACATAATAAAATTGGTATAACAATGGTGAAAAATGAAAAACAAATGAACTTATTCCCACTAGAGTTCAGAACAGTTGGAGAGTATGTATTGATTACAGGCGATTAAACAAAGAAACTAGAGAGAATGACTTTCCTTTACCGTTCATTGATCAGATACTTGAACGCTTAGTTGGTAAATCACACTATTATTTTCTTAATGGTTTTTCATGTGCCCATTCGGTACATTTTCTTAAAGGAGGATGCCATTTGGTATGTGCAATGCTCCTGGCACGTTCCAACAATGCATGATTAGTATTTTTGCTAAATTAATTAAATAATTGCATGAAGGTGTTTATAAATGATTTCACTGTTTATGGTCGAACATGGAATTATTTTAGGCCACATAATCTATGCAAAAGGAATTTCAGTGGATCCTGCTAAGATTGATGTGATTTCTAATTTACCTTACCCATCTTACATTTGCGAGATTCATTATTTTCTTGGTCATGCAGGTTTTTACAGGCATTTTATAAAGGATTTCAGCAAGATAGCTCTTCCGCAGTCAAATTTGTTGAAAAATGACGTCACTTTCAACTTTGATGACAAATGCAAAAAGGCGCTTGATTTCTTGAAGAAAGCACTGACCTCTACTCCCATCATCCAACCTCCTAACTGGAACCTCCCTTTTGAAATTATGTGTGTTGCATCTAACTATGCAGTGGGGTTGTCTTAGCAAGTTGACAAGGCAGCCCATATTATTTATTATGCTTCTAGAACTTTAGATTTTGCGCAGGCTAATTACACTACCACTGAAAAGGAACTTATAGTTATTTTTGTTGTAGATAAATTTAGATCATATTATCTAGGTTCCAAGGTAGTTGTTTTTATTGACCATACAACTTTGAAGTACTTGTTAAAGAAACCAGAAGCAAAGCCGAGATTAATTATGTGGATGTTGTCGTTCCAAGAGTTTAATTTGAAGATTTAAGATAAAAGTGAAGCTGAGAACTTAATGGCTGACCACTTGAGCAGAATAGAGCTGGATGAAGATCTTTTATCCATCCAGGATGCTTTTCCTGATGAGCAGCTTTTACAGATTTGTGAGGTAACTCCTTGGTATGCTGATTTGGTTAATTATCTTGTTGTTGGATTTTTTCCTGCAAGTGCATTTAGATCACAAATTCACAAACTCAAAAGTGATGAAAAATATTATGTGTGGTATAATCCATATCTTTGGAAATTTGATATTAATCAGATAATTAGGAGATGTTTCCCAGACCATGAGATTGACTATATTTTTCAAAATTTTCATGCATCTCAAGTTGAGGGGACATTTCGGTCCTCAAAGGACTGCACGAAAAGTCCTAGACTCAGGTTTATTTTGGCCCACTATTTTTAAGGATGCTTATGAGACTTACCGCACTTGTAAAGAGTGACAGATAGTAGTATATCCATCACTCGTAAGAGTGAAATTCCTAAGCAAACTATGTTGTTTTGTGAGGTGTTTGATGTATGAGGAATAGACTTTATGGATCCTTTTCTTGTATCTTTCAGTTTTGTTTACATTTTACTTGCTGTTGATTATGTTTCAAAGTGGGTGGAAGAAATACTCACTAGGACTAATAATTCTAAGGTTGTTGCAGATTTTGTCATGTCAAATATTTTTTTTGCAAGTTTGGAAAACCCCAAGCTATCATAAGTGACCAAGGAACTGACTTCTGTAATCAGACTATGGAAGCTTTGCTATGAAAGTCCAATGTTGTGCATAGGGTATCTACTTCATTTCACCTCAAAACTAATGGGCAAGTTGATATCTCAAACAGGGAAATTAAACAGATTCTACAAAAAATGGTGCAGCCAAATAGGAGAGATTGGAGCTACCGTCCAGAAAAGGCACTTTGGGCTCAAAGAACAACTTTCAAAAAGCCAATAGGAATGTCTCCATATTGACTTTTTTTGGTAAGGCGTGTCACCTCCCTGTAGAAATTGAGAACCGTGCTTATTGGATGGACAAAAGCTTTGGCTAGAAGCCTATAAAAACTCCAATTATGGAAAGAAAACTCCAATTACAACAACTTAAAAAGCTTAGACTAGAAGCATATGAAAAATCTAGAATTTATAAAGAGAAAACTAAGCACTTCCATGATAAGATGATTTATAGAAAGGAATTCTCTATTTGCCAAAAAATTTTACTATTTAACTCCCATTTAAAAGGTGTGGCTGGGAAACTTCGATCCAAGTGGATTGAACCTTTTGTTGTTACTAATGTTTTTCCTCATGGTGCAGTAGAAATAAAAAGTGCAGCTACAGAAAAAGTTTTCAAAGTCAATGGGAAGCGCTTGAAGCTATTCCATGAAAAGTATGTGCTTGAAAATTAAACCATAGAAGAGCTTTCTTTGGAAAAGCCCGCCTAAAGTGTAGTTTGATCAAAGAGTCTTTCTTCCTCTCTCATCCTTATTTTATACTTATGTTCTTTCATTGAGGACAATGTGTGCCTTAAGTGTCGGGGGAGGGAATCATTTACTTGTGTGTTTTCTTATTTTCCACTTACTTACTTGTTTTTTTTTTTTTTTTTAAGTTTAAAAAATGCATACATTTTCTTTGGTTGTTGGGTTACAATTATGAGTATTTTCCCAGTTATACTGACTAAAGACTCGTGGTGTGATGTGAGTGACTTTCTTTGGTTTCTTAGTATAGTAAGTAGGACTAAATTTCTTAATTGTGCATCATTTGTGGTAGATCATTAACCTTTGTGATATTTTGAGCCTAATGATGGATAACATTAAAATAAAATTCATCTCTTTCTTTCTTGTGCAATTTCACTCATGTCTTCTAGTCTCTAGAACTTGGTCTAACTCTTTTTGAAACTGTATGAATACTTGTGCACATTGATATGATAAAGGCAAGTTGTTTCTGTTTTATTTTTAGCCAGTTAGCCAAAAAGCCAGCCATAAAAATGTTATCCCTTGTTTGAAACTACTTTGAGCTTGTTTATCTCATTCTTTGGTTGAAACTCATTACAAGCCTAAAAGTGAAAAAAACAATGATATCACCTTATTTAAAGGGTTGAAAGAGTCTTGTTTGGAGTTGTGTGGGGTTGAATTAATATAGCTGTGATAATTCAAAAGTTTGAAGAAATGAAAAAAAAATTGAAAAAGAAAAATATGGAAATAGAAAAGAAGGATGACAAATCATATTACCGTGATACATATTCCTTCTAAAAAAGGGGAAAAAAGAGGAAAGGAAAATAGGAAATGACTAAAAAGTTGTTGTTTGAAAGTGAATGAAATTTTAGTTCAACTCTGAAAATTTCTTTCAATTTTCTTTTACCCCTTTAGATATTAGCCTAGTACCCCTTAGGATTTATCTTACCTTTACCTTGGCCCCATTATAACCTAAATAAAGCCCTTTTGATCTTTGGGTTCATATAATTCAAGTGTGGATGTTAGAGTCTTTTCAAGCTTATGGTAGTGCTAATTTTCATGATGTGCTTTGAGTGTAAACACCCAAGTAGTGCTAATTTTCCAGAAAGGTTATGTGGCATTTGCAACTCTCTAGAACACCCAACTGATACATGTCAAACCTTGCAAGAGGGTGTAAATTTTTATTTGCCTAAAGCATACACAAAAAACATTTACAATCCTCAAAGAAACTACCAGTATAGGCAAAACATTCCTGACCTATCCACTAACAGGTACCATCCTAACTTGAGAAACCATCCAAACCTTCGGTATGGGAATCCATCCACACATAACCTAGTCAACAACAAGTGATGCTACCACTACCACCACCACAGAACACTCCAAAAGTAACCACCTTTGCACCTTCCGGGCCTTCATTAGAGGACCTTGTCAAGCAAATGGCTGTAAAAAAATCTCCAATTTCAGCAACGAACTGATTCTAGTATTCAAAATTTGCAGGCACAAATTTGATAGCTTGTCATTTCAATGAATGTCGTGCAAGCTCAAGGATCAAACCAACTACCAGCCCAAACAGTAGTGAATCCAAAAGGCCTTAATGTGAGTATAATTTCTTTGAGATCTGGAGAGAGTTTTGAAACAACTCCAGCCCCAACATTAGAAAAAATAACAAAGTTGTTAAGCCCATACCTAAGCCTGATTCTAATGTTGTGGTTAAAACTGAAAAAAGAGAAAGAGAAAGAGTATGTACCACCTCTTCCTTTCCCACAGAGAGTAGTGAAAGCTAAAAAGATGGATGAGGAAGATACAGATAAGGAGATATTGGACATATTTAGAAAGGTAGTGGTAAGCATTCTACTTCTTGATGTGATTAAGCAAATTCCCAAATATACCAAATTTCTAAAAGACTTGTGCACTCACAAGAGGAGATTGAAGGGGAATGCAAGAGTTAATATGGGAAGTAACTTTTCTGCCTTCATTCAACCTAAAGCACCTGAAAAAGCTAAAACTGAGCAAAATGTTTCAGCTCTCACTCGAGACATACCCCAAAGTACAAAGATCCAAGAACTTTTGTTATTCCATGTAACATTAGGGATAGTAAATTCGAAATTTCATGATAGATTTAGGATCTTCTATTAATGTTATGCTTACTTCTGTTTATAACAACCTTGATCTTGGTCCTTTGTAGAATACGAGTTTAACTATTCAAGTGGCGAACAAAAGCAATGCCTGCCCTGCTGGAGTAGTAGAAGATGTCCTGGTTCAAGTCAATGACTTGATATTCCCTATATATTTTTACATTCTAGATATGGAAGGCACCCATAATTTTACGCTGGCCATTCATGAAAATAGCAAAAACAAAACTTAATGTTGATGATGGCACAATGTCCATGGAGTTTGGTGATATCATTGTTCAATTTAAATTTTTTTATGCTATGAAATATCCCATGGAGGTACATTCTGCTTTTCACATTGAACTGCTTTCTGAGTTAGTTGATGATACTTATTCTAAATTGTTTTCAGCTGATTTCCCATCATTGTCTGAGTTTGATGATACTTACTTTTGTAATTCATGTAGTGACACTAACCTTTGTTCTGTTTGTGCTGAGATTGAGGATGACCTGCAGTTTGACATTTTTCCTACAAATGAAGGTGTAGATGAAGCTATTTATGCAATTGAAGCTTTTGACATCCCGACTTCCCCAACCATGCCATCCATTGAATAACCACCTTCCTTAGAGCTTAAATCTCTTCCTACAATCTGAAATATGCATTTTTGGATAGGAATGAAAAGCCACAGGTTATAATTTCATCTAACCTTGATTTGATCAAGAAGACAAGTTTTTGCAGGTTTTGAAGAAGCATAAGAAGGAAATTAGACAGACCTTGGTGGAAATACCATGTATTAGCCCCTCCATGTCTATGCATAGGAATTTGCTTGAAGACAGGGCTAAAGTAGTGAGGCAGCCCCCAAAGACTGCTTAATCCTTTAATTCTTGATGTTGTAAAGAATAAGGTAACCAAGTTGTTGCAAGTAGGTATCATATACCCTATCTCTGACATTAATACGTAAGTCCAGGGCAGATTGTACCTAAGAAATTTGATCTAACAGTGGTTAAAAATGAAAAAAAATGAACTTGTTCCCACAAGAGTTCAGTACGATTGGAGAGTTTGTATTGATTACAGGCGATTAAACAAAGAAACTAGAAAGGACGACTTTCCTTTACCGTTCATTGATCAGATACTTGAACGCTTGGTTGGTAAATCACACTATTAGTTTCTTACAGGAGGATGCCATTTGGTCTGTGCAATGCTCCTGGCATGTTCCAACGATGCACGATTAGTATTTTTGCTAAATTCATTAAAAATTTCAAGAAGGTGTTTATGAATGATTTCACTGTTTATGGTTCTTCATTCAATACATATTTGAGTAGTTTAGATATGAATTTAGAGAGATGCATTAAAATTGGACTTGTTTTGAATTAGGAAAAATGTCATTTTATGGTCGAACATGGAATTATTTTAGGGCACATAATCTCTGCAAAAGGGATTTCAGCAAGATAGCTCTTCCGCAGTCAAGTTTGTTGAAAAATGACGTCACTTTCAACTTTGATGACAAATGCAAAAAGGCGCTTGATTTCTTGAAGAAAGCTCTGACTTCTACTCCCATCATCCAACCTCCTAACTGGAACCTCCCTTTTGAAATTATGTGGGATGCATCTCACTATGCAGTAGGGTTGTCTTAACACAAAGAGTTGACAAGGCAGCCCATATTATTTATTATGCTTCTTGAACTTTAGATTCTGCGCAGGCTAATTACACTACCACTGAAAAGGAACTTATAGCTATTTTTTGTTGTTGATAAATTTAGATCATATTATCTAGGTTCCAAGGTATTTTTTTTATTGACCATACAACTTTGAAGTACCTGTTAAAGAAACCAGAAGCAAAACCGAGATTAATTCTATGGATGTTGTTGTTCTAAGAGTTCAAAATGAAGATTAAAGATAAAAGTAGAGCTAAGAACTTAGTGGATGACAACTTGAGTAGAATAGAGTGGGATAAAGATCTTTTATCCATCCAGGATGCTTTTCCTAATAAGCAGCTTTTACAGATGTGTTAGGTAACTCCTTGGTATGCTGATTTGGTTAATTATCTTGTTGCCGGAGTTTTTTTTGTAGGTGCATCTAGATCACAAATTCACAAACTCAAAAGTGATGAAATATATTATGTGTGGGATAATCCATATCTATAGAAATTCGGCACTAATTAGGTAATTAAGAGATGTGTCCCAGACTATCAGATTGACTATATTTTTCAATTTTCTCATGCATATCAAGTTGGGGGACATTTCGGTCCTCAAAGGACTGCAAGAAAAGCCCTAGACTCAGGTTTATTTTGGCCCACTATTTTTAAGGATGCAATTGAAACTTACCGCACTTGTAAAGAGTGACAGATATCAGGTACATCTATCTCTCGTAAGAGTGAAATGCCTAAGCAACCTATGTTGTTTTGTGAGGTTTTTGATGTATGGAGAATAGACTTTATGGGTCATTTTCTTCTATATTTCGGGTTTGTTTACATTCTACTTGCTGTTGATTATGTTTCAAAAGTAGGTGGAAGAAATACCCACTTGGACTAATAATTCTAAGGTTGTTACAGATTTTGTCATGTCAAATATTATTAGCAGGTTTGGAATACCTCGAGCTATCATAAGTAACCAAGGAACTGATTTTTGTAATCGGACCATGGAAGCTTTGCTATGAAAGTACAATGTTGTGCATAGGGAAGTTAAACATATTCTGCAAAAAATGGTGCAGCCAAATAGGAAAGACTTGAGCTTCCGTCTAGAAAAGGAACTTTGGGCTGAAAGAACAACTTTCAAAAAACCAATGGGAATGTGTCCCTATCGACTTTTTTTGGTAAGGCGTGTCACCTCCCTGTAGAAATTGAGCACTATGCTTATTGGGTGGTCAAAAGCTTAGGCTAGAAGCCTTTAAAAACTCCAATTATGGAAAGAAAACTCCAATTACAACAACTTAAAAAGCTTAGGCTAGAAGCATATGAAAACTCTAGAATTTATAAAGAGAAAACTAAGCACTTCCATGATAAGATGATTTCTAGGAAGAAATTCTTTGTTGGCCAAAAGGTTTTACTATTTAACTCCTGCCTAAAAGGTGTGGCTTGGAAACTTCGATCCAAGTGGATTGAACCTTTTGTTGTTACTAATGTTTTTCCTCATGGTGCAGTATAAATAAAAAGTGCAGCTACAGAAAACATTTTCAAAGTCAACGGGAAGTGCTTGAAGCTATTCCATGAAAACTATGTGCTTGAAAATGAAACCATAGAAGAGCTTTCTTTGGAAAAGCCCGCCTAAACTGCAGTTTGATCAGATAGTCTTTCTTCCTCTCTCTCATCCTTATTTTATACTTATGTTATTTCATTGAGGACAATGTGTGCCTTAAGTGTCGGGGGGAGGGAATCATTTACTTGTGTGTTTTCTTGTTTTCCATTTACTTACTTGTTTTCTTTCTTTTTTAAAAAGTTTTACAAATGCATACAATTTCTTTGGTTTTTGGGTTACAATTATGAGTATTTTCCTAGTTCTATTGACTAAAGACTCGTGGTGTGATGTGAGTGATTTTCTTTGGTTTCTTAGTATAATAAGTAGGACTAAATTCTGAATTGTGCATCATTTGTGATGGATCATTAACTTTTGTGAGATTTTGAGCCTAATGATGGATAACATTAAAATAAAATCCATCTCTTTCTTTCTTGTGTAATTTCACTCATGTCTGTTAGTCTCTAGAACCTAATCTAACTCTTTTTTTAACTGTTTGAATACTTGTGCACACTGATATGATAAAGTTAAGTTGTTTATGTTTTATTTTTATCCAGTTAGCCAAAAAGCCAACCTTAAAATATTATCCCTTGTTTGAAACTACTTTAAGGATGTTTATCTCATTCTTTGGTTTAAACTCATTACAATCCTAAAAGTGAAAAACAATGATATCACCTTATTTATAGGGTTGAAAGAGTCTTGTTTGGAGTTGTGTGGGGTTGAATTAATATAGTTGTGATAATTCAAAAGTTTGAAGAAAAGAATAAAATGTAGAAAAAGAAAAATATGGAAATAGAAAAGAAGGATGACAAATCATATTACCGTCATACACATTCCTTCTGAAAAAAGAAGAAAAAAAAAAGAGTAAAGGAAAAGAGGAAATGACTGCAAAATTGTTGTTTGAAAGTGAATGAAATTTTAGTTCAACTCCCGCAATTTATTTCAATTTTCTTTTACCCCTTTAAAAATTCGCCTAGTACCCCTTAGGATTTATCTTACACTTACCTTGGCCCCGTTATAACCAAAATAAAGCCCTTTTGATCTTTGTGTTCATATAAGTGTGGATGTTAGAGTCTTTTCAAGCTTATGGTAGTGCTAATTTTCATGATGTGCTTTGAATGTAAATAATTAAACTAAGCACTTGAGAGTCAAGAGAATTTTATCTTGTGAGAATCTTGTTGCTTATGATGTACTCTTTGGTAAACAGTCTTCTTACTTGCTTTGACAGTAAAAAAAAGTTGCTCACAAACACCATATTACTTGAAGCTTAGATAAAGGATTTAACTTACCCTTTTCGTGATCCTGAAAGTCTTTGAAATCACATGTTCTGTTTTGTTCTTCTCTTTCTTGTTTTTACTCTATTTTGAATTTTGACTTTAGAATTTTGCTCGGAGTGCAAAGGTTTAAGTGTGGGGAAATTTGATAAGTGTATATTCAAACACCGTATTTTACTTTGTGCTAAAGGGTTTTTATTACTTTTTGCTTTCATTTTATTTCTGTTAGTGTGTTTTATGAGTTTATCTTATTTCTTCTTTTATTTTAATTCGGTTAATTATTTTCTGAATATGGAATAATTTGACACTGTGAGATTTTGGATTGAACTCTAGCTCTGTCGAGTGATAACTTTCATGTGTTTCGATAGGAGACAAGCATGAAGTTGAAGATGGTTCGCATGCTGATGTCGAAGGGTTACATATTGTTGTCGAAGTCAGTTCTAATATATATTGTCGAAATATTATGTCAAATTGGGCCTTGTGTTATGGATCTAATTGTTTAGTTGGCTTGTAATGTAACTTAGCTAGTTAGTCTATAAATAGGCTAGATCACTCTGGGTGTTGAGTGAGGCCAATTGTGATATTCATTTGTAATCATTTGTAAACCCTAAATGAGAAAGTGAATAGTAAATAGTTTGCCCAAGAATATTTCTTCCTTATTTCTTGTTTATCCTTTCTTCTTTCTTTAGAAATCTAACCGTTTCATTGTTCACCCAAGAACTCCATTTCTCAATATTTATTTGTTGAAAGGTATCGTTGGTGATCACAAAAAACTGGTGCGGTGAGCGTGGAGAAGATGTCGTCAACAAAGTTTGAAATTGAGAAGTTCACCGGAGTTAATGACTTCGGTTTATGGCGTTTGAAGATGCGAGCCCTTCTTGTTCAACAGGGTTTGCTAGAAGTGTTAAAGCGAGAAGATGCCATGGATGTTGCATTGACGGAGAAGGATAAGACAATGATGATCGAGAAATCCCACAGTACAATTGTTCTGAGTCTTGGTGATAAGGTTCTCAGGCAGGTTTCGAAGGAGACGACGACAACTGGTGTTTGGCTGAAACTCGAAGGATTGTATATGAAAAAGTCCTTTGTGAATCCTTTTTACTTGAAGCAAGCTTTGTATTCATTCAAGATGAATGAAGATAAAGCTTTGACGGATCAGCTGGATACGTTCGGTAAGCTGATTCTTGATCTTGAAAATATTTATGTTACCATCAATAATGAAGATTAAGTGTTGTTATTATTGTGTTCTTTACCTAAGTCGCATGCTCATTTCAAAGAAACCCTCTTGTATGGAAGAGAGTCCCTGACCTTTAAAGAAGTTCAAACAGCCTTGTATTCGAAGGATTTGAACGAAAGAAATGAGCAAAAATCATCATCATCAGTTGGCGAAGGGTTGTCCGTGAAGGGGAAATCCTCAAAGAGAGATGGTAGGCTTGAGAAGAAGAAAGGTAAAACTCACCAAAAGTCTTATGGTGGTGATATTTTTGGGATTAAGTGTTATCACTGTAAGAAGGAGGGTCACATAAGAAAGATGCGCCCTGAGCGCCTGAATAATCATGGAGGTAAGGACAATGGCAATGCAGCTATTGTGCAAGATGATTATGAATCATCTGATGTCCTTATGGTGTTGAGCAGTAACTCTTGCAAATAGTGGATTATGGATTCAGGATGTACTTGCCATATGACTCCAAACAAGTATGTTTTTAAAGAATTATGCGATCAAGATGGTGGATCAGTGCTGCTAGGAAACAATAAAGCTTGCAAGATCGTAGGTATTGGATCTGTATAATTCAAGCTCCACGATGAGTCAATAAGGCTATTGAGTGGGGTTAGGTATGTACCTGACCTTAAGAGAAATTTGATTTCTCTTAGTGAATTCGACAAGAAAGGATATGTCTTCAAAGGAGAGCAAGGTATCCTGAAAGTCATGAAGGGGTCGAAGGAAATCTTGAGAGGTGTGAAGAAATAAGGCATGTATACCCTTGAGGCTGAGGTTGTAAGCGGTTTAACAGATTTTGCATCCACGAAACTGGTGTCGAAGAGAGAATTATGGCACATGAGATTGGGCCATGTCAACGAAAGAGGCCTGGTCGAACTGGTGAAATAGAACCTGCTAGGTGGTAACAAAGTCGAGAAGTTTGAGTTTTGTGAACCTTGTGTATTTGGCAAATCATGTAGGGTGAAGTTTAACAAAGGTAAACAAAGAACACATGGGTCCCTTGATTACATTCATGGTGATCTTTGGGGGCATGCAAGGAATCCTTCACATTCAGGTGCAAGGTATTTTCAATCCATAGTTGATGACTATTCTAGAAATTTATGGGTATTCATACAGAAGACTAAGGATGAAACTTTTGAGAATTTCAAAAGTTGGAAGGTTCTGGTCGAAACTCAAACTGGCAGAAAGGTCAAGAGGCTGAGAACTGACAATGGTCTTGAGTTATGCAATGAAGCTTTCGATAGTTATTGTGTCGAGTCTGGGATTGCAAGGCATAAGACTATAGCAGGTACTCCTCAATAAAATGGTTTAGCTGAGAGATTCAATCGAACAATCCTTGAAAAGGTTAGATGCATGTTGGTTAGTGCAGGATTGAAGAAGGTGTTTTGGGCAGAGGCTGTTTCAACAACAGCTTATCTGATAAATAGATGTCCCTTGATTGCCTTAGAAATGAAGACACCTGAAGAAGTTTGGTCGGGTCAACCACCAGATCTCGACAAACTGAGAGTATTTGGCTGTTTAGCCTATGCTCACATTAGGCAAGACAAGGTAGAACCTAGAGCTCTGAGATGCATGTTCCTTGGATATCCTGAGAGAGTCAAAGGTTATAGGTTGTGGTGCCTAGAGCCAGATCATAGAAGATGTATCACAAGTCGTGATGTAGTTTTCAGTGAAGTCGAGATGGCGTTCAAGAAAACTGGTGATGCTGATCAAAGTGCAGAAATCTCTGAAGAGGAGCTGGAACATGTAGAGATTCCTATTGAGGTGGAGCATAGTGATGCTGAAGTGCATAACCCAGATGAAGTCGAAGAAGAAGAGCAAGATGCTGAAGAGAATGAGGGAACTGTCGATGACTACCTACTAGCAAGAGATAGGTCGATAGGAGTCATCAAGCCACCTCAGTGACTTGGTTATGCAGATCTTATAGCTTTTGCCTTAATCTCTGCAAGTGAGGTACTTGAGGAAGAACCTAGAGATTACAAAGAACCTATGAGGAGTCAAAATAAGACTGAATGGCGAAAATCCATGGATGAAGAGATGAAATATCTTCATGATAATAACACTTGGAAACTTATTGAGAAACCTGCAAGAGCAAGGTTAGTCAGTTGTAAGTGGATTTTCAAGGTCAAGGAAGGAATCGAAGGAGTGAAGTCGAAGCGCTTTAAGGCAAGGTTGGTTGCTAAAAGGTTCACTCAGAAAGAAGGTGTTGACTTCAATGATGTGTTCTCGCCTGCTGTAAATCATAGATCGATTAGAATGTTGTTAGCCATGGTGGTGAAGTTCGACTTGGAACTTGAACAAATGGATGTGAAGCCAACCTTCATGTATGGTGATCTAAATGAAACGATCCTGATGCGACAACCTGAAGGGTATGCAGAAAAGGATAAGGAAGATTATGTGTGCATGTGTTTACCGTGAAAATTGGTAAACAACCTCTGGTCTCCAAAATTTTTTTACTTTACAGGATCAACTAGTGAATCCTAGGACATGTGCTTTTGTTAAAATTATTTCTGGAAATCTTTGAACACTTCGACAATGCTCATGATTAAAGAACATTGTTTAATGTTTTTTGAAAAGTAGAAAATGCAGAATTTGTAAAGAAATTGAAATAAAGAACTTCAGTGTAAATTGCAATGGAAAACTAATTTGATAAACTGAAAAATAACTTTAATTGCAATAAAAAATCTGGTGATTCACACGTACATTATCAAATGAACTCGTTTCTCAATACCCTTAGATACTTTGAGTAATTTGTGAGTATTTGTACAATGATTGAACACACGAAATCCTATACACTATGACTCCTATTTATACTACGTTGAAAATAACTGCTATCAACGACCTTTTCTCCAGAAAATGACACGTTTCGCTTGCATGTCTTCAATTCACCACAACTTTCCACGCGTCCTTTTTAAGAAACGGATAAGGACAAAAAACAATTATCATCCTTATTCCAAATTTAAAATCTTTGTCAAATGAAACCTCAACATTAACTCCGTCGAAATTGCAATCTAAAGCTTAAAAATATTTCTAAGTCTTAACCCAACATGTCCTTCTTAAAAAAGGACCTCTTCGACTAGATTCTTCAACAACGCTTCTGTCGAATTATAAAATAACTCAAAAGCATTTCTTCACTTATCACACTCAATCCAACCTTGGCATCGAAATTCCAAACTAACAAATTGCCCCCCAAAAATGTCATTTTCGACTGAAATGGAGAAAAATGCATTTTTTAAAATCTTCTTTCGACGCCACAAACTCATTGTCTGCTATGATGTCACAGTCATCATGACATTTTCCCAAACGTCTTCTCAAACCCATGCGCGAATCTTTATTACAATCATCACGCCCCTAGTTCCTAGGAGATCGTGGGATAACTTAACTGCCACCGTTTCATCGCTTGCCCCACTATCTCTTCAACCATCAATGCTTGAACTAAAGCGCTTCAATTCTTCAGCCTATAGATAGTGAATACTAACACTTTTCAACTTTTTCCCTCTTCTGAATCTTCCCTTTAGCAAGAGCAATCTTCTTCCTGAACTCTTCATCTCTCACAAAACACAAAGCTTTTTTCTTCAATCTTTGATGCATCAATGGCGTCTTCCACCAAAGTTTCCAAAGATTCAACAAAATCCACAAAAGAATCCAAGAAATCAACTGAACTTACTCCAGTTCACAAGATCTTGGGCCCAATAGTTGTGGGTAACCAACAATACATACCTGAGCCTTCACTTGAAGAAGAAAAGAGGAGAATCTACCAATCTCGGGTATTAATCCCGATTTCTGTTACTGGTAAAACATATGTTATGTTAGGTCCCCTACCAGACCTTTCTGCTAACCCCAATAGACTTAAGGAATTTTTCCCAACATACCACCGCTACAAACCCATAGCTAATGAAAAAAGACTTAGGGCTAGTGAAGATGTTAAGGCTGATGAAAAACTGAAAGTTGATAACCAAGGCTCACCTTCGTATGAGGCCTCTAAAGAACCCATAAATCTAGAATATATGAATAATAGTTTTAGGTATTTTGATCATGCCCCCTATTTAAGGATCCATCAGATTACCTTGCTTGGTTAGAGAAGATAGAAAAGGCAAAATCCCAAGTCTGGAAAACTATGGGTATCTTCGACATGATTCAACTATCTAAAGTTGGACCTGGCTATTGTCAATCTATGTTAGTTGCTTCTTTGTATTTCTGGGATAGCATCCATAATAACTTACACCTTCCCTATGGAATAGTATCACCCACCCTCTTTGACATTGTTACCATTAGTGGGATCAAACCAGTTGGGGAAACCTATGACCCAAACTTCCTGGCTGAATACTCTATAGGGTTCGACACCACTAAAGTTGCCTTCACAACCTATATTGGATATTATCACGATAAGGAATCTGACGAAGTCTCTGACCTAGAGCACATTGCTTTCCTTGCTCTATGGCTATCTCGTTGTATGTTTTGCTCAAGATCCCTTCAAGTGGCGAAGAGGTATTTGACATTGGCAAACCAACTACATGCTGGACATAATCTTTGTCTCAACAAAATGATCCTGGCCAACCTCTATGATTCCTTGGGGGAAGGCGTCACAACCATTAAGACCATTAATTCCAAAGGAAACTTGCTTTTCTCTGGCCCTTTCTGGCTGCTGCAATTATGGTTAAATGCTACCTTCGAAGCATCTTTACCTGTTCGCAATCCCATAAACGTAAAATCTGATAAAATAAAGAACAGGAGGGTTGAAGGGACAGGAGGGTTGAAGGGATGCGTCTTGCCTTGCTATCCCCTAGTGACGAAGGATTGAATCTTCAACAAACCTTCATTGGGTATTTCATGGCTCCCTTTGCTGACAGGAAGCATGGCCCTGAATGGTTTACAAGAAGATTTCCTGCTCCGTCGAAGGACGGAGAAGTAGAATCCCTTTCCATATGGGAGGCATTCCTTACCCCTAGGCTGTTGGCTACAAGACTCAAACCTTTAAGACTCCAATTTACTCTACTCGTCTATCAACCCAATCTTGTCTCTCGACATTTTGGTCTTATTCAAATAAAATCACAACCACTCTTTGCCAAGAAGAACTCATTAATTCTTTACAACATGATCCACACAGAAGCCGAATGCAACAAAGAATTGGCTCACTATACTGGCATCACGCAATTTACTCCTGTTGCTTTTAAAACATCTTTCCTTTGCACCAAAGGATTTGATACTTAGTGGAAGGATTATTACACCACAGAAGTTTTCGACGTTCTTACTTTTACTCAACATCTAACTCATGCTTTTGCCTCTGAGCAGGAAAGAGTCAAGAAAGGTACTTCAACTCACTCACATCAAAGAAATCCAAGCATTCCAAAAATAACTTGAAACTTCCTATAGACCTGATGATATTAGTCGAACCATTCGTGAAGCAGAAGTTACCTTAAAAGAGAAATTTACAAAGAAATTGGAGGATTTAAAACTACATTTGTACGTTAAACCTGAACAACGATACGAACTAGATTTTAACATGTATCCCCCAAAATTTCCTCGACTGCCAAGTTCTGAGTTTGGTGTGGCTTTTAGTCCTTCATTCCCAGACTGGTTCATCTGTGGGGATTTTGTAAAAATCCTTCGACAAGAATCTCACAAACGTGCCAAGCGGGTGGTTCCGACTAAGCATACTCTAGACAGTTTCAAAGGGCACCTTCATATTGGCATAGAACACATTCGTGTAGAGTCTCCAATATACGAAGGTGTGGGATGGGAGTCAACTTGCTGAAGAACATCAAAAGGATTCGCCACCAAAGGTTGTGAGGGCAAGGTGCTTCTCATCTAGTTTCTGTTTTAATGATGTCAACAAGTAGGATAGTCTTTAGTTTGTAATTTGGACGGTATCACTTCATTGTCGGTCATATTGCATACAACCATTGTTAATCATGTGTCTAAACATATAGGAAGGGTTCTATACAATTTCTACATGTGTATAATCATGGTACTAGTGTTTGGTGTGCATGGCTCGAGTCTCAGTTGGTCAAAACGTGCAGAAAAAATAAATCTCTAGGTTTTTACAGGTCTTGAGTCGACCTAACCTAGGCATGAGTTGACTCATGCATAGTTGACAATTTCTTATGAAACCACCGGGAAAGTGCACGCTGACCTTTCTGATGCATGTGGTCGACGCATGGTTCTGGGTTTTGTTATTATGCAGTTTCAGCGTCTATGCGTCCACGAAAGGTCATGAGCGGTCGACACATGCTTAGTCATTTCGTGTAAACATTTCCACGGGTGAGCTCCCGTCGACCCTCATCCAGCGAGCGGTCGACTCTTTGCTGGTCTGAGTCATTTTTCTACATTTTGTTACTTCTGTTTTTGCTGTTATTTCATTTAGTTGGTTATTTTTGCATTATATATAGTTGGTTCATCTCATTTCAGTAGAACAAGAAACGTGAAAATAGATACTGATATTTCTCTTCATCTTCATCTTCAACCTTGTGTCCTCTAACAACTACACATAATCATTTTTGTTAGTGTCGTGCATTATGTAAAGTGATAACGTTCAAACTTAGGTGTGTTGTATCCTTTGTTCTGGGTTGAGAATTAGTAGGCATTTCTTGAATAAAACCTCTGGTTTTGTCCTCCAAGAATCTGGGTGATTTTGGGGGGTTTTTGCACAAATCGGTTTCTCTACAAGGATTCAGCCGTGCGAAGGTAACTGAAGAATGGAGTGTTCGTTCAGTTTAGTAGCTACAGTCGGAGGATCGTACGAGGAAGATTTGGGTTCGAATTATGGAAGATCGAAATCGACCGAGTGAAGGTGATTGAAGAGCGGTGGGTTCTTTCAATCTAGTAGCGTGAGACGGTGATTTGTTCGACCAAATTCGAAGTACTTGATTCATCTTGAATCAAGGGGAGAAAAGACTTTGCATCGACATCAAAGACGTTTGAGGGTTTGGTTGTTCAGTTTTCTCTTGTACAAAAATTTGCAAACAGAAATATATATATATATATATATATATATATATATATATATATATATATCAATTCCATGTTCGGAATTGGGGCCAGAGGGTACCCTTAGCGAGGACGGTAAGAGAACTGCCTAAACAAATCGTGTTTGTTCTCTCTTTCCCTACTCTTTTACGTTTTGATATTAATCGAACTTGTGAAATATCAATTAATAAAAAATTTCTGATATAGTGTAATATAGAGCTGAAAATAAACTTGTAAAAATAATACAATCCCTTGGATTGCATTTGGCATTAGCTCTACATTCACATTAATTATAAATTCACACTTGGAGTGTCGCACACCCCAAGTATTCGATAAATTGATTAAGCCCAAGCTCTAAAGCACTTTGTGATTAAATTTTGTCATCCTATCTCGTTGGTAATTGGATAAATTTCAAGTAAATAAAATTTGGTTGATTGCATTGTGTTTTTGTTGATTCATATATTTTTCTCTTCCGTCGCATCATTCCTAGCAATGTTACGCATATTCGATCTTTTCGGTAGTGGTTCGTTGTAGACGAGTGATTCAGTGGTTGCTTCCGTAATAATTTTTAAAACCAATTTTGGAACACCATTAGCGTGTAAAAGCTTGCGGGATCTATTCAACCCCCCTTCTAGATCCTAGCCATCATCTACCAAAGGTCACCATAGAACATTCTCAAATGAGTGATTCTGAACATGACAAAAACCCACCAGAGAATGATGCCCTCATTGACGTGGAAGGTGATACGGAGATGCCAACTGCTGAAGGAAATGTCGAAGACAAATCTAAAGATGGCTCTCCCACAAATGCAAAACATGGCACTGGTAGTTTAGATGACAAAGAGGGGAGGAAGAAGATCGCACTATGTTTGACTTCGAGAAGGAACCTCACGAGGAGGAAAATGAAGAACAAGATAATGATGACAATGAAGAAGATGATGAGCAACAACATGACCGGCCTAAAGCCAAACCTGCTGAAACAAGTTTGGTTCATGCCATGAATCCTCCAAGGTTTTGATGATAACAAAGTATTTGAAAAAACAATTAGGATCTGTAACTAGCCAGTTTGTGTGTGTAGAATTATATTTACTTGATGGAACTAGTTCTGACACTGAAATGGCTTTGGTTCGATTCTGGTTACACTCTTTTAAGGACGTCTGATCAGAAAAGTTGTTGCTAGTACACTCCAGCTCAGAAGGGTGATATGCTGCCTCTGATGCTGAGTAATGTCATATCAATTCTGCTAGCACAGGACTCAAGATTTATTGACATTAACTTCTACAGGTTGTGTTGTACTTGAATCAGAGTTGTATCTTATGGACAAAGGCCTTGTTTCAGGGATACTCTTGTGACTGAAAGTCCCAACACTTGCTTCATTGGAAAAGAAGATGTACTAGAAGATTTGGTTCTGTTTGTAGCCATTGAAGATCTTCAACATCTTTATTTTCCTTGGCTATAAAAAGGAGTTTAAGATTTAAAGATCAATCAAGAAATAACGCTGCAAATACAAATAAGGCATACACGCACTACTTTCAGAAAAGCTGAGTCTGTTAAGAGATTTTACTCTTGTGTTGATTAAGAATCTTTGTAATAGTGTGTTGTATTATTTGAACACCTCTGATATTTTATCAAGTGTTTATCTTTTGTAAGTTATTCCTTCTCTAAACTAGATGTTTAGATTAAAGTCTTAGACAAGGGCTCTAAGCAAGGTTATAGTCTTAGACACAGGCTCTAAGCAAGGTTAAAGTCTTAGACACGAGCTCTAAGCAAGGTTAAAGTCTTAGACATGAGCTCTAAGCAAGGTTAAAGTCTTAGACACGAGCTCTAACCAAAGTTAAAGTCTTAGACATGAGCTGTAAGAAAGGTGAAGTCTTAGGCAGGTAGTCTAAGCAAGAGAAGTCTCGGCCAGGAGCTGATTGAGCAAAGTGAAGTCTTAGACACGAGCTCTAAGCGAGGGAAGTTTTGGACAAATGGTCTGAGCAAAAAGAAAAAGTCTTATACAAGTGTGTATAAGCAAGTGTAATCTGGTTGATTTTAGTGGAAAATATCTTGCTTGGCAAGGGGACTGGAGTACTCTCAGTTGGGAGAGGAACCAGGATAACTACTGTGTGTTCTTTTCTATTTTACTTTACTTCTGCCTTTATTTCCGCTGCACTTTATCAGATTGTGAATTCAGTTTTAGAATTTGAACTCTGGTTTTGAAGTAAATCTAACTTTTGCAAAATACAATTTAACCCCCCTTCTTGTTTTTTTCTCACCTTCAGTTGGCATCAGAGCAAGGTCTGTACGTAACACTTAAAAGTGGTATAGTCAAAGATCCAACAAGAAAAATATGGATCATGAGGTTACTAATTCTAGTACCTCAAAAGGGATTCCCTATGATTACAATAGCTCTGAGAGAAATCATTATACTGCTAAACCTTCTATATTCAGTGGTGATTCTATTGAATTTTAATGGTGGAAAAGCAAGATGTACACATATATCATTGGACTCAATGATGAGCTATGAGATATTCTTGAGGATGGCATTGAAATTCCTATAGACAGTGTTGGAATGGTTGCTGATAGAAAAGCCCTGACTCCAGCTCAAAAGAAAATCTACAGAAAACATCACAGAGTCAGAGGTATTTTGGTTGATGCACTTCCACATGTTGAGTATTTGAAGATCATTGATAAGTCTTCTGCTAAGACTATCTTTGAATCACTGTGTTCTACTTATTAAGGAAATCAACAAGTCAAAGAAGCCAAAGCTAGCTTGTTGATACAAAAGTATGAGTTATTCAAAATAAAGGAAAACGAGGATATTGAAACCATGTTCTCCAGGTTTTAGGTTCTTGTCTCAGGACTTCAAGTGCTGGACAAATGCTACTCAACAGCTGATAATGTGAAGAAAATTATGAGAAGTCTCCCTCAGAAGTTTAGACCTAAAGTAACTACTATTCAGGAAGCTAAAGATCTGAATATGTTGTCCCTTGAAAGTCTAATCAACAATTTTCAAAGTCATGAGATGGAAATCAATGGAGATGAAACTTGTAAAAAGTTTAAATCTCTCGCATTGAGATCTGCCTCTGAAAATATGGTGACAAGACCAGAAGATCTTCAAAAAATGGTAAAGATGATGAATCGTCTGAAGAAGAATCTGATGGAAGATCTGATGACGAAGATATGGCATGCTTCATCAGAGGAATTTAGCAAATGGCCAGAAGAAGCAGAAGATTCTCTAAAAACAACAAGAGGATCAACCTCAAAGATGAAGACATAATCTGCTACAATTGCAACAAACCAGGACATTTCAAAAGTGATTGTCCTAAACCTTTGAAGGACAGCTAGAGAAAAGGAAGTTATCAGAAGGATAATTTCAAAAATAGGTTCAAAAAGAATTTCATGGCAAAATGGGAAGAACTAGATGACAAAGAGTCAGAAAAGGAATATAATACTAATTTAGCACTGATGGCTCACACATCTGAAGAAGAACTTCTATCTGAGTATGAAAATAAAGACGAGGTATTCTCTTACTCTAACTTTATTTCTTGTGCTAACAATCTTCTAAATCATTGTAAAAATCAAACTAGTCAGATTAATATCCTTAGAAGAGATAACACCATTTTAAGAGAAGAATTAAAAGAAGTTATTGTACCTCAAAATGAATGTTCATCTCTAGGTAAACATGATCGTGCGTTTCATAAATTTATTACATTTGGCATTGATCGTACCAAACTTGCATCTATGATTTATGGAGTTGGAAAATATAATAAGGAAGGACTAGGATATGATGAAGGTTGCTCTAGTACTAATGACTCTTCAAAAGTGGTTCAAAATTTATGCTCATCTAGTATTGCTCAAACTATGTTAAGTAACCATTTTGTTCCTGCTGCTAGAGCAATGAATTCAACTGAACCTATTGATCAGAAGTTTAAAGGCATTGCTATAGCAGAATTTGACAAATCAAATAATCTGATGACATCAAAGTTCAAAACTTATGAATCACAAGATAAGTTCAAATCTACTGATAAGGTTAAGAATAACTCCTGTCAAAACTTTTTGAAGCAAAATGATAGGAGGAAAGCTAAACCTTCTCACAAAGTAAAGGGACAAATTAGGAGAAAATCTGTTGAAACTAACCCGAAAGGACCCATACGTGTATAGGCACCTAAATCTCAAATAATCTTTGCCGCAAATATGCCCAAAGGAACAGATGGAATGCCAATCCTGGTACCTGGACACTGGTTGCTCACAACATATGACAGGAGAAAGGTGTATGTTCCAAACCCTGAATCTGAAAGAGGAAGGAAATGTGGGTTTTGGAGGTGGCCAGAAGGAAAGGATCATCGGAACAGGTACCATAGGTAATTCTCAAACTATCATTAATAAGGTATGGCTTGTAGATGGCCTAAAACATAATCTACTTAGTATAAGCCAGTAATGTGATGATGGTTGCAAGGTATTGCTTGACAAGGACTTCTGTTCTGTTGTCAATTCTGATAAAACTATAGTATTCAAAGGGAAAAGAAAAAGGAATGTTTATAAAATCAATATTTCTGAATTGGCTGTTCAAAGGGTCATTGCCTAATGACAGTGAGTGCTGAAAAATGGGTTTGGTACAAAAGGTTAGGTTATGCTAACTATAGATTAATCTTTAAACTTTCCAAGCTAAAACTTGTGAAAGGGCTGCCAGATATTGTAGGGGTGGCAAAATGGATGGATTTGATGGATATGGATTGGATTGTTAATGGATGGATCAAAACAATCCATTAGTCTGTTAACAATCCATTAAAATTTTATAAAAAATATCAAATCCAATCCATCCATTAAAGATAAAATTCACCCGATCCATCCGTTAACATTATTTTAATGGATGGATATCCGTCAATCCAAAGACTTACTTTAAATATTTTAATTAAGTTTTTTTAATAATTTATATTTTAAATTTTATAAAAAAATTTATTTCACAAAATTAAATTTGTAAATAATTATGAAAAAGTCGAGTTTTTTCGGAAATATGAAAAAGTCGAGTTTTTTCAGAAATATGAAAAAGTCGAGTTTTCTCGGAAATATGAAAAAGTAGAGTTTTTTTCGAAAATATGAAAAAGTCGAGTTTTTTCGGAAATATGAAAAAGTCGAGTTGTTTTTGGAAATAGAAAAATTTAGTTTTTTCGGAAATATGAAAAAGTCGAGTTTTTTGGGAAAAATGAAAAAATTCGAGTTTTTCGGAAATAGGAAAAAGTCAAGTTTTTTCATAAATTTGAAAAAATTGAGTTTTCTCGGAAATATGAAAAAGTCGAGTTTTTTTTCGGAAATATGACAAAGTCGAGTTTTTTTCGGGAATATGAAAAAGTCGAGTTTTCTCGGAAATATGAAAAAGTTGAGTTTTTTTTTTTTCGGAAATATGAAAAATTCGAGTTTTTTCAAAAATATGAAAAAGTCGAGTTTTTTTTGAAAATATGAAAAGTCGAGTTTTTATTAGAAATATGAAAAAGTCGAGTTTTCTCAGAAATATGTAAAAGTAGATTTATTTTGGAAATATTAAAAAGTCGAGTTTTTTAAAAAATATGAAAAAGTCGAGTTTTTTTAGAAATATGAAAAAGTCAAAATTTTTTCAAAAATATGAAAAAGTCAAGTTTTCTCGGAAATAAGAAAATGTAGATTTTTTTCGGAAATATGGAAAAGTCGAGTTTTTACGGAAATATGAAAAAAGTCGAGTTTTTTTCGGAAATATGAAAAAGTCGAGTTTTTTCATCAATATGAAAAATTCGAGTTTTCTTGAAAATATTAAAAAGTCGAGTTTTTTTCGGAAATACGAAAAAGTCGAGTTTTTTTGGAAATATGGAAAAGTCGAGTTTTTTTCGGAAATATGAAAAATTCGAGTTTTTTCAGAAATATAAAAAATTGAGTTTTTTTCGAAAATACGAAAAAATCGACTTTTTTCGGAAATATGAAACGTCGAGTTTTTTAGAAATATGAAAAAGTCGAGTTTTCTCGGAAATGTGAAAAAGTAGATTTTTTTTGGAAATATTAAAAAGTCGAGTTTTTTCAAAAATATGAAAAAGCCGAGTTTTTTTTTCAGAAATATGAAAAAGTCGAAAATTTTCAGAAATATGAAAAAGTCGAGTTTTCTCGGAAATAAGAAAATGTAGATTTTTTTTTCGGAAATATGAAAATGTCGAGTTTTTTCGAAAATATGAAAAAAGTCGAGTTTTTTCGGAATTATGAAACAGTCGAGTTTTTTTGGTAATATGAAAAAAGTCGGGTTTTTTCGGAAATATGGAGTAGTCGAGTTTTTTCGAAAATACAGAAAAGTCAAGTTTTTTTTTCGAAAATATGAAAAAAGAACCGATTTTTTTCGAAAATATGAAAAAGTAGAGTTTTTTCGGAAATATGAAAAAGTCGAGTTTTTTCGAAAATATGAAAAATTGAGTTTTTTTCGAAAATATGAAAAAAAATCGAGTTTTTTCGAAAATATGAAAAAGTCGAGCTTTTTCGAAAATATGAAAGTCTAGTTTTTTCAAAAATACGAAAAAGTTTGGAATACAAAACAAATGTTTCAAAATAAAAAACTTCCAAAATATAGGAGTATCACTGAAGGTTACAAACAACTTGCAATATATATATATATATATATATATATATATATATATATATATATATATATGGGTTTTGCTAGGATACACCCACTTATTTTTATGAAGGTGTGTTTTAGCAACATGCACCTTAGGGTGTATTTAATGAATTTTTAGTTATTAATTGCTAACACACTCCTTCTAAAAAATAAATAGGTGTATTATAGAAAATGCCTAAAGCAAATGCTAACTTACACCCACTTACTTTTTAGAAGGTGTGTTTTAGTAACATGCACCTTAGGGTGCATTTAACCAATTTTTAATTAAAGCTTGCTAAAACACACCTTCATAAAAATAGGTGTTAGCAAATATTAAAAACTTGACTTTTTAATATTTCCAAAAAATGGACTTCGTGGGGAAAACGCCCTATGACTTATCGTTGCACGGGACTTATACACCACCAAAAAAACATATGGAGCTCGGCGACTCGAAACAAAAAATATAACAAGGAGCGCGGCGACTCGAAACAAAAAATAACAAGGAGCGCGGTGACTCGAAACAAAATATAACGAGGAGCGTGGCGACTTGAAACAAAATATAACAAGGAGCTCGGCGACTCGAAACAAAAAATAACAAGGAGCGCGGCGACTCGAAACAAAAAACATAACAAGGAGCGCGGCGACTCGAAACAAAAAAACATGGAGCTCGGCGACTCGAAACAAAAAATATAACAAGGAGCGCGGCGACTCGAAACAAAAAAACATGGAGCTCGGCGACTCGAAACAAAATATAACGAGGAGCGCGGCGACTCGAAACAAAAAAAAACATGGAGCTCGGCGACTCGAAACAAAAAACATAACAAGGAGCGCGGCGACTCGAAACAAAAAAACATGGAGCTCGGCGACTCGAAACAAAAAATATAACAAGGAGCGCGGCGACTCGAAACAAAAAAACATGGAGCTCGGCGACTCGAAACAAAATATAACGAGGAGCGCGGCGACTCGAAACAAAAATATAACAAGGAGCTCGGCGACTCGAAACAAAAAATAACAAGGTGAGGCAAAAATAAAATATAGAGCACAGCGACTCAAAATGTACAAAGTGTAGGTGCACGCTTAAACTTTGCTAGGCGCCCTGAAGGCAAGAAGTAAATTCCCAGGGACCGAAATTCGATCTAGGATCAAGCTAGAAAGAAACGGTCAAACAAGACCTGCCATTGAGAAATGAACTCAAACGGCGATTTTATCTTATCCAAGCACGAAAAAAGATAACTGAAATAACCATCATCCACGAGGGTTGAACTTTGTGGGGAAACTTTGCAAGAGATAGCACTTTCTGCCTAAGGCTGACGACTCTAATTGGAGAGATCGGAAAAACCCAAAACTTGGTGCAAACACGACCAAAGATAAGGATAAAGCAACAAGACAAACAGAAGGCAAACACGCACGAAAGCGATGCATATGATGTCATGTCATGCTTATACTAATGCTGACAAAACAGACAAAAGGAACAGGAGATGAAAAACAACATCTCGACGAGGAAGCCCGTCCATCCTCTGCACGAGAGATACATCTGTCAAGTTTGCATAGAAATCCAAAGGTGGAACAAAAAGTCAAACTTCAAAGTTACTCAATCTTCTCTGGGGAAATAGTAATCCACTTGGGGATATAATATCATGACTTCACTTAGGGATCGTCAAGATGAATCTGATTATCTGGATGGGAAAAGATCCACTGGGAACGGATCAAACTCGTATTGATAGAGACTTTGATGGGGATAAAATAAATATCCTCAATAACTGAAATAAGCTGAAATGAAGTAGTATATGCCACGGGAATAAAGTGAATATCCTCTAAAACTGAGATAATCCGAAGTGAGAATGTAGTAGTAGATGCCATAGATGAGGCGTCACGGGGATAAAATAAATATCCGCTGCTGAAGTAATCTGAAGTAGACTGTAGACGTCACGAGGATAAAATAAATATCCACTACTTCATTGGGGAAGCTTGAACCCACATTGTGGTTGTGAACGTCAGAGTAGACTTTAATGAGGGATGAAATAAACATCCATGGTTGAGAGAAATTGAAATCTTGAGAAAACACCAAGGAGTGAAATAAACACTCACTTCATCAGGGAAGGTTAAGACCAAGGAGATTCACTGGGGGTCCTTAGGTCAACCCTATGCTGAAATTTTGTACTGATCTTGTCATAATTGCTTGAAATAATGATTCACTGGGGAATCGTCGTGACTTTCTGGAGTCGGTCCCTGGTGGGGAATTATCATACCATTTGAATCTGAGCTTCTTCGGGCATAGGGAGAATGCTATAAAGTCAATGAAGTTCTGACTTGAATGGTAGTCGCCATTTTCAAATAACAATTGTTGAAGAAGTCTTCAATTCTCATCTATCCTGGATCGTCATCTCAAAAGGATTTTACAGAAGATCCGACGTTCAAAAATAATCCATGTCTTACAACTTTTGAGAGATTTGTAGAATCTCGACGTGACTGGCTCGGATTGACGGTATTCGATACACTGAGTCTTCAAAATCTACCCCTTGGGTAACTCAGTTTGTAAAGGTAACAAATTAAAGAAAACATCCCGACCCTGCTTAACTGGGTGTTCAACCAATGTGCCCCAGAATTGGTATCTTTAACAATGAAGTAACCATCTTTAACACAGTTCCAATCAGAAATTGAACTTCTCGTAGTTGTTTGCGAGCTTCTATGATATCAAGCAAAATTTACATGCAGAAGAAGTAAATTCTGAAACTGCTAGTACAATGTCATATTTGTTTTGAAGTTTATTGAAAAAGCATATCGCAAACTTGTGACTAAATCACTAGTTAGGATATGGCGTTAGTTTTCTTTTTATAAAGCCAATGCGAATTTTGAGCGTAACTCAAAGGAGTCAGGAAACATCATCCCATCGAGTATGCTTTTGAAATGAACCCTACTTCAATAAGGTCTCTTGTAGGTTATAGGTAGTGATTTAGTTTATCGAAGCAAAAGGCATAAAGGTTTGTTTGTTTGTACCCACCCCTTATCTGTGATGTTTATTTTTGAAAGTTTGAGGGTCAAAGTTTGTTTGTACCCACTCCTATTTTGATAGTTTTAGAAGCTCGGTTATTTTGTTTGAGAATTACCCTGTCCCTGGTTAAAAATGAGATTTTTGATTTCGAGGCTCAAAATGGTTAACGAGAGGTTATCTCCGGTGTTGAAACAATGCCATAATCATTAGCAGGGTTTTCGTTCAAAAGCATACGACAGGAGAGATTGCATTTTAATTCATCATCCTCCATTTGGTAGTATTGGCGTTATAAAGCAGTAAATAGTTTTAAAAATGAGCGAAGCGAATGGATTTCTTCGAAACAAATATTATATTGCATTAAACATTCAAAATAAAAAATTCTTGCATGTAAACATGCTTTAATAGTCAAGGAAGGCAATAAATGAAAATAAATAAACAACTGATACTTCCGGGACTGATTTCTTCTTCATCTGCCACTTGAGCTAACTATCTTCAAAACCGAATTTCGAGATCGGTCTGAGGATCATTTTCATACCCACTCTCGGTAAATTCTTCCATAAATGGGACTGATGAACCCGCGTGATTGGGTGAAGGAGTATTGATTTGAATGCCATGAGGCGTGAATGAGAACATTTTGGAGTCTAACAGAGTCTGAACCTTACTCGGGAGTACCTTACAGTTGTCAGTTGAATGCCCCGGTGCCCCAGAATGGTAGTCACATCGGGCGTTAGCGTCAAAGCCTGGTGGATAGGGAAAGGGTACTGGCTTCAATTCCTTCGACACTATAAGTCCACTTTTGATTAAATCTGGAAAGAACTGACTGTATGGCATTGGTAGCGGAGTGAAATGCCTCTACTTCTTCAGCCCGTGTCTAGCATGTGGACGCGGCTGATGGCGGTAAGACTGTTGATACTGAGGAGGTATTCTATTTGGAGAAGAATACTGCCCTTGAAGAGATAATGGCGTCTGATGCTGAGATCCAAAAGAATGCTGACTCTGAACACTTGAGTTGTGAGACTGATATATTGGATACTCCTCAATGGAATTATTTTCTTTCTCCTTTTCTTCTTGAGAATTCACAATTGACTTACTCTCAATGGCTCGGATGTTCGAGATGCCTCAGATTTTTCCTTTCTTAAGACCAATCTCGATGCGTTCTCCGACTATTACTACATCAGAGAAATTTGTTGTCACAATGCTAAACAGCTTCTCTCGGTATGGGCCTTGCAGTGTATCCACGAACCAGTCGACCAATTCCTTATCTAAGAGTGGCGGTTGAACGCGAGATTCTACTTCTCTCCACCTCTGAGCATACTTTCTGAAGGATTCATTGTCTTTTTGAGATAGGTCCAGTAAATGCAGGCGACTAGGAGCCAAATCAAGATTGTAGTTATATTGCTTCACAAAAGCACTGGAAAGGTCTTACCATGATTGGATGTCGCTACTCTTTAGCTGTATATACCAATTTAGTGATGCCCCACGCAGACTGTCTTGGAAATAGTGGATCATAAGTTGTTCATTACGGACATGTGGAGTCATTTTTCTGCAAAACATCACCAAATACTGCTTTGGACAGTTCTCCCCTTTGTATTTCTCAAACTTTGGTGTCTTGAACTTTGGAGGCATTACAAGGTCGGGTACCAAGCACATATTCAAGGCATTCAGATCACCAGCTCCACGACCCTTAATGGTGCCAATTCTTCTTTCCAAAGCACGACACCTTTCCAAAAGCTCAACATTTTGTGGATCTTTAGTTTTCGTTTCAGGGATCACCTCTTGGGAATCTGGCTCTGAGAACGCGAGGCTACGATATTCCATAGCATCAATAGAAGAAGGCCTATCTTGGATGGTAGTACGTTCTTGCATAACCTGGTTCTCAACAGGAATCTGCACAGGTTGAGCTTGGGTAAAATTGTTCACAACAGTCTTCTGAGCTGTGTCACCTCTCATTGCCAAGGCTGTCATAGCTTCCACAAGTTGACTGAACTCAAGATCTGCTACGGTCGTAAACTGGCTTTGCTCTTCTGAATTCATGATCTTCTAAATCTTCTTCAAGTTCTGAGATTGCTGAAGGGAAACCAACAAATGGGTTGTGAACAGAGGATGGACGAGGTCACAGGAACAAACATAAGAAAAGGCAACAATGCAAAAATGCAAAGATGCAAATGATATGAGATGCAAATGCAAGAACGATGCAACTATCAAGGAACTCAAAGTTGTATTTGCAGTCATTGTAGATATTTAAAATGAAACATTTTGTTAAAATTTAACAGGCCAATACACCTCCAAGGTTTTATTACATAAGCAACATAACATAAAAGGAACTAGGAGTCTAAACTGCTGGATGACGCCTCTTGTCTTCCACGGAGTTCTTCCATCAGCCTATCGATCTGGTGTTGCATCCTTGCTTTGTCCAGGGTAAGTTTTTCTATTTCAGCCTGCAACTTCGAAACTTCATCTAATTGGACCACGGGAGGCTTGGGACGAGGATAAGGCATCCTCAAGGTCAGAGCCCTTTCACGCGCCCATGCTAGACATTCTTCAGTAATTGAGCAATCAGGATCCATTGTTGCCGTCATTCCTTGTCGATTGATGCAACGCCAAGCAAACACAATTCCGGTTTTCAAATTCAAGTTCTCTCCTTGATAGAGAAAAAGTCTTGTCAAGCTTTCTGGATCGGGTACGCCTTTCATTGGGTGCCCCAGTTGACGACGGGCGAGAATGAGGTTGTAACTGGTACATCCTTTTGTACCAAGAAGAGGTACATTGGGAAAGTCTCCACAACTATGAATCATGGGGATACCTCCGTACATCGGGTCATGCCAAACAATATTCGAATGAGTAAGATCCATGAGCTTCACAGGCCATTCTGAACCATCTTTCACATCCCAGAAATCAGTAGACCTCGGTAGGTGCGAAATAAACCACCTATAGAGGATAGCGGTACAGCAAATAATCCGACCTTCTCCCTTCAGAGCCTTTGAATGGATAGAGTGGTAGGCATCGACTAACAATGTAGGCACTGGATTTTTTAGCATAAAATCCTTATGGCATGGACGTCAACAAAATCTTCAACATTGGGAAATAAAAACAAACCATAGGCACTAGCAAAATGTCGAGCTTTTTCGAACAAGAACTGGGCAGGCAAACCATCGATTCCTCCTCTAACCGTCATGTGAGCTCGGATCTCTAATAGCTTTATGCGGGTCGCTCTCGCGATGTCTTCCTGGCTAGGTCTTCCTTCTCCGCCAGAGAACAGAGGTGAATCTTTGACCAGGATCCCTAACAGAGTGGAGTACTCTCCCAACGTGAGCGTCAGCTGGAAATCTTGGAAGATGAAATAATGATAGATCAGGTCGTACAGTTGAACAAGTGTCTCCAATAGACTAACAGCTACTCGGACCTGCAACAGCGGGAGAATCCTTCCATACTTCGCGGTGAACGCCTCGGGATCTTTGATCTGACTTCCTAGTTCCCATAGTTGCTCAACATCCAAAACCTTGAAGGTGTACGGCAAAACTCCCTTCTTTCCGTAATCCATCGTACGATGCTTGCAAAACAAATTTCGAGTTCCTTGATAGAGAGAAAAATTAAAATGCGAATGCTATGCAATAAGATTCATGGAACTCGGCTATTTATAATCATCGAGGAATATCAAAAGGCTTGTTTTAATAATCATAAAAAAGCGGTTACAATCATTAGTACCGGAATACTAAAGATTGATTTATTACAAAAAATTAAATATAAAACGTGTATGTACACCTTATAACAGTCATAACGTAATAGCTAAATAAAAGCTAATAATGATGGATCTAAGGAGACTCTTCCAACGGTCTTCTTGAATCCTTTGACCTCTTTCTTCCAACTGAGCTTCTTCTAGAATAAGCTTGTCGACAACGTGTTGACTGATGATTAGAATGGGAGACGTCTTGAGCTTTCCGTTTATTGCAATAATTAGCTTCATTCCAAAAAGTTCCTCCTTTCATAGTTATCTTGGCTTGAATATGAACCGAAGATAGGAAATGAAATTTATCTTGAATTAGCAACCCGGTCAGCTGAGAATATTCTTCAAGAACTGACACCAACTAATAATCAGGAATAGCAATAGGCTGTAGTAGAATGGAGATGATAGCTTTCCATATCTGGTCTTGAACCTTTCTTCATTTGTCAGCAAGGTCTCCAGTCCCCTTAGATCGTCCAGGTTATGACTTTTGTAAGTGTGCTTCAACGTTCTATTTTTTTCAGAGTCCATGATATCCCTACGATGTTTACAAATAAAACTAAGTTCCATGAATCTGTATGATATGATGCTACTGAATGCAGGGATGCAAGCAAACACAAAGAAGCACACAAGGCACATAAACACATATAAGCAGACATAGCAAACAGACAAGCAAAGGAGTCCTAGGTTTGAGAGGTCACAGCAAGGAGCCAAGGTCTACCCATCCCCATAAGGTATGCACTATGGTTTCAAATGTACCTGCCGAACGGGTTCTACAAAGTTCCCAGAGTCTACAATCCACCTTTCGGATATTATCGATTTTCCAAATCACTTTGTAGTCAATAATATTCTCAAGAGAATCTCGTCTGAGTGTAGTATCGCGTATCAACTAATTCAGGAATAGACTCCCTCATAGTCCCCGCACTACATCCTAATAGGCCAAGTTGGGTTAAAGGTGACTACGGTTCCCAGTCTCGATGGCCTTTAGTTCGAAATAATATCGTCTTCACAAATGGACTCGTTGAATAATATCAAATTCGAGAGGGCCTAAACTGAGTGGTGAAGTCTCAATTCAACTTCTTCAGGAATCGACTCCCTCAAAGTCTCCTTGAATTCTCACCGTCCTATCATAATTTTCACTCAAGTCCGGGAGTAGGACTTATCTCACCACACAAATAGTAACCCATAAAACCAGCATAGATAATAAGCAAATATAGCGAGCAAAATAAAGAAAGATAACATAAGTAAAAAACAAGATAGGGGAAACCCTCGACATTCCCCAGTGAAGTCGCCAGTTCTGTTGCGGTGAGAATTGGATACCATAGTTATTGATTAACTAGGATCACATTTATTAAATGTTCACCACCGTCTTTGATTTATCCAAAGGAAAGGTTCAAAAGCAAAAAAACCCTAAGAGATCTAAGGTTCGGGGGTTGGTTATGCCTAGGGAAGGTATTAGCATCCTAAACGTCCGTAGTACTCTACGGGAACCTCTCGTTAGTATCTTATGTTATATATTAATCGCTTGATAAGGGTGCTATGCTAAAGGTTGAAGCCTTAGGGGTTAGTATCTAAGTATACTCGACAAGGTATCGCACCTTGTGCCTACGTATCCCAAGGGGAACGGAATCAGAGTAATGCATAGTTCTGAGAAGAGGAACTTCTTGACGGGGTCAAGGTTCCAAGGGGAAGTAATGTCTAAGTCAAGACATTACATAGAGTGCGGTGACTCTAAAGTTATAGGTTGGTTTAAGAAGGGTGGGCTTGTAAATGTTCGCGGCGGAGCATTTACTTAGAGTGCGGCGACTCCAATCCTAAGGCTAATATTCTAAGTGTCTACGGCGAGACGTGGAGTATGGCGACTCCGAATCCTAAGGCCAAGGGTTCTAAAGTTAGTCTTATGATGTTTGAGTCAATATTAATAACCTTTCCTTTGGAAGGTCGAGGGGACAATTAACTTGAGATTTCTTTGTGCACACTAGCTGAGTGAACTAGTATTGTGTATGGTGACCGAAAGGTTGAATGCGATGCCCGAAGGCGATCGACTTACATGGGTAGAAAATGGGCTCGACGTTGGATCGAGAGTTTTTTATTTTTGAAAGGGGTTTTGACAGTAATATCATGCATACATAAGCAAAGGTAAACACAAAATCATAAACAAATAGAGGTAGGCATACAAGGGCATGGTATTAAGCAAAGATAAGATAAATAAACATGCAAGCGTACACTCAAATGCGGGAGATCCTAATTAGGGAACGGTTTATTAGGAAAAGGGTTTAATGATTTTAAAAGGAGAATTAAAGGTTTATTTTTATAATTAGAATCGTGCTTGAAAATTATTTTAAAATGAAAAAGTTAAAGATTTTCTTAAGTAATCTAAAAAAGATTATTTTAGTATTAAGGTTTATTAAAAGGGAAAAAGCATTAAGAGTTTATTAATTAAAAAAAAATTAATTTTAGTGCTTAATGACTAATAGTTTTTATTATAAAAAGGTTTTACTAATTAAAAAAAACTCTTTTTAGAAATATTAAATTAGTTATACATAAAAAGTTAAGTTATTTTCTTAGAATAAAAAAACTAATTGTTTTTTATTATATAAAAAAACAAAAATTAAATTATAAAAAAAAAAGCTAAAAGAAAAAGAAAAAGGAACGGAGGGATCTGGTGCCTAAAGGGAGTATTGATTTGAATACTCCTTACATATGGCATGATCCACACGGCCACCTAGCAAAACCATATATATATATATATATATATATATATATATATATATATATATATATATATATATAATTTTTATTTTAATTGTTATAGAATTTATTTTAATTATTTTATTATAAAAACAATCCAATGGATTTTTCAAATTGGTTGGATGAATTGGATTCATCCATAACTTTTAATAGATGGATTGGATTCAATCCATTAACTAATATTTTGTATAATTGATGGATTGGATGGATAATTTGGTGGATGGATTGGATGAATTATAGTTTAATGGATTTAATTGTCACCCCTAAGATATTGATTATCACTCAGATGCTCTTTGTTGAGCATGTCAAGTTGGAAAGATTGTAAAAACTTCTTTTAAAAACAAAAACATTGTCTCTTCTTCTAGACCCTTGGAATTGTTTCACATCAATTTTTTTGGTCCTATTGGGGCTGCTTCAATCAATGGAAATAAATATGGTTTAGTCATTGTTGATGATTTGAGCAGATGGACTTAGGTGAAGTTTCTCAAATCCAAAGACGAAACATATGAAGTGTATAGCACCTTCTGCAATCAAGTACAATCTGAGAAAGAATTAAAAATTCTAAAGGTCAGAAGTGACTATGGGGTGAGTTTGAAAATGAATCATTTGAATCTTATTGTGAAAAATATGGAATTATCCAAGTTGTTGAGAGAAAAAAACAGATCTCTTCAAGAAATGGCAAGGACAATGATTCATGAAAATAAACTCCCTAAGTATTTGTGGGCAGAAGCTGTTAACACTGCTTGTTATATTGATAACCAAATTTATATCAGACCAATTCTAAATAACACATCATATGAATTATTTAAAGGTAGAAGACCTAGTATCTCTTATTTTCATCACTTCGGATGTACCTGTTACATCCTGAATAACAAGGTCTACCTAAAGAAATTTGATGCTAAAGCTTAAAAGGGTATCTTTTTAGGATACTTTGAACGCTTAAAAGCATACAGAGTGTATAACTCTGAAACCAGAATGGTTGAAGAGTCTATGCACGTTAAATTTAATGACAGTTTACCTGACCATAACAAGTGAGAGTATATGGTTCAGAATCATTTCTCTGCAAGATTTCATAATCATGAATAACAATCTGTGGTATATGTCCCTAAAGGAAAAGATGTAGTGAGTAATGATTCAGAATCTGTCACTATATTTGAAGCTATACCAGATGCTGCAGAAACTGAAGTTGCTCCAACTGGTCCTTCTTCTACTGATTCAATGATTGCTCACAATGGCTCAGAAGCCTTTGTTCAACCTAAGAGATCATTTAAGAATAAAGCATCTCATTTATAAGAACTGGTCATTGGTAATAAGGAAGAACCAAATCTACCTTCAGAATTGATTACTCAATGATCGGGCTTATTTCACTAATTGAACCTTCTTCTGTTGACGACGCCTTAACTGATAATGGTTGGATCTTGGCTATGCAAGATGAACTCAATCAGTTTCAAAGAAATGATGTGTGGGATCTTGTTCCAAGACCACAAGAGAAGAACATCATTGGGACCAAGTGCGTATTCAGAAACAAACTTAGCGAACTTGGTGAAGTTGTTTGAAATAAAGATAGACTTGTGGCTCAAGGCTATAGTCAGCAGGAGGAAATAGACTTCTTTGAAACCTTTGCTCCTGTTGCAAGGTTAGAAGTCATAAAACTACTTCTCTCGTATGCCATTAACCATGACATAATTCTCTATCAAATGGACGTGAAAAATGCTTTTCTGAATGACGTCATTACTGAAGAAGTGTATGTCAAACAACCTCCTGGATTTATTGATTTAAATCATCCAAATAATCTCTACAAGCTTAAAAAATCACTTTATGGTCTTAAACAAGCTCCAAGAGTTTGGTATGAAAGATTAAGTATTTTTTGATTAAAAATGGTTTTGTTAAAGGAAAGGTTGACACTACACTTTTTCAGGCAAACTTTGAAGGAAGAAATCTTGATTGTTCAAATTTATGTTAATGACATAATGTTTGGTTCCACTAATGCATCTCTTTGTCAAGAGTTTCCAAGATTATGAAGGCTGAATTTAAGATGAGCATGATGGGTGAATTAAAATACTTTCCTGGTATTCATACCAATCAGAAGTCTGAAGGTATTTACATTCACCAGTCTAAGTATATAAAGAAGCTTTTGAAAAGATTCAATCTTGATGATTGCAAAGTCTTGTCAACTCCTATTCATCCTATGTAACACCCTAAATTATCCCCCGTAATAATATTAAATAAAATATCAGAGTAAATACTTTAATACAAACGAAACATAGGATGTTACGATCAACATGCAAAACCTGCTCATCGTACTGACTATGTAACACTTGTATTTTTGCATAATCATAAACTCGAACATTATTTTTATTGCAGCGGAAACATAAAAGTCAATTAAATTTAAAACTTGTAATCCAACAGACAACAGCTAAACATATTAAGGGAGATTTCCAAAATCTCAAAGAAAATATAAATCATAAAAACATTCCCACGACTCCCTTGTGTTATAATCAGAGCAGACACCAACTATAGAGAAAAGATAAGGAGACTCCATCTTCAACTCACACCTGAGTCCTACTGTGGAGTATCTGCACATTGCCCACGTGGAGGCAATATTCAAACTGGAGGGGTGAGATATCATGATAATATAAAGGAAAGAATGTTAAGCAGTAAACATCTGATTAACACAACCACAATTCAACTACATATCTCACATTAGTCTACCATCCATATCATCACCACTTATTCACCAACCAACAGGAAATCACATGTTAACAAAAAAATTAATCAGACAACACCATATATTTGACAACATGGCAACGTATAATATTTAATGCAATGAGACTCACACCTGATTCATTGCTTATGTATGTGGTACCAATTTTTTCGTGAACACTCAAGTTCACCGTTCTGATCCCCACCTACTAGGATCAGAACCAATCACTGATCCATCACCTCTGAATCAGCTACCGGCCCAATCCACACATTGGGATTTTAGGCTCACCAATAACGGACCATTTGTCCACAAATGTATGAAATGCGATTATTAATGCATACAACAACAACAACATCATCGTGTACAATAATCCACCACCATGGTTATTGCACACCACCCAAATTGGCCAACAAGCATAAAAATGTATTTCATACAGTATTGACATACATGTATATATTACGCAATCACAATAACACCATAAAAAATGTTCATTTACACCAATAACACCACAACAACCTTTTTAAAACAACATTCAAGTTTCGCCACTTACAACAGGATTTCTTTACATGCACAACAAGCAATAGTCGTAATCTTCAACATATTAAACATAAAAATATTAGAAAAATGTCTAATATAATTATACCATGTTAAAGTTCTGCTCATTAGCTTTCCAATGCTACTAACGGTTCGTCATTTGGATTAACGGTTAAAAAGTTATTATCGAAACCGTTTCTGGTGTTTTTCTGCCTATGAGTTGACACAAAGGTCGACCCGCATGGTACTTAGGTCGACGCAAGGCATGTGAGTTGACACATATTGTTCAAATTTCCACAATATCACATTCGGGTAGCATCAGGTCGACCCAGGGGATCCTAGAGGTCGATGCACGCTGTTCCGAACCCCAAAAATCATTTTTTAAAAAAGCTATTTCACACCAGATTTTCATACCATAGCCTATGCCACTAAACCCCATCATCATAGACCCAATTTTATACCAAATTAACATCCTAAAACTCAATTATAGTATGTCCTACTCATGGATTAACAACAAATCATTATCAATTTCATACTTCTGACTCGAAACTCCAAAACTCAACAATGGAGGAACTTTCAACAATTTCTAAACTTTTTTCTAACTTTTTCTGGCTTATGTTCGCTTCCATCTGCATATCACATTAGGTCATAACTCATAATCATTCATTTCATTGGTCTTTTAAGACGTGGGACTACAACGGTTTCTTTGAATCAAGGTTTTCTATATGCTTTGAGTTTCTTGTACTCCAGTTGAAGCAATGGTTTGAGCTCACAACATCATGAGTATCTCCCTATCAGAATTCATTCAGTATCAAGGCTTTATTCTGTCAAAATCACCAGGCATCAAGGTTATCTCATTCAAGTTTTCTCAAGAGTATCAGGTGGTTCAGGGTTTCTTATGTTTTGTGCGAGTTGGCTGGTATTCATAAATTGAAGATAGTCGTTAGGGTTTCATATCAAAGGCATCTTGGTATTCATGGAAGAGATCCAGTTGTGAACTCATATTGCGGTTAAAGATACTCTCATTTGCTTATTGCTTGTCACTTGCAATGCAAGTTAAAGTGGAGCAAAGATTGGAGTTGGGGGTTCATTAAGAATGTAAGTTTTGGATTTGAAGTTGATTTAGAGGATCAAAAGTGTTCAACGGGTGAAATGTCTTAAAACGTGTCAAGATTAGCCGTGTGAGCTTACACGGAATTTGAGATACAAAACCATATTCAAGTCCATATCCACATCAAAATCCATTTTATTATATTCATTATCCAATCTATTTGTCCATTTTTTAAACCAAACCCAACTCCAAAAGCTCGAAGCTTATCTACCTCACCACCATACATCATGCCAAGTCTCCATTTTTTGGGGAACCCATACTATACTTAAATAGGAATCAGACTGGAGAGTGGAAAAGCAGCAGGAAATTATTCATAATGTGTTTACAGTTTTATGTAGTAGACCTGAGCATGTCAGCAATTTTATGAATGCTGAGTCCATTTTCGGCCTAGATGCTCGACTTGCCTACAATCACTTCGCAACCCTATATTTTGTGTTAATATTTGATGGTTCTGAAAATGAGCTTGCTATGCTTGATTTGATTTAAGTCTTTGTTGAAACACTGGGCAAATGCTTCAGAAATGTATGTGAGCTTGATGTCGTGTTCAACTATAGTAAGATGCATGCTATACTAGATGAGGTTATTTTTGGAGGCCAGGTATTAGAAACAAGTTCAACTGAGGTTATGATGGTTGTTGAAGAAATATCAAAGCTTGAAGCCGCATCCAGGGCAATTAATCTTGTTTCAAAAATCTAGTTCTAGTTGGAGGTCGCAGTAGCATGATTCCTTTTAAGCTTATGGAAGGAACTGCTTTCAGATATACGAAAGGTATGGAAGTCAGGTGGAATGCAATTTCGTTCTTCTAATTAAAGCAAAAAAAAAAAAATACACAGCAAAATACAAAAATAAGGCAGTGAATAAAACGCACAGAGTAGAAATTCAGTGAAGACAAAAATTCACGGCAGAAAATACATAGCAGGAGAATTTTTCAGTTAAAATAAAAAAAAGAATCATAGCAGGATGAATAACATAATTTGAAGGCGGTTACAAATACAAAGAGGATAACAGAATTTGGAAAAACCATAACAGGATTGTAATGGATCTTCACTTGCAATAACAGAATTCAGATGAAAGACTTATCCTACCCTTCTAATCCATTATAAATTCGGAAATCCAAAAGTTGCAGGGGTTTTTTTGGAGAACAAAATCATAACTGCAAACGGAAATTTCTTCATCCTTCTGCAAATCTCTCTCATAGTAACTGAATCGAAGAAGAGAAAGCGAGTGTAACACCCTAAACCCCCGCGACATAATAATACTAAAATAATAAAACATCAGAGTCAATTTAAAATAACAAGGGCATTCAGGATGCTACTTCAACAAAAACATGCTCATGAAATAGACATGTAACACATAAATCATTTTTCAAAAATAAAACTCTTTTAATTTGCAACGGAAAAATTGTCGTTTAACATCAACCAAAACATTAGTCCAAATTCTTCAATTAAACATCAACCAAATAAACAAAACAACTAAGCGTTCCAAAACCCCGGTGTTACACATTAGAGCAGACGCCGACACAACGAAGCAAAATAGAAGACTTCATCTTCACTCACTAAGACTCCGCACTAGTCCTGATCACCTGCACGTTACCCGCGTGGAGGCAACATTCAAACAGAAGGGGTGAGATTCTTAAATCAACGAAAGAGAGAGATGATATAAATAGAAAAGCATACATCATCAAGTTATTCACCATATCGTAACATCCAACAAGAATCACGCACCTCAACTTATGCACATACAATCACCGATAATTATACCAACCATCATGCGACACAACTAACAAGACAATGCAAAGGAGACTCTACTAGACTCAATGCATGTGGTACCAAAATCGATCCCTGTTTCATGATCACAGTTCCCGTCGGAACTCTCGACCCCTGTTTCATGGTCAAGTATGACCCCTATTTCATGATCACACCAACAACTGTGATTGCTTACACCCCATCTGGGCACACAATCACACTAACAATAACAATTCCATCAAGGAATTCGGATAGACGATAACACCCCACCTGGGCACGCCATCCCACAACTATGCACATGCCATGCACCATCAATCACAACATGCGACAACGACTCATTCATACACATAACATACTCATCTTCATACCAACATCATTTAACAGTCAACGTGCATTCATCTAAACATACATCAATGCACCAATACAACAACTACAGATCTTTACATCATTCAATCATGCATTTCACATTATCACATCAACATCAACAAAATAAGTACATAACACCTCAATACATGCTCACCATACAACAACAACAACACAACATTAATATAATATAAAACAGATATTTTCCATGAATTTTAAGTCAATAAAATAATATTTTTTAGCCCCAGGTCGCGCTAAGCGAGCCCCACCCACGCTAAGCGCACAGCTCTCTGCCTCGAAGAGGCGAAATTTCTCCAGACCACGCTAAGAGGGCCCTGCGATTCTGCAGCCCTAAACCCTGCGATGACAGCAACAAACCACCTGCGTTTTTCTGCACTAAACTCGATTTTTAACAGCAATTTTTCATAGATTTTGCACCAATAGCCGACAACTAACATTTGCAGTTCAACCAAACATATCAAACAAGACTAATTCATCAATTCCAATCATATTATCACAAAATCTTCTTAAAACCCTCATTCAACCCCATGGATTCTAACTTAGTCATTTCTACTTCAATACTTACATCATTTAACCCTTGAGAGATGAAAGAAATCCCACCCTTACCTTAAAGTGATGAGCTTTCCTAACTTCAATGGATTCCTTCCTCTTGCCCTAGCTCTTCTCCCTCTATCACTTTTTCATGTGGAATTAGAATAATGAACTCTCACTCTCTAATTCTCTCATATACCCCAATTAATGAATCGCCTTATTTGCCCTCACTTAATCCTCGCCTAATTATCGTAAAGCCCTTCCACTCACTACACCTCTTAATTATTTTAATTATCTTATTATATTAACATTATCACTCAACTAATGAAATAAATTAGTCAACAAATGATAAATTAAAATAATCCAATCAACATTACTCAACGCACCGCTAATCTCTATATTATTAGCCATACACCCCTACTATGCCCAAGACCTACTACTTAAGGCCACTACCCTTCACCACGGGTACACAAAACACAACGAAAGTACAACAACACGTAATCGATCACAACAACATATAATTATTCGCAAATAATAATAAAAGGAGAATGGGGCGTTACAACTCTCCCCCACTTAGAATATTTTCGTCCTAAAAAATTTACCTTATTCAAACAGTTCTGGATACGATTCTCGCATCCTGCTTTCCAACTCCCACGTCAGGTTCCCACCAGCAGCGCCTCCCCACGCCACCTTCACCAGAGTGATCTCTTTCCCTCTGAGTTGCTTTACTTTGCGGTCCTCAATCCGTACAGGTAAAGCCTCAACCGTAAGGTTATCCCTTACTTCTACATCATCCATCGGAATCACATGTAACGGATCCGGAACATACTTCCGAAGCTACGACACATGAAATACATCATGTAAATTTGATAATCTGGGTGGCAACGCCACTCATTAGGCAACAGGTCCCACTCTCGTAAAAATCTGATATGGACCAATAAACCGAGGAGTAAGCTTCCTCGACTTCAATGCCCGTCCAACACTGGTCATCGGAGTGACTCTCAAAAACACATGGTCTCCTTCCTGAAACTCCAGATCCTTTCTTCGCTTATCATGATAGCTCTTCTGCCTACTCTGCAAAGCTTTCATCTTCTCACAGATCAACCTCACCTTCTCCGTAGTCTGTTGAACAATCTCGGGTCCAAGCACTACGCTCTCCCCAGACTCATGCCAACACTAAGGCGTCCGACATCTTCAACCATACAATGCTTCAAAAGGCGCCATTCCGATACTGGAATGATAACTGTTGTTATAAGTGAACTCAATCAACGGCAAATGGTTATCCCAAGCACCTCCTTGTTCAAGCACACAAGCCCTCAACAAATCCTCCAAAGATTTTATAGTCCTCTCTGTCTGCCCATCCGTCTGCGGATGATAAGCGGAACTCAACTTCAACTTCGAACCCAAAGCTTCTTGCAAACTCTCCCAAAATCTGGAAGTGATCCTCGAATCTCTATCTGACACAATACTCAACGGAATTCCATGCAACTTCACAATCACCTGAATATAAATCTCTGCCAACTTCTGCAAAGGAAAACTGATATTAATCGAAATGAAATGTGCCGACTTAGTCAGTCTATCCACTACCACCCAAATAGAGTCATGTCCTCTCGGCGTGTTAGGAAACCCTGTTACAAAATCCATAGAAATACTGTCCCACTTCCACTCTGGAATATCTAACGGTTGCATATTACCAGCAGGTTTCTGATGTTCCACTTTCGACTTCTGACAAGTCAAACAAGCATACACAAACTGAGCCACATCACGTTTCAATCTAGGCCACCAAATTATCTTCTTCAAGTCTTGATACATCTTCGTAGCTCCTGGATGGATACTCAAACTACTCCTATGACTCTCCTCTAAAATCATCCTTTTCATCTCAGCGTCATCAGGAATACAAATCCTGTCACGGAATCTCAACACACCTTGTTCGTCCATTCTGAACTCGTTGTTCTCGGTCCGATCATTCCCAACTATCAAATCCACTAATTTCACGTCCAACTTCTGGCCCTCTCTGATACTGTTCAGAAACTCGTTATTGATTTTTAACATTCCCAACATCACACTATAAGGTGTCTGCTCGCAAACCAAACTCATATCTCTGAACTGTTCAATCAATTCCAATTATTTCACCATCATAGCAGACATATGCAATGTCTTTCGACTCAAAGCATCAGCCACCACATTAGCTTTTCTGGGATGATAATTCAAGCCGAAATCGTAATCCTTCAAAAATTCCAGCCATCTCCTCTGCCTCATATTTAGTTCCTTCTGATCGAACAGGTACTTCAAGCTCTTATGATCACTATACACTTTGAATTTGGAGCCATAAAGATAATGCCTCCAAATCTTCAACACAAAAACCACTGCCGCTAGTTCCAAATCATGAGTTGGATAATTCTTTTCATGAATTCTTAACTGTCGCGAAGCATAAGCCACAACTTTACCATTTTGCATCAATACACCTCCCAAACCCATCAGGGAAGCATCACAGTACACTACAAATGGTTCATCTGGTTCTGGCAAAATTAACACTAGAGCTGTAGTCAATCTCTTCTTCAGCTCAATGAAACTCTTCTCACAATGAATGTCCCATACAAACGCTTTACCCTTGCAGGTCAACTGTTTCAACGGAAGTACCAACTTCGAAAAGCCTTCTATAAACCGACGATAATAACCAGCTAAACCCAAAAAGCTTCTAATCTCAGTTGCTGACTTCGGAGCTTCCCACTGTAGAACTGCATCTATCGTAGATGGATCCACCGCAATACCATCACCAAAAATAACGTGACCAAGGAAACTCACTTCTTTCAGCCAAAACTCGCACTTAGACAACTTGGCATAAATTTCAACACTTGCAACACAACTCGTAAATGCTCAGCATGTTCCTCTTCTGACTTAGAATATATCAGAATGTCGTCGATAAAGACAACTACAAACTGATCCAAGTAAGCATGAAAAGTCCTATTCATGTATTCCATAAACACACCAGAGGCATTAGTAACTCTGAACGACATCACCACATATTCATAATGTCTGTACCGAGTCCTAAAAGATGTCTTCTGAATATCCCCATCCTTAAATCTTATCTGATGATATCCCGATCTTAGATCGATCTTGCTAAATATACGTGCACCCACTAACTGATCCATCAAGTCATCTATTCTTGGAAGTGGATACTTGTTCTTAATTGTTACTTTATACAACTGTCTGTAATCAATGCACAACCTCATACTACCATCCTTTTTCTTTACCAACAACACTGGAGCTCCCCAAGGCGATACGCTTGGTCTCACAAATTTTTTCTCTAACAAGTCCTCCAGTTGCTTCTTCAGTTCTGACAATTCTGATGCCGACATCCTGTATGGTGCCAAGAAATAGGTCTGGTACCAGGGACAAGATCAATAGTAAATTCTACTTCTCTCCCTGGTGGCACATCAGTAATGTCATCTGGAAACACTTCAGGAAATTCACGCACCACTTGTAACTCATTAATCACTGACTTGCTCTCCACTGATAATGATGCAAACAATGCAAGCACCTGGACTTCTTCTTCCAAGAGTTCCTTCAACTCTCTAGCAGACAGAAAACCATTATCTCCCTCTTCCTCAGGAGTAAGAAATTGAACCGACTTGTTAAAATGGTTAATATGAACATGATTGTACTTCAACCAGTTCATACCCAAAATCACATCTAGACCTCCCAACGGTAAACAAATCAGATCTACACCAAAGTCCTTACCAAAGATTGATAATGGACAATTCAAACACACTAGAGAAGTGGTCGCCGATCCCTTCGCAGGAGTTTCGACAACCATTTCCCCCTTCATAGGAGAAACGACAAGACCTAGCCTTCTTACACAATCAGCATCAATCAAAGAGTGAGTAGCACCAGTATCAATAATAGCAATCAAAGGCGTATTATTAATATAACATGTACCTCTGATCAATCTGTCATCACTGGAAGTCTGGGTTCCCGTCAAAGCGAACACTTTTCCCCCAGTCGAAGCTTGCTTAGGTTTCTGACAACGAGTGCTAATATGGCCATGTTCTCCCCAATTGTAACAAGTAACCACATTAACTTTGCAGTCAGCAATCAGACGTCCTTCCTGTCCACACTTGAAGCATTTCTTCACATCACTCGTGCACTCACTGACACGATGACCCAATTCTCCACACTTGTAACACTTGAGAGGGGCAGAGGCACCTCCCCCACTTGGCTTCTTGCCATCAGCATGTTTCTGTTTACCTTTATCAGCCGAAGTTGCATAAGGCTTTCCACGATTCACTTGCTGCTTTCCTCTCCTCTCGGCCAACCCCTTGAAGTGAGCCGATCGAGCTTTGCTATCCTCCTCAAAGATCCTGCAGCAATCAACCAAGTATGGGAACCGTCTGATCCTCTAATAACCAATTGCCTGCTTGATCTCAGGCCTCAAACCATTCTCGAACTTGACACACTTCGAGAACACAGTTGTTGCCTCATTGTAATAAGGATAAAACTTTGCCAGATCTGAAAACTTAGCAGCATACTCAGTCACTGACATGCTACCCTGCTTTAGCTCCAAGAACTCTATCTCTATCTTCCCTCGGACATCCTCAGGAAAATATTTCCTCAAGAATTCTCTGCTAAACACAGCCCAAGAAATTTCCTCCCCAGCAGCTCCCAACAATTGGCGGGTACTTACCCACCAATCATTAGCCTCTTCAGCTAGCATATGGGTACATAACCGCACCTTCTGCGCTTCAGGACATTCCATAACCTGGAATATTCTCTCAATCTCCTTGAGCCAAGTCTGTGCTCCATCTGGATCGTATCTCCCCTTGAAGGTAGGCGGTCTGTTCTTTCGAAACTCGTCATTCTCGTTAGCATGCAGCAGGTTCTATACCGCTTGAGCAACAGCCTGTAAAGCAGTCGCCATCGCAGCATCGTTCCTTCCAGCCATTCTAAATTTCTGTTATACACCAACAACAGAACATAATGGTTAAGGAACTGACATCGACATTACACAACTATCACACGACAACGACTCGATAACTTGGTCGGGCGGACCGGCCTGCTCTGATACCACTAATGTAACACCCTAAACCCCCCGCGACATAATAATACTAAAATAATAAAACATCAGAGTCAATTTAAAATAACAAGGGCATTCAAGATGCTACTTCAACAAAAACCTGCTCATGAAATAAACATGTAACACATAAATCATTTTTCAAAAATAAAACTCTTTTAATCTGCAGCGGAAAAATAGTCGTTTAACATCAACCAAAACATTAGTCCAAATTCTTCAATTAAACATCAACCAAATAAACAAAACAACTAAGCGTTCCAGAACCCCGGTGTTACACATCATAGTAGACGCCGACACAACGAAGCAAAATAGAAGACTTCATCTTCACTCACTAAGACTCTGCACTAATCCTGATCACCTGCACGTTACCCGCGTGGAGGCAACATTCAAACAGAAGGGGTGAGATTCTTAAATCAACGAAAGAGAGATATGATATAAATAGAAAAGCATACATCATTAAGTTATTCACCATATCGTAACATCCAACAAGAATCACACATCTTAACTTATGCACAGACAATCACCGATAATTATACCAACCATCATGCGACACAACCAACAAGAGAATACAAAGGAGACTCGACTAGACTCAATGCATGTGGTACCAAAATTGATCCTTGTTTCATGATCACAGTTCCCGTCGGAACTCTTGACCCTTGTTTCATGGTCAAGTATGACCCCTATTTCATGATCACACCAACGACCCCTGTTTCATGGTCACGTACGACCCCTATTTCATGATCGCACCAACAACTGTGATTGCTTACACCCCATCTGGGCACACAATCATACCAACAATAACAATTCCATCAAGGAATTCGGATAGACGATAACACCCCACCTGGGCACGCCATCCCACAACTATGCACATGCCATGCACCATCAATCACAACATGCGACAACGACTCATTCATACACATAACATACTCATCTTCATACCAATATCATTTAACAGTCAATGTGCATTCATCTAAACATACATTAATGCACCAATACAACAACTACACATCTTTACATCATTCAATCATGCATTTCACATTATCACATCAACATCAACAAAACAAGCATATAACACCTCAATACATGCTCACCATACAACAACAACAACACAACATTAATATAATATAAAACAGATATTTTCCATGAATTTTAAGTCAATAAAATAATATTTTTCAGCCCCAGGTCGCGCTAAGCGAGCCCCACCCACGCTAAGCGCATAGCTCTCTGCCTCGAAGAGGAAAAAAATTTCCAGACCACGCTACGCGCGGTAGACTGCGCTAATAGCCTACATCAATAGCCTACATCTAACATTTGCATTTCAACCAAACATATCAAACAAGACTAATTCATCAATTCCAATCATATTATCACAAAATCTTCTTAAAACCCTCATTCAACCCCATGGATTCCAACTTAGTGATTTCTACTTTAATACTTACATCATTTAACCCTTGAGAGATGAAAGAAATCACACCCTTACCTTAAAGTGACGAGCTTTCCTAACTTCAATGAATTCTACCTTTCTTCCTCTTGCCCTAGCTCTTCTCCCTCTTTCACTTTTTCACGTAGAATTAGAATAATGAACTCTCACTCTCTAATTTTCTCATATACCCCAATTAATGAATCGCCTTATTTGCCCTCACTTAATCCTCGCTTAATTACCATAAAGCCCTTCCACTCACTACACCTCTTAATTATTTTAATTATCTTATTATATTAACATTATCACTCAATTAATGAAATAAATTAGTCAACAAATGATAAATTAAAATAATCCAATCAACATTACTCAACGCACCGCTAATCTCTATATTATTAGCCATACACCCCTACTACGCCCAAGACCTACTACTTAAGGCCACTACCCTTCACCACGGGTACACAAAACACAACGAAAGTACAACAACACATAATCAATCACAACAACATATAATTATTCGCAAATAATAATACAAGGAGAATGGGGCGTTACAGCGAGCATCTCCATTTCTTCGCTTTGATTTTTATTCTTCCACTTCGAAACCAATCCAAAACCACACAAACCACATCTTCAATTTTCCCCTTGCTTCTTGAATTCATCTTCATCTTTAAACCGTAACGAACTCTGCAATCTCCAGATTTAGCTCCATATTTAATTCAGAACTCCTACCTTCTCATCATCATTCTCTGCAAATCACCATTGCACCATAACCGTTTCCCTCACAAGTTACAACCCTGTAAATCTTGCAACACAATTCACATACATTAATGATTCAATACCAGCTCAATTCCAGAATTCAGCACCACCAAGATCATACCTGAATCGTAGCATCGTCGACGTCGTCGCGAAATTACAGTAATCTCATTCCCAAACTTTGATGGATTTGCTCTTGTATGTGTGATAATTTGTTCGTCTGTTTGTTGCTTTCGATTTGCAATTCGTAGCTTACTCGATTGATGCTGATTAGGGATGGGTTAGTTGTTGTTTTATTTCTTATTTGTTAAGTTTCCTCCATGAGAGTGTGATTTTGAACCTTGATGAGGAAAGCATGAGTGAGAGCGTGGGTCGGCGAGGTGATATCGTGGTGAGGCTTTAAAGTCTCCGCCGCCGCCGGCGTGACGCAATGGTGCGGCAGAACGGTTCGTCTCCGATGATTTTTCTTTGAATGGAAGAAGAACATTGAGATATCGTGTGAGAAGTGTGCGATGGCGAAGGTAATTTTGCCACCGGCGTTTAGAAGGGAGAGGGAGAAGTGTCTTCGGACGGTGGCTTATTGTTAGATGAGTGAAGAAAGAGGATGAAGTGTGGGAGAGTAGAAGAGAGGAGGCTGAGTGTGTGTTTAAACCCTAATGCCATGCAGATTAGGCCTAGGGCCCTACACTTCTTTTTCCGTTTCACACCCTATTTCATGTACCACACCCCCCTGTACGAGTCATTGGGCCTGAGATGCAAGCCCACACGCCAGAATTCTGGTCATACTCTCCCAAACTCTGCTGCACCCTTCTTGGTTGTAATTGTTTTGTTATGTTCTAATTAAGATTTAGTTTAAGTATAATTTTGAGTAATTAGTTTTGATTTGGATTTTAATTAGAATTGTTTCTAAATTTTTAGAATTAAGTTTCTTTAGATTTAGCTTACAATTTTCTAATTAGTTTTAAAATTAGAGTTTAAAATTTCATAAATTTAGAATTTGTTTTGAATTAGGAATTAACTTGGATTTTAATTGACTTTTAACATTGATCAACGGTTGATTAATTGTAGATTAATTCTGGTTAGAATTTTGACTAATTAGGAGTAGATTTTTAATCCTAGTTTTGAACTCTTTGTAGATGTGATTAATATTGTGGAGATTCTGTGTGGAATATGTTTCATAACCTTGTTTGGATTAATGAGTTGTCTTGATGCAGATGGTGCTTAGTCCCTGATATCGTTTGGACCATTTCTGGATATTAATTCTGGTTCTCTTGGTTGTTTACCTTTGATGATGGTTGCTTACACTTGATGCTTGTTAAATTCTGACATTGTTTGAACTTGATGTTAGATGCTTGACTACTGGACTTGCTTACTTGTTGGAATTACCTGATAGCTTCGAGGCTTGAGCTTGTTGCGGGCTTTGAAGAGGCAACAAAACTTCTCCATTAGGTACCACTTGCACACTTGTATGAAGCATGCTTAGGGTTTAGCATTTTCACTTACTACTTGTGGTTGAGTGAGGAGTTTCCACTCCTAGTTGTATAATTAGCTTGGTTGCCAATTCACTGATACTCTGATGTTGTTGGCTTCCCTGTTTGTCTTACTTTGTGATGGATGAAGAGTCACTCAACTTCCTTATAGTTGAGATCACGACATCGTTTTCATCTTGTGGTTGACGAAGAGTCACTCAACTTCCTCATAGTTGAGATCACGACATCGTCCATTTCTGTTGCATTTCTTTTTCAGTTGAGGACGAGGAGTCACTCAATTTTGTTTCTTAGCTAAGATCACGACATCGTCTATTTTGTGATTGAGTTGCTTCGTGTTTACTTTCTGATTGCTTTGTATTCACATGATCCCTTAGGATTCCTAGCTCCACTTAATTTCTGATTAAGTTAGAGGTAGGAGAGACATTAGGCTTTCAATCCAAGCATGACAACATTAGGTTGACGTCCCTCTTGATCCTGACCTTAGGGCCATCAATGCATGATAACTTGTAGCATTCAGTTTCCCTTAGACCTTCCGTGAGTCTTATTTTTTCTCTCGCACCCATGCGATCGAGACCCCGTTTTTCATAGTTGCATGAACTACGGATGCTATGATTCCTCTCTCGTCCGATTGAGGATACATAGGCACGATATGCGATATCTCGGCGAGCACACTAACAACTAACTTCCTTTTTCTCTCGCACCCATGCGATTGAGACTAGTCAGATAACCGAGTCTTTTGTCTCGTCCTAGTGCGATCGAGACTTTTTCACTAAATAAACAACCGACCCTGTAGGTTGAACTACGACTGCTCTGACTTCCTCTCTCCTGTACGATTGAGGATATGTAGGCACAAGACGACGATGTCTTGGCGAGCCACCTTCCCCCATCAATCCCGTAGTACCCCGAACTACGTTGACTCTGACTTTCCCACCCCCGAGGGAATACATAAGCCTAGGACAGCGATGTCCTACCGAGTCACCTTTCATTTTCTTTTCCGTTTCTAGTTCTTTTCTTTTCCCAGTTAGTAGTGGAGCTTCAGATATTCACACGCTTTGATTAGAACAACAAGTGTTGATCCCATGGAGTACGATGGACGCGAGGGGGTGCTAATACCTTCCTCTCGCGTAACTGACTCCCGAACCCAGACTATGGTTGCGATGACTATGTATTTCCCTTCTTTAGGTTTTCTTCGATTGTTTCCTTTCCCCTATGTCGGGATAAATTACTTTCGGTGGCGACTCTTCTGTCTTTTTCGCCGGTTGATTTTCGCAGATGCGACACGGTTCATCTGTTGTTTCCCTTTCCTCTAGGCCAACCCCTTATAGTGAGCTGATTGAGCCTTGATATCCTCCTCATAAATTCTACAATAATCCACCAAATCTGGAAATCTTCTAATTCATTGGTACCTGATTGCCTGTTTGATCTTAGGCCTTAAACCGTTCTCAAATTTGACACACTTCGAGAACTCAGCAGTTCCCTCACTGTAGTGAGGGTAGAACTTAGCAAGTTCCACAAATCTGGAAGCATATTCCGTAACCGACATGTTACCCTGCTTTAACTCCAGAAACTCAATTTCCTTCTTACCTCGGACATCTTCAGGAAAGTATGTCCTCAGGAATTCCTTACTGAACACAGCCCAAGTGATAACTTCTCATGTAGTTCCCAACCGTTGACGGGTGCTGACCCATCAGTCGTCGGCCTCTTCAGCGAGCATGTGAGTAGCTAACTGCACCTTCTGTGCCTCAGGATAATTCATAACCCAGAAGATCCTCTCGATCTCTCTGAGCTAAGTCTGCACTCCTTCTAGATCGTATCTTCCTTTGAAGGTAGGCGGTTTGTTCTTCCGAAATTCATCATTCTCACCAGCATTAGGCTAATTTTGCATAGCCTGAGCAACAGCTTGCAGAGCAGCAATAATAGTAGCATCATTCCTTCCAGCCATTCTTTGTTACACATCAACAACAACACACAATGGTTAAGGAAACGAAATCGACAATAGTCAACTGTCACACAACAACGACTCAACAACTTGGCCGGACAGACCGACCTGCTCTGATACCACTATGTAACACCCTAAATTATCCCCCGTAATAATATTAAATAAAATATTAGAGTAATTACTTTAATACATACGAAATATAGGATGTTACGGTCAACATGCAAAACTTGCTCATCGTACTGACTATGTAACACTTATATTATTTCATAATCATAAACTCGAACATTATTTTTATTATAGCGGAAACATAAAAATCATTTAAATTTGAAACATTCAATCCAACAGACAAGAGCTAAACATATTAAGGGAGATGTCTATAATCTCAAAGCAAATATAAATCATAAAAATGTTCCCACGACTCCTCAGTGTTACAATCAGAGCAGACACCAACTATAGATAAAAGATAAGGAGACTCCATCTTCAACTCAACCTGAGTCCTACTGCGGAGTATCTGCACATTGCCCACGTGGAGGCAATATTCAAACTGAAGGGGTGAGATATCATGATAATATAAAGGAAAGCATGTTAAGCAGTAAACATCTGATTAACACAACAACAATCAACTACATATCTCACATTAGTCAACCATCCATATCATCATCACTTATTTACCAACCAACAGGAAATCACATGTTAACAAACAAATTAATCACACAACACCACATATTTGACAACATAGCAACATATAATATTTAATGCAATGAGACTCACACCTGACTCAATGCTTATGCATGTGGTACCAATTTTTCGTGAACACTCAGGTTCACCGTTATGATCCCCACCTCCTAGGAACATAACCACTCACTGATCCATCACCCCGAATTAGCTACCGGCCTAATCCACACAATTGGGTTTTAGGCTCACCAATAATGGACCATTTGTCCACAAATGTATGAAATGCGATTATTAATGCATACAATAACAACATCATCGTGTACAATAATCCACCACCATGGTTATTGCACACCGTCCAAATTGGCCAACAAGCATAAAAATGTATTTCATACAGTATAGACATACATGTATATATTATGCAATCACAATAACACCATCAAACATGCTCACTTTACACCAATAACACCACAACAACCTTTTTGAAACAACATTCAAGTTTTACCACTTACAATAGGATATATTTACATGCACAACAAGAAATATTCGTAATCTTCAAGATCTTAAACATAGAAACATTATAAAAATGGCTCATCTAATTAAACCATGTTAAATTTATGCTCATTAGCTTTCCAACGCTTCGAACAGTTCATCATTTTGATTAACGGTTAAAAAGTTATGATCAAAACCGTTTTTGGCGTTTTTCTGCCTATGCGTCGACACAAAGGTCGAAGCGCAGGGTACATAGGTCGATGCAACGCCTGTGAGTCGATGCATACTGTTCAAATTTCCACAATATTACATTCTGGTAGCATCAGCTAGACCTAGGGGATCCTGGAGGTCGACATACGCTATTCCGAACCCCAAAAATCACTTTTTTTTAAAAGCTATTTCACACCGGATTTTCATACTAGAGCCTATTCCACTAAACCCCATCATCATAGACCATATTTTATACGAAAATAACATCCTAAAACTCAATTATACTATGTTCTACTCATGGATTAACAATAAATCATCATCAATTTCATACTTCTGACTCGAAACTTCAAAACTCAACAATGGAGGAACTTTCAACAATTTCTAAAGCAGAAACACCCCACACACCTATAGGTAAAGAACCCATCACATATTAGTTAACAAAACATTGTTTATCACAAATCAACTAACAATTTCATCATTTATCAATTATTCATAGCAATCATAACATAGAACAACATTTCACCCATAAGACAAAACCTAACTTTTACCCATCATTCAACATACTAACCCTTACAAGATCAGAACCCCACACTTACCTTAGATTTGATGAGCTTTCTCCCTTCTCTAATGGATTTATTCCTCTTCCTTGCCTTAGCCTCTTTCACTTTCAGTTCCAAATTCATGTACGATCAGAAACTGATTCCAATCTTTTCCAATTCCTTTATAAAATCCCTCAACTATGGTTTTCCTCTTTTACCCTCACTCATCCTCATGCAATTACAATCATGCCCTTCAATTCTCTACACAATTAATATCTCATTTTCTTTTATTTCATTATATTTTTTTTTTTTTGAAATAAAAGATAATATATTCCAAAAATTAGTGTCATTTTACATCAAGAGATCCATTGACCAACTGGATAACAAGCCAAACAAAATTAACCAAGCTTATATCATGAGCCTAGCTAAGTATTTTCTATACTTGTGTCTCATCCATCCTATATGTATTGTATTATCTATAATACTTCTTATGGTACTAGTATAATCTTCAGCCTTGTGAAAGATAACAGAATTTATGTATGTCCAAACACCATAAACCGTTTCAGCAATGGTGGTTTTCAAAAGTCCAGCTTTTATTCCTTTGCCTCTTGTATTCGTCACCAGCCAATTCAGTTCTTCATCCCAATGCAACGGATCACGAGTCACCTCCATCCAAGCAAGCACTTGATTCCATATGTCCTTGGTAGCTCTGCAGGAAAACAATAAATGGTATATTGTCTCAACAGTCTGCTTGCATAAATCACAAACATCATCATGCATCATTCCAAACATCATCAACCTAGCTTTAGTTACCAACCTACCATGACAGGCCAACCACAAATATAAAACTGCTCTTGGCCTCGCATAGTTATGTTGAATCAGGTGGCTCCAATCCATTTTATCGCCCGTCTTCATATGATCTTCATACAATATTTTAATGGATAACTTCCTATTCTGCTTCATATCATCCCACTTATGTTGATACACATGGATATCTTTTCTACTGCCCATGATAGCTTTTAATATCCAAGAACTATTGGTTCTGATTGTGATTGTCATAGCATCATCTCCTCTTAGATAGTAGCTATGCACCCATTTAACCCAAAGATTATCCATTTTCATGCATATGTTCCAAAGATATTTCATCATAGCAAAGTTGTTCCACACTTCTAAGTTAATCAGATTCAATCTTCCTTGATTAATTAGACTACACATTTTACTCCAGGCCACTGGACTCTTTTTACTTTTCTCCTGACCAGCCCAGATGAAAGACCTACACAAAGAGTTGATTTTTTGGATCACCCCTTTGGGGAAAGGGAAGCACATCAACTAGTACTGGGCCATAGCAACAAGAATACTCTTTACTAACTGAATCCTACCTACAGCACTTAGAATTTTTGAAGTCCAGTGCCTAATTCTACTAGTAATTCTATCAATCAGAGGCAAATAGTGTATTATGTTTAACTTTTTCTAGGTCAATGGAACACCTAAATACCTGCCAGGAAGTTTCCCTTCTCCAAACTTTGTTCTTTGCTTCACCATATGTATGATGTCCTCTTCCATCCCACTGCAGAAGATTTTGCATTTGTGAGGGTTTACAATCAGACCAGTAGAATCAGAAAAAGACTTGAAAGCCTCCAATATTAATTCAATGGAATGGTAGTCTCCTCTACTGAACAACAAAACATCATCAGCAAAAGCTAAATGTGTTATACCTAGTTTTTCACATTTGCTATGATGGTTAAAATTGGGATTGGCTTGCATTCTTACCATGACTCTATTCATATATTCCATTAATATAACAAACAACAAGGGAGAAATTGGATCCCCTTGCCTAATCCCCCTTTTTGCTTCCATCACTTCAGTATACTCTCCATTGACATTGTATCTATATGTTACTATTGTTGTAGCTAACATGATCCATTCAATAAACTGTTTTGGCAAGCCTATTTCATGGAGGACCAATCTACCATGTCATAAGCTTTCTGCATATCTAGTTGGATCATGCATCTAGGTGTAGCTCCCTTCCTAGAGTACCCCTTCAACTGTTCATAAGCAGGCATGATATGGTTATGTATACCTTGCCCTGGGATAAAAGCTGCTTGGCTTTCATGGATTACATCTTTCAGCACTTTCCCCAATCTTGTGGGCATGATTTTGGAAATTATTTCATACATTGTTGTGTATCCAGCAATTGGCCTATAGTCCTTTATAGTCCTTGCTTTCTCAGTCTTTGGAATGAGGGTCACAATGCTACTATTGAAACCTTTAAACAATTTCCCTTCTAGGAAGAATTCCTGAACATCTCCCATTATATCTTCCTTAATGATATGCCAGTAACTCTTGAAAAATTTAGCACCATACCCATCAAGACCTGGTGCTTTAAGATCTCCAATTCCCTTTAAAGCTTCCTCCACCTCTTTTTCAGTCACCTGAGCAGTGAGAGATTCACATTGAGCTTGATTGAATTGTTTACCTTTTCTCATCACATCAATATCCACATGTTTAATGTGATTGGTTTTTGTTCCCATTAAGCTACCATAGTATCTCAAAACCTCCTGTTTTATATCTTCTTGCTTTGTTAGTCTAGTCCCATCTTCCTTCTGCAACATATCCAAACTTTTATACTGAGGCCTAGTTTTGATAGAAGCATAATAATAGGCTGTATTACTATCTCCCTTCCTCAACCAATCTATTTTTTCTCTTTGTATAAGGGCTCATCAGTATAAGCTTTTACCTTTTTAATATTATTCATGTCAAATCTATTTCTTCTGAGGTCACTCTGCGCCTTTTCCAAACCTCTCCTTGCTTTATCCACCTGCGGTTTCATGTGAGAAATTGTCTGGCTGAATTCAGTAAGGGCTGGTTTCAATCTTTAGAGTTTTTTCCATAGGAAAAACATTGCAGTCCCACTTATTGGTATGCTCCAGTTATTCCTCACTACATCTTCATATCCTGCTAAATCAGTAATACATTTATTGAATTTGAACCTCTTCCTACTGATCCTTTTTTGAAACCTGTCCTCAATGCTGAGTAGAGCATGATCTGAAACCCCTGGGGCCAAAATCTTCAGATTCTTATCCATGTTATCTTGAAACCATTCAGTATTAGCAATTACTCTATCAATTCTAGAGTAAATTAACCCTATGCCATGTTTATTGCTCCAAGTGAAATGATCCCCTATACCTCCATCTCACTCAAACCATCTCTATTCATCATGTCATGTAAATCCCTATATTCTGCCTCAGATACCATTCTACCTCCCTCTCTATCTTGAGGTTTCATCACATTGTTAAAGTCCCCCATGATGCACCAAGGGCCTAGAGAAGAAGTTTTCAAACTCTCTATAGAATTCCACAAAGCCTTCCTTTGCTCTAAGTGGTTATGTGCACACACTGCTGTCAGCCAGTATTTAAATCCACCCACCATATCATAAACCCCACAATGTATCTCCTGGTCAGTACTGTGAATCATCTTAATGTCTACTTTAGTATCATTCCAAGAAATCCAAAGTCTTCCATTTTCATGCCTATTATAGTTGTCTATATAATTACTATAAAGGTTCAGCTTGTCTCTTATACTCTTAGCTTTATTCTCTTTAACTCTTGTTTCTATCAAAATCAAAATTTCAGGTTTTAGCTTATGGAGACGGGAGCTCATCTCACGAAGCTTTCCTGCTTTATTCAGCCCCCTTATGTTCCATGAAACAATCATGGGCCTCTATCCAAGGTCATTAGAGGGTCATTCAAAACCCTCTAATAATAATAATAATAATAATAATATAATTAAATTAATATCAACCTAATATTAAATAATTAAATAATTATCACTAATTTTTCTATTTAGTTTTACTTCTCACACTACCCATCTCCACTCAACTGCTCACACACTTTTCCACCCTCAAGGTCTACTCTTAAGGTTACTACCCCATACCAAGGGTATCCCCAAACATAACAAAACACACATAATCACATTTATACACACAACTTCACATAATTAAATTATGAAAAATAATTTAAAATAAAATGGGGAGTTACATCCTACATGTATCCTTGGTGCTGAAGAGTGCAGTTCCAAAGTGGATCTAACCAAATATCGAGGTATGATAGGTTCCTTACTCTATCTCACTACTTCTAGACTTGATATCTTATTCAGTGTATGTTTATGTGCAAGGTTCCAAGCAGATCCTAGGGAGACTCACTTAACTACTGTTAAGAGAATCTTTAGGTATCTGAAAGGAACTTTAAATCTTGGACTTCTTTATAAAAAGTCCTCAGATTATAAACTGCTTAGATTCTATAATGCTGACTATGCTGGAGATAGAATTGAAAGGAAGTCCACTAGTGGTTCCTGTCAATTTTTTGGTGAAAACCTTATTTCTTGGGGTAGTAGAAGACAGGCAACTTTTGCTTTGTCCACAGCAGAAGCAGAATACTTCTCAGCTGCTAATTACTGCACTCAACTACTCTTGATGAAATATCAACTTGAAGACTATCATATTTTTGGAAACAAAATTCCAATATTTTGTGATAATACTGTTGTTATTTGTCTAACAAAGAATCCAATTCAACATTCTAGAACCAAGCATATTGAAATCAAATAATAATTTATAAGGGATTATGTTCAGAAGGGTGTAATAGATATTCAGTTCATTGATTCTGAACATCAATGGGCTGATATATTTACAAAACCCCTGACCATCAATCAATTTGATTTCCTCAAGAAAAATTTAAATATGGTCTATGTCGTAGAATAAATGCTTGTTCTCTGAATGGTGTATTGGAATGTTCGCTGAAATCTGTTAGTAGTCAGTTGAATTACTTCTGATAGTTTCTTAAAGTATGGTCTTTAAGTCTGAATAAGGGTCACAAGATATCTTTCTTCCTTGACTGCTTTATTTAAAGCATACAGTGATAAATTAATTCTTTGCTATGTGCTTTGAGTTAACTATTGGACTAATTCTTACGTTCTGATAAAATAAAATCCTTGTTTTAATACTCTGATTTTCTGAATCTACTCTAAAAAGTTTGGTTCATTAAAAGGGGAGTGTTCTGACAAAGATTTTAACTTGTTTTTATTCAGACTTAAGGCTGTCCAAACATTTTATTACATACTTGTTTAAATTCTATCATTTTATGTGATATGTTGCTAAGCTGTTTTTCTTTTCATAGATTGTCTTCTACATAAGATAATTCTGTGAATTCAATTCTTCATCTTAATACTTCTTCTTCAAAATGTCCTCGTAGTTCATTAAAGAAGAATGTTTTTTTGATCTAGACTTTCTAAAAGGAAATCTACAGCTCTTTGTTAATGAATTAATGGCGATTAATCCTTAACAATTTATTTCAAATTTTGTGAAAGACCTTTTGGGTCAATGCTCATATTCATCAGAATGAGCAAAATGATTGTCTGATTCTGTCTGTTATAACAACTCAGAAAGTGATTTACATATCATCTATTGTAACAAAGATCCTTCTGAAAGTTATCTACTCTTTCTCCTATGGCAAAAGTATGGTACCATTTTATGGTGAACATTATAAGGCCTAGAGTACAGAGGTCAGAATGACTTTCTCTGATAAACCGTTATTCTTTGTAAAGTCTTTTTTCTTCTCTTCTCTTTTTGATTTATGATAAAGGGGGAGAATGGATTGAGTATTTTAGGCTAATAATGGTTCTGGATGTGGTTAACAATCCTATTTAGGGGGAGTTTTTTAAATCTCACCCTTGGAGTAGATTTATTTTCTGCATGGAGAAGAGCTTACAAACCTCAACTCCTAGACTTTACAGACAGGACTCAGAGGGAGCTTACAAATCTCATATTTTAGAATGCTTGACTCAAGGGTAGCTTACAAATCTCAAACTCTGAAAGTTGCTGAGTAATTTATTTTTACTTCTGATTATTTTTAAAATACTTAATGTTGCCATCATAAAAAAGAGGGAGATTGTTGAAATAAGTTTGGTTCATGCCATGAATCCTCCAAGGTTTTGATGATAATAAAAATATTTGAAAAAATAATTAGGATCACTAACTAGCTAGTTTGTGTGTGCAGAATTATATTTACTTGTTGGAACTAGTTCTGATACTAAAATGGCTTTGGTTGGGTTCTGGTCACACTCTTTCGAGGACGTCTGATCAGAAAAGCTATTGCTAGTACACTCCAGCTCAGAAGCGTGCAATGCTGCCTCTGATGCTGAGTAATGTCATATCAGTTCTACTAACACGGGACTCAAGATTTATTGACATTATCTTCTATAGGTTGTGTTGTACTTGAATCAGAGTTGAATCCTCTGGACAAAGGCCATGTTTCAGGGATACTCTTGTGACTGAAAGTCCCATCACTTGCTTCATTGGAAAAGAAGATGTACTAAAAGATTTGGTTCTATTTGTAGCCGTTGAAGATCTCCAACGTCTTTATTTTCCTTGGCTATAAAAAGGAGTTGAAGATTTGAAGATCAATCAAGAAATAACACTGCAAATACAACTAAGACATACACACACTACTTTCAAAAAATCTGAGTCTGTAAAGAGTTTTTACTCTTGTGTTGATTAAGAATCTTTGTAATAGTGTGTTGTATTATTTGAAAACCTCTGATATTTTATCAAGTGTTTATCTTTTGTAAGTTATTCCTTCTCTAAACTAGTTGTTTAGATTAAAGTCTTAGACAAAAGCTCTAAGCAAGTTAAAAGTATTAGACACGAGCTCTAAGCAAGGTTAAAGTCTTAGACACGAGCTCTAAGCAAGGTTAAAGTCGTAGACACGAGCTCTAAGCAAGGTGAATTCTTAGGCCGGTGGTCTTGGCAAGAGAAGTCTTGGTCAAGAGCTGATTGAGCAAAGTGAAGTCTTAAACACGAGCTCTAAGCGAGGGAAGTCTTGGACAAGTAGTCTGAGCAAAAAGAAAAATTCTTATACAAGTGTGTATAAGCAAGTGTAACCAGGTTGATTTTAGTGGAAAATCTCTTGCTAGGCAAGGGGACTGGAGTACTCTCAGTTGGGAGAGGAACCAGGATAACTACTGTGTGTTCTTTGCTATTTTACTTTACGTTTGCCTTTATTTCCACCGCACTTTATCAGATTCTGAATTCAGTTTTAGAATCTGAACTCTGGTTCAGAAGTAAATCTAACTTTTGCAAAACACAATTCAACCCCCCTTCTTATATATTTTTCTCACCTTCAAAACCAAGTCCTGATGTTGCCAAAGAAACTTCAGCATCTTCGACTGGAACTATTGTTACCCTCTCCCACGAGGAGCTAGAATCGCTGAAGCGACGCAGTCCATTAGAATATCTGAAAGCCATGATCAGTGCTAGGGGTAGTTTGACTGAAAAAAGCGCTAGCACTTCAACTGCGTCAGGTGACCAATCTACAGGCAAACCTGGTGATGACTTGCTTCTTAAGATTAAAGAAAAAGTCTTTGACACTGATCTGTTCCAACTCTTGGAGACTGGCACTTCTTCTTGCTTTGGGATCAAAGATCTCCTGAAATAAGTTGATGTCTTGACAATTTCTATAGAAGTGGCGGACGTCATTATAGACTTGGGGTTGTTGGTTGATTAAGTTGTTGCAGATCTTAATCGAATAAGGGAGGCTTCTAATAAAATCAAGAACAAAACAGAAACCCAAGGAGCTGAATGGGATGCAACTACTAAGTCTACTGCCAAAGTAGCAGAATTAGAGAAGGGTTATGAACAAAACAAGAAAGAAGTCGAAGCCTGCGACAAGAACATCCAAGCTTAGGAACAACAGATAAAAGAGCTGCAAGCCAAGATTGCCAAGGCCAAGGAGCGCAAAGATGAACTCCCCAAACTTGATCAAGACGAACTGGCTAAGGAAATCCAAGCTAGAATGCGTCACGTAGAAAAGGCTCAAAAGTTGGGGAAGGAAATTGATGGCCTTACTTCCAACAAGACTGTTTGTGAGTGGCGCTTAAGACTTCAAAGGTCGAAGTACCAGAATATGCAGGCTTCCATTACATTTTAATTTGGTTGTAATTATTGAACTATTGTCTTTGAAGAATTTGGATTTTGATGTAATAACTTTAAGCCCTTCGTGGCATTTATGTAATGACTTATCCATTTTGACAATTTGTGCATTTTGACTTACCTTTTTGGCTTCGATTGTTGTGTGTGAATTACTCTTTAGTTATTTTTATTTCTTGAAATACAGACTTATATTTTTTCAAATATTTCCCGTTCACTCTCAAGACTCTTCGATCCTCAGTTAATTCTTCAATTTCATATGCACCGTTAGAAAAAACTTGGATAACTTGAAAAGGGCCTTCACATTTAGGGGACCATTTACCCAACGCTCTATCCTTTCGATCCATGGGTAGGATCACTTTCCAAAGTAGGTCTCTAATCGAAAACGACTTAACTTTAACCTTTTTATGGTATAATTTCTCTACTCTTTTCTTCTGCCTTTTTAATAGTTCTAAGGCATTTAATCTTTCTTCCTCTAGATCAACTAATTCATCCAACATCATTTTCCAATAAGACTTAGATGGGATTTCATGCTGTCTTTGAATTCTAGGTTACTGTAGGTAAATTTTGACTGGTAAAACTGCATCGAGATCATATGTCAGTCGAGAAGGTGTAGTATTGTAGCCTCTTTAGGGGAGGCTCGACATGCCCATATAATCTGGTCCAATGTCTTATGCCAATTCCTTGATTTTTTACCCACATGTTTTTTGATTAGGCCAATCACTACCTTATTTGCTGCTTCGACTTGACCATTTGCTTCAGCATAATAAGGTGTGGATGTCAATAGTTTGAACCCCATTTCTTTAGCAAACTCCTAAACCTTTCGACCAGTGAAAACTGATCCTTGATCAGTTGTAATGGTTTCTAGGATTCAAAACCTATAAATGATATGCTTTTAGATGAATTCGATCACTGCCTCTTGGTGAAGGTTTACCAATGGTATAGCCTCAATCCACTTAATGAAATAATCTATCCTAACTAGAATGTTTTTTTTTTACTTTTGGATGATATTGGTCAAATTTCTCCAACTAGATCCAAAGCCCACCCTCTAAAGGGCCAAGGCTTCACTATCGAATGTAATTCGCTTACAGGAACATGTTGAATACCTGCATGTACTTGACATTCTTGGTATCATTTGGCGAATTCAAAACAATCCTTAAGCATGGTAGGCCAATGCATCCCTTGTCGAAACAACAACCATTTCATTTTATGACCCACCTGATGTGTCCCACATGCCCCACTATGGACACTAGAGAGGGCTAAGTATGCCTCAGACTCACTAAGGCATTTGAGCAAGACTCCTTCAGGCGTCTTTTTAAATAATTTGTTCCCCATAAGAATATAACTTAAACCACGATACCTGACTTTTCATTCGACAGATGTTGTTGGATTTTTTAAGTATTGTACTATTGGCTTTCTCCAATCTTCGTCTGCCAAACTATCTATGGCCAGTATCTCAAAATTCTCTTTGTCAGCATAACCCAACTTTTTCATATCCAAATCTGAAGGGGATAATCTGGTTGACACAACCTTCCTCTGACTTCGATTACATCTTACAATTTTTCTTTTGAACCTTCGTAATAGTCTATTGGCTATTACAAAGTACATTATAAGATTTTCTTTAACATGTTTATATTCCTTTTTTATTTTTTTTATAACCAATTTTGAGTCACCCATTATTTCGACTGGGTTGCCCCCATTTCCAACAAGATTTCAAGTCCGGCTATCAAAGCCTCATATTCAGCCTCGTTGTTTGAGCAAGGACCTTCGACCTTGTACTTGAATTTTGTTGGAATTTTGTTAGGAGAAATAATCAGCACTCCCACACCCGTTCCATCTTTATGACTAGAACCATCAAAGTTTAACTTACAAGGTTCAAGCTCCATATAATTTAGGGAGTTTTCGACTATAGAGTGGTCGACTATAAAGTCTGCTACCACTTGTCCTTTAACAGCCTTTAAAGGCATGTAAGTTAAAGAATACTCAATTAAGGCCAATTCCCATTTACCAATTCGACTATGTAAAATTGGTTTAGATAACATATGTTTAATAATTTTGAAATGAGACAAAACGTAAACATCAACTGGCTTTATATAATGCTTTAACTTTGTACATGAGAAGAATAGACATAGACATAACTTTCGATTATACTATATCTAGTTTTTGCATCATTTAAGACTTTACTAAGGTAGTAAATGGCTCTTTCGACGCCATTTTCATCCTCTTGAGCCAACATGCTCCCTAAAGTCATATCAGATGCATATATATACAATCTCATACTTCTATTCCTACAAGGAGGTGCCAGAATTGGAGGATGAACAAGGTAGTCTTTGATCTTGTCAAAAGCCTCTTGTTGCGCTTGCCCTCATTCAAAATTTTCCTTCTTGAGTTGAAGTAGAGGTGAGAAGGCTTGAGTCTTGCCACTTAAGTTTGAGATGAACCTCTTTAGGAAGTTGATCTTTCCTAGCAATGACTACAACTCCTTCTTCATTGATGGCGTTTTTGCCTCCATGATGGCCTTGGACTTGTTTTGGTTGATTTCAATTCCTTTCTTATGGACCACAAAGCATAGAAAATCCCCAGCCTGCACACAAAAAGCACACTTAAGAGGATTCATCTTCTGACCATGCTTCCTCATTCTCTTGAATAACTATCGAAGATTGTCTATATGACTTTTCCTGATACAGACTTAACCACAATGTCATCAATATAAATTTGCATGAAAGTTTCAATAAATTCATGAACTATAGATTTCATTTCTCTTTGATAAGTTTCCCCAGCATTTTTCAGGCCAAAAGGCATCACCACCCATTCGTAGGTGCCTAAGGCTCTAGGGCACCGAAATGCTGTCTTTGGCACATCTTCTTCAGCAATGAAGATTTAGTTGTATCCAGAATACCCGTTGAGCATACTAAGATACTCATGCCTGCAACCGAATCAACTAACATTTCTGCCACAGGCATTAGATATTCATCCACTGGGGTTGCAACGTTCAAATCTCTGAAATCTATGCAAACCCTCAAAGTGCCATTTTTCTTCCTTGATCTTCGACAGAACTTCAGGTGCAAAACGCCTTGGAGTCTACTTGATTGGCTTTTTCCCATGCTTTATAGGTAGCTTCAGTTTGACCAGGTCTCTACTTAAACCAGGCATCTCGTTGTAATCCCACACGAAGTAGCCCTTAAACTCCTTCAATAGTTGGATTACTTCGACCCTAAGTTGTGGGCTAATGTTGGCGTTGATGTATGTTGGCCTTTTTATTTCCCTTTCTCCCAAGTCGATCTCTTCTAAAGGATCTTGCGCTAGCATCTTCATGTTATTTGCCAGCAGATCCTTTTTGAAGCCCAAAGGCTCGTCATCATAGATGGCGTCAAGCCTCGTGCTTTGCACTTCATCTTAATCCTTCTCAGGTGGTTGATGATCGAAGTCCTTACCAGACCTTCCAAGTGCTCTTCATTCTTTTTGGGTTCGACAACCATGTACTACAATTCAACCTCTATGGCCGCTTTTAACTTGTTTTCAGCTATGCAAGCCGAAATATTTTCTAACGTCTTTGACGCAGTCATCGTCATCGAATTCACTTCCCCATCCCGTTGGTTAGATTCCTTACGTTCCAAATATAAAATGTTTCTCACCTACTACTTCCCTATCCCATTAAAAGCCATGGGTGAGGTGCACGTAAAGGGAACAAAATGCATTGTTAGTGGGCGTAAAGTCGAACCCTGTAGGATTGCAAGGTCCAATGTGGGCCAGGTTCTTGTCGAAGTACCTCATGTCCACCTGGTTGACTTCTGCCATGTAATAGCTCTGGTCAGCTTCTATATTCTCCACTATTCCATTGCTTTTCCATATTGAAATGCGTTGATGTAGTGAAGAAGGGACTGAGCCAATGCCATGGATCCATTCTCGACCCAGAACTAGGTTGTAGTTGGCCTTCGATGCTATGACCATGAACATAGTTGGTCTTGTAATGGTTCCAACTGTGAGGTATACTTGGATTACCCCCATTGTAGTACCCACTTTTCCCTCATAGTTCGAAATAACCATCTTATGGGGTTTGGTGTCAGTTTCATCTTTTCCAATTCTTTTCAACATGTAATGCGGCATTAAATTCACCGCTACCCCTCCATCAACTAAGATCTTATTTACTCCAACCTTTTCTATTTTTTCCCCTAATAAACAAGGGCTTCAAATGGTTCGTCATGGTTTCTTCTGGCCTTTCGAAAAAGGCATTTTGTTCCTCAACACATCCATTATTTAGTATGTAAAAGAAAACTGGCCTGTGTTTGGCCATTTCCAACCCAGATTCATCCTTAGGTTCCTCTATCTCCGTGACTTGGTCGTATTCCCTAGGCAATACAGACACCATGTTGCAAATGATATCTAGTGAAGGCTCTGAACCTGTGTCAAAATCATTTGTCAGCATATCATCTTCTGCTGCCTGGTCAGACTTCTCTTCCACAACCTCCTTTTGGGAAGTAAATAGCTTCCTTTCCACAAGCTTTATATCTTCGTTCTTGTTCTTCTTTAGGGGTACGTTACTGCTCGACTTAGCCTTTGCCTTTTCTACAACCTCTCTTTCAGCCTTTCGCCTTTTCTGCTGTCTCCTCCATTGAGACCATGACATTAGATTTTTTCCCTTATAGTTTTCAGAGCGATATGCTAACTGCTTCGAGGCTTGGAATTCCTTACGGTATGCTAGTGAGGAACCTCTTTCTAATTCAAAGTTTTGCCATTTCTTTTGGCCTTCCTCCCTTCTTTCGACCGGCTTCACCCACTTACCTCTAGGGGCGTCAGCAGTAGGCTTGAATGTGTCTGGTTTGTTGCCACGCATTCCTTGCCCACCTTGCTCTTGCCTCCTGGGTCTTCCCCTATTATCGAAGGCAAAGCGGTTATGAATGTCTCTCCAGTTATTTCTGTTTTTGGCTAGTCGAACCCCTTCCATGTTTTTTGTAGCTTTTCTGTCAAAGACTGAGCTGCACCTTGGGCACATCATTACTTCAGAGTTTTTCCTTTGGCACCTGTGAAGGAATTCGACCAGCTCTCATCCTGCTTGGGATAGGCCACTTTGACATATTCCTCCTTCCTGAGGCTTTGTTCATCAACCTCCATTGCAGTCTCCTGGGTTACCTCAACCATATTAACCCCTAAGTTGGCATCCTCAGTGATGTCCAACTCTTGTAGTTTGATCCCAAGGCCCTCACTGGCCTTAGTTAGTTTGTGAATCTGTATGAAACCCTCAGTAGTTTCATTTGTTGTGATCATTTGACTGGAACCCTCAGTGATTCCCTTGTTGAAGCCTTTAGTAGCTTCTTGAATGAAACCTTCAGTGGTTTCCTTGTCGAAGTCCTCAGTGACTTCCTTGGTGAAGCTTTCAGTAGCCTTTTTGGTGAAGCCTTCAGTAGCTTCTTTGTCGAAGTCCGTAGTGACTTCATGGGTGAATCCCTCAGCCACTTCGACCATCATAACTTTGTTGTCGTAGTCCTCAGACACCTCCACCATATTGATCATGGACGGCTCAGAATAATGTGCGTCTGTCACTGAGAGAGGATCAGAATCAATCCTCATTTTTTATTTTGACTTATCTCTGAATTTGAGCCTTCATTCATTGATAGCGTTCTGAACAAGATCCCTGAAAAGAAAACATTGCAAAGTTTTATGGCCCCAAAAATTATGATATTTACAAAAACCTCTCTTTTTCCTCTTATCTAAAGGGGGTGTTTTAGCTCCAAGAGGCACTATCATCTGGCCATCTTTAACTAATAAATCAAAGATTTCGTCACACTTGGTGATGCCGAAAGTATAAGTTTTCTTGGGGAACCTATCACTCTTTTCTGGTTCGACTGGATTTTTTCCATTCTAAAGCATTAGGACTATACAAGAATAAGGTGGTCCTTGCTTCAGTTCAGCAAGATCAACTTCGCTCTCATCGAAATTCAGAGGATCACTATTTATTTCTTGATCAACTTCATCAAATTCGACGTAGGCTACCCTTTCCTTTCTGTTATTCTTATTTGCCCTGGCCTTTTCAGCCTTTAGGCGTTCTACCTGTCAAACTCTGTCAGGCAACTGGGCCATGTCCCTCAGATATTGGGTATCCAGTTTCTTCCAAAAGAAGTAGTCAATGCAACCAGCGGCCATTTCGACCAACTCATGCTCAGGCACTTATGTGAAACATTTGGCCTTAAGCAAACAAAATCTATTCAAGTAATCATCTATTGGCTCAGTGAATTTTCATTTAATACTGGCCAATTCCTTCAAACTGAAGTTCGACAGTCCCATGTAGAATTGCTCATGGAACAGTCTTTCCAGTTGAGTCCAATTATGAATTAAATTTGCTGGTAATTTGGTCAACTGTGTAAAGGCATTCTTCGTAAGGGAACTTGGGAAGTACTTCATCCTTAGGTTATCATTATTGGCAATTTTCTCTGCCTCAATTAGATATCTGGCCACATGTTCGACATTGGACTCACTAGTGTCCCCATCAAATTTAGTAAACTTGGGGACTTTGTACCTAGGGGTAATTCTGATTGCAGAACATACTCAGACAATGGTGGTGTGTAGTTTGGCCTATGAAGGCCAATATTTACCCCTTTCCTTGCCATAATTCTTTCGACCATGGCGGCTAAATTATTGTTTGCTGCCACATCATCACGTCGAACCTGATTTATGAAATTGTCTGCATTTTAGTTTCTATTTACCATCACTACCTTTGGTTCCCTTTCCCTTGGAATTTGTTATTAAAGCCTAGGAGGTTCGACCATAGGTGGTTCGACTCCTACTCCCTGATTTACCACATTCGCATGAGGTACATTTCGTTGGATTTGGTTAATAGTGGGGTCCTCTTCCAAGACTGCCCCCTGATTTTCTATCATCCATTCCCTTTGAGGGTGTCGAGGGGGTTATGGAACACCAAAGAAATCAGCGACGCATTTCATTTGTGCTGCCAACTTTTGGTTTGTTTGGGTAGTATTTTGGATCAAGGGGTTAAATATCACGCCCATTTGTTAGGAAAGTATTTGACCCATTTCATGGTTGCTTTCGTCCATTTGTTGCCTTATCACTGTTGTAGAATTATTGGTGATATTAGGCATTTGGGTGGGAAATCCCATCCCTAAGGGCTGGCTAATTTCACCCACATTGTTAATGCCAGAACCAGATCCTTGTAGTGGCGAAGTGACATTCACCATTGGGTCTGCGAACGTTAATGTTGTATTATGCAAACTTTCCATCACTGAAGTTGGCATGCCATAAAGCTGTTCACGACTAGTTAGAGGCATTGAAAACCCAAGCACATAAGGCCTGAATAAACTACTCCCTAAAGGAAGGGGGGTCACTGGTGTACCCTGTATCCCTACATAAGACAAAATAGGTCCACTTTGGGCAATCGACTGCATATGCGTCGTACTTGTCGTGGATGGTATAGCTTCAGACACAGACGCTGGAATCGTATTTCCACTTGTCGAAGATGAAGGGGTGGTTCTCCATTATTTGGTGGATTTTGGTTATTTGGTAGATTTTGATTCACCATTCTCTTTACGTATCTTCTCCTTGGTCTTTCTTCGTTGTTTGTGGCTATTCTATCACTCCTTAGTCTCATGCAACGAAGTTAGAGAGATAGTAAAATGAAGAACTTACACACAAAAATTTCAAAAAAAGAAAAATATTCTAACAATAGCACTGTCCCACTAGGTGTGCCAATTTGTTTACCGGGAAAATTGGTAAACAACCGCTGGTCTCCAAAAATGGTTTACTTTATAGGATCAACCAGTGAATCGTAGGACATGTGCTTTTGTTAAAATTATTTCTGGAAGTCTATGAACACTTCGATAATGCTCATGATTAAAGAATATTGTTTAAAGTTTTTTGAAAAGTAGAACATGCAGAATTCGTAAAGAAATTGCAACAAAAGAACTTCAAAGTAAATTGCAATGGAAAAGTAATTTGATAAACTGAAAAAATAACTTCAACTGTAATAAAAAATCTAGTGATTCACACGTACATTCTCAACAAACTCGTTTCTCAATACACTTAGATACTTTGAGTAATTTGTGAGTATTTGTACAATGATTGAACATACGAAATTCTATACACTAAGACTCCTATTTATACTACGTCGAAAATAACCGTTATGAACGGCCTTTTCTTCAGAAAATGACACATTTTGCTTGCATGTCTTCAATTCGCCACAACTTTCCACGCGTCCATTTTATGAAATGGATAAGGACAAAAAACAGTTAGCATCCTTATTCAAAATCTCTGTCGAACGAAACCTCAGCATTAGCTCCGCCGAAATTGCAATCTAAAGCTTATAAATATTTCTAAGTCTTAACCCAGCATGTCTATAAAACCCTCCTAACCCCACAAAATAATTCGCAAAATAATAAGTATAATTCAACTTAATTCACCACTCAAGGGTGTCACACTTCATAGAAAACATTCATAATAATCATCCTGCTCCGTAACACGGGTTACAACATAATTAACGTCATTTTCTTTTATGACTACAACACATAAATTAAGCCTCGCAGCAGAATCATAATCATAAAACAACTTCACTCATCTTCATAACACCAAAATAAATATGTTAACAACATAACATAACATCTGAATTGTAATTACAATGGTTCGACATCTTCAAAATCATCATAAAATATGCTAATCAAGGCAACACAACATTCGCATAATAGGTGTTCCCAACCCGATGTTACATATCAGAGCAAGACACCTTCTATTTAACAAAAACTAATAAAGTACTCCAAAGTTATCTCTAATGCTTCTACAAGCTACTCCAGAGTATCTGCGTGTTACCCATGTGGAAGCAACATTCAAACAAAAGGGGTGAGATATCATGATAATATAAAGGAAAGCATGTTAAACGATATGCATTAGGTTAACATAACAACAATTCAACTAAATATCTCACATTATTTAACTAATGATATTATCACCAATTATTCACCAACAAATAGGTAATCACACAATAACAATTCAGTTAATTGCACAACACCACATATTCAGCAGCATAACAACATATCCAATGCAGTGAGACTCACACCTAACTCAATGCTTATGCATGTGGTACCAAATTTCGTGAACACTCAGGTTCACCATTCTGATCGCCACCTCCTAAGATCAGAACCACTCACAGATCCATCATCTCCGAATCAGCTACCGGCCTAATCCACACAATGGGATTTTAGGCTCACCAACAACAACCCATTTGTCCACAAATGTATGCATTGTAACTATTTATGCATACAACAACACCAACCCCATCGTGTACAATAACCCACCACCATGGTTATTATACACCGCCCAAATTGGCCAGCAAGCATAACATGTAATTCATGCAACATATAAATCTTTTATGCAATCACCATAACTCAACAATATCACATTTGAAATAATGCTTTATACCACACCACATCATAACATAACCTTCATTCACTTCAAACAATAAAATGTCACTACTCATGTTCACAAAGGTATGCAATGCGGCTATTTATGCATACGACAACGATAACATCATCGCGCACAATAACCCTCCATCATGGTTATTGTACATTTCCTAAATTGGCCAACAAACATCAAATTATATTTCAAACAATATGGACATATACATGTATTTATTTTGCATTCACAATAACATTATTAAACATGCTCTTATTACACCAACGACATCATTAAAGCATCTTCATATTACCATCATTAACATCACAACAACATCATTAAACATCACGACAACATCATTAAAACATCACAACAACATCATCAAATCATCTTCATATTACTATCATTAACATCACAACAACATCCTTAACATCTTTGCAACAACACTCAAGGTTCGTCACTTACACCACAACTTCTTAAGGTACACAACAAGCAACAAACACATTCCTCAGGATATTAGACATAAAAATATTAGGAAAATAATTCATATAATTATACCATGTTAAAGTTCTACTTATTATCTTTCCGATGCTTCGAACAGTTCGTCATTTGGATTAACGGTTAAAAAGTTATGATCGAAACCGTTTCTGGCGTTTTTCTGCCTATGAGTCGACTCAAAGGTCGACGCACAGAGTACTTAGGTCGACGCAAAACCTATGAGTCGACGCATACTGTTAAAATTTCCACAATTTTGCATTCGGGTGGCCTCAGGTCGACCCAGGGGTTCTAGCGGTCGACTCATACTGTTTCGAACCTTAAAAATCACCTTTTTTAAAAGCACTTTCACCCCTGAATTTCACACCAAAGCCTATACCACTAACCCCTATCACCATAGACCCGATTTTATACCAAAATAACATCCTAAACCTCGATTATGCATTGTTTTACTCATGGATTAACAACAATTCATCCTAATTTCATTCTTCCGACTCCAAAACTCAACAATGGAGGAATTTTCAACAATTTCCAAAATAGAATTTCTACACACATACATGTCTAGAACTCATCACATATCAGTTAGAAAACATCAATTGTCACAAAATCAAATAACAATTTCATCATTGATCAAGTAATCATAGTAATCACCACATAGAACAACATTCCACCCATAAGACAAAACCTAACTTCTACCCACCGTTCAACATGTTAACCCTTATAGGATCAGAACTCCACCCTTACCTCGAAATCAAGCTTTCCAAACTTTCACATATGGTGGTTCCTCTTCTTCTCCTCTATCCCTAGCCTTTCTCACTTTCAGTTCCAAAACACGTACGATCAGAAAAATGATTCCAAACTCTCTTCCAATTCCCTTTTAACTCCTTCAACTATGATTTGCCTCTTATGCCTTTACTTATTCCTCTAACTCTCTATTTTCCCCTCAACATTCTCTCAATTTCCAATTATGCCATTCCTTCTCATTTTCACCTTAGTATTCTTATTTTATGATAATAATTATTATTATTCCAATATTATTATTACCAATTATTTTATAACTAAGATAATAACAACATTATCTCATAATAATATTACTTTATTCACCATTCTCACCACACCACCCATTTCTACAAAATTAGCCACACACCCCTCTCCCTCGAGGTCATTAACATTAAGGTCACTACCCCCTACCGCAGGGTACCCCAAACACAACAAAGCATACATAGTCAAATTTATACACACAACTTCACAAAATTAAATTACGAATACTAATTTAAAATAAATGGGTGTTACAACTCTCCCCCACTTAGAAGATTTTCGTCCTTGAAAATTACCTGATGCAAACAACTCAGGATACGACTCTCACACCCTGCTCTCCAAATTCCAAGTCATATTTCCTCCGGAAGCACCTCCCCACACGACCTTCACGAGGGCAATCTCTTTTCCCCACAACTGTTTCACTTCGCGACCATCAATTCTCACAAGCAAGGCCTCCATAGTAAGGTTATCCCTTACTTGCACATTGTCCACCGAAATCACATACAACGGATCTGGAATGTACTTCCGCAATTGTGAAACATGAAATACATTATGTAAATTGGACAAGCTTGGTGGCAACGCCACTCTATAAGCAACAACTCATACTCGCCTAGATATCTGATATGGACCGATAAACCGAGGAGTGAGCTTCTTCGACTTCAAGGCACGTCCAACACCGGTCACTAAAGTGACTCTAAAAAATGAATGGTCTCTTTTTGGAACTCAAGATCCTTTCTCCTCTTGTCATGATAGCTTTTCTATCTACTCTAAGAAGCTTTCATCTGCTCTCGAATTAGTTTCACTTTCTCCGCAATCTGTTGGACTAATTCAGGTCCAGATTCACACTTTCATCTGCTCTCGAATTAGTTTCACTTTCTCCGCATCACACTTTCACCAGATTCATGCCAACACAAAGGCGTCCGGCATCTCCAACCATACAACGCTTCAGAAAGTGGCATCTCAATACTAGAATGAAAATTGTTGTTATAAGTGAATTCAATCAACAACAAGTGACTATCCCAAACACCTCCTTGTTCTAGAAGACAAGCCCTTAACAGATCTTCTAACGATTGAATAGTTCTCTCCATCTAACCATCCGTTTGTGGATGATAAGCCGAACTTAACCTTAGCTTAGTACCCAGCGCCTCTTGCAAACTCTCCCAAATTCTGGAAGTGAACCTCAGATCTCTATCCGACACAATACTCAACGGAATTCCATGTAACTTAACAATTACACGGATGTAGATTTTTGCCAACTTCTGCATAGAAAAACTGATGTTAATCGGAATAAAATGAGTCGACTTCGTCATCCTATCTACTACCACCCAAATAGCATCATTCCCCTTCGCGGTCTTTGGCAAATCCGGAACAAAATCCATGGAAATACTATCCCACTTCCATCCTGGGATATTCAACGGTTGCATCAGACCCAAAGGCTTCTGATGTTCAATCTTTGACTTCTGACAAGTCAAACACGCCTAAATAAATTCAGCAATTTCCTTTTTCATACGGCCACCAAAATAATTTCCTTTTTCATACGGAATTAATATTCAACCTACTTAGATGTCCTTTTTCAAGAATACCCTTTCGATTCAACCGAGTCAAAGGTAACGCCAACCTAGAAAATCCTCAATAAACCTGCAATAAAACCAGCCAAACCAAGAAAACTTTTAATCTCAATATCCGACTTCGGAGTTCCCCATTGCAACACAACATTAACTTTAGAAGGATCCATAGAAATTCCACTACTAGATATCCCATGGCCAAGGAAACTCGCTTCTTTCAACCAGAACTCATATTTTGACGGTTTCCGCATACAACCTCTCCTCTTGCAACATTTGCAACATAGTTCGCCACTGCTTAACATGCTCTCCTTTTGATTTAGAATTGATCAGAATATAATCAATGAAGACCACGACAAATTATCCAAATATTCATGAAAAGTCCGATTCATATACTCCATGAACACACCTGGTGCATTGGATATGCCGAACAACATCACAGTGGATATATAGTGACCATACCTCGTTTTGAAAGCCGTCTTCAAAATATCATCTGGTTTAATACAAATCTGTTGGGAACCAGAACTTAAGTCTATCTTGTTGAAAACATAGGCACCAACCAACTGGTCCATCAGGTCATCAATTCTAAGAAGTGGATATTTATTCTTAATAGTCACTTTGTTCAACTGCCGATAATTTGTACACAATCTCATACTACCATTTTCTTCTTCTTTACCAACAATACCGGAGCTCCCCAAGGCGACACACTTGGTCTCACCGACCTCTTCTCAAGTAATTCTCCCAACCATTTCTTTAATTCACACGACTCTAAAGCATACATTCTGTATGAAGTCATTGACATCAAGTTCGTATCAAGTACTAGGTCGATGGAAAATTCCATTTCACGATATGGCGGCAAATCACTTATGTCGTCTGGAAGTACATCTGGAAATTCACAAACAACTGGTAATTCAACACTTGTAACTTCACAATTAACTTGCAACTATGTAAACATTACCAACATCAAGACTTCATCTTTTAGAAGTTCATTCACTTGCTTAGCAGCCAACAACGTCAGCTCCTTACTATCACCAAACCCAGATCCACACTCCCTGGCATATCTCTAGTCGTCACCTTGCTATCTACTCTCTAATAAGCAACCATCAATGATACCTGACCATTCTCCCTCATAGACATCCTAACTTGACCGACGGACAAGAAATTCGATTCCGCCTCATCTCAGATATAAGAATCTGCATTGCTCATCAAAACAATCTATATACACTTGGCTTAGCTCCAACAATTCACTGCACACACCATTTAAGCTGGCAAGACGTGTCCATTCCATCCAACATGATCTCGTCTATTATAATAATAATAATTATTCCAATATTATTATTATTATCAATTATTTTATAACTAAGATAATAACAACATTATCTCATAATAATATTACTTTATTCACCATTCTCACCACACTACCCATTTCTACAAAATTAGCCACACACCCCTCACCCTCTAGGTCATTAACATTAAGGTCAATACCCCTTACCGTAGGGTACCCCAAACACAACAAAGCATACAATATCACATTTATACACACAACTTCACAAAATTAAAATACGAAAAATAATTTAAAATAAACGGGCATCACAATATTCTTCTTACAAAAGGACCTCTTCGGCTAGATTCTTCAATAATGCTTCTGTCGAATTCTAAAATAACTCAAAAACATTTCTTCACTTATCACACTCAATCCAACCTTGGCATCTAAATTCCCAGCTAACAGCAAGCTGAATAGGTCTTTGCATGGCCTGAAACAATCTCCTCGACAGTGGAATAGGAGATTCGACAAGTTCATAGCACACACTGGTTTCACTAAAAGCCAATTCAACCACTGTGTTAACTTCAGATTTAGACCTGGAAATTCACTTGTTATTTTGTTGCTTTATGTGGATGATATCCTCATAGCTAGCAACAGTGTTGAGGATGTAATAGAGGTGATGGCTGAACTCAGTAAGGAGTTCGAAATGAAGGATCTGGGAGCTACCACCAGGATTCTTGGGTTTGAAATCTGGAGAGATAGAAAGCAGTCGAGATTATGCTTATCTCAAGAGACATACCTACAGAAGGTTCTCGACAAATTTGGTATGTCGAATTCAAAGCCTGTGGTGACTCAGACAAATCCTCAGTTTAAACTTAGTACTACTCAAAGTCCAAGTACTGAAGCTGAAAGAATCTATATGAGTAGCATTTCATATGCTTGTATAGTAGGTTCTTTGATGTATGCTATGGTTTGTACGAGGCCAGATATACCGTATGGAGTGAGCCTTGTAAGCAGGTATATGGCCAATCCTGGAAAGGCGCATTGGCAAGCTTTAAAGTGGATTCTCAGGTACATAAATGGGTCTCTGAGTTGAGTCTTGATTTATGGTGGAGCCTATGGTGATGATAGAAAAGTCAAAATCAAAAGATTTGTCTACTATGATTATGCAGGTTGTATGGATTCCAAAAAGTATATTTCTGGATATGTGTTCACTATGTTCGGTACAACAATCAGTTGGAAAGCAACGCTTCAGAAGGTAGTTATATTATTAACCACTGAAGTAGAATATATTGCCCTAATTAAAGCTGTGAAAGAAGCATTGTGGCTTGAGGGTTTTGCAAAGGAGCTGAACTTCAAGGTCGAAGTATCACTGCTAAAAGTGATAGTCAAAGTGCAATACACCTGTCGAAGAACTCAGCCTATCATGAGCGAACCAAGCACATCGATGTGAGGCTGCACTTCGTGAGAGAGATAATCAAGTGTGGCAAAGTCTAGGTGCGGAAGGATTCGACTGATGACAATGCTGCTGATATGATCACCAAGACATTTTTGTGTTGCAAGTTTTTCCGCTGTATGCATTTGATAAAGCTGCATGATGAAAGCTAGTTTATTCCCTGTTGTTTGTAGAGTTAGATCCAAGGTGGAGATTTGTGAGATTTTGGATCGAACTCTAGCTCTGTCGAGGGATAACTTTCATGTGTTTCGACAAGAGACAAGTATGAAGTCGAAGATGCTTCGCATGCTGATGTCGAAGGGTTACATATTGTAGTCGAAGTCAGTTATAATATGTATTGTCGAAATGTTATATAGAATTGGGTCTTGTGTCATGGATCCAATTGTTTAGTTAGCTTGTAATGTAATTTAGCTAGTTAGTCTATAAATAGGCTAGATCACTCAAGGTGTTGAGTCAGACCAATTGTGTTATTCATTTGTAATCATTTGTAAACCCTAGATGAGAAAGTGAATAGTAAACAATTTGCCCAAGAATCATTCTTCCTTCTTTCTTCTTTCTTTAGAAACCTAACCGTTACATTGTTCACCCAAGAACTTCGTTTCTCAATCTTTATTTGTTAAAAGGTATCATTTGTGATCACAACAGACACCTTCTCCATGCAGATCATAACTTGAGCTACGAGATGCGGTTTGATGCATTCTAATATGCGTTAGAAATCTGAGAGGATAAGATACAAATTTTGTGTTGAAGTCAGAAGCTGATTCAGAGTGCAGACGGGTCGAATAATTTGTTTTATCTCTATAATTAATAAAATAATTAGTTTTGGGCCGGTTTATGTTTTTCAAATCAGTTGTTATTAGGGCCCAATTTATCTTTTATTATTTAAACAAATTTTTCAGCCTTAAGGCAAGCATTCTGTTTTCTTTTCACAAAAGAAGGATTAGATGCACAAATTCTATGGAAGGCTAAACCTCCGATTGATCTAATATTTCACGATTTTGTAAAACTTTGAGGTTATATATTTTCCAATTCAATTTCTTTTACTTTCAATTTTGTTCTGTGATTTCATTTGCATAATTCCTAATTCATAGAGTAGGGTTCATTAATTTTGATTGATGCATGTTCTCAACTTTAGGCGTGATTAAACTTAGCTTTTTTTGTTTATTCAAAGTATCTGTAACTATCTGCTTAATTTAGTAAATAGGAACGTAATTCATATAGTATCAATTACGCTTGTTTGATTGATACTATAATCAAGTGGAATTGAATCTGCTTAAGGAGTTGGTAAAATAGTAACCGATGATAAGTAGGAAACTGAACCGGTAGATTAAACAGTTAATCATAATCGTTTATCATCTCTTAATTGAAAATCAACCCCCCTATTTTGTTTCAGTCAATTGGTTAAATATACTCAAGAGTCCTTGCAATACGACTCGAGTGTCCCTTCCGTTTACTACATTTATTAAACTCATTTGTGACCCGTATGCGACAGCGAATCAGGTTCCATCGATAAACTTATATTTGTTCTTGGATATCAGTGTAATCCACATGGAGCGTGGCCAGGTATGGTAATTCTTATCATCGAGCGGTGGTGAAACGAGAACAAGAACATGGTTCTCATTTGGATGTAAGTAGTATGGACTAGCAGAGTTGGTAGAGAAATCAGTGAGGCTCGGGTGTACCATTGAAGGTAGGATGAGAGCAAAGATGCGATGACAAAAGAAAGAATGCAGAGACAAGAATTTGGCTCAAAAAATTGCAGAAAACAAAGAATGAATTGCGGGAAGAAGAAGATGACAATGGATACGATGATGATAATGAAGATCTCCAATGGAATAGATGATGAAAAAAGAAAGATGAAGGGAGCAATATGAATTATAAAGTATGAAGGTAATTGTTTCATTGACTAGTTCAGAAGATAAAGTTGCTAGTATATATAAATGTGAATAACTATATAAGATCAGTTACAACATACTAACTATCGGCTAACCAATCTAACAAACTTAATAAGCAAAGAGAATCTCTTAATACACCACCCAAGTTTTCTTAGGCACCACGTGAAATATCTTTTTTGCCCCCAGATTCCGGATGTGCACATCCGGACGCACCAATTTTTTAAAAAACGCTGATGTGTTCCAGATGTGCACATCCGGAAAAATAGCATAACTTTATTTTTTAAAATTCCTGATCTGCAGATCCGGAAAAATAGCATAACTTTATTTTTTTTTTAAATTGGTTTTGTCGGTTAGTCGCATATGTTAATATTTCATCGCAAGTTAATATACATTCGAATGAGGGGAGAGAGAAGGTCTTGACAGCATGATAAAGATCTTGAGTCAAGGGATTAGGTTTCCCGCCAATAGAAAACTTTGTTCTTCGTATCTCTTCAATGTGTTGTTTCGGTGTAGCCATTAATCTTCAGTCAATGTCAATGAAGTAAACATGCATTACAGATTGAAACGTTGATGAATAAAAAAAAAGTTTGTATGCATAAAAAAACTCATTATTATTTACCTGTAAGGGCACAGAGCACCGAAAAGACTGAGCTTTTTGGAGAAAAAAGGTTCAGAATGGGAGTAGTTAGTAACTTACACGATACAAGAAAAGTGTTTGTATGCATAAAAAATTCATTATTATTTACCATTTTGGACTATTAAAAAATATAAATATAATTATTGATAGGACAAAGCAGGAGGGAAGACTTCAATTGTTGATCATAATTTTTCCTGATTTTAAGGGCAAATCATATGGTAAGTTTTGTAAGGTGGTGGCCTCATAAGGGAAATCGGGTCGCTGCAATTATAAGAAAATTTGGTTAGATTTGTGGATTCCTCATGATTTTCTTTTGATTTTCAGGGAGTGGCGTGTGGCTTTCTATAAATCAACCGGGTTTATGCCTAAAAGGATTATATTTTACAGGTTCGAAGATTGTAGGACAAATGAAGATCAACAGTAAAATATTACTTCTTTGATGTTATCCAAGATAAATGGCAGCAAAGTCGACACAAAGTTGGTGGTATTCCTATTACCACTTGCAGAACCAGAATCAGAATTTTCGACTTCACTTATGTAGTATCGAGCGCGGAAAGCTAGCAAGTGTTTCTCGGTTTTAGCCACTATGATAACAACTAAAAAGTTAAAGTTAGCTATGTCATACCTTCCGAATTACATCCATCTCATAAAGCAAAACCTGACTGAACTGACCCTCACTTACTCCATCTTTGATAAGCAGAAATTAACAATGCAAAATAAATCATATATAAAATTAAAGCAAGTTATAATATATACATATACATAAATATACATCAACATGTATCATTCAGGTACCACGCTCGATACTACATAAGTGAAGTAAAAAATTATGATTCTGGTTCTACAAGTGGTAATAGGAGTACCACCAACTTTGTGTCGACTCTGCTGCCATTTATCTTGGATAAAGTCAAAGAAGTAATATTTTACTGTTGATCTTCATTTGTCCTACAATCTTCGAGGATAGATTTGGGAGTTCGGATATTCACAATTCCTTTTTTGGATATATAACTTATGGTTACAGATCATGTTTGCCATCATAGGTGGATGACCGTTATTTTGTTTAAATATGGGTTAGAACTACTAGACAGCTTTTGGATACAGAACAAGTGGCCATCATGCATTTTGATAAATATTTTGAAGTTATCATTAAAGGATGTCTGTCATATTCGTTGCTCTAACCTTCTGTTAAAATACATATTATTATTATTTCTTAAAATAAATATACCTTTTAATATGTTGAGTTCCAGCCATTTTCCCGGATGTGCACATCCGAAAGACGCGTAACTTGTCATTCCGGATTTGCACATCCGGAACAAAGCAACGTTTTTAAAGAAAACGGTGCGTCCGGATGTGCAAATCCGGAACTGAGGGGCAAAAACGGAATTTCACGTGGTGTATAAGAAACATGGGTGGTGTATTAAGAAACTCTCATAAGCAAATTGATAATAACCATGACAATGGAGAATTCTTGAGGGATCGGATTATATGTGGTACAAAATCTTACAAGCGCGTTACGGGGATATTAAGCTACTGATGTCCAATTCTGGTTTGGTTGTGCCTCGTAGGATTACGGCTTCGACTTGGTGGAATGACATCCTCAACCTCTCTAAGAACCAACAAGAGGATTTTTTTACTAACAATTGATTTTTTCAGGTTGGTAGCGGTTTCACAACACATTTCTGGCGTGCAAAGTGGATGGGAAGTGATTCTTTCAAGGATAGGTTCCCTTTGTTATTCTCCAAATCTAAGCTGAGGGAGGTGGAAGTGGCAGCTTTGGGAGGGTGGGTGAATGAAGTTTGGGAATGGGGGGATTTGGGTTTGGCAGCCACTGAATATTTAACTGATGGGGAGGCTGCTGCCAGCCGTACTGATGATACGGTTGATGCTGGTTTTGTTCATGGTGCAGGTGTGTTGGGAACAGATTCTTGCTTGTTCTCAGGGTCTGGTAGTGTTGATGTCGCCATGGCTGCAGGATTGAGATGGAGGCAGGGAGTTAGTGAAGGAGTCAGAGAAGGGGATTCTACTGATATTGTGGTTTCTGTCGGCATTTTCAATTACGCTGCAGGTTCGGTCCAACAGGGTGCCCGCGTTGTGCAGTCTGTGGAGGCCTCTGTTGCTGGAAGCTCTCCGTTGTAGCCTCAACCTGACTGTGATCGTTCCGGGTTTGGTGGATTCAGTTCGGTGGAGTTTGGAGAGTAGGGCAGGTATACCGTCAAATCGTTTTACCGGCAGCTTTGTCACCTTCGCACCCCGTATGGTCCGGTTAATAGATTTGATGTGATATTCTCTTTAATTTGGAAGGCTTCCGTTCCGCAGAAAGTCAAAGCTTTCGGTTGGCGTTGTTTTCTGAACAGGTTACCGACGAAGGACTTGCTTGCTAAGAGAGGTATTTCCATTTTGTCTAGTGACTTTAACTGCGTTTTTTGCAAAGATAGTCCGGAGTCATTGGATCATATTCTTCACTCTTGTCCGGTGGTTCAGGTTGTGTGGAGGGAGGTGGCAAATTGGGTGGGTCTACAATGGTTAGGGGTGAAAGACATCAAGGGTAATTTTCTGTATTGGCTTGAGGTTTGCAAGTCTTTGAGGATTAGAGAAGGCAAACAGGGGAGCATTTGGTTGTCAGTTTGTTGGGTGTTGTGGAGTCTCAGGAACAATATCTCTTTTAGAGAGGTAGGTTGGACTGTTTCCGACACCGTTTGGAGGGTTAAGTTTACGGTTTGGTGTTGGTCTTTAATAGGAAATATTATTCATTCCAATTGTAATCTGTACGAGTTTAACAAAAACCCTTTGTTTTATTTGTCTTAGGATCCAATTGGTAGGTAATCTCTTTTTTGTCGAGTCTCATCTCGATTCTTTGTAATCAGGTTCGAGTACCCTTTGTACTCGTTTTATATTAGAACTTGCTTTAAAAAAATAATAATAATAACCATGACAATACTAAATACAATAAGAAAAGAGCTTAAGCTAATAACGATCTCTATAACAAAGCCGTGCAATAATGTATATTTAATTGTAATGTATTACATACATCTCTCATTCAAAGAAAATGTTCTAATAATGTATATTTATTTTATTTTATTATTTAGAAAAAAAAACTGTAGTATCTAAAAATATAATCTTTAAATCTGAGTCGTTAAAGATTTACAAGGTATTTTTGCATTTAGAGCAATTCCAATCATTCTTTTTTGAGTTAAATATACTTCACTCCTGTCAATGTAGCGAGTTTTGGTTTTGCCCCCCTGAAGTAATTTTTTTTCCCTCCTTACCAAATCAAGATTCTATTTCCACTCCCCCTGTGCTGACTGGACAGGGGGAATCTGCACATGTGACGAAGGAATCTACCACGCGACATTTGCTGACTGAATAATTATTTTTTTTATTTTTTTTATTTTTTTTATTTTTTTTTATTTTTTTATTTTACTTTTTAACTTTTTTCTTTATTTTTCTTTTAATTTTTTAAAATTTTTTTAATTTAAAAAAAATTCGGAAAAAAAAATTAAAATTAAAAAATTAAAAAATTAAAAAAATAAAATAAAATTAAAAAAATAAAAAATAAAAAAAATTATTATCCAGTCAGCAAATACCACGTGGCAAATTCCTTTGCCACATATACAGATTCTCTCTGTCCAGTCAGTACAGGGGGGAGTGGAAATAGAATCTTGATTTAGTGAGGGGGCGTTCAAAAAAAAAACTTCAAGGGGGCAAAACCAAAACTCGCTACATTAGCGGGGTGAAATATATTTAATTTTTTTTTAAAATGAATTTTATTACATCATACTTATGCAAGTATACATATTTTGTTTCTATAGTAAAAAAAGTATCTTATATTAATGATGCTACGATACTTTATCAAAAATCAAAAAGATTAACTCTAATGTTGTATCATATTTTGCTCCTTTAACCATTTTTTATTTGTGCGATTGATATAAATTTGTATATTAAATAAGTATTATTGACATGTTCAATAAATATAGTGAATGAAACACATATGTTTAATCTAAAAGAGAACTATATGTACTTGATGCCTTATAGTTGAGTTCAATGAAAGCTAGGTTGGTCTTAAAGTGACATATTACACAATATGATAATGATGTGATATTTTATCTTCGACTTCATGATCATTTGTCTCCTCTAAATGGACGTTCAACTATAACAACCACAAAACTAATGCATTTACTCAATTAAATTCCATTCACTTGATCACTTCCTTTCTAATTATTATTGGCTTATCTGAATTAACTTCACCTTGTTTTTAATGTTGTTACATCCAAATAATAAATGGATGTATCTATCTATAGTGCTGCTCTAGTTTAAGGGTCCCCTTCAAAACTTCTGATCCTTCACCTCAGTTTCATAATTCTTCTTTTGGGATTCTTCATTCATATATAGGTCAATAGCAAAGGCAATTATTGAATGTATTAGGTCCACAGTAAAGTAGCTTTATAATTTCTTTCACCCATAGCTTCTTTTTTCTTACTGATCAAAAACTCATAGTACGTTAAAAATGGCTGAAAAAAATAAAGTTGATGTATTGATGTATATATACAACCAGAAAAAGGCTTATCAGTGGGCTCTATGACTATATCTCAGATTCCTTTCACTTTACTTTATATATGTGTGATCTGAATCTCATTCTTAGATGAATATTGCTTCAACACCTTTCTGTCATTAATGACTTTATTCTTGGCCCATTTTCCTAACTGCACAAACATCTTGATTAACTTTGCCAAAATAATCATTAGCATGTTGTCTTCTACTGTTGCTAAGAATTATCTTTCACATTTTACAAGTTTATAATATTCTGATATTTAGTTATGTTGTATGAATGTGGACCTAATTCTAATGTCTTGTCAAACCTTTCACTTTGTAGGAAAAAAAACTTGGAAAAATGATAAGAATACTTTTCTGAATCCAGTTAAAGAAACCAATATATAAACATCGGGTTGAAAAATAGTGTATTTAATTTTTTTAAACGTATTTTTATTATGTTCTAAAACTAAATCAGGCCAACGAAAATAACAATAACAGATTACTTAATCGTCTTTATCGTCTTTAGCTGTAAGTTTTAAAAATATAACATAATTTATTTATTTATTTCTTGGAAGTCCTCATCACCATGATCATTTTGATTAAACAATTATGTGTGGTTGGTTTGACACTCTACTGATAACCAAATATACTATGAACGACGTTAAGCCTTGCACATTTTTCTTCTTTGTGCTGACACGTTTGTCTCTTATTTTGTGATTCTGATTTCTATGGTTAAGACTCTTTCACAGTTGGGAGATTTTATCCTGATTTTGGTGGGATCTTTATAGAAGTTGGTGACAAAAGCAGGGCCGATCCAACACATCTTGAGGTTTGAGACAAATATTTAAATTAAAATTTTAATATAATAAAAATATTTTACTTTAGATTAATAAATTAGAACTTTAAGTTTTTAACAATCTAAAATTATTAAATTATTCTAATCAATTTTATTTAATATTTTATTTTTAATTGATAACACATCTAAACACTCTACTAATCATTTTTAAAAAATATAATTAAAACATTATCAAAGATTTTTATAAAAAAATTTAAATTTCAAGTATTCTTGTATGTAAGAAAACTTAAATGTTTATTATTTATTAGTATAAATTTTAACAGAACCGTCTTTAAGGGCGTGCAGGCCGGATTACGCGACAGAGTTTAAAAAATTTTATGATTAAATCGTGGCTAAAAAGTGCCTAAAAAATATTGATTATGTTTGAACGATAACAAAATAGGGCTTCAATTTATTTTTCGTAGTTAAATCATGTTTATCCTACACAAGACCTCCAAAAATACAAGACGGTCTTAATTTTTAAATTAATCAATTATACAACACATATCTTAAATGATTATTATTATCATACATTCTTAATAGATGCTAGAATTAAAAATAATTTAAAAAGTTTCTTTTAAAAAAATAATTAATTAGAACTATATAAATACTTTTAATGTGGAACTTGTCTTCTAGGCCTCTGCATGAGATTTTCTCTACTATACGATTGAAGCTCTTCTGCTTAAATACCTAGGTTTTCTCGTGGGGACCAATCCTCGGCTAGAAACTACTTGGGACTCGTAAGTCAATTTGTAAACCAAGAGGCTTAAGTCTTGAAAACATGGGTATGTTAGTTTGGGGAGTGTTGTTACTTAATTCGGTGATGAACGATATCATTATTTTTCCTGTTCTTTTTAAAGATGCATGTGAAGGTTTAAAATAATATAGTAAGGATTCAAAGAAGTTTCCTTTGGGGAGGAGTGAAGGGAGATAGTAAGATCTCCTAGGTTAAGTGAGCTAATGTCTGTAAACGTAAAAGTAAAGGGGAAATAGGAGTTAGATATATTTGTTTTCTCAATTTAGTCATTCCTGATAAATGGATGTTGAGTTTGGTTAATATAGGTGCATCTGGTCTTTGGCAAGATATTCTTGCGGTCATATATGGTGCTCACTTAGTTTTTTTTTGTGGAAAGGTGTATCTCTTTTTGGATCCAAAGAGGATGACCCCTCTGACTAGTTTGTTGATTGTATCTTAAAGAAAGTAGGATCAGATCTCTTGATGTCTTTCTCAGAAGATCCTTGGGTAGGATCTAATGCTCTTAAAAATAAGCTCTCAAGGTTGTTCAGAATCTCTAAATAAACCGATGGATTGGTGGGAGAGATTGGTCGGTGGGAAAATAACAACCTTCTTTGGGACATAAGTGTAGGAGACTCTTCTTTATTTGTAAGTTATCTGTATATGATAACCTCCTCTCTATTCTTCAAGGAACTACTTTTTCTTAGTGAAGAGATAAGTGGAGTTAGAACACTACGCCAAAATTGGCTTTTCACATCGCACCAAAGACAACGCTTTTTGGACAAAGCGCTGCTATAGGTCTTTAAAAAATTTCGCTAAAAAAAGCGCTGTAAAAGACAGGCTTTAGAAAGCGCTTTTTAAAAGCGCTGTTAAATGCCCTAAATGGAAGCCACCTTAGAAAGCGATTTTTGAAAAGCGCTCTCATAGGTAGCACTTAAGAAAGCGCTTTTTGAAAAGCGCCCGCTAAGGTCATTTATGAATTAAAATGTAAAACACATTTCATATCATTTTCAGAAACTTCTTTTCATTTTCTGCTCTCGACCGTTTCTTTCTGCTGAAACCCTTGCGTTCAATCGTTCTTGCATGCTTTCTAAAACCTTTGCTTTCATTGCCGTCGTTCTGAAACCTTTGTCGTCACCGTTGCCGTCGTTCTGAAGCCGTTGTCGTCACCGTTGCCATCGTTCATTCTTGCATTCGTGAAGGAGAAGACGAAAACGAAAAGAAGAGGTATGTTGTTGTTGTTGTTCTTGCTTCATACATTGTTGTTGCCGTCGTTGTTGTTGTTGACGTTCATTCTTGCCGTCAGCATTGTCGTCGTTCTGTTGTTGTTGATGTCGTTTTGTTGTTGTTGTTGTTGTTGTTGCTTCTGTTATTTTTTTATCAGAATGAATGTTTTATATAAATGTATCAAGATGAAATAGCATAAATGTTAGCATAAATGTTGCCGTTCAGTTTTTTTATCGTTCTGTTGCTGTTGTTGTTGCCGTTCAGAATGAATGTTAGCATAAATGTATCAGGATGTTGTTGTTGTTGCTTCTGTTGCTTCTGTTATCTTCTGATATATTGTTTGTGAAATAAAAACTTTATTATTTATGTATAGCATAAATGGTGTAGGTTAGTTGAATTGTGAGAGTTGGGGAATTTCAATGAGTAGGCCAAACTGTTATGGACTGATGTTAGAGCTACTAGTGAAATTTGAGATGATTAGTAAGCTAATTGTTATGTTAATGTATTATTGTGAAAGTTAGTTTGATGTTGAATTGTTAGAAATTAGTTAAAAGTTTCTTTTAGAAGTTAGTAGTTATAGTTATAGAAATTTGTTATGTTAAATTTTTCTATAGTTAGTTTCTTTTAGAAATTTGTTATGTTAAAATTTTCTTATAGAAGTTAGTTAGTTTCTTCACAGAAGTTAGTAGTTATAGTTATAGCAGTTAGTAGTTATAGTTATAGAAGTTTGTTATGTTAAAATTTGTTATAGTTAGTTTCTTTTAGAAATTTGTTATGTTAAAATTTTCTTTTATTGTGAAACTAGTTATAGTTAGTTTGATAAAACACTAAAGAGTTTGTTGTTGATGAATTGGACTGTTATGACATTAGCTTGAAATTAGAAGTTAGTAGGTTATATAGAAAAAAGAATAAATGGTGAATTAGTTATGGTATATGAAACCATCCAAGTTAAGTTCATGTAACATAAATATATGGCCATAACCAATCACAACATTGCTATTATATAGTGACTAACTATATATATTGGAAAAGAGTACTTACTTTTGAGGCCACTATGTAGGTGTTTACCTCTAATTGTTGCTTGTTTGTGATTACATGTTGCCACTTATCAAGTTATGACTCATAATTGGTCAATTAATGATATTTCATTTTATGATACGTGTACAGGGGGATCTTGGTAATTCTAACCTATCTGGACATTGTGTGGGTCTAGAAGTTGTTTACATCTCTAAAGGTAATTAGTTGTTCTCTCTCGCCACTGTAATTAGTAGTGCTTTGAATGAACTGATATGATGGAGTTACTAACTTATTGAATTTGCTATATATAGGGGTTACTTGTGATCAAAGTGTGAAAGTCGGATCGTTTTCCTACAGGTAAATATTTTTTATTTTTGTTTTTGTTTAGTTTAATTAGTATAACTATGGATAAGAAATGAATGTCTTCAAATCGATTGTCAAAAGAGTACGAGAATGGGGTATCGGTCATAGAGGCCATAGAGAATATACCTTCTCTTGAATGGTTCGAACCATTCAAGAGAAGGTATATTCTCTATGGCCTCTACTTACTATGTTTAGCTTCATCTTTCTAACTCTTCTCATCATGTAGTGAATATGATCATTCCCTTCATTTGGGTTAGATTGACTCTATCTAAGGTGGTGGTTTTTTTTTGTGCAACTTTTGCAAGATAAACTTCCCTTTAAAGAGAACATGTTTAAATGGTTGGTGATTCTTGATTTTGGTAATATATCTTGTCTCATGTTTAGGTGTTCGGTTTAGTTGTTTTATCATCTATTTGTCACATGTGAGATTGCTTTGACTGTATGGTATATGATCTTTCAGTGGTTGGGTGGCAGGTGGTTCTTCCTAGTGACCGTAACCATCTTTTTGAGTGTTTCCTCTCTTTAGGTGGTAGAGTTAAGTATTAAGGTGGTTTTGCTATGATAAGGCATGCACTAGTCAGGTCTACTTGGATTGCCTATAATAATAGTATTTTCTAGTGATACAACATTTGTGAAAGAAGTGGAAGAAAATAGTATTTTTGACTTCGAAATAGTTTCTAGGTTAATCACAAGTGAACTCGTGTATTTTCTTTGATTGACTTTAGAACTCTTTTTGTTGCCTTAACCAATAACGGAGCGAGTGTTTTGTCTTGATTCTGTTAGTGGTTTTGGAAGTTTTTTTTTTTTTGCCTCTCTTGGAGACTTTAGATTTGTTGATGGCGGTTTTAGAAGTTTGAGTTATAGCCTAAACTTTATGAGGTGAGGTCTCAAGTTGTTTGGTTTTTTTTATGATTTTTGTGGGCTTGTTGTTTTTTCCTCTGCTCTTTACTTTTTGTCGTTGTTTCGTTTTTTCTAATTTTGGTGGTCAATGTGGCACATTTTGTGCTGAGCTGAGAACCTTTTCAGTACTTTGGTAGATTTTTCATCCCCTTATCTTATTTTTCTATTTAAAAAAATTAAAATATTATTCTAAAGTACAAAATTGAGGTATTCTTATATACAAATTTAAGAGTCATCTAAAAATCATCAAACATTTTGTGACTTATTCAAGAAGTTACATGTACTAAGGACACGCTTTTTCCAACACTCTTAACACTTATTTTCATATCGAGGGAAACTCGTGTGGATCTTGTCATTTTATATAGAACAATGTGAATTTCACATAATTAAAAAGTGAGCGTAACACACTTCTATAAAACTTTTGCCTAGAAAAAGTGACAGTCAGATAGAATGTTCAAAAGAAAGTAATTTTTAAGACTCCTCTATAAGACAATCTGAGACCGTGAGTATGCACAATATATCATACATTTTGAAAACAGAGTAACTCATAAAACAATGTTCTCTATAACCGTGACTAACTTGTGTACAATGTTGTTACAAAAACATGAAACCAAGCAAAACAATGTGCTCTATAACACGAAACCAAGCAAAACAATGTGCTCTATTAGTGTAATATTTTTTTTGTAATCCTTTGTATGGCCATTTTCAAGCCGGAAAAGTAAGGTACCCAAAGTGTTACCATTATCAAGCAATGACAAATATCTATCACATGCAATATATGTCATTTATATGAATGACACTGAGACAACAGAATATCAGCTATTTTGTAGTCATTCTTACAGCAACAAAATCAGCAAACTTGGTTGTTATGTTCTGTCTAAATTGATTTGGAGCTCTCTGCTGCCCCCAATCTTTATCATCTATAAACTTTACTTCATTAACTTTAAGAAAGATTTCCATTTAGATAAAAATATTATTTTGTCAAATGCATGTTAGTAGTTGCATGTGGTATTATATACTCCTTCGGTCTCGCATTGACGTCATCAGTAGAGACTATTTTATACAAATTTTAAAATCTGAATAGTTAAAAGAGAATCATATTTTTATTAAATTTATTTTATTAAGTATCGATGTATTTATCATTACCACAAATAAAAAATAAAAAATAATTATTGATTTATAAGAAATTAATTTTACATTGAAAGTTAAAAAAATGGATAAATATACTCCATCCCCTGCTAAAATAGCGAGATTTGTTTTTGCCTCCTTGAAGTTTTTTTTTTTTTACCCCCCCTTAACAAATCAAGATTCTATTTTCCCACACCCCTCATGCTGACTGTTCCACGGAGAGGATTCATCACCGGTAAGTTTGTTTTCTCTTCGTTTTTACGCCAATCATGTAGGAGCTGTATTGATTTTGCGTTTTTTTTCTCAGAACAAACAACTGTTCAATGTGGTCTTTAATCATGGTGGAGAGTTTGTGAGGTTGTCTGATGGTGATGTTATCTATAGGGGTGGGGTTTCTACTCTAGTTTCTGTATTACATATTGAGAAATGGACTTTGTGTACCGCTCATGAGTTAGTTAAAGTGTGGGGTTACTTAGAAGGGAGTTATCGTGTTTGGACCAAAATACTTGATATAGATGAATATTTATCCAGATTAGAAACGATGATGTTGCGTATGACTTAGCTTACTATTGTTGTGCCATGGAAGTAGATGGGGAATTGTTTATGGAACATGAATGCATAAGTAATGACCTCTCAGTTAGGTACCCTAAGTGTGTGAATGAAAAGGTTGAGTCAGATGGAAGTGAGGTAGAGGAAATAGAAGCTTTGAATGATAGTGAAAATGAAAGAACCACTGCTATTTTAGATGGATTTGAAGGGATTGATGTGACTATTCCCATAAGAGAAGGACCAATAGTGGTTGGTTTGTTAACTAGATCCAGCAAGACAAAATGGGAAGATGATGACTATGTTAGTGAAGAACTAGATAGTTCTAATCCAGATGCCTCTGAAAATGAGAAAGAGAATAAGTTTGAGAAGTATATGAAAGAGGAACTTAATAAGAAATTTAAGTTTAAGTGGGGTATGTAATTCAATTCACTAGATGACTTTAGAGAGGCAATCCGTGAGTGGTCAGTTTTGAATGATAGGGAAATTACCTTTGTGAAAAACGAGAGCTATAGAGTGAGGGTGGAATGTAGGGCTAAATGTGGCTTTTTGATGTTATGCTCTAAGGTGGGCCATAAGCACACATTTGCCATTAAGACTATAAAAGACAAACATACATGTGTTAGGGTTTTAGATAACAGATCTGCAAATTCAAGGTGGGTGTCCAAACTTGTTGTGAAGAAGATGCAAACTTCTGACACAGTTAGGCTTAGTGACATTATTCAAGACTTGAGGCAAAATTATTCTGTGGGTATTACTGTTGCTCGTGCCTGGAAAGCAAAGTTGATGGCAAAGAAGATCATTGAAGGAGATGCAGACAAGAAATATGCATTATTATGGAGGTATGCTGCTGAGTTACATAGGGTAAGTATTGGGAATACAGTGAAATTCAACATTGATAGACTAACACCATCAATTCAACCAAGGTTTTGGCCCTTTTACTTTTGTTTTGAGGGGTTCATAAATGGATGCAGGCCTTTTGTGGGTGTTGATGGGTGCCATCTAAAGACCAAGTATGGTGGTCAACTGTTAATAGCTATGGGTAGGGACCCAAATGATCAGTATTTCCCTTTGGCCTTTGGTGTGGTAGAAACAGAAACAAAAGAAAGTTGGAGGTGGTTTATACAACTGTTAATGGACGATGTTGAACTTGACAAAAGATTTGTGTTCATATCAGATCAATAAAAGGTTAGTTATTTTAGCTATGTTGTTATCATTTGTTCATATTTTCCATAGTGTATCCATTTTTAATGTGAAAAATTTGTTAATGTCTATTGTAGGGATTGATTGTTGTTTTTGAAGAGATGGAACAAAGAATTGAGCATAGACTTTGTTTGAGGCATTTGTATGCCAACTTCAAAAAAAGTTTGGTGGTGGTTCATTGATTAGAGACCTCATGATGGGAGCAGCCAAAGCAACTTACTATCAAGGTTGGATGCTGAAAATGAATGAGTTGAAGCAAGTGGGTCAAAAGGCTTGGGCATGGCTTATGGGAGTCCCTACAAAATCATGGTGTAAGCATGCTTTCAGCTTTTATCCTAAATGTGATGTTCTAATGAACAACATAGCTGAGTTTTTAATGTTACCATTCTAGTTGCTAGGGACAAACCTATTTTAACCATGTAGAAAAAAGTGAAACCTGCTGCAGGAAACCAAGATACTAAGGTCAAGCCTGATGAAGTTTAGACTGGTGCAGTGCATGCCAATGATGCAGTTATGGCTGATGCAGATCAAGCTGGTGTTTATGCTGATGATATCCATGCTGATGATATTGAATCTGATGGAGTTCATGCTAGTGGTGTTCATGCTAGTGCAGTCCAACAAGACCAAGATGTGTTTGGTGATATCTCTGATGAGGTGATGTCATGCCTACCTAATATCAACACATTACAACCAGGTTCTAGCAAGGGCACAACAAGTCACAAAGGGAAAGCAAAGGCTAAGGTCAAGAATGAAGCAAAACCAGTTAGAAAGAGGGTTAGTGAAAGAATTAAACTTAGGATTTTTCAAAAACTCATCATTGGTCTTGGTTCAAAACCAGACCAACCAATGTATTTGACTGAAGAAGAGGATGGCATTCTGACCCAAGAAGGACAAGGATCCCAAGTTACAAAGAAGGCCACAAAGAAAGCAAAAAAGAAGTAGTGAACTTTGTTATAATGTTTATGTATGGTTTTGATGCACACTTTTGGCGCACCTTTTGTAATGAATCTAATGCACACTGTATGTGCTCATTTTGTGTTAAATCCAATGCACACTTTTGGTGCTCTTTTGTATTGACAGAAATTCACACTTTTGGTGCACTATTGTAATGACAGTAATGACATCAATGCATATTTTGTGTTATTAAGCTAATAATTAGACTTCAACATAATTACAGTAACAACATTTCATTGATAAAATTCAAACTACAACAACATTACATAAACTTTAAACTTTTCATACATAAACTTCAACAAAATTTCAACAACTTTAACAACATTACAGTAACACATCAACCCAAGCTAACATCATATACCCTTGAACAACATTACAATAATAACCCAAGATAAACCAAGTGCCATCTTCAACTTCAAATTGATCTTTCTTTGGACTTCAACCTTCATCTTCACTTTATCTAACTTCTGCAATGTGGCCTCTAATTTCACTTCACCTATCTCACACTTTTGACAATATGCTTCACACTTAAAGTTCCCCTTCAAAGAATCTCCCATTACATCATCCCACAAAAATAGGTCACGGCCAGTACCATTCTACATCAACATTAAACATGTAAAAAACGGTTAACACAAACAACATTTTCCTACTTAACCCAACATATACCAAACCAAAATTCTTACCGCTGCGTTTCTACATCTCAGAAAGTTCGTATTGCGATTTTGAGCTGTGTTAGAGACCCACATCTTCATCGCACTGTTGCATCCACATCTGGGTAACCCATGAAAATCGATTGAACTTGTGTTGCTGCTTGAACTGCATTTGCTTCCAAACATGGTGAAGAAAGTAAAGAAGAAGAAGAGAGCCCTAGAAATAATGGCATAGGTTTATTGAAGAAGGAGAAGAAGGAGACCCACATCTATGTTTTTTTAATTTCTTTTTAGCATTTAGAACAATTGGAATCCAGTCAGCAAACTTAATCCAACTCAACCATGCATTCCATGCCACATATGAAGATTCCGTGGAACAATCAGCATGAGGGGTGTGGGAAAATGGAATCTTGATTTGTTGAGGGGGGATAAAAAAAAACTTCAAGGGGGCAAAAACAAATCTCGCTACTTTGGCAGGGGGTGGAGTATATTTATCCCTTAAAAAAATTATTCATTTTAAAATAATTAGTTTTATAAATGAGAAGGAACGCCTTGTCTAGCACCTCTATCATCTAAGGAGTTATAAAATTTGTTTCATCTTTTGCATAGATCGACTTTATTGTTGACTTCTCTTTTACTTTCTAGTGAGTGTGACTATAAGAGATGTCTTGGACCCATCCTTCTCATTCACTATCTATTGTCCTTTCGGAACATTGCCTATAAATTTTATCATTCTTTGATTCGTCAACTCTTGGCTCAAGAGAAGCTAGTCCTTCCTCCATAGTAACTATGACTACCATTTTTCAAAGGTGGGAATTATTTTGATTGAACTTGATCCCTAACACTAAGGTGGGAATTCCTAGGCAGTCTAATTCCCACTATATAAACTCAAACATAGTTCTGACTGTTTAACTTGGTAATTTCTAAAAACTTTGAAAAAGTTCATCATTCCGACCAAGTGTTTAAGGCTATAAAGCATCAAATCAGACACATACAAGTTCTGAAATCTGTACTCTGGACAAGTCAAAATCAGTAATCTATTTTGGTAAGTTCTGATACTCATGATCTTGCTCTGTTATCACTTGTTACATAAATTTCTCTTATAATAATGAAAGGCTCTGATACTTGATATCAGAAAGCTCTTATCGTTTTACTAAACTCTGATTTAAAGAGAAAGTTATAACAACCTGACTTATGCCAAACAGGAAAGTTATCTCTTTCATGTTGATTTAAAAATGTTTATATGTGCTAAAAAAATTTTTGAAGTCTTAAATTCAGGGGGAGCTTGCAAACCTAACTCTGACATTATAAGATTTAGAATAATTTTTTAACAATATAAAATTCAGAAGGAGCTTACAACCCTCACTTTGATACTTCTATGTGATTAAACAATATAGAAATTGTTAATCAAAATATATGGTTTTGTCATCATCAAAAATGGGAGATTGTTAGATCAAGATTTGGTTCTGCATCTGGCCTTTAGTTTTGATGATAACAATATATTGATTCATAAAGAAAAAATTTGTATACTAATGGTTTCTGTCAAGTGTGTAGCTTTTGTTATACAAGTTCTGACTCTAAAGCTTTGACGAGTGACGTCATCGGATTCTGAATCAACACACTCTAACTCATAAGAGAAACAAGCGCGTTACAAGAAGCAGTCAAGATCTAGAAAGTGTAACACCCCAATTTAAATTATTTGATCGTCGTGTTATTTTTTTCCGTTGTTTTGCCTTGTTAAGGGTGTGGGGTTGAGCGCTTAGGCGTGGAGCCCTTAGTGGGACGGGTAGACTAGAGATGTCGAGAGTAATTTTGAGTATGAGTAGTAATAGTATTATTATTATTATTATTATTATTATTATTATTATTATTATTATTATTATTATTATTATTATTATTATTATTATTATTATTATTATTACTAGTATTATTATAAATTATTAGGTGAGTATCAATACTAGTAATATTATTATTTTTATTAAATTAAAAATCTTATTTAATTAAATGGATAATGGGCTATTGGAGATAATTAAGGATAGTTTAGTCATTAAGCAGAAATTAGTAAGGATTAGTGAGTAGGGTTAGTCATAATCAGAATTTCACAAAGAGAAGAGCTAGGGAGAGGAAGAGCAAAGAAGAACTAGGGTTTTGCATCATCAATTTTCGCAGGATTTTAATTAAGAATTCGAGGTAAGGGGGAGAATGGGTTCAATATAGGTGGTAATTGCATGAGAGGGTAGTGAGGGGTCTTTTCCCTCGTAGGAATTTGTGAGTATAAATTCTGTTTTATGAATATGTTATTGTATGGTTGAAATTATGATGAACATTGCATGAACCGATTTATTCTGTCATGATTTGTGTATAAATACATGGTTTTGTTGCTGCTATGTGAATGTTAGTGCTGCAGATCTGGTTTTTGTGCAGGTTGAGAGAACGAAATTAGATCTAAGACCTGTAACTTTGGTTAGTAATGATAGGTGAAAGATGTAAGATGAATGATGGAGCCAAAAATTGATGTAGAACTAATTTTAGGACTGTTTGGAGTGAAAAGGTGAGGACCCCGTAGTAGAACTCAGACTGGTGTGGAAAAATGCAGTTTGCGTAACAGATCTGGCAATACGTGTAACAGGTAAGGCGTTACGCGTAAGGCTGTGGTCAATACGCGTATAGGAGGGCCAAAAGGAGGCTTTGGCATGACCCTCTGCCCGTTCGCATAATAGTAAGTGTATGGAAGCTTGGCATTACGCGTATGAGAGGGAGTACGCGTATTGGGATCTGAAGGTGGAATCTCTGGGGATGAAACGTCTATGCACATACGCGTAATAGGCATGGCAATACGCGTATAGCAGGGCGGGAGAAGAAGCATTACGCGTATGATACGCAGCAGGATGGGCGAGCGAGTTGGGCAATACGCGTACGGCCCAAGGCAATACGCGTATGACCAGCGAGAGTACAGAATTCTTCGTTTCATGATTTCTTTCCCGTTTTCGCATACGAAGTGATTTCTTTTGGTTTGAGAGGTTGGGGATAGATGCCAGAACCTGAGAATTGTAGAATTAGTGATAAAAATAATCGATTTAGTAATTTTGGTGGATTAATTAGATAATTAGATAGTTGAACGTTATGTGAGGAATTTCTTGTTGTGATGTGTGTGATGGTGAGCAGGTATCTAACCTGTGATCAGGAGGATCGTGAAGATATATAATTCTTGTTATACATGTGTGTTGTATGCATATTTACTGTCATGCATTCATGGTGTCGGTGGTGATGAATCATTGCTCAAGGGGAGTGTATGTGATTCATTCGAACTCCAATATGGAGTATGGTGGAGATAAATCATTGCCAAGTAGGGGTGTATATGATTTATCCGGGTTCGATTGAATGAACCATGGTGTATTGGTACCACATGCATTGTGTCGATGTCTTTGAGTCGCATTACATTATTATGTGTTTGGTGAAGTCTGAATGAAAATGACAAGTATGTCGTGATGGTGTGTTTCTGATATATGATTGTGTGAGTACTACCTTTAGCATGTATTATACACCGTTATTTATTGAATGTAGTTCTCACCCCTTTGTTGTTTATTGCGTCTGTGATTCTTTGGAAGTACAGATAATCCAGGTACTTGAGTGTGCATGGAGTGCGTGTTGCTTGATCGAGTCTTAGGAGTCGCTCTGATACGTTACATGGGATTTTGGGAGTTTTTCGTCATTTGTTATTCTTTATTGTTTTGTTACGTATCATTCTTTATTTGGAACTTTGGTGGATCACGATTTATGTGGATTTTTGGTGTTGTTGGCAAATTGTCGTATTTTGAATAAAACAATTATTTCCGCTGCTTATTAATGAAAAAGGAGTTTTGTTGTTGGTTTTAATGATGTGACATCCTACTATTGTCGTAAACTCTGATTATTTTCGTAGTATTTACTTATTTTGTAAAATGGGAAAGTGGGGTGTTACAATTGGTATCAAAGCAGATCGGTCCGTCCAGCCAGGTGTTGTAGCAGCGTCTGTCCTTAGAATAGGAGTAAGTTGTGTGTTCTGACCATATGTTGATTGTTGAACAGTATGGCAGGAAGGAATGATGCTGCTCTTGCTGCTTCTATGCAAGCGATGGCACAAGCGGTTGAGAACACTAATCAGGCTGGGGGTGCGCAGTTCCGCGACTTAGCACAGTTTCAGAGCAATAAGCCGCCTACATATGAGGGAGGTATTCTGGATCTTGAGGCTGCACAAAAATGGCTGAAGGTTGTTGAGAAAATCTTCAGGACCATGGGATGCAGTGATGCTCAGAAAGTACGGTTTGGCACTCATATGCTGGAGGGAGAGGTTGAAGCCTGGTGGGACAATAGTCGTCAGAGGTTAGAAGCTGCGAGCACTGAGATTACGTGGACAGTGTTTCAAGCTGAGTTTTTGGAAAAGTACTTTCCGAAAGATATTCGTAATGCAAAAGAGATTGAATTCCTGGAGCTGAAATAAGGTAGCATGACTGTTGCTGAATATGCTGCTCGGTTTGAAGAGTTGGTGCAGTATTGTGCTCATTACAATATGGAAGAAGCTATGAATTTAAAATACTTGAAGTTTGAGAATGGGTTGCGTCCCGAGATCAAATAGGGCATTGATTGTTAAAAGATAAGGAATTATCCAGAACTAGTTAGCAGAAGCAGGATTTATGATAATGTTAACAGGGCCCGTATTGATCATTATAAAGATGTGAGTGACCGAAAGAGTAAGCAGAGGTTTGGGGGTACTCCTTACAGTGCTCCAGCTGATAAAGGGAAATAGAAAGTTGTTGTGAGGAAGAAACCAAAAGAGGGAGGAGTGGTTCCTAATGCTCTCAAGTGTTTCAGATGTGGTGGCGTGGGTCACCGTGCTAACAATTGTCCAAATGAAGTGAAGAAGTGTTTCAAGTGTGGGCGACCTGGTCATGTTATAGCAGATTGTAGTGCCACGATGCCTACCTGTTATAACTGTGGAGAAAAAGGCCATATCAGCACTCACTGTGAGAAGCCAAAGAAATCTCAGGCCAATGGAAAGGTGTTTGCTTTGGTGGGAACCCAATCTGCCAATGAAGAGTGCTCCATCAAAGGTACTTGTTTTATTAATGATATTCCTTTGATTGCTATCATTGATACGGGTGCAACCCACTCGTTCATTTCTGTTGATTGTGTAAAGAGATTATGAATTGTGTCGTCTACTCTAGATCAGAGGATGGCGATTGAAACTCCGTCTATTGGTTCTGTAGTTACTTCCTTAGTGTGTTTGAAGTGTCAGTTGACTATGTTTGGTAGAGATTTCAGAGTGGACTTGATTTGTTTGACACTCGGTAATCTCGATGTTATTTTGGGGATGAACTGGTTGGAGTTCAACCGGATTTATATTGATTGCTTTAGGAAGACGTTATTGTTTCTTACTCCTAAAGAGGAAGCAATAGTGGGTTCTTTGTCTAGCAGAGAGTTGAGGACGTTGTTAGAGGATGAAGCTAAGATGTTTGCCGTGTTTGCCTCGTTATCTGTGGAAAGCAAGACTTCAGTTAATGAGTTACTGGTGGTGAGTGAATTTCCTGAAGTGTTTCCAGATGATATTACAGAGTTTCCTCTGATGAGGGAAGTTGAATTTTCTATTGATCTTGTTCCTAGTACCAGGCCTATATCTATGGCACCGTACATGATGTCTGCATCAGAATTGGCAGAGTTGAAATCTCAGATTAGAGAATTGCTTGATAAGAAGTTTATTAGACCGAGTGTGTCGTCGTGGGGAGCTCCAGTGTTGTTGGTGAAAAAGAAGGATAGTAGTATGCGTCTGTGCATTGATTACCGTCAGTTGAATAAAGTGACCATTAAAAATAAGTATCCACTTCCGAGGATTGATGACTTAATGGATCAGCTTGCGGGAGCTCGTGTTTTCAGCAAAATTGATTTGAGGTCAGGTTACCATCAGATTAGAGTAAAGGAAGATGATATTCAGAAGACTGCGTTCAGGACTCGCTATGGACATTACGAATATGCAGTGATGCCTTTCGGAGTGTCTAATGCACCGGGTGTGTTTATGGAGTATATGAATTGTATCTTTCATTCTTATCTGGATCAGTTTATCGTGGTATTCATTGATGACATACTGATTTATTCTAAGTCGGACGAGGATCAAGCAGAACATTTGAGGACTGCATTGCAAGTGTTAAAAGATAATAAATTGTTTGCAAAGTTCTCGAAATGTGAATTCTGGTTGAAGACTGTGAGTTTCTTGGGTCATGTTATTTCTGGTGATGGCATAGCGGCGGATCCATCTAAAGTAAGTGCAGTACTTCAGTGGGAGCCACCGAAGACAACGAATGAAATTAGAAGTTTCTTGGGTTTGGCAGGTTATTACCGAAGATTCATTGAAGGGTTTTCTAATTTGGCATTACCGTTGACGCAGTTAACTAGAAAGAATCAAGCTTTTGTTTGGGATGCGGCTTGTGAGGAAAGTTTCGAGGAATTGAAGAAGAAATTGACTACGGCGCCATTATTAATTCTACCAAGTCCAAGTGAACCTTTTGTGGTGTATTGTGATGCGTCTAAGATGGGATTAGGCGGTGTGTTAATGCAAGATGGCAAGGTAGTGGCTTATGCTTCATGGCAATTGAGGGTGCATGAGAGGAACTATCCTACTCACAATCTTGAATTAGCTGCAGTGGATTTTGTATTAAAAATTTGGAGACATTATTTGTATGGATCGAGATTTGAAGTATTCAGTGATCACAAAAGTCTGAAGTATTTGTTCGATTAGAAGGAATTGAATATGAGGCAGAGAAGCTGGTTAGAGTTCTTGAAAGAATATGATTTTAATTTGAGTTATCATCCGGGGAAAGCTAATGTTGTAGCAGATGCACTAAGTCGGAAGACCATTCACATGTCGACATTAATGGTAAAAGAAATGGAATTAATTGAACAGTTTAGAGACTTGAGTATGGTTTGTGAAACTACACCTGGGAGTGTTAGATTAGGTATGCTTAAGGTGAATAATGACTTTTTGGATGTGATTAAGGAAAACCAGAGACTTGATGTGAAGCTAGTGGACTTGATGTCTACAGGAGGGGATGATCTTGATAATGATTTTAAAGTGGATAATGTTGGTGTATTGAGATTCCGGGGTAGAATTTGTGTGCCGGATAATGATGAATTGAGGAAGGCGATCCTAGAGGAAAGTCACCGGAGTAGCTTGAGTGTTCATCCGAGAGCTACGAAAATGTATCATGACTTGAAGAAGTTATTTTGGTGGTCCGGCATGAAGAGAGGCATAGCTTAGTTTGTTTATGCTTGTTTGACCTGTCAGAAGTCAAAGGTGGAACACCAGAAACCTTCGGGGTTAATGCAACCGTTGGAAATTCCGGAGTGGAAATGGGACAGTATTACCATGGATTTTGTTACTGGTTTTCCAAGTACGACGAGAGGCTTTGATTCTATTTGGGTAGTGGTGGACCGACTTACGAAATCCGCTCATTTTATACCAATTAACATCAGTTTTTCGTTATCAAAGCTGGCGGAGATTTATATCCGAATAATTGTGAAGCTGCGTGGTGTTTCATCGAGCATAGTATCGGATAGAGATCCGAGGTTTACTTCAGAATTTTGGAAGAGTCTGCAGGAAGCTTTGGGTTCTAAATTGAAGTTGAGCTCGACTTATCATCCTCAGACCGATGGTCAGTCAGAGAGGACTATTCAGTTGTTGGAAGATTTGTTGAGAGCTTGTGTGTTGGAGAAAGGTGGTGCGTGGGACACTCATTTGCCATTGATCGAGTTCACGTATAATAATAGTTACCATTCTAGTATTGGGATGGCACCTTTCGAAGCTTTGTATGGTAGGAGGTGTAGGACGCCTCTGTGTTGGTATGAGACCGGTGAGAACGTGGTGCTTGGACCTGAGATTGTGCAACAGACTACTGAGACAATTCAGATGATCCGCGAGAAGATGAAAACGTCTCAGAGTAGGCAGAAAAGTTATCATGATAACCGGAAGAAAGACTTGGAATTCAGTGAAGTTGACCACGTGTTCCTGAGAGTCAACCTAGTGACCGGTGTTGGGCGTGCATTGAAGTCGAAGAAGCTGGATCCTAAGTTTATTGGACCGTATCAGATCTTGCAAAGAGTGGGCACAGTTGCATATAGGGTGGCGTTACCGCCTGAACTTTCGAACTTGCATGACGTATTTCATGTGTTGCAACTTTGGAAGTGTGTATCTGATCCATCTCATGTTATCCAGAGGGATGAGGTGCAGATTAGAGATAATCTCACTGTGGAGGCGATGCCGATAAGGATCGAGGATCGCAAGATGAAACAACTCAGAGGGAAGGAGATTCCTTTGGTGAGAGTAGCTTGGGGAGGAGCTGCTGAAGGAAGTGTGACCTGGGACCTGGAGAACAGGATGCGAGAGTCGTATCCGGAGCTATTTCCATCAGGTACATTTTCGAGGATGAAAATAATTTAAGTGAGGGAGAGTTGTAACACCCCAATTTAAATTATTTGATCGTCGTGTTATTTTTTTCCGTTGTTTGGCCTTGTTAAGCGTGTGGGGTTAAGCGCGTAGGCGTGGAGCCCTTAGTGGGACGGGTAGACTAGAGATGTCGAGAGTAATTTTGAGTATGAGTAGTAATAGTATTATTATTATTATTAATATTATTATTATTATTATTATTAATATTATTACTAGTATTATTATAAATTATTAGGTGAGTATCATTACTAGTAATATTATTATTTTTATTAAATTAAAAATTTGATTTAATTAAATGGATAATGGGCTATTGGAGAAAAATAAGGATAGTTTAGTCATTATGCAGAAATTAGTAAGGATTAGTGAGTAGGGTTAGTCATAATCAGAATTTCACAAAGAGAAGAGCTAGGGAGAGGGAGAGCAAGGAAGAACTAGGGTTTTGCATCATCAATTTTCGCAGGATTTTAATCAAGAATTCGAGGTAATGGGGGAGAATGGGTTCAATATAGGTGGTTATTGCATGAGAGGGTAGTGAGGGGTCCTTTCCCTCGTAGGAATTTGTGTGTATGAATTATGTTTTATGAATCTGTTGTTGTATGGTTGAAATTATGATGAACATTGCATGAATCGATTTATTCTGTCATGATTTGTCTATAAATACATGGTGTTGTTGTTGCTATGTGAATGTTAGTGCTGCAGATCTGATTTTTGTGCAGGTTGAGAGAACGAAATTAGATCTAAGACCTATAACTTTGGTTAGTAATGATAGGTGAAAGATGTAAGATGAATGATAGGGCCAAAAATTGATGTAGAACTAATTTTAGGACTGTATTGGAGTGAAAAAGTGAGGATCCCATAGCAGAACTCAGACTGGTGTGGAGAAATGCAGTTTGCGTAACAGATCTGGCAATACGCGTAACAGGTAAGGCGTTACGCGTAATGTTGTGGTCAATACGCGTATGGGAGGGCCAAAAAGAGGCTTTGGCACGGCCCTCTGCCCGTACGCGTAGTAGTACGCGTATGGAAGCTTGGCATTATGCGTATGAGAGGGAGTATGCGTATTGGGATCTGAAGGTGGAATCTCTGGGGATGAAACGTCTCTGCCCATACGCGTAATAGGCATGGAAATACGCGTATGGCAGGGCGAGAGAAGAAGCATTACGCGTATGATACGCAGCAGGATGGGCGAGCGAGCTGGGCAATACGCGTACGACCCAAGGCAATACATGTTGACCAGTGAGAGTGCAGAATTTTGCCGTTTCGCGATTTCTTTCCCGTTTTCGCGTACGAAGTGATTTCTTTTGGTTTGAGAGATTGGGGATAGATGCCAGAACCTGAGAATTGTAGAATTGGTGATAAAAATAATCGATTTAGTAATTTTGGTGGATTAATTAGATAATTATCTAGTTGAACGTTATGTGAGGAATTTCTTGTTGTGATATGTGTGATGGTGAGCAGGTATCTCACGTGTGATCAGGAGGATCGTGAAAATATATGATTGTTGTCATACATGTGTGTTGTATGCATGTTTACTGTCATGCATTCATGATGTCGGTGGTGATGAATCATTGCTCAGGAGGAGTGTATGTGATCATCCGAACTCCAATGTGGAGTGTGGTGGAGATAAATTATTTCCAAGTAAGGGTGTATGTAATTTATCCAGGTTCGATTGAATGAACCATGGTGTATTGGTACCACATGCATTGTGTCGATGTCTTTGAGTCGCATTGCATTATTATGTGTTTGGTGAAATCTGAATGAAAATGACAAGTATGTCGTGATGGTGTGTTTCTGATATATGGTTGTGTGAGTACTACCTTTAGCATGTATTATACACCGTTATTTATTGAATGTAGTTCTCACCCCTTTGTTGTTTGTTGCGTCTGTGCTTCTTCGGAAGTATAGATAATCCAGGTACTTGAGTGTGCATGGAGTGTGTGTTGCTTGATCGAGTCTTAGGAGTCGCTCTGATACGTAACATGGGATTTTGGGAGTTTTTCATCATTTTTTATTCTTTATTGTTTTGTTACGTATCATTCTTTATTTGGAACTTTGGTGGACCACGATTTATGTGGATTTTTGGTGTTGTTGGCAAATTGCTGTATTTTGAATAAAACAATTATTTCCGCTGCTTATTAATGAAAAAGGAGTTTTGTTGTTGGTTTTAATGATATGACATCCTACTGTTGTCGTAAACTCTGATTATTTTCATAGTATTTACTTATTTTGTAAAATGGGAAAATGGGTTATTACATAAAGCAGTTAGACAACGGTTCTAAAGAACGTTCGTGCTAAAGTCTCTGATCGGGACTCTGACCAAAGAGCCTCTGAAGGATTTATTTTCTTCAAAGACTATGTGCTCAAGATTTGAATATTCTGAAGAACGAAGTGCTGAAGGCTCTGAAGATCAGGTTCTGATGAACAGTGTCATGAATCTGAATGACTTTAGTTCTGAAGATTCTTAACAAGGCCCTTGATTCTTCCAACCATGCGTCAACAACTACATTTAGAAGCCTCTGATGATTAGAAGATGATAAGAACAAACTGTAATGTGAGATAAATAGTACACAGTACAAGATCAAAACATTTTTTCCACTATGCGGATTTTGTGGAGTAAGAACATTTATGTTGTACGACTTTTTCTCCCACCATTGATGATGATTATTCAAGGCACCAACTCATACCTGAAGATTTCCATTCTACCCTCCAATGGATCTTTCTTTGGCTATATTAGGAAGACTTGATAGAATGGATCAAGATGCTACTTTGTGAAAAATATCAACACGTTATTCACACGCTACTGCATTTTCTCTAATAACATTAATTTTTGTGAATATTGTAAACACACTTAGAAATTTTGTTCATATTGTGTGAATTTCTCACTCTAGTTAAACATTGTGCTAATCTGCTTTGTAGAAGCGATCTTTGTAAACACAATTTGTAAAAGCTCAAATATGTTTGAGTGATTACCTTAAGTGACTAGGGTTTAGTCTGTATACTCAAGAAGACAAAGACAGTTGTCTTTGTGGTGTCTTTAATCAATTTGATCATAGTGGATTAAGTCCTTATTGAGAAGGCAAAATCACTGGATGTAGTTTAGTTAACAGCAAACCGGTATTAAAATAAGTTGTTATTTTTATTGTTGTGTGTTTGCTTGTTGAATTGATTTTGAAAAAGGATTGTTTTTTAGAAACCCAATTCAACCCCCACCCTTTCTTGTGTTTCTTGACACCTTCAATAACATCTACTTTTGAGAGGATGAGGTGTTGAGCTTAGCCTTGTTTAAAAGCTCAGTCGGTTTGAGATCAGCCTAATATAAAATATCGGCTCAGTTCATGGTCAACCATAAACAAAATCAGGGTTCGATTCAAAGAATAGCCAATTTAAAACTCCAACTTGGTTCAAGATATCTATTTGGCTTAGAGACTAACTGCTTGAAGTTCTATTCACTGTTTAGCGTGAAGACTAACTGCTTTATTCCATTGTTCATTGTTTGGTTGGAAGTAAACCTAAAACTTTCTTTTCCTTATGTAAGGGGGTTCATGGGCTTAACCTTTTAAATGCTCTCAAGCATTGTTGGATACTCTTAATATCAATTCTTAGGGAAAGGAGTATGTCCCTTCATTAAGACCAAACCTATATAAATCACTAGTGTTATCTCTTTTATATTAACCTTTTACTTTTCGCTTATTTTCTTTGTCTTTACTTTCCACAGCTTATCCAAACGTTTTCTTGAAAATATTTTCAAACTTTGATTTAGAAAATAATTTTGTTTTAAACCATTATTTCTCACACCTCCATACATTCACCCCCTTCTTTTGCAAGGGGTCACATGTTCAGCATATATGTTGAAGACCTGCAAAATTTGAACCAGTTAAAGATTGAGATATCATTTGAAGTTGTTCTATTTCTAATCCTTATACACTACTACCATGTGTAAATAAATTATCCTTTTTTGGGGCCACATTTGTACTCCGCTATAACTTAGGAAAAATGACTCCACCATAATAGAAGACAGACAAAGAACTCCCCAAACTCGAAAGTGCCAAAATAGCAAGAAGGGCCATGAGCCCAATCAAACATACCATATTTTGAACACAATTGTTGGAGGCTTCACAGGAACCAAACATGTGATGCACATTTCCAGTGCATCGCCTTTATAGAGATAAATTTCAACATTAGAAATGAGTTTCTCTTATAGGTATGCAGATGGAATCATTCCTTGCAAAGATGATCCCATGGTAATCAACCTCTAAAATAATGATTCGAATGTCATAATAATATTGGTAGATCCCTAAATTTCGGTCGACGTTCTCTACGGGGATGCTTTCAAAGTTTTGAAGATAAATCATGAGCTCCTTCGACCATTTAGGGGATATATCACCATTCTTACTACTTTTGGAGAAGGGGGAGCAGAAAGACTATAAAAGTAAGATATATGATGGTGAATGCCTTATCCCAATGCAATATCATAATTGGTTGATCAACTTTGATTGTTTTAGAGTTCATACTATCAACCATATACCTAACATTAAAGTACCCTTTAAATTGTGGCAATTAGGAATTGGCAAAAAAATATTGCAAAGAAAATCAAAGATGAGGAAAAAGGGAAGTGCAGAGCTCGCCTGTTCTTCAAGTAAATACAAAGTCAATTACGTGGATTTAGACCCATAGACTAACCCTTTAGAGGACATAATAACACCTATGGAGGAGTTGAAGACCATCCAAATAAGCCTAAAAGACATAAAAATACATAATTAAGAAGCACATTATCTGAAGAATAGGAAGCCAAGATTGTGCAGGTGATACAAATTAATCTGGATTTATTCAAATAAGCATTGACTGATATTAAAGGAATAGATCCAATTACGATGTGTCGTCAATTATCTATTAAGTCTAGTTTCAAGTTTGTCTCTTAGAGGAAGCATAAATAATGGGAAGATAAAATAGCAACCATCTCAGAGGAGGTGATGAAATTGAAGGAGGCCAGGTTCATTCGAGATATTAAATATTTAACCTCCTTAGCTAATGTTTTGATGGTAAATAAAGCATCCAAAAGATGGTGAATATGTGTGGATTTCACAGACATGAAAAAAGCATGTCCAAAGGATAAGTATCCCCTTCCAAGCATTGATAGGCTAATCGATGACGTCTTTGGGTTCCAAGTATAGAGTTTTATGGATGCATACTCAAGTTATTATAAAATAAGGATGAACCCTAATGATGCACTAAAAATAATGTTCACGAGAAATCACAACAATTTCTAATATGAGGCCATTTCGTTGGGATTGAAAAACACTTGGGCAACGTACTAGATATTGATGGACATTGTCCTTTTCGATTTGATAGGTCAGAGTTTATAAGAATACATTGATTACATGGTCGTCAAGACCCCGAATGAATGGCAACATGGTGAATACGAGAGAGAGAGAGAGAGGGGAGAGAGAGAGAGAGAGAGAGGGAGAGAGAGAGAGAGAGTGAGTGAGAGAGAGAGAATGAGAGTGAGAGAGAGAGAGAGAGAGAAAGAGAGATGAGAGAGAGAGAGAGGGGGGAGAGAGAGAGAGAGAGAGAGAGTGTGTGTGAGAGAGAGAGAAGGAGAGGAGAGAATAGGAGAGAGAGAGAGAGAGAGAGAGAGAGAGTTTGGCTTTTATGAGAAAATACAACATGTGTTTGAACCCAAACAAGTGCTCGTTTAAGATTCAAGCCAAGAAGTTATTGGGTTTCATGCTAACAAGTTGAGGAATTGAAGAAAATGCATATAAATTTCAACAGTTTCCTATCTTGTGCTTGCGAGAATCCATCCATATTTCTCAACACTAAAGAAGTTTACAAGTTTCCAATGCACTTAAGAGTACCATGAGGCATTCTAGGAATTTTAAATAACTTATTGGCAACCCTTCCCATACTCACATGCCCGAAGAGAGGAGTTTCTTTATTCTTTTATTATGAGTTACTAGAAACGCCATAAGCTCAATCTTAGTCCAGGAAGGTGACGAAGGAGAAAGACTGGTCTATTTCGTCATCATTGTATATAAGGGGGCTAAAATACGTTATTAGAAAAAAATCACATGGATTTTGTGGTCATAACTACTACATGAAAGTTGAGGCCTTATTTTTAGGGGCACCTGATCATCATAAAAATTAACTATTTCCTCAAATAAGTATTGAAGAAGTTTGATCTAGCCTGAAGAATGGTATCATGGGTGGTCATGCGCTCGAAATATGATATCTTAGTTATGTCTAGAAGTAGCATTAAGTCCCAAGGTATGGCAGATTTTCTAGCTGAGTTTAGCATATCATCTGAAACAAAAACCCCATACGTCTTGACTTTATTAATGGGTGGATCTTTGAATTTATAAGGAAAGGGAATTTGGATTGTATTTAAGGGTCCAAAGCTATGTTAGAACACTCTTTGTGTTTTCCTTCAATACTAGTAGAAACCAAGCGGAGAACGAGGCTTTAATTGCAGGAATGAAATTGCCTTGAGAAGTAGGGCCACCAATACCCGGGTGAGGAATGACTCCCAGATAGTCACTAACTAGATTAGGGGTGATTACTAGGCCAAAGAAACTCTAATATCAAGATATTTACAGAAGTTCCAAGACATGGAAAATATTTTTCACTCTTTCGAAATGGTTAATGTGCCTAGGAAGAGATTACTCATGCAGATTTTATGTGATATAAGATACTTTAGTAATCTCTAGCATGGAGGTTGGAGCCACCTGACTGATGGTGTTAGATATCAGAAAAATTTGGATGTAGCCCATCATCATATACATAACAAATGAACACTTGCTTGAGGACAAAACAGGAGCCCAAAAGATAAGAAGACTTTTAGCTAGATATATCATTGTGGCTTACAAGCTCTATAGGATAGGGTGGTCCACCTATATGTTAAGATGTTTGGCAGAAAAGGAGGTGTGTTAAGTATTAGTGGAAGTACATGAAGGAATTTGTCTAATCCATATTAGAGAAAGAGCCTTGGCAAGTAAGCTTCTAATATCCGAGTGATATTGACCACAGATGCTAAGAGATAGTGCCAAGGTAGTAAATCACCATGATAAATTCCAAAGATTCTCAAACTTCATCCACACCCCTGTCGAGATCCTACACTCGGTGATTTCACCATGACCTTTCTATCAGTGGGGGTAGAGATACTAAGGTCATTCTTGTGGGCTTATGGACACTTGAAATTTCTATTGGTAAGGGTTGACTATTTCACCAAATAGGTTGAGACCAAAGTAGTGGTCAAGATAGCTGCAAATAGAGTATGTCATTTTTATTGGAAAAACATTATTTGTAGGTTCGTATTACCAAAGAGTATAGTATCTGACAATGTGACATGGTTCACAAGCTCTTTTGTGATTTTCTCTATAAAGAATCTAGGAATCTAGACAAAGTTTATCTTGGTCGAACACCCCCGCGCAAACGGTCAGGAAGAGTCGACCAATAAGATCATACTTTTTGGAATGAGAAATAATCTTGATGAAGCCAAAGGACTTTGGTTCGAGAAACTTCATGAGGTACTATGGTCTTATCACACGACGCCTCACTGATCGACCAAGGAGACCCCTTTCCAGATGAGCATACAAGCTTGAAAACATGAAGGACAGAGAAGTTATGAGAAATTGGAATATTAAAAATATAAGATATTCATATAGTTGAAATAACTCCTTAAGGGTTGAATGACATGTAATCATGAAATATTATCAATAAAATAGCATCTCGGGGTAGCACATTTATCCCCTACAAGGTCATGGTTATTAACTAGGCATCCATGATATTTTAAATAAGTTTTATATTTTAAATAGGAACAAAACTCATCTATAACTTAAGACTTTTAAAGGGGAACTAAGTAGGAACCCATCGAGTTTTCCTTGCATTTATTTAAGACTCTTAATGGAGCACCACGTAGGAACCCATTATACTCTTCTTGCATTTACTTAAGACTCATAAGAGAGTACTAAGAAGAAACTCGCAGAGCTCTCCTTACACTTATTTAAGACTCTCAAGTTAGTGGAATCAAGGAACCTTTCGGATCTCTTTGCTTTTACCAAAAAAATCATGATTCCAGGACCATGTTTCCAACTCCTCTTTCGCGATCACGCCATTACAACGGATATATTTTCATGAGGCGAATACAAATTTAAGTAAACCTTAACAAAAAACCAAACATGGACAACAAAACTTGATACTTGAAGAAGATAAAAATTGTAAGTTCAAAATTACCCTTTAACATGGAGAGTTGATTACATAAGAAAAAAAAAGTAAAAACACGAAACACAATAGATCAATTCCTAAGTATTGGGGCGGCTTTAGAAAGATTTTCCACAAGAGGGTTCTCCTCCACCACAATTGTCACATCAGTAGGCATCCCCTCCTTCGGGGAAGAGGTTGTCTTAGGCTCATCCTATAGGTTTTGATTGACCTTAGGATAAGTTTCTTCCATGAGGTTACCATCCACCACCACATTGAAATAATATAGCTCGCTAAAGTCGAGTTGGGAATAGAGGCAAAGAACTTGAGATTTTTCCTTCTCGAACCCTTCATCTCCAAATAGGATACCATCTATTCTAGCATCTTCCAAGTCCTTCTTGAGACTACCCACCTCAATCTTAAGTTCATAAAGCTTGTCATGTTAGGTTTGGAAATACGTCTCCAAATACTTCTTATCCCCTATAAGAGAATCTTTTTCTTGCTATGCCTTCTAGAGAGCGACTTAGGCATCTTTTAGATACTTCTCGAGAGTAATTATATTCTCATTAGCTGAGTTTGACAGGACTTGATGAACATCTTGACTTTCCTTTATCTTCCTCATCTCGGCCTTTAGGCCATTCTCTTTTTGGACGGGCAAGTTAGAGCCTCAAAAAATGCCCACCAAAGAATGGCTCTCCTTATCTAGTAGGATCATATAAGCTTGAGAACTTTCTAAGCTCCAAGTGACCTCGATTCCATAAAAATCTTTCTCTAAAAATGAAATTTTCTCGCACCAAGGGAAAAACAATATTAGCCTTATTGATGGTCACCACCATTGTCCATTGTCCACTTCTAAATTAATAAAAGTACCCGTATCCACATTAATGGATATCTTGTTAGATTCCACCCTAATATTTTTGGCCATGGTTAGGTTAGCGTCCTTAGTGATTAGATCCGGTGTGAGTGTAGTTAGGGAACAACCTTCACAACGTTTCCTTTAGTTGCATTGTTTATCTTCTTGGCCATCTGGTTTAAGGAACTAACGGGGTCTCTGTGATGAAGAGGTTGAATCTCTCCGCTCCGAGCTTTAGCTCTCGCCATCATTTCCTTTTTCTTAGCCACTAAAACATGAGTCATGCTTCCTACAAAAGTGAAAAACAAGTCGGTTGGTATAAACTAAATATAAATAGAAAAACTCTTAAGAGATGAGTACCTTATCAAGAAAACATATCAACATGGGATAATCTGCATTGTATCTAAACATATCCCTCAACCACATGGTATAAACTTGCTCGAAGAATTCCACATATCCTCTGGGGTGGATAATTAACACTTCTATTTTTACTAAGGGGTCTTTGATGATTTTGGGATTGGTATCCCCTTCACCTTAAACACAAGGCTCAAAGATTACATTGGCTTTGCTATTATTATTCGACAACTCCATACCCACTCGAAAGGCCTCCACCTAGTCATCTTGAAGACAGAGGGAATCTAAACTCAGAATCTCCTCACAGAAGAAACTTGGAAGAGAGGTGGAGAGATCCACGTTGAATATGATAGAGCTTGAGGAAGATGACATCAAATCTATGTCAATATATCTAAATGAGTTGTCTAAAAAATTGAACATCTTGTTCTCCACAAATTTACAATCTAATTTCCTTGTTCTACATTTCCGAGCATTTAAGTATTGATTTCACAACACAGTTTCCTCTTAAACTGTTTAGGGTTATATGGACTTCAGGAATACATCAAAATCTTGAATAAGTACCATATATAAGAAAAGAATAAATAAGAGTAAAAAGTTTAAGATATTGCATGTAATTTCTATCAAATAGAGAACAAGAAAATAGAAAGAGAGTTGAGTAGATAACGCATATGAATTTTGTGTAGAAGTAAATATTGAACTAATTTTGAATAGGAAAGGGCGTTATCTATTTAAATACATAAGTGGTAGACAAGAAGGTGGTCGCACTTAATGTTAGCATACTAGAGATGTATAGAGGTTAACAATAACCTTACTTCTATGTAAGTCCTAATGCCCTTACAAATTATTATGGTTAACCAAACCTAAGCCGTTGGTAGAAGTAGGAAGGTCAAGAGACGGGAAAATAGCCCTAAAAACATCGATTGTGATTTTAGGTAGCCCTTATGGAAGAATGTACATATCGCCTTTGCAAAAGAGTTAAACTCTCTCCATTATGGAAGAATGGACATATTGCCCTTACAAAATAATGGGCATCTTGACCTTATGGAAGAATATATATCTCAAACTTACAAAAGAATGGGCATCTCACCCTTACAAAAGAATGGACATCTCATCCTTACAAAAGAATAAACATATCTCCCTTATAGAAGAATGGATATCTCGCTCTCACAGATGGGAAACATTCATTAAAATACTATGCATAACACGGTCTCTCATATAAATAATATCAGCCTTACATGTCTCGTGCTTAAGGGATTATGTATAATTTAGTCTTTCACGCAAATAATCTTGCCCTTACATGTCTCATGCTTGAGGGACTGTGTACAATCTGATCTCTCACATAAAAGCTTGGAAAAGATCATTTAGAGCATGGACATTCCACCATCGAAATCTATGTTGGCTTGGAGAATTCTTCATTTTAAAATTCTAAAAGATAACAACATTTCTGAAATAGGGTGTCAATTAGCCTCTATTTGTGATTTATTCAAGAAAAATGTTGAAACTAGTTAACATTATTTCGTTAACTTGTCCTTTTACTTATAAAATGCATCATAAGCCTTCATATGGAAAATATGTGCAATTCTTTTAATATAATTTATTATGATCAATAAAATATGGTAATTATCTCAATCGTTAACTTATTCAATGTGATATGGTGTTGCAGAAACTAGAAAAAATATCAATGACAAAACAATTTCTTAGAAGAATTCTTTCAACTTGATTATTTCTAATGTTTGTTTAGCATAAAATGGCATCAAACTATCCACAATCAGCTCAATTAGATATTTATTAATTCTCAAGATTTTTTATCCAAATCCTAACTTAATCAAGGAAGTTATTTGACACCCACCTATTTTGAATAGGGTAAAATGCAACCCATACATAATATTGTGGAATGCAACCCATGCATTAGGTTTACTCGTGCCTAGTTTATATGGTGGAATTTCCGTATATAATTCAGTCTATTCACTTGGATACATTGATGGGAATTCAAGAACTCAAAATTCATTCTTTGAAGGACTCACAGGATCTATGAAAGTTATTGAGATTTCTTTCACTCAAAAGGTACAATTATTTTAACTAGAATCTGATTCTAAACTAGTAAATTAGGCCTTTGAAAATTTATTTATAGCTCCTTACAAAAATACGAAAGAGATGGTCTAACTGCATAGAATAACAATAATAAGGATGTTTATAATTTCACACATATATAGAGAAGGAAATCAATGTGAAGACAAATTGGTTTCATTAGGCTTAGGTATTCGGTATGGATCTATGTGCTTGTAGGTATAGTGTCTACAACAGTCGGATGATCTCAATGGTTTTGATTATGACAACACTATGTTGTGAAGTCTTCATCAGTTAAGACCAAGATGTTAAATCAAGATGATTATGCTTATGAGATCAAGATCTCAAATCAAATTTATTAAGGACAACACTTAATGTTAAGTGGCATTCAATAGAATCCTTTATGATCTATAGTCATGCCATCTCTAATGATGGTGTCTATCAGGAAGCTCTATCAAGCCCCATTGTTTATAAAAACTAAAGTCTCAAATGAAGTGTTGAATCAATGATGAATCTAGCAAGGGATCTTGAAGTTTCAAAGATTGTGAAAGAGATGAAGTTTGAAATCTCACCTAGTTTGTGTCTAAATGATCGGAGTATTGCAAAGATATTAGTCTAATTCTCAAAATACTAAGGCAATGGACACACTCACCTAAAAGTATTTTAAACCTCTCTATTTGCTAAAAATTTCATACAACCTAAATAGGAACCATCAAGGTGCTTGTGGGATTGATCAATGATGTTTCTAAACATTTTGGAAGCTTATATAAATTTCCTAATTAGTTAGAACCCTTAACCAATCGATTCAATAAAGACATAAAGCTTCTTAATCTATTAAGAACACTCTTAAACGATTAAGACACTAGTCGTATTTCGTAGCTCATAATCGATTAACCATATAGCTTAATTGATTATGTCATTTATAGGCTCATCGATCTTTTTCCGTTTTGAGATAAATTTTTCTCCTATAAATAGATGGCTTCTCCTCACTTTCAAAACACACCAGAAAACATATTTCTATATAGTTTCTCACTTTCTAAGTCTCTCTCTTTTTCATTTCTTTATTTTTCACTAAATTTCCTTAGTGTTTTCAGTGTGAAAATAATCAAATGAGGCTTTTGTTTATTCTGGTGATGGGGATAGTGTTATAATTTACCCAACAGGAATTTATATTTTGTGTAATATCTCTTGAGAAGTTGTTGTTTTATTTGTGAGATAAACCACTAAAAAAGCTCTTGTTTGGTTTTTGAGATTGTATGTGAAAATCCATGTTTGGTTCGTGAGGTTGTTTTCATCAAAATCTCCGCTTGATTCTTGAGTTTTGCCTGGTGTAAAAGCTCTATTTGTTTTTGAGATTGTCCTCGTGTAAAATTTCGTGTTTGGTTGGGAGGATAGATACTGTAAAAATTCAGTTTAATAAGAAGAAGAATAACGAGCATAACCTGTGAAAAACTCTCATATAGTGGAAACCTTCAAGAAAAAAATCTTGGGGGGGAGGGGAGTAAGCCTAGTGGTTGGGTCGGACCTTCATAAATTTCTGGTGCAATTCTCTCAACTTTTATCTATTTAAAAAAATCATATTTATCAAAGAATTTTTAATTGGACATTGTTTTTCAATTTCACACAATTCACCCATTTTCTCTTGTGCTTAAGGTCATTTTTTTAACCTTGAGGATTATGTTTATTGGGATCAATTCCCTCTATATGTCACAAAAGTCTTTAATAATGACTAATTAGGTCATTCTACTTTCAATTTTTATAAATTTTCTGAAAGGTTTTGGTTCAGTCCCAACTATTGGTGAGAATAACAAGTGTGTGGAAAATTTTGAGAAACATAATGTGAGAAAGTCTCATATTGAATAGAAAAGTGGAGACTTGAAAATTTATAAGTGAGAGAATTCACACATCTATCACCTTAAGGTTTTGTGTGAGAATGTGTTGTATCTCTCACAAGGTGTGTTACTCATAAAGTAAAGACACAATAAATGTAAAAATGCTCATTCATGTTGACCCCGTTAAAATTGATATTTCAACAGTGGTATCAGAGTCTGGTTCGAGTGGAGGACCGACTCACTTGTATCAAAAGTCCTCCCCACATGATGGTGGATAGGAGGTGTTCCGTTGAATAGTGTCAATGACAATACAAGTATATGTGGATGAAAGAGTTTCCGCTTGAGGATGGACATTGTGGATATATTCACACTTGAGGGAAAGTGTTGAGAATAATAAATATGAGTTAGAAACTTTGAGAAACAAAGCATGGATAAGTTCCATATTAATTAGAAAGATAGAGACTTAAGTATTTATAATTGAGAGAATTCACACATCTATCACATTAAAATTTTGATTAAATATGTGATGTATCTTTCACTGTTGTTCATAAAAAAAATCCAAAAGAAAAATATAAAAATATTCTCTTCTGTTAACCCCTAGAATTAATGTCGGAACAACTACAACTATCTTGAACCTACTTTTCAACACATCTCAATGTGCCACTTGCTCAGCCCTAATTAACATATAGTTTCTTAAAATATGAATTTACACGTATTAGTTGTCTTTACTGGAAACAACAGAATGAATTTTTGTGTTAGCCGTTACTAATTAAATGTTTACAAAAGTATAGCAAAAAAGAGTCCGTGACATGTTTGTTCTCTCTTTGAACATACAAAACTCCATTTCTTTATTCCCCTACCTTCCATATTTTCATAAACAATCAAACAACATATAATGTATGAAAATTTTAAATGCCATAGCTAGACTTAATAATTGAGTCCTTATATTATGGCACGTTACTTTTTAGGGCCACGTGGTGTTACATATTTAGTCCCATTAGACTAATTAAAAAAGATGCATCCACCCCTTTCTTATCATTTGCATAAAGGCACCCACTTTTTTCATAAAAAACTTAACCCGACTTCTTGTTCTATCTATTTGTAGGATATGTAGATAGACAATTCTTCTTTTCTTTCTCAATATTCGGTGAGATAGTGGAATTGACTTCATCACTTCTATCATCAATTTCTATCTTTGATTTATGTAAAGTTTTATCTCAATCTAAATGTTCAATATCCTTCCAAAAAAAATTATAATATTATATAAGTGAAATTTCATTTAAATTTATAAATATTTAAGATAGGTGTATAGTAGTAGAGTTAAAATAAAAAGAGATGTACATACAAGTATAACATGATAATGCTAGCATAAATTTATTCATGTTTTATGTGAAAACACAATTAAGATTTTCAAAACTAGTCAATAAATATAGAATCAACTTTTTTATTCTAATTTATTTTAGACGTTATATACCCAACTCAAAACTCTAGAGTAAAGTACGTGTGCTCACTATATAACTAAAAGTATATTTGCTTAGTTGGTAAGAAGTTGGTTTATTATCGAGAGGTCGTGAGTTTAATATGAAGATTTTTTTATATAACTAAAAGTATATTTGCTTAGTTGGTAAGAAGTTGGTTCATTTTCAAAAGATCGTGAGTTTGATATGAAGATCTCTTTAGTTGATGATTTGTAAATATTTTTATGAACATTTTTATGAACATTTTTTTAGTTTTGAGGTCTATTTTGACCCTAGTGAATTCTGTTAGAAGTAATGCATATTCAGTAGTGGTATTAGTTTTGTTAAACTTAACTTAATTAGTGTAGAATAGCATTTTGCCTACGTGGCATTATTGTTTGTGTATATAAACTAGTGTAGCTGTCAATAGTGTAGTGGTGTAACCTTTCACTGTAACCGTTTTGCAGGAGCAGTGGAAGTTTGTTATTCTCTCTCTTCTCTCTGTTCTTCCATCTTCATCTTTTTCATCTTGTGCACCAACAATTGGTACCTAGAGATCCAGTTCAGATCCACAGGGAAACACGAGTGAACAGTGAGGTGTTGTGTGATTTATTTCGTTTCTTGAATTTGTGTTGAATTTTTTATCAAAATCGTAACAAAATTACATTTCTTTATTCTGTGGGATTGGGAAACACTAGCGTTAGGTGAGGTTTGAGTGAATTACACAAGGTTGAAGATGAACGGAAACGATAATCTGAGTACTAAGCTTTGTGTGTTCGATGGCAAGAGTTGGAATCAGTGGATGATTCAGATGCGTGTGTTGTTTGACGCTCAAGATGTTCTTGATCTCGTCAACGACGGTTACGTTCCCGTTGCACTTCTGGAAAATGCAACGGATGCATAGAGGACGAAGGATCAGAAGACGTTGTTCTACATCCATTAGTGTTTGGATGCGAACATGTTTGAGAAAATCACTAATTCGACGACGGAGAAGGCTGCATGGGACACATTGGTATGGTGATATGACGGTGATGCGTCAATGAAGAAGGTGAAGCTTCAGTCTCTACGTAAGCGGTATGAGAAATCTCAACATGAAAAACAGTGAGAAGGTACCTGACTACATCTCCATAGTGATTCTGATAACAAATAAGATGAAGTCGTGTGGAGAAACTCTCTCGATGAAAAGATCATTGAGAATGTACTTATATCTCTTACTCCTCAGTTTGATTACATTGTGGTAGCAATTGAACATTCTAAGGATCTTAACACCATGAAAATTGAAGAGTTGCAAATCAGTCTAGAGGCACAAGAGTCGCGTCTGACTGATAGAAACTCTGAAAGAGAGATAAAATAACAGGTTCTAAAAGCAGCTTCTGGTAAGAAATATCAGAGGCAGTCTTGGTCAGAAGCCAAGAAGAAATCTGATGGTGTTCAGAAGTCAGAAATCTCAACTTTTAAAAGGCAGAAGAATGCTCAGAAGGGGAAGGATAAGTATGACAAGAGGAGGGTTCAATGTTACTGTTGTAACAAGTTTAGCCACTTCGCTACTGATTGTTAGTCAAACAAGGAAAAAAAATCAAAAGAAGAAAACATAGCTAGAGGAGATTTTGATGATGAACTTGTGTTATTGATGGCTTCTGAGTCTGATAGTGTGTCTTTGGAAGACTGGTGGTACATGGACACTGGTTGTTCAAATCACCTTATTGGAAATAAGAAATGGATGGTTGAGTTTGATTCTGGTAAGAGGAGCAATATCATATGTTCTGATGATAAGTATTTGAATGCTGAAGGAATGGGAAATGTCAGAGTAGTTCTGGATAATGGTAAAAATGCATTGATTCAGAATGTGTGGTATGTTCATGGAATGAAAAGCAATCCGATGAGTGTAGGTCAATTAATTAAGAAAGGATTTTTAGTTACTATAAAGGACAATATTTTGAAGTTGTATGATTGTAATCAGAAACTGATTATGAATTCAGAACAGGGAAAGAATAGAACATTCAAAGTGAATGTTAAAACTACAGACTCTGAATGCCTCAGTGCAACAAGTGTTATGAAGGAAAGCGAGTTGTGGCACAAAACATTTGGTCATTTGAACTTATAAAGCATAGGGCATCTGAACTCAAAGAAGGTTGTACATGGAATTCCTGCAATTAAGAAGCCAGAGAAGTCATTCAATGTGTGCATGAGAGGGAAGTAACCAAGACTGCCATTTGCATCGGAAATGCCTCCAAGAGCAAAGCATGCTTTGAGTGTGGTGCATTATGATGTGTTATTTCCAGTACCTTCACTTATAGGGAATAAATACTTTGTGTCATTTGAGGATGATTTCATAAGGATGACATGGGTATCCCTTATAAAGTTCAAACACGAGGTTTAAAAAAATTCATAATCAAGGTTAAGAATCAGAGTGGTTGGACTCTGAAAATTCTCAAAACTGATGGTAGGGGTGAGTATAACTCTACAGAATTTAGAAAGTTCTGTGAGGAGAATGAAATTAAGCATGAGGTTACTGCTCCATACATTCCTCAACACAATGGTCTTGCTGAAAGAAGAAACTAAACTTTGCTTGATATGACTAGGAGCATGCTGAAGGAGAAGAAGCTGTCTCACACCTTGTGAGGAGAAGTTGTTCCCACTGCAGCATATGTGCTCAACAGGTGTCCAACCAAGAAGCTAAAGGAAATTGTTCCTTTAGAGAAATGGACTGAAGATAAGCAAAGTGTGAGCCATATGAATGTGTTTGGTTCTGTTTGTTACACGCATGTTCCAGATGCTAAGAGAAGGAAGTTGGATGACAGAAGTAGAGTTATGTTGCTTGTAGGATACCGTAGTACATGCGCTTATAAGCTATATTGTCTTACCACTAACAAGGTTGAATTCAACAGAGATCTTATTGTGAAAGAATCAGAAGCTTGGGATTGGAGTAAATCTCAATCCAACTCTGGTATTGTATTAACACCTGAGTTAACTTCTAAAGATACTTCAGAATCTAAAGGTTCTGAAGATGAGTCAGAATCAGAAGATAATTTTGAAGATGACTCTGAAGGTAACTATGAATCTGAAGGAGGGTCTGACTCTGAAGGTGAATCTGATTCTGATCCATATTCTGATAGTGATTCAAATTTTGGTGGAGATCCATACTCTGGGAATATTCCAAACTCTGAAGGTGGCCATGCCTTTGAAAGTGGTACTTCTGGGGTTCCATCATCTGATATTGTTCCAGCGTCTGAAAAAGATTCTGAACAAGTTCAGAGGCCATGAAGAATTTGAAACATACCAAGGTGATATGAAGAGTTTGATAAGTTGTAAGATACTGAAGTAGACTCTGAAGGGGAATTCATTCAATGTGCCATGTTAGTAAACTCTGAACTAGTTAGTACAAAAGAAGCTCTCAAGAAGAAAGTTTGGCTGAAGGTCATGAAAGACGAACTTGAGGCTATAGAAAGAAACAAGACTTAAGAGTTGACCGAGCTTCCAAAGAACAAGAAAGCCATCAATGTCAGATGAGTTTTCAAGGTGAAACTGAAACCAGATGGATCAATTGAAAAACACAAAGCAAGGTTAGTAGCAAGAGGATTTCTACAGAAACCTGGGTCAGACTACTTTGAGGTGTTTGCTCTTTTAGAAAGACATGAGACAATTAAACCGGTGATTGTGATATATGCTAACATGAATTATCCTCTGTTGCATTTAGATGTGAAATTTACCTTTCTAAACTGTCCATTGTAAGAAGAGGTATACGTGTCACAACCTCGTGGATTTATGAAAAATAATCAAGAAGTGATGGTGTACAGGTTACATAAGGCATTGTATGGACTGAAACAAGCTCTTAGAGGTTGTAATCTGAAAATTGATTCATTTTTCAAGCTCCAAGAATTCAAAAAGTGTGATATGGAGTATGGCATTTATGTTCAGCATAATTTTGAAGGCAATATGATTCTGATGTGTCTCTATGTTGATGGTATATTGCTAACAGGGAGTTATGAACATGAGATAACTAAGTTCAAGAAGGTGCTGATGAATGAGTTTGAGATGAATGATCTAGAAAATAAGACATATGTCATATTTTGGATGTAACTCTTGTGTTGACAAAGGTAGCTTCATGGTTCGATAGAAGGTTTAGTATGAAGTCGAAGTCTGTTCACATACTGATCTTGTATGCTGTAGTCGAAGTATGTTTAAGCATGTAGTAGTCGAAATGCTAGGATTGTTAGCATGACGAATTGGGCCTTGCTTGTAAGCCTGATTGTTAAGTTAGCTTAGTAGTCTATAAATAGACTAGTTCTCTCAGGTTGTTGGGAGAGGTTAATTGTTGGTATTCACTTGTAATCTTTGAACCCTTATTGAGAATGTGAATAGTAAAACAGATTTAACAAATTCTCTATTCTTCTTCTCTTTTCCTTTGTGAGACCTAATAGGGTTTCTTCTGTTTATTCAAGAAATTCAATAATGGTCGAAAAAGTCCACAGTGCCATTGTATTGAGCCTTGGTGATAAGGTTCTCCGACAGGCTTCAAAGGAGAAAACTGCAACGAGTGTATGGACGAAACTTGAAGGTTTGTACATGATGAAATCATTGGTTAATCGTCTCTACCTGAAGCAAGCTTTGTATTCATTCAAGATGAGTGAAGACAAAGCATTGGCTGAGCAGCTGGATATGTTCAACAAGTTAATTCTTGATTTTAAAAATATCGAGGTCAAGATTGACGATGAAGATCAAGCGTTGTTGTTGTTGTACTCTTTACTTAAGTCTCATGCTCACTTCAAAGAAACTCTCTTGTATGGAAGAGGGTCGTTGACCTTTGAAGATGTTCAACCTGCCTTGTACCCTAAGGATTTGAACGAACGAAATGAGCACAAGCCATCTTCTGTTGGTGAAGGTTTGTCCGTTAAGGGGAAATTCTTGAAGAAAGATGGTAGGTTTGAGAAGAATAAGTGTAAAGTTCTACATAATTCTTATGGTGGTAATGCTCATACTATTAAGTGTTATCATTATAAAAAGGGGGGTCATACAAGAAAAGAATGCCCTGATCAACTAAACAATCATGGTTGAAAGGATAATGGTAATGCTGCCATTATGCAAGATGGTTATGAATCATCTGATGTCCTGGTGGTTTCAACCAGCGACTCTAGCAAGGAGAGGATTATGGATTCAGGGTGTACTTGGCACATGACTCCAAACAAAGACGTGTTTGAGGAATTGTGTAATCAAGATGGTGGATCAGTGTTGTTGGGAAACAACAAAGCTTGCAAAATTACAGGTATTGGATCTGTGAGATTCAAGCTCCATGATGAGTCAATAAAGCTATTGACTGATATTAGATATGTACATGATCTTAAGAGGAATTTGATTTCTCTTGGTGAATTCGACAAGAAAGGATATGTTTTCAAAGGAGAGCAAAGCATCCTAAGAGTAATGAAGGGGTCGAAGGAAGTCTTGAGAGGCGTGAAGAAACAAGGCTTGTATACCCTTGAGGCTGAGGTTGTAAGTGGTTCAAAAGATGTGGCATCCACGAAACCTGTGTCAAAAACTGAGCTATTGCACAAGAGACTAGGCCATGTCACTGAAAGAGGCCTGGTCGAATTGTCGAAACAAAATCTGCTGGGTGGTGACAAGGTCGAAAAACTGGAGTTTTCTGAACCTTGTGTATTTGGTAAATCTTGTAGAATGAAGTTTAACAAAGGTAAACAAAGAACACATGGATCCCTTGATTACATTCATGCTGATCTTTGGGGCCTACAAGGAATCCTTCACACTCAGGTGCGAAGTATTTCCTATCCATAGTTGATGATTACTCTAGAAAGTTATGGGTATTCATCCAGAAGACTAAGGATGAAACTTTTGAAAATTTCAAAAGTTGGAAAACTCTTCTCGAAAACCAAATTGGCAAGAAGGTCAAGAGGTTGAGGACCGACAATGGTCTTAAATTTTGCAATGAAGCATTTGATAACTAATGTGTTGCGTTTGGTATTGCAAGGCACAGAACTACTGCAAGGACTCCCCAACAAAATGGTTTGGCTGAAAGGTTTAATCGAACCATTCTAGAAAGGGTAAGCTGCATATTGGTAAATGCATGATTGAAGAAGGTGTTTTGGGAAGAAGTTGTTGTGACTGCAGCTTACCTGTAAAATAGGTGTCCCTCAACTGCCTTGGGAATGAAGACACCTGAAGAAGTCTGGTCGGGACATCCACCAAGTCTCGACAGACTTAAAGTATTTGGCTGCTTAGTCTATGCTCACATTAGGCAAGACAAGGTCAAACCTAGACCTCTAAAATGTATGTTCCTTGGGTACCCTGAAGGAGTAAAAGCTTATAGGTTGTGGTGCCTAGAGCCAGGTCATAAGAGGTGTATCACAAGTTGAGATGTAGTTTTTAATGAAGCTGAGATGGATTTCAAGAAAACTGATGACATTGGTCAAAGTTCGAAGATTTCTGAAGCATAGCTGGAACATGGAGAGATTCCTATTGAGGTTGAGCATAGTGATGCTAAATTGGATGACCCAGATGAAGTCGAAGAAGAAGCAGAAGTTGTTGTCAAAGATGAGGAGGCTGATAATGACTACCTTATGGAAAGAGACAGATCGAGAAGAGTCATCAACCCACCTCAGAGACTTGGTTTTGCAGATCTCATAGCTTATTCCTTAATTTCTGCAAGTGAGGTCCTTGATGAAGAACCTAGAGATTATAAGGAAGTTATGAGGAGTTGAGACAATACTGAATGACTGAAAGCCATGGATGATGAGATGAAATCTCTTCATGATAATAACACTTGGGAGCAAATTCAGAAATCTGCAAGAGTCAGGTTAGTCAGTTGTAAGTGGATTTTTAAGGCTAAGGAAGGAATTGAAGGATTGACATCGAAGCGCTTTAAGGCAAGGTTGGTTGCTAGGGGGTTCACTCAGAAAGAAGGTGTCGACATCAATGATGTGTTATCACCTATTGTAAAGCATAGATCCATTAGAATGTTGTTATCCATGGTGGCGAAGTTCGACCTAGAACTTGAACAAATGGATGTGAAGACAGCCTTCCTGTATGGTGATCTAGATGAAACGATCCTAATGAGGCAACCTGAAAGATATGTATAAAAGGGAAAGGAAGCTTATGTGTGTAAGCTGAATAGATCTTTGTATGGCCTGAAATAATCTCCTCGACAATGGAATAGGAGATTCGATAAGTTCATGGCACACATTGGTTTCACTAGGAGCCAATTCGACCATTGTGTTTACTTTAGATTTTGACCTAGAAATTCACTTGTTATTTTGTTGCTTTTTGTGGATGACATCCGCATAGCAAGAAAAAGTGTCGAAGATGTTATGAAGGTAAAGGTTGAACTCAATAAGGAGTTCGACATGAAGGATTTGGGAGCTGCCTCCAGAATTCTTGGGATTGACATCCAGAGAGATAGAAAGCAATCGAGATTATGCTTATCTCAAGAGACATACCTGAAGAAGATTCTCAACAAGTTTGGTATGTCAAATTCAAAGCCTATTCTAACACCGACTAATTCTTAGTATAATATGATTATGACTCAAAGTCCTACTACTGAAGTTGAAAGAGCCTATATGAATAGCATCCCATATGCTAGTATAGTAGGTTCTTTGATGTATGTTATGGTCTGTACGAGGCCAGACATAACGTATGGAGTGAGCCTTGTAAATAGGTATATGGCCAATCCTGGGAAGGCGCATTGGCAAGCATTAAAGTGGATTCTTAGGTACATCAATGGGTCTCTAAGAAGAGTCCTGATTTATGGTGGAGCCTGTGGTGAAGATAGCAAAGTCGAAATCGGAGGATTTGTCAACTCTGATTATGCAGGTCGTATGGATTCTAGAAAATCTTTTTCTGGATATGTGTTCACTAAGCTCGACACATCAATCAGTTGGAAAACGAAACTTTAGAATTTTGTTGCCTTATCAACCACTGAAGCAGAATATATTGCCGTCACTGAAGTTGTGAAAGAAGCATTGTGGCTTGAAGGTTTTGCTAAGGAGTTAAAACTTCACGGTCGAGTTATCACTGTTAAATGTGATAGTCAAAGTGCAATACACCTGTCGAAGAATTCAACCTATCATGAGCGAACCAAGCACATTGATGTGAGGCTACACTTCATCTGAGAGATAATCGAGCATGGAGAAGTCTAAGTGCTGAAAGTTTCAACTGATGACATTGTTGTTGATATGATCACCAAGACATTGCCGAGTAGCAAGTTTTTCCACTGTATGCAGTTGATAAAGCTACATGATGAAATCTAGTTTGCTCCCTTGTTTTGTGTAGAGTTTGTTCCAAGTGGAGATTTGTGGTATTTTGGATTGAACTCTAGTGTCGACAAGGGTAACTTCATGGTTCAACAGAAGGTTTAGTATGAAGTCGAAGTCTGTTCACATACTGATCTTGTATGTTGTAGTCGAAGTATGTTCAAGCATGCAGTAGTCGAAATGCTAGGATTGTTAGCATGTCGAATTGGGCCTTGCTTGTAAGCCCAATTGTTAAGTTAGCTTAGTAGTCTATAAATAGACTAGTTCTCTCAGGTTGTTGGGAAAGGTTAATTGTTGGTATTCACTTGTAATCTTTGAACCCTTATTGAGAAAGTGAACAGTAAAACATATTTAACCAATTCTTTATTCTTCTTCTCTTTTCCTTTGTGAAACCTAATAGGGTTTCTTGTGTTTGTTTAAGAAGCTCAATTTTTTCTCATAACTTTGTTATGTTATTAACGACATCGTTTCACAACAAAAGAGATTTGAGCTTCTAAATTGTAAGGTCGCTGTCACACCTTCAGAAAAAAATCGCAAATTGGATTCTGATCCTGAGGGTGATGATGTAGATGCTACAACTTTCAAGCAGTTGGTTAGCTCTCTGAGGTATTTGTGTAATACCAGACCTAATATTTGCTATGTAGTTGGAATGGTTAGTATGTTCATGAGTAAACTGAAGTGGTCTCATTACCATGTTGCTATCAGGATTCTGAGGTATATTAAGGGGACTCTGAAATGTGGAGTGTTGTTCCATTCTAGTGAAAAGGCTAATTCAGAGTTGATGTTTTACTCAGACTCTGATTGGTGTGGAGACAGAGTTAACAGAAGAAGTACTTCTGGATATTTGTTTAAGTATCTAGGAGGTCTTATTTCTTGGTATTTCAAGAAGCAACCAGTTGTTGCTTTGTTAACCTGTGAAGCTTAATACATTGCAGGTGTTGTGGCTGCATGTCAAGCTGTTTGACTTTTGAATTTACTGCATGATCTGAATATCATGGTAAACAAGCCTCTAAAGGTGATGATTATAACTAGTCTGTAATCAATCTTGCCAAGACGCAGTGTTGCATGGGAAAAGCAAGCATATTAAAACTAAGTATCACTTTCTAAGAAGTTAGGTTCAGAATGGAGTGCTAGAAGTTATGCACTGTAGCACTCAGAAGCAACTAGAAGATGTTCTGACGAAAGCGGTCGAGACTGATCAATTTCTCCACTTGAAGGATGAAATTGGTATTGTTAGTTTTGATTAGCTGAATGTGAATTAAGGGATGGTGTTAGAAGTAATTCATATTCAGTAGTGGTATTAGTTTTGTTAAGTTTAACCTAACTAGTGTGGGTTAGCATTTTGCCTACGTGACATTATTGCTTGTGTATATAAACGTAACTGTCAATAGTGTAGTGGTGTAACCATTTACTATAACCGTTTTGCAGCAGTAGTGAAAACTTGTTATTTTTTCTCTTCTCTCTTCTTCCATCTTCATCTTCCTTATCTTGCATACCAACAAATCTCTGAAGTCCAACTCTCTTAAACTTTCACTTATCTATAAAAATAAATAAATAAGTAAATAAATATTAAATATTAAAAATTACAACAAAAATAAATATTATTAAATGTGTTTATTGGTGTTTTTAGTTTCTAACTTCATCAGTTAAGTTTTATTCCTAAGCTTTTTAAACTTTGAGAAAAGAAAAAGAAAAGATGAATATGCTTGTTTACTATCACTACAAGAAACGTATGCTTGTTTAACACAAGCCGAAGAATAAAAGTAGATGGTTGGTTACACTCTCATTTCTTCTTTTATTCCAGAATTTACTTTAAAGATACACACTCATTTTCTTATTTTCTCTAACATTCTCTCATTTCGTCTTTGAATTTGATTCATAAATTTAAGAATAATATTAGTCGAATAAAAATACGACTACAATGTTGGAAAATTCCTAAGGTCATTATGATTCTTGGAATGCTATAGATAATATTTCTACTCATTTCATTATTAAATTATCCAAATGCATATTTAACCAATTAATTCGCTAACTAGAGTTTAAACAATTGGCAAGCTCTGAAAAATGAGAAATAAAACATTATGTTAGTCCTGCTCATCACTACACACATGACCCAATCGAAACATCTCATTTTTACCTCGGTAACAAAGAACTTTCTCATAAAAATGAAGCTTGCCACAATGATTAGACACTAAGAACATAATCAAATGAAGGAACGAGATGCTTATAAGTATTAGAGACTTACATGATAATTCTTTAATAGTTTCCAATTTAAGAGTTAGTTTAAAGTAATTTTTATTTCAACCTGAATTACTTTAGATAGTTTTAAAGTCAAAAATATGGAAAAGTCAAGTTTGTTGTTTGTGTTTTTTTTTTTATTTCTTCTAACTAGACAAATTATTATAGTTTATTTTATCTAACTTGATTTTCAACTTTAAAGGTGGATATTGAGACTTCAACTTACACTTTAGAAGGTGGATTTTTGGGTTTTGATAATGGCAAGGTTTTCATGATGAATGATTTTGATGATGACAATTCTTGAAGTTAAATAATTATTAAAGTTAACTGAAGCGGTTAAAGATTTACAAGGTGGTTGATCATGTTATCCTTCTGAATCAAGCTAAGGACGTTTGTTCAAAGTCAACACTACGGTTCAATAACTATCAAGTGAAAACTTAGGATTCATAATCACTAGTGTTGTAAACTTTTTGAAGGTATAAGTAACACAATAAAAGGGGGTTTGAATTGGGTTTCTGATATGACAACTTTTTCCCAATCAATCCTAAACCAATGACACAAACAACAACGATAAAAATGCACAATGATTTTTATACTGGTTCCCCATTAACTAGGTTAATCCAACCCACTCACCTGAGTGATTTTGCCTTCTCACTAGGACTTAATCCCTCAAGGACCAACTATCAATGACTTCTCAAGGCTACTGACTAAGCTTATTCCCTCAAGGAAAAACTCAAATACTAATTGTCAATGACTTCTTAAGGCTGCAGACCAAACTTAGTCCCTCAAAGAATAACTTAAAGTTACAATACAAAGATATGTGTTTACAAGAATGCTTCTTTACAAGCAGATACACACAATGAAATTCAGAGTTTACACTTAAGGAAATATACAAATGAAAATCTCTAAGTGTTGTGAGTGTTATTATTTTTTTTCGTTGTTGTATTTCACTTGTCTTTATTTTTCTTAGCGTTTTCATAATTCCTTTTTACTTTTTATATTGATAATGAATACTATCGTTGGAGGATAGAATTGAAAACATTTTCAATTCCACAACTGTAATAGTGATACGAGGTTGTGTCGTGAAACATGAGTACCATTGGTAGTACATTCCTTAAAAATTCCAACATATTTGTCCTTTAAAAAACATTTCATTTTTCCTCTTGAATGTATGATTTTTAAGAATATTCTTTCAATCATTATTCTCTAAATCATAGGCTTCGTATTATAGATGATTTGAAGCTTGATTAGAGTTCATATCCTTGAAGATAAACTTCAGAGTCTAGTGAATATGAGACTTGAATTTATCAGAGTAATTCTGGATTGTTTACTTTAGAAGCATTGACTGGGTTATCCAGAGTTGACTTTATGTTAAGCACTTATTCATATTATAACTTTGGTTCAAAATCTTGTGATGTCCAGAGTTAGTGTCTAAGGAAGTCCAAAGTCCAGAGTCTTTCTATCCAAAGTCCAGAGTCTTCCTTATTCAGAGGCTATTTTGTTTAGCGTCTGCCTAGTTCAGAGTCTACTTTATTTAGCATTTGACTTGTTCATAGTCTGCTTTATCCAGCATCTAGCTTGTTTAGATTCTGCATACTCAATAAACTATTAGAGTACAAAAAATTTCTTTATATTTTGTTATCATCTAAACTCAAGGATTATAGATGTAGAACGAAACTTGTTTCAACAATCTCTCACTTTTTGATGATCACAAATATTATAATTTTGATGAACAATTTTGACTGAACAAATAATCAGCTAAAAATCAGAGTTAGATTTGTAAGCTTCCTCTGAGTTTTAGACTTCAAAATTTTCTTACCTTAAGTTCACGGAGTGAGGTTTGCAAGCTCCCCTGAGTTTAAGAATTAGAAAATTTTGATTTTCAATCAAGACAGATATTTTATCCAATAAATTGTTAAAATGTTTGGGATTTATCTTGGGATAAAAATGAATCAAAATCATATTGTTTCTCCCCCTTTACGATCACTCAAAAAGATACAAATAATAAAGATGAAAGAAACACTTCATTAATCATTCTGAATTACAAGATGTGAACTAAAGAAAATAAAAATACATAAGAAAAGATGGTTCGGAGAAGAATATGGTGGAGACAAGAAAGGAAATAAAGACTTAATATAAATATTGAAGAAAAAGTGAAAGAAAAAAAAAATGAAGCATTTGCCTCTGGATTTATCATGTACGCGATGCATCTCATTATGGCGCGATGATGCATGTATAGCGGCACGATGCAGTAGTATTGTGGCGCGATGGCGATCTTTTTGTCGACACACATAATTGTTATTTAAAGGTCTTTTCACTGAGTTTTTGGGAGTTTTAAAACCTGGAGATAAAGTGGTGGATAGGGATATTCAATTGGCGAATTCTTAGAGCATTTGAGTCATTTGAGAGAAATTCTTCTATGGCTTTTGATGATGAATACTTATCAACTCATGGTATTCGTTAATTTATCAATGAGTAGCTAAGTTTCTCTATATTAGGTATTTTTGAGAGGAACCTTATTTCTACTATATTGCATCATATGTCTGTTTGAGATTTATTGGACACTTTTCTTATTATTATCTTATTTAAATTGTTCTTAAGTTTAATGATTTTTGTTCATTTATGAGCCAACAAATCAATCTAGATACGTAGGGATTTCTGATTGTTAGTCTACTTATCTTATCTAGGAGAATTATTTGACTTTGTAATTAACTAGGAATAGTTAATTAGAACTCGTTGATTTTGAATTAACGCACTTAGAAAGCCTAATTTAATTTTGAATTGGCCTAAGGAATTAGAGAACTGTCGTATAAATTAGTTTTGATACCCTTTTTAGTCTTGTATCTTAACTACGAGATTCATTCTGGTCTCTTAACTTAAAAAAAGGTCCATATTAGTCCCTTAACTCTTTAAAATGTACCATTTTAGTCATTTTCGTCAAATTAGCGATGAAGTTAGTGGTCGACTTTTGAAATTTTCCGTGGCTAATTAGATAAGAAGGACTAACATGATACTTTTTGAAGATTTAAGGGACCAATATGAACCTTTTTTAAGTTAAGGGGGCAAAATGAACCATGAGGTTAAGATACAGGACAAATAAGGATATTAAGCCTATAAATTAGTGAGTTGCACACCAAGGAATTGGGTGCAGTGGTCTTGTTAGTTCACAGAAAGATAATAATTTAATTGAAACTAAAAAAATACACAGTTCATCAACACTTAAAATAAGGGGATTTGATATAAAAGACCTAATTGCTTTTCTCATCTTGAATTGTATTCTCTTAGTTTTCTCATTCTTGTTTTAGAATCAGATAAAATCAAAACCCTCCCAATTGTTACTATTTTAAGTTGAACGTAATTACTTTGTTAAATTACAATCCTCGTGGAGGCGATAGTTTTAATCATTACTTCGACGCTATTGGTACACTTGCCGAAAGGTCATCACTTCCCTAATGTACTTTGGATCTACCTCATACACTCAATCTTTAGAGTTAAGAACCACAACAATGGTTTCTTACGACAACGTTGAAGATGATGAAAGGTTTCTAAATAATCTCACACAACACAACTACAAAATCTCACAACATCAATATTCTATGAAGCTTTTCAAAAGTTTGAATCAAGGGGATGATACTCCATTTATGAATGAAGAATATCTCATAGTTTTTATCAAGCTTTTTTAATGTATTATAGAATTATGTGCTTGCAGGTCTAATCAAGGAGTGATCAAAGTTAAATCAGGTCATGACTATCATGGTTTGGTTTTGATGATGACAACTTGGTTTTATTTATGATAACTTGTGGAGATTCAATTTGATCTTAAATCATAAAGGTAAGAAAGTATATCAAGTGTTCAAAGATGCAGAAGAGAGTTTTTTCAAAGCTCTTCCTTAGACTTAAGCTAATGAACTAAGGTTTTAATGATCTCCATAAATATCCTATGATGTTGGAATCCGACTTAAAGATAACTTAAGCCTCATATCCCAGAAGACTCAACCAAGTGCTTGTATGATCGGTGCATTCAACAAAGTCTTGAAGTTTCAAAGTGTGAAAGAGGGGAAGTGTGAAAGCTCTCCTGGATAAGAGATAATGGCACCCATAATTGATTGTGACAATGTCTTAATAAAGGGAAGCGACTCTCTATCCAATCTTTCCAAGCATTTGTAATAGACTATTTAGGTCATCCACTCGATTGGCATAAGGACCCTATCGATTGGACCAATAATTTGGCCTATGTCCTTTTTTGTTCCAATCTCTAGCCTATAAATAGAGGTTTCTCCCTTCAATTTTCCGCATCCAAAATCATGATATATCTAACTCTTCTCATTGTATCTCTAAAAATATTTTTGTACTTTCTCTCACTTGAATTTAGCCATAGCGCTTTGAGAAAGGACTTATGTTTATGTGAGGAAATGTTATTCTAAAAAAAGGTATATTTGTAAATTCACCAAGGTATATTTTTCTCTTTGTTGAATATTTATTCCTTAGGAAGTGTTTGTTTGGGTTGAAAGTTAATCCAGTTAAAAGCTTTGTTTAGGGGATTTAGTATTAAGTTATCGTTTGTTTCGTAAACTGAGACACTTAAGGAAAAAAATATTTATGGAATATTGAAGATAACTAGTGAAATATATTCTCTTTGGTATGTGAGCTCAGCCCGAAGTAAAAGCTCTACTTGGTTCGAGATCATCGTGGTGTAAAATCTCAATTCAGTTCGTGGTCACCTTGTGTAAAGTCCTAGTTCGGTTCAGAGGATAGCCAGTTTAAAACTCTACATTGGTTTGAGATAATTCCATGTAAATCTCAATTTATCTTGGGAACTAAATGCTCAAAGATTTGTTTGTGTTTGGAAGGAAGACTAACCACTACAGCCCATTATTAGTTGTTTGGTTGGAAGTTAACCTGAAATTTTATTTTCATCATATAAGAGGTCCCCTTAACCTACTAACAGCTTATAAGCAATATTGGATACTCTCAATATGAGGTCTTAGGGAGAGGATTAAGTCACTTCATTTAGACAGAACCTCTATATATTATAGTGTCATCTGGAAAACCCATTTAACAACGGTTGGGAAAGATAAACAATCACGCGGGCCCAGGCGTTGTTATGTAGAGAGTGCTTGTATATATGATACTTACAATCACGGCCCAGTAACCGTTGTAAAAAACTGAAAAGCGCGCCCCCTATCACAACGGGTTTTTCAAAAGACCGTTGTGATAAAAATAATGGTCATAGGTTCGATTCCCAGCTGCGCCGTTTTAATTTTTTTTTTTGGACAGTGTGCGAGATATTATAACGGTTATGATATATAACCGTTGTTACATTTTCTGCAAAATTAACAAATATTATCCTGCTTTTATAATTAATCCCTTTTTTTAACCTGTATTATTGTTCACCATATCACAACAGAAAATACAACTCACATTTGTGATAAAGTTATCATAATAATATTAATTGTATCATATTCATAATATCACATAATTGTATCATATTCAATTGTATCAGAACAAACATCCTACAATTTATCAGAACAAACAACCTATAATTTACACATTACATAACATCACATACAACAACATACAATAACACAATATATTATGTAATGTTTCAAGAGTGCACCTTCTTTTAAATTAATCGTGGATCTCGAACAAATTATGAATTTCATCTAGTTTATGAAGCTATGAAGAAGAAGTACAAGGTGAATAAAGTTTACACAATAGCTTCATACTTGTTGTATTTTTTTCATACCTACACAAACCATATGTATCATAGCCAAAGTATGCGCTTTGTTAAGCTGGTGAAGACAAATCTAGAAAAATGAGAACATTCACCAAATGAAAAAATGAGAACCTATTTTTAACAAGAAACGTAAACGAAATCGAATCATAAGTTTAATGAACGAACCTCAAGTTAGCGATTGGTGAAGACGTATCTGAAGGTTGAAGTATGTTTAAAGAGTGACATGGATGTTAGGGTTATGTTATAAGAGAGAAGAGTGAAATATCTTAGGGTTTTCTTTTGAGAGAATCGGATGTTATGTACTGATCGATAGATACTTTCGCTTATATACTAAAAAAATATCACTTTTCATCACGGTTAGAAAGAAAAACCGTGATGCAATTTTCAAATTTTATAACGGTTGTATTGTAAAACCGTGGTTAAATAACTTTAAATTTTTTATTTATTTATAAACCGGTTGTATTGTAGTATCGTATTTTGAAGCTGAAGAATCAAATGAACGAAGAAGGTGAAGATTTGAGCTCCAAATGAATGGATACGAAGAGGGTCAAAATTACGCCACCGTTGTCGTCTCTGGCTTGCTTGTTTGCCTAGGGCGTCTTATAAAAGAAATACAAAATAAGTTTTATTTTAATTTATCAGTAAACCCTTTAATCGTGGTTGGACAACCCAACCATGGTGGAATTGTAAGTCCTCTAACAACGGTTGGTTTACTCACCGTTGTAAAATCATTGACAATTTATTTTTTAAATAATGGACTTAAGTGACACACGCTTAATGTACTCTAAAAAATGAAAAAAAATGTAGTTGCTGGGAATCGAAGCTTGCTACACATCATTTATTACTACGGTGTTTTAAGACAACCGTTATTAAATTACTGTTAATAAATCTAGCTACTCACTGGGCGCGAAAATTTTAACCTATTACAACGGTGTATATGAATCTGTTGTAAACCTGACATTGTTGTTTGCGCGTTTTGTTTTCTATTGATTTTCCGCAACTATAATTAAACTTTTTCTTAAAAATATTTTTAAACTCTGAAATTGAAAACAATTTAGTTTTAAACTCTCTTTTTAAACCCCCATAATTCACCCCCCCCCCCCCCTTTCCCTCCTCTTGTGTGTGGAGTCACATGTTCAACACGCTTGGGTATGGATCTCGACAAATATCACTCTAGAAGAATTGTATTATTAGACTTCTCTTTCTTAATGAATCTATTGATGTCAATCAACAAGATTACCAAACTACAAGATTAATAGCTTATTGAACGACCAACCTTATGAATAACTGTCTAAATGATTACCATTTTAGAGAGAGGTACTAAAAAGGAATTAAATAAGTGCTAAAGGTTAGGCACAAAAAGATGAAGAAAAGACAAAATGTTTCAATTCATATCATGAGTTTGTGGTTTATATCAAAGAGATTGATTTGATTCAAAGGTAGTAAAAGTTAGCAAATTTTTATTTTATTCGAATCATGATTTGTGTCTATGATTCGAGTCAAGCTAAAGCATGATTTAAATCACAACTGTTTTTCAAAAGAATTTTGATCACAAGATTCAAATAAAAAAGTCTTGTGATTCGAGTCAAGGAGTGTTGTAATTCGAATTACACACATCCTTGATTTGAATCAAGCTAACAAAACCAAAATCCAAATTTTATGTTGATGTTTTATTTGAATGACCAAAAGGTATGATTTGAACCAAACTTCATAAAAACCTTGATTTTAATTTTTTTACTATTTATTCAAGATACACTCAACATATTGACTTAGATCAACTTTCTTAGGCTAAAAACACATTGTCGTGGGTCCAAAACTAATTTATTGAATGTATAGTTATCTCAAAGGTGCACATCTAATCAAATAATTGAAATAAATAAATTATAAATAAATTACAAATAAGCAATAAATCAAATTACACACGCATATCAAATTTAAATAGGACATCAAAATAAAATGATACCAACTACAATTTAAATCTCCCTTTTTTTTATGCTTGGCAAATTTGAGATATTATTGATTTGATTTGATTTGAGCAGATTATTTGTGAAGAAACGAAAAAACACAAGAAGGGGGTTGAATTGGGGTTTTTAAAAATTAAAGCTAAAAGAGACACGATGGTTATCCTGGTTCCTTTGAACTCAAACTACTCCAGTCCACCCGCCAAGGTGATTTCGCCTCTCTCTCTTGAGGACTTAATCCACTAATCAATTAAGATTACACAGACACAGGGACAACCGTCACTGTCTTCTTGAGTTTTAACCACAACTCGGTTTTCTCAAGGAATTTCAACTTAAAATACTATGCTTCTAATAAGATTTATCACAACCGTGAGTTTTTACAATATTTTTATCAAATAATGAAAACAGATGAGGAACTTGATGAATTGTGAAAAGTATGCGTGCAAGTGTGTATTTGGTCATCTGCAGGTGCTCCCTTAAATAGATGAAAATAATTGATCTGTTGGAGTCGTGAGAGTTATTTTTGGAGATTGACAATAATGCCTTTGAATGCTCTTTCCAAAAATACAGATTTTGTCTGTTTCAATCCGTTGCTTTGTGATACTCATAAATGTGGAGGATAGCGTATCAGAGTCCACGTTGATTTGATGCATTATCAGAGTTTCTGGCTTGATGCAGCTTTGGTGCTGAAGCGTGAGACATCCTTCATCAGAACTTAGCTAGTTTAGATCTGTGATTCTTCCATATCAGAGCTTCGCTTGATTAGAACTTCGCTTTGAACTCGCTTTGCTTAGATCTTGTGAGCTTCGCTTGATTAGAAATTCGCTCAGATTGGATCTTGTGATACTACTATATCAGAACTTCTTTACATTAGAACTTTCCTACATATCACAAAAAATGAATTAAGGAGCATCAAGTTCTAAATAATATAATGTTTGTTATCATCAAAACTATTAGGAATGTAGAATCAATTCTTGTTCTAACAATCTCCCCCTTTTTGATGATGACAAAAACTTATATTTTGATAATTAATTAATAGAGTATGGAGTAGAGAATACTCCCCCTGAGTTGAAGATTTCCTTGAAAATGTTGTGATTTAAGACTTCCAAGAAGTTCTGATTGCCATTTTCCTGCTTTCTTAACAATAATATGGAAGCAGAGGTTAAAATGTTCGAGACATAGTCATGGTGCACTGTTATATTTCAAAATATTCTACGTTCTCCCCCTTTGTCATTAATCAAAAAGTGAAAAGATACATGAGAACATAATAAAAAAAGAGCAACACAAATTAAGCAAGGCAAAAGAAACACAAAGAAACATAAAAATAATCTAAGGTTGAGGAGCAGGTGGAAGTCTTGTGAACAATGCTTCCAGAAGGCCTTTGATCTGATTAGCGGATTCTTCTTGCTTGCCAAGCATCCCTTTAATTTCTGTGTTTATTTCATCCTGTTTGTCCAATCTCTTTATAACTGCCTCATTCTCTTTCTTCAACTCATCCAGAGTTTTCAGCACTAGAACAGATGAAGTAGGTTCTTCAGAAGTTACCAAATCCTCAGAGCTTTTTGTAGACACTTCCTTTGGAGAGGCTTCAGGTGATTTATCTTCCACTTCAGCGATAACCAGAGTTTGATGCTCAGAGTTTTGTGCATGAGGTTCTGAAACCATAGGAGCTTTCCAGCCTAGAGGAAGAATGGGTTTCTTTTCCCAGAATCTTAGAACTTGCTCATTGAAGATCTTCATATGGTCACAGAAGTTCTGTTAGGCTATGTCATAGCTTAGTTGCTTCATTTTCTGAGATTCAGAATTAAACCACTTTCTGAATTTGGTCCAAAGATAGTCAGAGGCAGCTGGATTCAGATTCTCCAAACAACCCTGCTTCAGAAAGTTAATCCATTCCTGCATTTTTACCTCGAAAGCCAATAAAGAATTACCAACATCTGATTTGGATACAAATGGTTTTGGTTTGGGAATGGCTATTTTGTGAGAGGTTGAGGTAAGCTTGTCTAGAGCTTCTAGGCCAATTATAGTTCTGAGGGGATCATCTGAGAGATGTGTTGGAGGGGAGTCAGAAATGAGATGTGTTGGAGGGGAGTCAAAAATGAGAATAGGAGAGGTAGGTGATGTAATTTCTGAAGAGATTTGAGGGTGACTGGTGAAATTAGGTGAAGGTTGAAATAAGTTGAGAGGACAGTTGATACCAGGTATAGAAGTGTCAGGGTTTTGAGTTTGATGTTCTGGTTCTGGTTGGGAAGATGTGAAGAGAGGTTCATGAACAATGTCCAACAGAACTTGTGCAAGTTCTGGTTGTGGTTCAATAAAATCAGAAGGAGTGGGGTCAATGTCAATGTCAAAATCATCAAGAGTTTGTGGTGAAGGTGGTGGATTTTCAGAAGGTTTAGGAGAAGATGGGGTTTCAGATGTTGATACCATTATGGATTCGACGATAGAAATGAAAGAAGAGTTACCTTTCTTCTTGGCAGCTTTAGCAACTTTTGGAGTTTTCTGAGGAGTTCCTTCAGAGGCTTTTCTTTTTCTTGAAGTTCTGGGGGCAACTTCTAGAGGTGCTTGCCTGAGCTGTTGCATAGAAACTTCTGGAAGGGTTCCATCAGCTTTACATGCATCCAAATATCTGAGGACAATTTCTGGATGAGTATCTGATGAGAAGAGAGGAAAATCTTTCAGAGGAATTTTCCTGGTGGTGATAACTTCCTTAGAGATAAGGGTTGGATCCTGCTTGATGGTCTCAATGATTTTCATCTTCTTGAGGTTCTTTGCATTGAGAGGTCTTCCAGCAATAGTTTCTAGATCAGATAGTTCCTGAGCTTCAGTTAGGTGTTCTATCAGCTTATTCTCTGTAAGAATATCTGATATTAGTCTACCTAGAGGAATCCAATCTCTCTTGGTTCTTTCGTCTTCTCTTGTTTCCTTCACACTGTTCTTCAGATGATTAAATAGACAGTGAGGAAGATTCGCTTTGGTAAAGGTGGAGATGAGGTACAGAAGATATTGTTGATCGTTGTTGATGTAGTCAGACGAGCTTGAAGGTTTCTTGTGATAGATACACCCAAGAATGATTATGGCCCAAATTCTGTGACGATCCTTTAGGTCTTTGATTTTGTTGAAGTGTTGTCCGGTGGTGAAGATTTCCTTTGAGATAGTATTTAGATCAGTGCCCTTTTCCATTTCACTGCATCTAATTCCTGATCCATCATGATCAATCAGCTTACCAATAAGATCTTCAGTGATGATAACCTTCTTTCCCATAACATATGAAGTTACTTGATGTTTTGAGACTGATGCAAAAATCCAGAATTCCTTAACAAGTTGGGGAAAAACTGGACCCATTAAGCGATTAAAGTATTTGCTCCATCCTTGAAACTCAACCTCAGGAGTAAGGTCATACCCATTGTCTTTCATGCTTTCAAAATCAACAATGAGTTCACAGAGAACTTCAAGAGAGGCAAAGGGGGTGAGGAAAGTTCTTGAGGGCTCAACGTACCTTTCTTCAATGACTTGGTCAGCTGATTCTTGAGACATTGCTTGTTGAGAGCTTTGTTGAGAGCAGGAGGCCATTGTTCACAGACTTAGGGTTTTGGGAACTTAGGGTTTTTGGGAACACACAGAGAAACAAGAAATGCAAATAATACGGAGAAGGCGATAGAGAGCTAAGTGAGTGATAATGAACGTGTGAGGGTGTTAGAAGTGACATTTATATAAGAGTGACCAAGAATTAAATAGAAATTAAAAATAATAAACATAATGATTAATAGCAGTAATGATTTCTGACAAGGGAGATAGCGTGAGAAATTTTGGGAACAGTTACCGATGTGACTTGGCGCCTCGATATGTCAACACAGACGTTTCAGTTTTCCAGAGTTTGACACGCGTTCATCATCAGAGAAAATCTGGAGCGTAGGTTGACAAGTGTTTGCTAGAGTGAACTTAATGATCTATCCTTGAAATGAAAAGTTCAGATCTTCTGAATAGATTCTGATGCAATCTTTCTTCTCACTTCTGAAGAATTATTGGTCAGATGTTCACAAAAAAAAAGAAATTCTGAGAGTTAAAAATATAGAAATTACATTTTTCATTCTGGACAAACTTTCATACTGAGATTTTTCAGAATGAAATTAAATCTATCTTCAGCAAGGGGTTTGGTGAAAATATCAGCCCATTGATGGTCTGTGTCTATAAATTTTAAACAAAGAATTCCCTTCTGAGTATAGTCCCTAATGAAAATGATGTTTAATTTCTATATGTTTAGCCCTAGAATGCAGAATAGGATTTTTAGAAAGACAGATGGCAGAAGTATTGTCACAGAGGATAGGGATGTTACTCTCGTAAATGTGAAAGTCTTCAAGCTGATTCTTCATCCAGAGCATCTGAGTACTGCATCCACTTGCAGCTATATATTCAGCTTCAGCAGTTGATAGTGCAATGGTGGATTGTCTTTTGCTGGACCAAGAGATTAAGTTGTCTCCCAGAAACTGGCAGCTTCCAGAGGTACTTTTTCTTTCTATTCTGTCTCCAGCAAAGTCAGTGTCACAGTATCCTACCAATTTGTATTCTCTGGACTTTCTATAGCAAAGACCAAGATTAGTAGTACCTTTCAGATATCTGAAAATCTGCTTAACAGCTGTTAAGTGGGATTCTCTAGGATCTGATTGGAATCTAGCACAAAGACAAACGCTATAGAGAATATCAGGTCTTGAAGCAGTTAAATAATGGAGGGAACCAATCATACCTCTGTAGAGCTTCTGTTCTACTTTCTTACTTACCTCATCTTTTTCCAGAATGCATGTGGGATGCATAGGAGTTTTGGAAGGCTTACTGTCATACCCCAAATTTTGACCACTAAGATTTCCCATCATTGTGCAAATCATCAGCACAATATGGATGGACCATCATACCTCATTAGTCTCCCCAAAGGTGGGTGAACATTCACTACAAACAGGATTTAGGGTTTCAAGCCCTCGCAGAGCTCTTAGACAAAGGATCAATCAAGGTATGACATGATCTTCAAATTGTCTAGCCTTTCAAATATCCACAATGGATCAAGAGGACTCCCACTTCAAGGATTAAGCACAAGTTTTCTCCCTTCTAGGTGGATCAAGCCTCAGGATCGCCAGTGTCACCAAATTAGGGTCTGGTCGACTAGGGCCTCCAGATGGAAATTTTCCTCTGGGCATGAGCCAATGCTTCGAAGCATAACCTAAAATGCTCCATGAAACATCATAAACCCCATCATCAAGTCAATTTAGCCTCAGGGGATGCATACATCAAAAATCAGGAATTAGGGTTTCTTGACCTAATTCACCCCTAAGTTGACTTTTGGGACAAATCATGAGCCAAGACCTCAAGACATGATTTGAGGGTCTCCAACATACCATGTTGATCCATTTGCAACAATGGATTGACCCAAGAAGCTTGAGCAACAAGTTTCAATTTCATCTGAACCACAGTTGGGGTTTCGCAGGAAAAGTCAACTGTAGCTTTGACTTTTGACCAGGACATGCTCCCAAGCCGTGGGACACGATTAAATACACCCTATAACACCCATGGAACATGTCCATCAATTTTGATTTAGGTCAAGGACATGATTTCCTGAAGAATCGCACAGTTTGGAATTCATCTGATAAAAAGTCAACTGTGCACAAAAGTCAAACTTTGACTTTTTGAGATTTTTCATAAAAATGGTTTTTTAACCCTAAAATGATGTTAATGTGTGATTGGAATCATCATTCATCAAGAAAAATGAAAGAAAGTGGGATAACTTGTAAAAGGGGTAACCATAAAAACTTAGAAATTTTTCTAAGTTATGAAAAAAAGTGGCAAGGGTACCAACTTTGGAGGATCATAACTCCTAAACCACAAAGCCATTTTTCTCCATCCAAAGCTTGATTTGTAGCCCTCATTACCCTCTACAAAAACTTCAACTAGACCTAAGTCCAATTCATTAAGGATTTTGAGTTATGCTTGGATCAAAATGGCTAAAAAGTTAAAATTGACATTTTTCAGCACAATGTCCCAACTTCAAGGCTGTTTTTCTCCATGATCCAAGTTGAACCAGGTCTAATGTTAAACATCAAAGTTGAAGTACGTCATCTAAGCTTTCCGAAAAGTCCTAGAACGTCCATGTAGCATACTCGAGCAAGGAGTTATGGATCTTACAAAAGGCCTTGCTGAAGCTGAATTTTACAAGGCAGATTTGCACATTTTTTGTGCCACACGAATTTTCAAGCCTTGTCATCAGTTTGGACACATCTAAGGATCAAATCCAAGTGGGATGATCTGATCCATGAACCTCCCAAGTCCAAGGAACAAAGAAAATCATGCCAAAGCCTAGAAATCCCTAAAAGAGGGACAAAACTCCAATTTTGGTTTGGAGCATTTAATGGATGCTTAGAGGTGGCATGTACTGAGCCATTCTCATCTGAAATTAGTCAAGACTTATCCAAGACCAAGGGAACCAGCAGCCTGTGCCCTAACCTCTAGTCAATGGCTAGAGGAGATTTGCATTTCCATTGGCCAACATGGAACAAACACCTGCTGCAATTGTCATTCACTGTGGATCCCAAAACAAATTTGCTCTACTATAAATAGAGCTCATTTGTGCTCAGTTTGAGTACACCAAAGCCATCAAACAGATGCTTTCCTCAAATTCTCTCTTTCACTCCAAAATGCCTTCATTAGTAAGGAAATTATGAGTTTTTGAGTTAGAGGGTAATTCCACTCAAACTAATCACACACACACCTCATATATATCATATGTAAGCTGTGCAAACCATCAAAAGTGACCTGTAATCACAACATCACAAAGTCACATCTCAAAACCTCAAAATGACACTTTTTTGCATTTTTCAAGCCATGTCTTGATTCAGTCACTTTCCAAGCCAGATAAAACCTCAAACACACTCTAAATATCATCCTTGCACTGTCCCAAATGGTGCCACACATCTGGAACACCATTTGAGAGAGTTGGCATTTTGGCCGTTTTTGACCATTTCGCGAGAAAGTGCACAAACTTGCTCCAGAGGTTTCTAGCCGATTCCAACCATCCTAAAAGCTTCTAAGAGGTCATTTGAGGTTGTCCAAAGCATCAAATCATTTCTGGAACAAAGCACTTGGAAGGTTGCCCAAAATCTCCAAAAAAGAGGTAAAATCCACAACTTGAATTCTTTGAATCATGCTTTCCTTTGTTGTCCACATACATGCATCATATTGAACAATTCTTGAGGCAAAAATGTAGTCCTTAATGTGTATGTTGTGATCCTCCCACTATTTGCATTTTGACATGTTTGTTTTGTGGAATTTTGGTTATTTTAAAACATGTACAGTTCTGATTTTTTGTGATTGGTGTGTTCTATACATTGAGTTTTAGTTTGCATGAATAACACCATTGGATTCCTTGCGAAAAATCGGTCAAGATAGGTTTTTACAGATTTCAATTCCGATGAAAATTGAGAGAGTTACGCGCGTTGGAAATTTTACGCGAAACGTCGTCGAAAACAACGATAGCAGTTTTTGTTTTTTAATTTCTGTGTTTTGTGCGTCGATTTTCCATGTGCGTGAGTAATACCATTGGATTCCTTGCGAAAAATTGGTCAAGATAGGCTCTTGCGGATCTTGATTCGGTTAAAAATCGAGAGAGTTGCGCGCGTTGGAAATTTTACGCGAAACGATGTTTTTACACACAGCAGCTCTGGTTTTTTTATCGCTGCGTTTTGTACGTTGAGTTTCGGCGTACATGAGTTATACCATTGGATTCCTTGTGAAAAATCGGCCAAGATAGGAATTTGCGGATCTTGATTCGGTTAAAAATCGAGAGAGTTACGTGTGTTTGAAATTCAACGCGGAACGATGTTTTTAATCGATAACAGTTTTTGTTTTTTAATTTCTGCGTTTTATACGTCGATTTTCCGCGTGCGTGAGTAATACCATCGGATTCCTTGCGAAAAATCGGTTAGGTAGGTACTTCCGGATTTTGATTCCGATAAAAATCGAGAGAGTTACGCGTGTTGGAAATTCGGCGCGGAACGATATTTTCAAAACGATAGCAGTTTTTTCTGCATTTTGTGCATCGATTTTCCGTGCGCGTGAGTAATATCATCAGATTCCTTGCGAAAAATCGGTCAGGTAGGTACTTCCGGATTTTGATTCCGATAAAAATTGAGAGAGTTATGAGTGTTTGAAGTTTGATAAAAACGTGTTGAAAATTAAAGTTTCGGTATTCGTTTTTACCCAAAAAAAAAATGTCGGAGATGATATTTTGATATCTTTCCTCTTTTTCTTACTTTTTATTTTCAAAACTCAACCAATTTTTTTCACATAGCAAAAAATCATCATTTTCCAATTCGTACCCCATAATATTTTAATCCAAAAAAATCACAAAAAAAGTATTATTTTTAATATATTTAAAAATAGTGTTTTAAATTGTTTTAAATGCTTTTAAAATGATTTTTTTTTCTTGATTTTTAAAACCAAAATGATTTTAAATATTTATGTTGATAAAATATTTTTTTTCATAAACTTTAATCATTATTTAATGATTTTATTTGATATTTTTATCATTTTTTACTTAATTTTTCTTGAAAAAATGCCTAAAAAATGAAATTGGAGTTTTCTTTGATTTTCACCCTAACAAATCTTTTTTAAACACTTGGGCCTCTAATAGAGTGTAAGACCCAATCCTTTTTTGACCAAATCATTTTTGGGCCTCATTCATTGTATAAGCCCCGATACCGTAAAAAATAAACGGCGCGATCGTCGCCTTTTTAAGAAATAACCTTGGGCCTCTCCTCGAGCTATAAGACCCATTCAAAACTTTTGGGCCTCTATTAGAGTGTAAGACCCAATCCCCTTTTAACCAAAACAATTTTGGGTCTCACTTTTTGTATAAGTCCCTCTGCGTTAAAAGAAAACATCGGCGCGATCGCCATTTTCAAACGAAAATCAACTGGGCTTCTCTTTGAGCTGTAAGTCCCATTTCTTTTCATTTTTAAACACTTGGGCCTCTATTAGAGTGTAATACCCAACCTTTTTTTTAACGAAACCATTTTGGGCCTCAGCTATTGTATAAGTCCCGATACGTTAAAAATCTCGGCGCGATCGTCATTTTCAAACTGAAAATATTTTGGGCCTCTCCCTGAGTTGTAAGCCCCATATTTTGTACAAAAATACACTTTGGGCCTCTATTAAGACCCAACCCCTTTTTCTCATTTTTCATATTATTTTTTAATGATTTGGAAAATTAATAACTCCTTCAATTTTGATTATTTTTTATTGGTTCTTTTTCTGAAAAATCACAAAAAAAGTAAAATATTTTATTCTACAAAAAAAATCAAATTTATATTATTTATTTAACATAGTTGGTATTTTTGTGAATAAATTCATTTTTAATTATTTTTAAGCATTTTAAAAGTGAATATTCATCTTGAAAATAAAGACATTGGGCCTCCCCTTCGTGTTGTAAGCCCCATTTCTTTTCTTTAAACTCTTTGGGCCTCTAATAGAGTGTAAGACCCAATCCCTTTGTAAATACCAAAATTTTGGGCCTCAGTCACTTGTATAAGTTCCACAGTGTTTACAAAACCTCGGCGTGGCCGTCGCCCTTTTCAAAATTAACCATTGGGCCTACCCTCGAGTAGTAAGACCCATTTCTTTTCTTAAAACTCACTTGGGCCTCTAATAGAGTGTAAGACTCATCCCTTTGTACAGAAAACCTTTCTTGGGCCTCAGTAACTTGTATAAGTCCCTCTGTACAAATTCAACAGTGCGCTCACTGATAAAATCCGGGGCCTCTCCTTGAGCTGTAAGCCCCAAATCTTTCTTTTTCAAAGCACTTTCTCCTTTGATTTTGAATATACTGTTGTTTTCAATTTTTCTTTGTTGAACAACTAACCAAACAGCATGGAAGCTCTACAACCGAGTAAGTGTATACCCGCTTTCATTTACCGCTTTCATATGTATATAACTGTATTGTGGGGCTGTTTCACTGTAAGTCTCCTTTCACAAACTCATATATATATAACTGTATTGTGGGGCTGTTTCGCTGTAAGTCTTCTTTCATAAACTCATATCAACTGTGTAATAATAGTATAAATATTTAGAGTTTCCCCGGCAACTACGTCTAGAACTAGGTGATGCCGTTTCGTTTATTCGTAGAAATAGACAACTAGATCCCCAATAGGATCACCAGATACAGTCTTCTCTTCGGCTGTCCTCATTAGGAATTGTCAAGGAACTCTACTCCCAAAGATGAATGTCTTCTCCGTGAATGGCATCTTTGAGTTTCTTCCAAATTCTCGGACTTTCCTGACTTGATCTATTCCTTGTGAATAGCTTGCCTTGAATTTCTCGGGGTTTGGGGACCCACGGTCTTCCTAAAAGCATCGGCCTCCTCTTGGGCATTATACAAGGACCCACGGGCTTCTTAAAGCAATCACGCCTCCTCTTGGGCTTCGTACAAGGACCCTACGGCTTCTTAGAAGTATTCACCGCCTCCTCTTAGGCTTCGTATAATGATTTCTTCCTCCAGGAATGATAGCCTCCTCTTGGGCTTCGTACAAGGACCCGTCGGCTTCTTAAAAGTTTCCAGTCTCCTCTTGGGCTTCGTACAAATTGTCCCGACGACCTCCTAGAGGTATAGGAACAGAACTTAATCATCCTCATAGAACAGTCCTTTCATAGAGTCTACTACTGTTTCTCAAAGCATAGTACAAAAGACAAAACTTTAGACACGGACAGTCTAACTTCCTTGAGTCTCAAAGACATTCTCAAGTGACCCCTTCGTTAAATAGGAAGGAAACCCGTAGACTCGGACAGTCTTAATACCCTTCAGATTTCCCGCTTCCTTAAAGAACAGGAATAACCCGGATCCTCAAATCAAATCCCTGAGTACAGTGTTGCTCATATAAGAACTGATTTTCTCTTTTAAAATCAGTATATTGGATTTGTCACTCAACTGAAACAGTTACAATAGCCTCCTCTTGGGCTTTGTTCAATGATTCTTCCCAGCGAAGCAAATGTTTAGCCTCCGTCTCGGGCTTCGTACGAGATACCAAAATTCTCCCCAGCAGAGTCAAACAACATTTAGCCTCTCTCTCGGGCTTTGTACGAGACATATAAGAGACTCCCTCGTTGAGTCAATTACCCCTTTCGCCTCCATCTCGGGCTTTATACGAGATACAAAAAGGTTCTTATTGACCCAAATAAACAACAGCCTCTATCTCGGGCTTTGTACGAGATACAAAGGCTCTCTTGTTGAGCAATCAAACTTTTAGCCTCCATCTCGGGCTTCGTACGAGATACAAAAACACTCTCTTGTTGAGTATAAAAGATTCTCCTGTTGAGTCAACCCTTTTAGCCTCTCTCTCGGGCTTCGTACGAGACACATAAAAACTCCCTCTTGTTGGGCCAATAGCCTCCTCTTAGGCTTTGTATAAGAAAACCACTGGTTGATCCAATCAACCTTTTAGCATCAAAGTTGTGCCTCGTTCACAGTACACAAACATCAACAACTCCTTTCCCTTCATCTAATCGCTGTAAGCGGCAAGCCTCTGGATCATCTACATCCATGCCACTGTCCTTCTTTTAGCATGAGAAATTCCTAAGGAAAGATAGCATTGCTCTACACTGAGTTAAAGTCTTCTCCTTTAGGTTAAAATCCCCTATAAAGGAAATTATGGCATTACTAGGATCTGCGTATCCCGGTTAAAGTAATCCTCCTTTATAACCAGTCACCCAACAGTTGTGACAGACAAACCCTTCTTTAGAGATGACAAATTCTCTCTAAAGTCGAGGTCTTTCAGCTTCACGTCTTGGGCTTTGAACAAGACACAAATAGACTTTTCAGCTTCACATCTTGGGCTTTGAACAAGATACAAATCACCTTCAGCTTCACATCTTAGGCTTTGAACAAGATACAAATCACCTTTCGCTTCACGTCTTGGGCTTTGAACAAGACACCAAAAACACCCATTTCCTCCCATAGACTAGGAGGAACTACGAACGCTCTGATTTCCCTGTTTCGGTAAACGGGAATACGTAGGCATAAGATCGAAAGAAAAGATCTTAGCGAGCACAATCAACAAAAAAACCCAAATCCCATATCTCCATCAATCAAAAGCAGTAATTCAAAAGCATCAGTCCTAACATCTTAATCCTTGTTCCCCGCCAGAAACCTTCTGCCCAGGTAAAAAGAAAGAAAACAGTATTGGCGAAAATACAAATAACCAGTACAAGGCCCCCCCACATTGATAGCATTCGTAACCTAACAGACCGCTGTTTAAACTCAGTATGCAAAGCAGGGTTAATTAGAGACATCTATTTCCCTTCCTTATTCAGCTCACAATAGGATAAAAAATTAATCGACCTGTAGTCAAAGCTCAAACCGCAGAGAGCGACCAGCGCTTAAGAACCGCGTCCAAAATCGCTCGCTACACTTACTTTCTGACATTTCAAATTTCTTCAGAAGATCTCTGACATACTTGCTTTGATGTATGTAAGTTCCTTCTGGAGTTTGATTGATTTGAATTCCCAAGAAAAACTTGAGTTCTCCCATTAAGCTCATTTCAAACTCTGCCTGCATAGTCTTAGCAAATTCTTTGCCCAAAGAGCTTTTAGTGGATCCAAAAATTATATCATCTACGTAAATTTGACAGATTAGAATGTGATTTTTAAATGACTTACAGAATAAAGTTGTGTCCACCTTCCCTCTGGTAAAATCATTGTTTAAGAGAAAGTTACTTAGTCTCTCATACCAAGCTCTAGGAGCTTGTTTTAGACCCTATAACGATTTCTTAAGTTTATAAACATATTCTGGATGTTTTGTATTTTCAAAAAAAGGTGGTTGATGCACATAAACTTCTTCATCAATGTAACCATTTAAAAACGCACTCTTGACATCCATCTGATAAAGAGTGATGTCATTATTTACAGCATATGAAATTAAAAGTCTGATAGACTCTAACCTTGCGACTGGAGCAAAGGTTTCTGTATAGTCTATCCCTTCTTGCTGACTATAACCTTGTGCAACCAGTCGTGCTTTGTTTCTGACAACTTCTCCCTGTTCATTTAGTTTGTTTCTGAAGACCCATTTGGTTCCAATGATGTTGAAGCCTTTGGGTTTAGGAACTAGATCCCATACGTCGTTTCTGGTGAACTGATTCAATTCTTCCTGCATTGCGAGGATCCAATCATTGTCTGAGAGTGCTTCGTCAATAGTAGTGGGTTCGACCAGAGAGACTAATCCCACTAGAGATTCTTCAGTCTTTTTGAATGAGGATCTTGTTCTGATTAGGTCATCCTTCTTTCCCAGAATTTTGTCTTCGGGATGTATTAGAGAACTTCTGGATTGTCTTTTCTGGATGGGTTCTTCAGAATTAGAGTTTCCTTCTGTTGTGTTCGCCTGTTTTTCTGATGATCTGGTTTCAGTGCCTGTTATTTGAACTTCTATTTCTGCAAGAGATTCATCATGCTTTGGCTTTTGAAGGCCAAGCTTATCATCAAATCTGACACAAATGGATTCTACCACACTTCGTGTTTCTGTGTTATATACTCTGTATCCTTTTGAACGTTCAGAGTATCCTAACATGAAACATTTTTGTGCCTTAGAATCAAACTTGTTCAGAGGATCATTAGTGTTTAAGATAAAGCATGTACATCCAAAAGGATGAAAGTAAGAAATGTTGGGCTTTCTGTTCTTCCACAATTCATATGGAGTCTTTTCCAGAATAGGTCTTATAGAGATTCTATTCTGAATGTAACACGCTGTATTGACTGCTTCTGCCCAAAAGTGTTTAGCCATGTTAGTCTCATTGATCATGGTTCTGGCCATTTCTTGTAGAGTTCTATTCTTGCGCTCTACAACTCCATTTTGTTGTGGAGTTCTAGGACAAGAGAAATCATAAGAAATGCCATTTTCATTAAAAAATGTTTCTAGATTTTTGTTTTCAAATTCCCCACCATGATCACTTCTGACTTTTACAATTCTAAACTCTTTTTCATTCTGAATTTGGTTACAGAAAGTAGAGAATACAAAGAGTGACTCGTCCTTGTGTTTTAAGAACTTTACCCATGTCCATCTGCTATAGTCATCTACGATCACGAATCCATACTTCTTGCCACTGATGGATGCAGTTTTCACTGGTCCAAACAGATCTATATGAAGAAGTTCTAATGGTCTGGAGGTAGAAACAACATTTTTTGGTTTAAAAGAGGGTTTGGAAAACTTGCCTTTTTGACATGCTTCACACAGAACATCTGAGCTGAACTTCAGATTAGGAAGTCCTCTGACCAGATTGAGTTTGTTAATCTGAGATATTCTTCTCATACTAACATGCCCCAATCTTCTGTGCCAGACCCATTGCTCATCGTCAGCAGACAAAAGACATTTTACATTCTGACTTTTTAGTTCAGAAAGTTTTATTTTGTAAATGTTGTTCTTTCTCTTTCCATTAAAGAGGATTGTTCCATCTTTCTGACTAACTGCCTTACAGGACTTTTGATTGAAGATTATATCATAACCGTTATCACTTAATTGACTTATGGATAACAAGTTATGCATTAATCCTTCTACTAATAAGACATTAGATATAGAGGGTAGAGTACCATTACCTATGGTTCCAGAGCCAATGATTTTACCTTTCTGATTGCCTCCGAAACCTACATACCCTCCAGCTTTAAGTTCCAGACTTTGGAACATATGCTTTCTTCCCGTCATGTGTTGCGAGCATCCAGAGTCCAGGTACCATGATTGGTGTTTCAATCTTGCTGTTAAAGACATCTGCAACATATAGGATTTTATCCTTAGGTACCCACAATTCTTTGGGTCCTTGTTTGTTAGTGTTCACAGAATTCTGATTGGGTTTTGGTTTCTCAATAGAATTTGAAGAGTAAGATTCACTGGTATATTTTATGTCATGTTTGTGTCCATATGTGAAGTGAGAGTTTAAAGGAGAGTATTTTATGATCATATCATCAACTTGTTTTGGTTTATATGGAGCTTCACCTTTAGGATTAACATAACCTATGCCTTTTCTCCCATTTCTACTAACTCCATAGATCATTGAAGCCATTTTGCTTCTGTCTATGTTTTTAGCTAGAAATTTTTGAAAATTATGGTCGTAATGTTTTAAAATGTTATCAGAACTAGTGGAAACTACTGAGTCAGAAAGTTTCTGAGATTCTTGAGATTCAAAAGAGTTGAGTTTTGAAATGGTTTCTTTTAACTCAGAATTTTCTGCTTTCAGCTTTCTGTTCTCTTCAGACTCAAATACTAGATCGTGTTTCAGATTCTTATATTTGAGCTGAAGTTTCTGATAGTTTTCAAGAATTTCTGACAGACTTTCTTCTAATTGAGATCTAGAAAATTTAGAGAATACCTCTTTAGTTTCTGAGTCAGAGTCTGATTCTGATGAGTTTGAATCATCTGATATGTTGGCCATTAGGGCAATGTTGGCGTGTTCATTTTCTGATTTGGATTCTGCTTCAGAAGATTCTGAGTCATCCCAGGTAGCCATAAGACTTTTCTTTCTTTCCTTGTTAAACTTCTTATTTGGCTTTTCTTTCTGCAGCTTAGGACAATCACTTTTGTAGTGTCCAGGTTCCTTGCATTCGTAACACACCACTTCTTTGTTCTTTGACTTTTTGTGTCCAGAGGATGGTTCAGAATGACTGCTTGATCTTCGAGAGTTTCTGAATTTTCTTTGCCTATTTTTCCATAGTTGTTGGATTCTTCTGGAAAGGAGCGATAGTTCATCTTCTTCTGAGGAGCCGCCAGAGCTTTCTTCTTCTGCCTGAAAAGCTTTAGTTTCATATTTATATTTAGATTTAAGAGCAACAGACTTACCTTTCTTCTGAGGCTCATCTTCTTCTAGTTCTATTCCGTGACTTCTCAGAGAGCTGATCAGTTCTTCAAGAGATATTTCGTTGAGGTTCTTGGAGAGCTTTAGTGCTGTGACCATGGGTCTCCATACTTTAGGTAAGCTTCTGATGATCTTCTTGACATGATCTGATGTGGAGTACCCTTTATTCAGAACCTTCAGTCCAGCAACCAGAATTTGAAACCTTGAGAACATTTTCTCAATTGTTTCATCATCTTCCATTTTGAAGGCTTTATACTTCTGGATGAGTGCCAGAGCTTTAGTCTCTTTTACTTGAGTGTTGCCTTCATGCGTCATTCTCAGCGAATCAAATATGTGTTTGGCTGATTCTCTGTTAGTGATCTTTTCGTATTCTGTGTGGGAGATTGCACTAAGAAGAATAGTTCTGGCCTTGTGATGATTTCTGAAATCTTTCTTCTTTAGATCCGTCATATTTTTCCTTTCGATCTTCTGACCGTCTTTTCCAACAGGGTGAGTGTAACCATCAGTGACCATATCCCAGAGATCGCCGTCGTGAGCCAGAAAGAAATTTTCGATTAGGTCTTTCCAGTAATTAAAGTTTTCTCCGTCAAACACTGGTGGTTTGCCACTGATTTTGTCATTGTAGTTCTGAACGGGTTCCGCCATAGTGTTTTTCGTGAAGGATCTTTTATCTGACATGGTTAAGTGTTAGCACCCAGAACCAGGCGCTCTGATGCCAATTGAAGAAACGAAAAAACACAAGAAGGGGGTTGAATTGGGGTTTTTAAAAATTAAAGCTAAAAGAGACACGATGGTTATCCTGGTTCCTTTGAACTCAAACTACTCCAGTCCACCCGCCAAGGTGATTTCGCCTCTCTCTCTTGAGGACTTAATCCACTAATCAATTAAGATTACACAGACACAGGGACAACCGTCACTGTCTTCTTGAGTTTTAACCACAACTCGGTTTTCTCAAGGAATTTCAACTTAAAATACTATGCTTCTAATAAGCTTTATCACAACCGTGAGTTTTTACAATATTTTTATCAAATAATGAAAACAGATGAGGAACTTGATGAATTGTGAAAAGTATGCGCGCAAGTGTGTATTTGGTCATCTGCAGGTGCTCCCTTAAATAGATGAAAATAATTGATCCGTTTGAGTCGTGAGAGTTATTTTTGGAGATTGACAATAATGCCTTTGAATGCTCTTTCCAAAAATACAGATTTTGTCTGTTTCAATCCGTTGCTTTGTGATACTCATAAATGTGGAGGATAGCATATCAGAGTCCACATTGATTTGATGCATTATCAGAGTTTCTGGCTTGATGCAGCTTTGGTGCTGAAGCGTGAGACATCCTTCATCAGAACTTAGCTAGTTTAGATCTGTGATTCTTCCATATCAGAGCTTCGCTTGATTAGAACTTCGCTTTGAACTCGCTTTGCTTAGATCTTGTGAGCTTCGCTTGATTAAAACTTCGCTCAGATTGGATCTTGTGATACTTCTATATCAGAACTTCTTTACATTAGAACTTCCCTACATATCACAAAAAATGAATTAAGGAGCATCAAGTTCTAAATAATATAATGTTTGTTATCATCAAAACTATTAGGAATGTAGAATCAATTCTTGTTCTAACAATTTGAATGAAATTTGAATGAGAAATTTGATTCCAGGTTTATTGATTAGCATACAAAAAATGATACAACACTTTATTGAGATCATGTAACATCTCAAGAGCTCTTCAACTCCCTTGCATTAAACACTTAATGCGCGTAACTACGAAGATAATATGTCATAACTTTCTCTCCCTTTGACAAATATCAAAAAGAGAAATGCAAAAAAAATAGATACACTACTACAAAATATACAATTGGTAACAACATGTTACTACGACCATTTTGTCAACCATAGTAATATCTCATTTTATCAAGCCTGGCTTTTTTAAATTTTATTTAAGAACATTTTATCACGGTTCATAATAACAATTGTGGTGATATATTAAGGTTTACAAGCGTCAAATCCCATCAACAACAGTTTTGCATTTTTCTATAAAAATAAGTGTGTGTCCCTTAACTTATATTGTTATAACAATTGAAAAAAAATTAACTGCATGTATTTTTATCAACCGTGGTTATATGTGCCATATTTCACTGCGGTTGGTATTTATAATCGTGGTGAAATTCTTTCATGCAAAATTAAAACATAACAGTTTCTTTATTTCCTTTATAACATATGCCCTGGCAAGCTAGACGATAGGGATAGCAAAATCTTCATCTTTATCATCTTCATTCATTTATTGGAACGTGTAATCTTCACCATCTTTATTCATTTGGAATGTCCAATTTACATCCTCATTCATTTCTTGGAATGAAAATCATTTCTTGGTCTCTTCCTCCTCTTCGAAGTACGGTATGTTAGTGTTCATTGTTCATTGTTCATTGTAGGCATGACAACATAACCCATACTCGCAGGTACCCACCCGACTCATCCCAAATTTGACAAGGAAACCCCGCTTTGAATGGGTTTGAGTGCAGGTTTGAGTTCTCCCCGATTATAAAATATGGGGATAAGTCGTGTAATGGGGACACTATTACCCACCCCGAACTCGACCCATTTATTTTATTATGTACTTTATTATTTTAGTTTTGATAATTTAGAATATTAAATATGTGGTTAATGTTTTGATATTTTAATTTGTATTTATTATTTAAAATATTTGAAATGTATGCAAGAAATTTATTGAGATTTTTTAATTTTACTATTTGTAATATAATTTTATTTTGGAAAAATAAATATTTTTATTATAATAATTGATTTCATTAAATAGATGATGGTGGGCGGGGATACCCGAACCCAAACTAAATCCATTTGGAACAGGTTTGGAATTTAATTCTCCATCCCCAAAAGGGATTGGGACAGGGAATGGGGATTGTTTTGATATTCGGGTTTGGGTTTGGCGGAGGTAAAAATTGTCCCCGACCCACCCCATTATCACTTGCAAGACTAAGGACGAAACTTTTAAGAATTTCAAGAGTCGAAAAACTCTGGTCAAAAATCAGACTGGCAGAAAGGTCAAGAGGTTGAGAACCGATAATGGCCTTGAATTTTACAATGAGGCATTTAACAGTTTTTGTGCAGCCTTTGGTATTGCAAGGCACATAACTACTATAGGTACTCCCCAACAAAATGGTTTGGCCAAAAGGTTTAATCGAACCATTTTGGAAAAAGTTAGATGCATGTTGACGAGTGTAGGGTTAAAGAAGGTGTTTTGGGCAGAGGTTGTTTCGACAACAACATATTTAATAAACAGATATCCTTCTACTGCGTTAGATATGAAGACACCTTAAGAAGTTTGGCCGGGACATCCATCAGATCTCAACAAACTTAGAGTATTTGGCTACATAGTCTATGCTCACATTAGGCAAGACAAGGTCGAACCTAGAGCTCTAAAATGTATGTTCCTTAGATACCCTGAAGGAGTTAAAGCTTTTAGGTTGTGGTGCCTAGAGCCAGGTCACAGGAGGTGTATCACAAGTCGATATGTAGTTTTCAATGAGGCTGAGACGGATTTCAAGAAACCTGATGACATTGGTCGAAGTTCGAAGATATATGAAGAAGAGCTGGAACAGGAAGAGATTCCCGTTGAGGTAGAACATAGTGATGTTGAATTGCATGACCCAGATGAAGTCGAAGAAGAAGCAGAAGTTGTTCTCAAAATTGAGGAAACTGTCGATGACTACCTATTGGTAAGAGATAGGTCGAGAAGAGTCATCAAGCCACCTCAAAGACTTGGGTATGCAGATCTTATAGCTTATGCCTTAATCTCTGCAGGTGAGGTTCTGGATGAAGAACCTAGAAACTATAAAGAAATTATGAGAAGTAGAATTAAGACTGAATGGCTGAAGGCCATGGATGATGAGATGAAGTCTCTTCATGATAACCATACTTAGGAACTAATCAAGAAACCTGTTTGAGCGGGGTTAGTCAGTTGTAAGTGAATTTTCAAAGTTAAGGAAGAAATCAAATGAGTAACGTTGAAGAGATACAAGGAAAAATTGGTCGCAAAGGGTTTCAATCAGAAAGAAGGTGTCGACTTTAATGATGTGTTCTCTCCTGTTGTAAAGCACATGTCCATTCGAATGTTGCTTGACACGGTGACACAATTCAACCTAGAACTGGAATAAATAGATGTGAAGATTGTTTTCTTGTATGGAGATCTAGATGAAACAATCTTGATGAGGCAACCTGAAGGGTATGTAGAAAAGGGAAAGGAAGATTATGTGTGCAAGTTGAATAGATCTTTATATGGTCTGAAAAAATATCCTCAAAAGTGGAATAGTAGATTCGACAAGTTCATGGCACACATAGGTTTCATTAGAAATTAGTTCAACCAATGTGTTTACATCAGATTTCAACATGAAAATTCATTTTTTTATTTTTTTTTTGCTTTATGTGGATGATATTCTCATAGCAAGCAACAATGTCAAGGATGTAATGAAAGTGAAGGATGAAATCAATAAGGAGTTCAATATGAAGGATCTGGGAGCAGTATTCAGGATTCTTGGGATTGACATCGAGAGAGATAGAAAGCAGTCGAGATTATACTTATCTCAAGAGGCATACCTGAATAAGATTCTCGACAAGTTTGGTATGTCGGATTCAAAGCCTATTCTAACTCCGACAAACCCTCAATTCAAGTTTAGTACAAATCAGTGTCCCAGTACTGAGGTCGAAAGAGCTTATATGAATAGCATGCCATATGTTAACATAGTAGGTTATTTGATGGATGTTATGGTTTGTACTAGACCCAACATAACATATGCATTAAGTCTTGTAAGCAAGTACATGGAGAATCCTGGAAAGCCTCACTGGTAAGTATTGAAGTGGATTCTAAGGTACATAAATGGGTCTCTAAACAAAGTCCTGATTTATGGCGGAGCATGTGGTGAAAATAGTAAAGCAGAAATCGCAGGGTATGTCGACTCTGATTATGCAGGTTGTATGGATTCCAGAAAATCTATTTCTTGATATGTGTTCACTATGTTTGGCACACCTGTCAGTTGGAAAGCAACACTTCAGAAGGTTGTTTCCTTATCTACCATTGAAGGTGAATATATCGCCCTTATTGAAGTTGTGAAAGAAGCATTGTAGCTTGAAGGTTTGCTAAGGAGTTGAAACTTCAAGGTCGAGTTATCACTGTTAAATGTGATATTCAAAGTATTATACACCTGTCGAAGAATTCATCCTATCATGAGAGAGCCAAGCACATCGATGTGAGGTTGCATTTCGTCAAAGGGGTAATCGAGCGTGGAGAAGTCCAAGTGCTGAAGGTTTCGACATATCACAATGTTGCTGCTATGATCACCAAGAAATTACCAAGTTACAAGTTCTTCCACTGTATGCAGTTGATAAAGCTGCATGAAGAAAGCTAGTTTGTTCCCTTGATGTTATAGAGTTTGTTCCAAGGTGGAGATTTTTGAGATATTGGATCGAACTCTAGTATGGTGGAAGGGTAGCTTCTTGGTTCGACAAATCAAAAGAATCTTAGCATGTCGTCGAAGTCTGTTCACATGATGTAGTCGTAGTATGCTAGGAGTGTTAGCATGTTGAATTGGGCCTTGGTTGTAAGCCTAATTATTTAAGTTAGCTTGTTCCCTGAGTTAACTTGTGTGATGTGCCTATGTGTAAAAGCCCATTAGGTTAGTATGTTAGTTTTCTTATAAATAGCATACTAGTATCTCATCTTTGGGGTGTGGTTCAAATCCTAATTAGGGTGAGAGAGGTTATTTTCTATTCTGTAACACTTGTAATCTTGTTTCAAATAAAAAGTAAAGAATAGCAATTTATAACCAATTTCATTGTTTTCTTCCTATTTCCCTCTTTTCTACCCTTGTGGGTTTTATGCTGATCAAGAAACCGATTATAGTTTGTTATTCCGGTATTGTTTTTCATAACAAGTTTAATTGTAATAGGCCTTCTATCAAACTGCATAATGCTATGCACAATGTTATACTTACTTTACTGTCAGATTTTTTGAACGAATGCACGATGTGTATGTGTTGCTACAAATTACAAGTTACTTTGATACAATATCAAGCTTGTTATATTAACAGTCAAATTAAAAATTACAAGCTTATAATGGTTGCAACAAACTTATTATCAATTCTTATATATTTAATGTCATAGATTACAATTTAACTGCAACAGATCAAATTGCATGATGTATAATGTTATACTAACAATCATAGTTTTGTAACATAACTATCAACTTTTATTCATTTAAAATCAAGTTACATTACACAACAATTTTCAGCGTTCATCAAATTATATTATTACATCCAGTTCTATTGTCACATGCACCTAAAAATAGAACAAAATAAACTCATTAGCAAATAACTACTATTATGAGAAATTTCATTTTCTTCCTTAGGCTCTCAACCTTTTTTTCATCTCTTCAATCTCTTTTAACCACAACTGAGTCCCAAATTATTTTCCAAATTCTTTCCCGAAATCCTTGCCAAATTTCCTTAAATACTTTATCATCATGTCACTCCTATTGCATCCATCATCATCTTTTGGAGTTTTTTTTTCTTTCGGTTACACTAAAATACTCATCATCCCAGTTAAACAACTCATAGTCTTCCTGTTTCTGCACAAAGAAGTCAATATTACAGATAAGAGAAGATAACATTGTAGAAAACATAGTGATGAAAAAAGGAAATAATTAGATAGCTAACCCCCCGGTACTTGCACTTCCAATATTTTCTCTATGGGTGTGCACTAGACTTTGAAACTAACAACTTTATAGAAAGATCATGTCCATATTTAGGAGCGATTATTCCATTTGAACGCGTGCTTGAGTTCAAGTTTGCTTCCATTTTCATGAAAGAGCGAATGAAGGAGGAGAGTTTCCCAAATATGAACACGAAGATAGAATAAAGATAAGAAGTTTCAAAAACTCCAATGAAAGAAAGAGGAGATGAACGAAGGGTCCAGGTATAAATTGAAGGTTAAGGAGAGAAATTAGGGTTTAGATTAGGTATTCTCAATAATCAGATGAAGTTACATTGGGGTAATTTCATTAATTGAAAAGAGTTACAATTTAACCATGAGTAAATGCGACATGGATTTCATTTTAATTGAAAAATGATTTTTAAAAATTACAACATGAACATGTCACGTCAAAGATTCTATTGACTTAGTTTAACGAATGACCAAAAGAAGGAAATCTTGAAAAGTTACGGATGGAATCCAAACTTTTTTTACATGGGTTTTTTTAAAGATCGCCTATATATAAGGGGTAAAAATACCTATTAACCCTCCAAATTATTAGAATTAGAATTTGGTATAACTCATCCCTATAAGACTAACTTGTAAGGTGAGGGGTGTCACTCTATATAATCTCTTTATAGACTTTATGTTTAACCAATGTTGAACTTAAGATTTTCTCAATATACCCCTCATACAACTCATTATTAGGCTCAATGCGTTGATATAAATGGTGGATGAATCATGGTTTGATCGATCGAATCTGTTAGCATATTAGAATTAGAATTTTGTCTAACACATTCTTACAAAATTGACTTGTAAGTAGAGGAACATCACTCTATTTGAATTCTTTAGAGGCTCTATGTCTAACTATCTTGGGATTTAAAATTTTCTCTAAGCAAATTGACTCGAATCATATGTAATTTTAGTTTTAGATCAACGAATTTATTTTACTCAAAATTAATTTAAACTGCATTGCAAACACTAATATTATGACATTGTTTGGTAAAAATAGCTTATAGGTGATAAGATAGTTGGTAACTTATAATGGATGACTGATAGTTGATAGCCTATGGGTCTGTTTGTTTCGGCTTTTATAAAAAAATGATTTTTATAGTATAACATATTTTTGTTTAAAAAATATTACAAAGATTTTTTTAATCAAAGCTTCAAATGAAATGAAAAATTGGTTTGAATATGTATTCTTAAAATGTATATTTTAGATATTTCATCAACTTTTATAACTTTCTTTATATCAAAATTTTAAAAATCACTTACCTTAAAGTTATTTCAAATAGTTTTTCATATAATCATTTTTAAGATACAACTTTTTGAAAAAAAAATTTGCAATTTCGATTATAGTTTGATCTTCAGTAATGTATGTTTATGTTATAAGATGTCAAATTTAGTTTTTCAATTTATAAAAAAATAAATTTTAAAAACTTTTAATATTTTGAAAAACTTCTTTATAAAAATCAGTTTTAAAAATAAAATAAAAATGAATATAATTTTTTAAGATAAAATAAACTAGCCCATATAGCTAATGATTGGTAGTTGATAGACGAAGACCGATAGTTGATAAGTTAATTTATTTTTTATAAGCAAGGATTAGATTAAAAGAGCACTAGGGGTACTCTAACCCGATTACAACATCCGGTATACACCGGAAGAGAATGATATATTAAAAATCAATTAAAACTTAAATAAGGAAATGCAAAGGGTCGATGCAAAAATCATAAAAGTTACAATTGGGTTTACTAATGTCTCCTATCGAAGACCACCTCCAAAGCAAAACTTTGATGTTCCATAAGAGACCGAGACACTACATTTATCATCATTGAATTGAATGTTGTTTCTCATATTCCAAATGCTCCAACAAATTGCTAACCAAACACAACCTTCATTTCCATGTTTGATCTTTTTCCTGCTAAAGAAATTCTTCCACTACTGAAAGTGATTAAAGGAATCAAGGGACCTTTGCTGATCCTTTTTACCAATCCAAGTTCCGATACCCCTCCACACTCTTCTTGCGACTGAACAGTTGAAGAAAAAATGGTGCAAAGATTCGCCTTCTTCCAAACATAGGTTGCAAACAGCTTTAGAAGGAGAAATGATACCTCTTGAAACTAACAAATCTTTCGTCGGAAGTCTATCAAGAAAAAGACGTCAACCGAAGGTTTTGACTTGAAATGGAACCGAATATTTCCACAACTTTTGGTACACTAAATGATTACCAAAAGAATAGTTAGAAGCAGAAAAAAGAGAGCAAAGAATAGAGTAACCTGACTTTGTCGTATAGCCGACATCGACATCAAGCTTCCACTCAAGTCTATCTGATACAGCCGCATTTGGAATCAAGTTTTCGATAAAATTACGGAGTGAAACAATACCCAACACGACAGATTGATCGCAGCCAGGACTAATACCAAAGTCCCCCCACCTCCATCCCTCCAAACACGAAAATCCCATTTCTTCAACTGTTGCGGTTTTCAAAGAACTTTTCCAAAAAAGAATCGGAAATTTTTCTGCCAAACAAGTATCCCCGATCCACACTCCAGCCCAAAATAAAGTTGTTTTACCATCTCCCAAATGAAAACAGCAATTACGTTGCATCACCTTCTCATTCCGACGATTTTCCAAATTAATGATATCCTTCCACCAAATGGAACTAGAAGAATTAGCAAGAATTTTTGTATTCTGACTATCAAAGAAGTGTATATCTCCATACCTCGCTTTTATGATTTTGAAACAAAAAGAATCCGAATACTGTTGAAGCCTCCATCTCCACTTGAAAAGTAAAGATATGTTAAATTCTTCCACTCTCTTAAAGCCAAGCCCACCTTTCTCTTTAGGTAAGCACAGATGTTCCCACGACACCCAATGAACTTTTCTCTTATCACCTCCACCTCCCCAAAGAAATTGGTTTTGCATCTTGGTCATAGTCCTACATATCGACTTCGGAGCCCTGTAAAAAGATAATAGAAACACGGGAAAGGTACTCCAAACCGACTTAAGTAGAGTTACTCTACCTCCGAAACCGAGAGACCTGTTTTTTAACCCAAACAATCGCGCTTCCAATTTACGTATCAAGAACTTCCAAGAAGAAATACGTCTCGGATTCATGCCAATAGGAATGACAAGGAAAAGTGAAATTTCTGTCTTCTAACCTGCAAGATAAAAAGTTAGCAGCAGCTTCTAAAAAGTGAGAATTGAGGTTAACTCCAATGATTCTGCTCTTCGTAAACTTCACTCCTAAACCCGAGATAACCTCAAAACCGCGAAGGATAGATTTCAAGGCCCACATGTGTCTCCAATTTCCATCCCCTACCAGTAAAGTGTCGTCTGTGAACTGCAGAATGTCCACTACAATGTTTTCCTTGACAGTCAAACCAGAGAATTCACCCAAATACCTCGAGTTCGAAACCAATCTAGCTAGAGCTTCAACCACTATTACAAACAAGAAGGGGGAGAGAGGATCCCCTTGTCTGAGGCCCCTGCCAACTTTAAATTCCTTCGTCGGACTGCCATTGATTAATACAGACAAATAACTCGTAAAAACCGTTGATTCCATCCATTTCATCCAAATAGCTCCAAACCCCATTCTAGACATCATATACCTTAAAAAATTCCAGCTGACCTTGTCGTAAGCTTTTTCAAAATCAACCTTGAAAAACAAACATTGTTTGTGTTCTTTGACAGCAAAATCTAAAGTTTCGTTTGCGACCAAAACACCGTCGAGTAGTTGCCTTCCCGGAACAAAAGTTGTTTGGCTAGAGGAGATAATTGAGCCAAGAACTTTCTTAATCCTGGCTGCCAACAACTTCGCGATAGCTTTATAAATACACCCTACGAGGCAAATAGGCCGAAAATCGCCAAGACAAGACGAGTTCTCCTTCTTAGGAACCCAAATCAAAAATGCAGAATCGAAAAACTTTGGAAGCAAGGCAGAATCATGAAAATCCTTGAAACATCGAATAACATCTTCTTTGACCCGTCGGGACCCGAGCTTTTTTAACCTTCGCAACCCTAGATTGCCTCCTTGATTTCAACTTCTATAAAATCACCTTCTAACCAATGACAATCAGCTTCAGACATCCTTCTGACTGGAACTTCATTTGGTAAAGGCCGTTGAAAATCCGGTTCAGCAAAAGACTCTGAAAAAAAATCTGTGAACCTCATCTTTAATCTCCTCTACACCTTCTACCTTCCCTTTATCTGTTTGAATCGAACAGATAAAATTTCTGCGTCTCCTTTCTTTCATGATTCCGTGAAAAAATATGGTGTTGGAATCCCCTTCACAGTCCCATTTGAGCCGCGATTTTTGTAATAGCATGTTTTCTTTATGTTTCAAGTTCCTCCAAAAAGAAGAGATAGCAGAACTCCTCTTCCTTATAATATATTCCAACTGAGACTCGTCGCAAACAGCCAAAGATTCATCAGCTTTGTTAACTATCCTGCAATCTTCCTCAATCTCTAAATCAATTCTACCAAAAACTTCAAGGTTCCACCTTCTAAGACTAACTATTAAAATTCTAAGTTTTTCCTTCAACACATAGTCACTTCTGCCTTAGACCTTAATCTTCCTCCACTCCTTTTCCACAAATGGAAGAAACATATGATCATTAAACCAACAATTATTAGTTATGAACGGCTTTGGCCCCCAATCCTCTTTGTTGATAATGAGCCATATCAGACAGTGATCCGAACTATCTCTTTTACCAGTTAATTGACCAACAACACCCCACAAGTTAATCAGTTTATTAGAGAGCAAAAAAAGGTCTAGTCTACTCATTGCTAAACCATCACCACTATACCAACTGAAGATATTACCTCTCACCAGAACATCAATCAAATTAGAGGCAATGATGAAATCCGCAAATTCAATCATCTCAGAAGATCTGCTACCCTCATTCTTTCCCTTCCTTTCATCTTTATTCACGACTGAGTTAAAATCTCCCCCGAAACACCACTCGCATCCGAATATCTATTTTTAAGATCCAACATATTTTTCCATAAAACTCTTCTATTAGCTATTAAACAAGGAGAATAAATGTTCACCACATAAATAGTCAAACCATTCCAAATTAATTTGATTCCTAAGTACCCTGTCCCTTTGAAACTGCATAAGACATCAAAACACCCTTCCTTCCAAATTGTGATTAAGCCTCCTGACTTTCCAATAGAATCAGAGCAAGACCAGCCCACATTAGAATTGTTCCATAGACTTTTCACTACTCCATCTTCTAATCCAGACATCTTGGTGTCTTGAATCAGAAATATATCTGCCTTGCCGTCCTGGATAATCTTACAAATTCTTTTTCTTTTCAACTTTTTACAACACCCTCTGACATTCAACGTGCCAATAATCATTGATACGAAGAAGTTTACACCTTCTTTCCCTGAATCCTCTCTAAATCTATTCTCTCCATTTCTTCAATTTTCTTTTTGTAATCTCTGTCTTTACCTTTTGCATTGATCCCCAATTTGGCTATGGAATTCCACACCTTCTTACCCACATTAGAATCTATGTTCTCCCAAAACCTGTTGTTACAATGAACCAGATCTCATTTTGTTATAGAATTACAACACATGATCGCCCCTGCAAAGAAACTGTCTTCCCTCTTAGAATCCACCTGGTTATCGCGAGACTGAGTAATACGTTGAGTATTATCCAATAAAGGTGAGTGAGAGGAATGGACAGGCCCAACCGTAAAAGAAGAAATATCACCTGGTTTGAGAACTTTCACTAACCTCTTCTTGGGCCTTTTATTTTTTAGAGAAAGAGGCCCACCAATGTCATAAATGCTTCTCAATTTTCTTACCCACCATAACTTTATTTTTACTTTTACCTCCTATATTCTTTTCCTTAGTTGGTTTAACCAAAGAACAAGAAACTTTCAAATCAGAAGAGTCAGAAGATAAAGGAATAACTTTTGGGCTGCCTCTTGCTATCTTCCTAGTAAAACTAGCTTCCTTGAACACTCCAACAGCTTTATCAAAAATCCCATTTGAAAAGTCATTTTCTGGACCTTTCACAGAGCTAGCCCCTACTCTATTACCTACATCATTACCTGAAGCATTGACCTGCAATTCTCCTTCTTCTCCCAAATGTTTAGTTCCCCTCTCCTTGTTAGACTGAGAATCAAAACAGGATTTTTCAACCTCCTCATCTTCAAACTCTTCATGTTCAGAATTACTCCAATAGTTACCCGTATCAGAAGATGATGAGTCTACTTTTGATTAGAGCACTTTAGATGGTGGCAACAAACGTAATGGGCCGTAAAAGTCTTCAACAAGTTTTAAGCGAAAACAAACTTCATCCACCTTAACCCTGATGAATTTATCCATAACAACGTCACATTTGATTCTAATCATAATCCTTGCTATGTCCCTATTAGGCCCCTTCAAAGTGTTATCATCTGAGCAAATATAGGTTCCCACCGAGTTAGCAACTTTCTCAAAAAAATCTAGGTTCCAGGTGTGACATGGAACACCATACATTCTAACCCAAGTAACTTTGTCATTATCAACATCCATCTCTTTCCATTCCCTAATATCTGTGAACCACTGTTTCCACCAATCTCTTCCTTCCACTATTAGATCTTTAATTGCTCCCTCCTCTAAATCTTCCAACAGACACAAATTGGCACCAAGAGGTGACACTTTAATGAAAAAATAACCTTCAGTCTCAAAGTATGATTGAATACTATAGGACATATCTGGATGAATCACTACCCCTACATATGCGAGCTTCAATCTATCCAAATCTTCCTTTTTAGAATGGTATGTCAAGTTCTGATCAGGATTGTTCACCACATCTAAATGTGAAGGATTATTCTTCAGCACTTGAGCAAAAGTTCTTTCTCCGACCTTGTTATTGAATCTTTGTTTCCCAATGTTGTCTTTACCGGACAAGCTTTCAAAATTTCTCTAAACCCCACCTCCGTCTCTAACCTTCTTACCATTTCTAACATGTCTTTCGAATCGCAGCATGTTGGCATGAATCTTCTTGCAATCAATAATGACATTACCAAGTTTCACAGCTAATAACCTCAAGTCTTGCCATCAATATGTAAACAATATGTGTTGAATACATTTTGATGTTGTGTATATATATATATATATTATATGAGAAAAAAGAATATACACCGACAGTGTAAAATATTACACTGTCATCCAATGACAGACGTGTATTCCACCACATCACATTTTTATTTTTAAAATACTGATATGGTTTGCCACTTTAAAATAATATAATTAGATGTTTGTGTAATATTTTTTTATACCATTAGTGTACTACCTTTAAAATATATATATATATATATATATATATATATATATATATATATATATATATATATATATATATATAACATCAAAATGTATTCAACACATATATGTAAATTTTTGTAAGAGCGTGCAACAATATACAGCGAGATTGAAATCGGCGGGTGAAGAGAGTAAGAAGGGTAAAATGAAAACGAGGGGAAAAAATGCATTAAAAATTCTATAATTCTTTTATATTTAAAATTTAACTTTTTTTATTTATGTATTTAAAATATATTTGTTTTATTTTAAATTATAATAAATTGTAAAGAGTAAAAAATTATTCAAATAATAAAGATAAAAATAGAAGAAAATTTTGAAAAATTAAAAGTTATAATTAAAAAAAATTATTTTAAATAGCTTTTGAAAAAAAAAATCATAAACTAATAAAAAGTTATAAAGTATAAATTATTTCAGCTTTTAAAAAAAATTATTTTTATTGTGTAACATATTTTTGTTTAAAAAAACATTATAAAGAATTTTTAAATCAAAGCTTCAAATGAAATAAAAAATTGGTTTGAATAGTTATTCTTAAAATGTGTATTTTAAATAGTTATTCTTTTGTATAAAATTTAAATTTTTTTATTTATGTATTTATAGTATATTTATTTTGTTTTAAATTGTAATAAATTGTAAAGAGTAAAAAAAAGATTTTATAAAATAGAAGAAAAAATTGACAAATTAAAATTTATAATTTAAAATATTATTTTAAATAGCTTTTGAGAAAAAGTCATAAACTATTAAAAAATTATAAAGTATAAATTAAAAAATAATTATAAATAAAGTTCTTTTTATTGTTATGTGTTGAAAAATTAAAAGACAAAAAATAAAAGTTTTTTTCATCTTACCAAACAGATTATATATTAATGATGTTGATAATTATAGTTGCTGAATTTTGTTAAAAGTTTGTTTTATTAACTAAGTTCTCATCATAGATATTTAAAAATAATATTTTTCACCCTCTCCAAAAAAAGTTGGAAAATATTATTCCATCTTAAAACTGTAGAAACAGGAACTCTGATGTAAGTTGGATCGCTGAGTAGAACCTTAATTTGAAGCAGGTATAAACAAGTTTGCTATTGATTTGGCTCCATTTATATTTTATGATTATTATCGACAAAATCACTCAAAAAGTCTTTAAATTAATTTAAAGTTTTGAATTCGTGTCGTTTATCTTCTTTTCTTAAGTTGATCTTTTTTCGGTCAAAAGAAAAAGTTGATCTTATAGTTCAGACGATAAAATATCAGTTGATATTTTAATATTAAAAGGTTAACACAATTCAACTTTTGTCTAAAATTAATTCCTTAAATATTGAAAAGTTAACAATGAAACTATGAAAGTATGAGAAAAATGATTAAGACGACAATTGTACTCCCATTTTTATATCTGCAACTTCAGGATAAAAGACTCAAAAATTGTGAGTTTGGATTTAGATTTTTAAATAATATTAAGGAATTTCTGAAATAATTTTTTTCATGGATAGCAATAGTTTTGTCCATGACCCATTTTGACTGCACGTGTTTTTTCCTGGGTTTTTTTTTTTTTGAGTTTACATGTCTAAAGGGGATAAAAAATATTTTAAAATAATATAGAAGAATTGATTTTGTTTATTGATTAAAATGAGAACAAAATTATAATTTAGTTTTTATTTTTTTAATAAGCAATGGAGTTAAAGTTAGCACAAGGGGTGCTAAAACCCGATTACACCAAACTGAAAAGTTATTTCCATTTAAGACAATCAACAGGGGCACAAAATCAATCATGAAGCTGACCCTTAACTAAACTAGAACTAAACCACTTCCAATAAAGAAACTTGATAGCATATAACGTATCTGCTACCGACACCAACTTCTCTTTAAATATCAAACTGTTTCTACTTAACCAAATACACCAGACAGCAGCTATCCAAATGACTACTCCATAAGCGTTACCTATCTCTTTCCTAACTGCCTTAATAAAAGATAAGAACGAATCCGTACAAGAGAACTGCTCTGAAGAAAGAATACCTGTCAACTTGCGACTCCCCTCCAAACAGCTTCCGAAAACTCACATAACAAGAAAATGTGTGAAATTGTTTCCTCCAACGAATTACAAATCGAGCATAAGACTCCTGATTGGCCTAAGCATATTTCCTCCTTTCCAATTGCACTTTCGACGCAATTCTGTCCCTAAACAGCACCAGAAAAAAATATGAACTTTCGATGGAACCTTAATCTCCCATATGTATTTGAGAGCAGTCTGCATAATTCCATCATCTTCATTCCTAAACTCATCTGCATTTACAAAAAAATCAGCAATGTATTTATAACACTCAGCCACTGTGAAAGAAAGCGAACCTCCGTAATTCCACGAGACGACATCATACTCGTCCTTTGAAGGAGACAGCGACGCAAGAACGGATTGCAATTCTACTAACTCTCTTTCTGTAACAGAATTACCTGTAACAGGATGTATGTCCACCCTCTAATGCCAAATATTTTCTCTCCACCAACCTGCAGAAAAAATGGAAGAAGAAGGAGACTTCGAGAACGAAAACACATTCGAAAATAACTCCTTTAAAGAACAGTCCGCCAACCAATTACTATGCCAGAAGGAGAGATCAACTTCGTTCCCAAGAGTGCACGTAAGATTCTTAAAAAACAAAGTTGAACTCAAATTGTCTTTAGCATATCTAAACTTCGGCAACTTGTGCCAAATCACCTATTTTTCTTGCAAAATTCTCCATTTCCATTTCAACAAAAGAGATTTATTGAAGCAAACCAAGTCCTTGACCCCAAGACCACCTCTATCTTTAGATGAACACACCACCTTCCAATCCACCCAATGAATCGACATCTTCTCCGAACAGCCTCCCCATAAGAATTGACTTTAAATATTTTGAATGACCTTAAAAACCGACTTCGGCACTTTATAAAAAGATAGTGAATAAAGAAGCAGCGCATTTAAAACAGAGTTAATTAAAATGACCCGACCGCATTGTCATATTTTGTAACATGATTTTATTTACATTTTAATCATAATAGAGGAAAAATAATAAATGATAATATGAAACAATAAACAATTAAGTGTACTATAAGAGAAATATAATGTATTTAAAAACAATAAAGAAGACAATTGGAAGGAGTATTTAATTACAAAGTCATCAAAATGTGTGAAACTTTATTTTGATATTGGGTTTTGAATATTTCATACGTATTTTTTAATAAATCCTGCTTATTAAAAAATTGTTGATTGAATAGAAAAAGCAAAATATCTTGGACTAATTTTCTTTTCTTTTAACTCATAATTATGATAAATGACCTCCAAAGAATAGCTAGAAGACATACTTGTGTGGATAGAAGCCCATAACTACCTATCAAAGGAGTATCAAACTCTCTAGTGGGCAAAGCTTATTTGGCAGAATTTTATCCCTCCTTCCTTGTCTATTACGGTCTCGTGGCTCTTTCATGGCAAAATACCATGTGATGATAAGTTAAGGAAAAGGGTCTGGTTTGATCTTTGTAATAAGGAAGTCAAAAACAACTTCACATATATTTTGAGTGTTGTTTTGTAGTTAGCATTTGGAAAGATATCATTAGAAAGTTGGGCATATTAGTTATTGTTGAGAATAACAAGTGTGAGTTAGAAATTTTGAGAAACAAAGTGTGTGAAAAAGTGTTGACATAAAGATTAATAGTTTCAAAGATTTTGAGGTCATTACTTTCAAAGTTTGATCATGTGATAGTAGCCATGGAAGAATCGAAGGATTTGTCAAGTATGACAAAAGAAGAACTTAAAGGAACGCTTGAATCTCATGAACAAAGATAAACTGAAAGGTTTGCAAGCAAGACAAAGAGTGATGTGGCTTTGCAGCACAGTTGGCTAAAGATAAGAAAGGCTCCAATGAATGTAAATGATCCATCATGTTGACCCCCGAGGACTGATGTTCCAATAGTGGTATCAGAGCCCTGGTTGACTCGATAGGAGAGCGGAAGTGGATCCCAATGTGGATCAAGACTAATGATGTGGGTGACTCACACTTGTGGGGGAGGTTGTTGGGTTTCAAGTGTGAAAGTGTAAAGTCTCACATCAACTAGGAATGGAGGAAATGTTAGGTTTATAAGAGAGGTGATCCATGCCCATTGTCTTAAGGTTGTTGGTGGATATATGGTGTTAAAGTCTCTTGAAACCATGAATGTTTATCCCATTAACACTTTCGGACCTTGCTCCCCGGACTTCCCCAACAATGGTATCATAAGTCTTTGGTTCGAGTGAGAGAACCCACACACCTATCACCTTAAGATTTTGAATGAATATGTGGTGTCTATCTCACAAGGTGTGTTGCTCCTAGAAAAAAGCCCCAACCAATATAAATGTTCCCTCGTGTTGACCCCGATAATTGATGTTTAGTTGTTCCATTGGCAATCACACACCTAATGACCATGATTAATCTAATATGGCACTCTAAATTCAAAGATACGATTATTTCATTAGCTTTGCCTCATACGATTCACCCAATTTGGATAGCTAGATATGTGAGAATGTTTAATCATAAATAAACAGACATAAAAGCCACCTGTCGCAACGCAAAAAACAACCGGCGGGAAAACAGAGTCGCCACCGAACGTTATTTATCCCGATGGGGGAAGGAAAACGATCGAAGAAACCTCAAAAAGGGAAAAGAACATGGTCTCATAACTAAATCCTGGGTTCGGGAGTCGATTACGCGAGAGGAAGGTATTAGCACCCCCTTGCGTCCGTTGTACTCAATGGGATCCATGCTTGTTGTTTTAATCAAAGGGTGTGTTTATCTAAATCCTACTTGCTAACAGAAAAGAAAAGAAAAAAACAAAAGGAGACTCGATAGGATTTTGCCGTCCTATGCCTACATATTCCCTCATGCAATGGGAAAGTCATAGTCAACGTAGTTTGGAGGACTACAAATGGAACGGGGGAAGGTTGCTCGCCAAGACTCGTCGTCTTATGCCTACGTATCCTCAATCGGACGAGAATGAGGAAATCATAGCGTTCGTAGTTCGGCCTACGAATTGTTAAGTGTCTTTTATGAGCGACGTCATGTTCGTGTTCCAGCAGTTAGGGTCGATGCCTGTTTGCCGTAAAACTGAAATAACATGCCCTTTTTGAAAAGGTTTGACATACAATCCCGAAGGAAAAAATGATTTGCAATTCGTTTGTGAGTTTTACAAAAGTGAATTGAATTTATTTGAAATTCGTATTGCACTAAAGTCTATGACATAGGATTGAATGCTTCGTAAGATCGACCCAAGACAGGACGTATACAAAGCACTCTAGACAAGGTAAGGAGAGACTCCCGCTTATCACTTCCCATGTACTTAAGGCTTGTGGCGCACAATATTCATCGTATTTTTATTAAGTGTTTTGATTTTGCTTTGAGAGAGATAAGAGAGAGACGCACGGAAGGTCTAAAGGGAAACTCGGTCCTACATGTTATCATGCAATAATGGCCCTAAGGTTGAGGATTAGAAGGGAACCTCTATCCTAATGTTAGCATGAAAAAGGTGGACCTAAGGTTAGGGTTGAAAGGGACCTAACCTAATGTTATCATACAAAGAATCAGAACCTAAAGTCTATCCTACTCCAATCTTAATAAAAAATTAAGTTGGAATAGGATGCCCTAAGGGAACATGCAAAGGCAAACCAAAATCAAGAAAATAAGCCAAAAATAGCAGCTACAATAGCGCTTCAGTTCAGGACAACAGTAAATTCCAGCAACCAAGCAAACCAACTTTTAACAGCATACATTTTCAGGGCAGAGCAGGTGTGAATGCAGCAAAACAGAATGAGTGCATTTAACAGCATGTAATTCCAGAACAGAGTAGGTGTGGATGCATAGGCAGCATGTATGCATTCAACAATGAAGCAATTAACTATGAGCATGAACATGCATCAAGAATTCAACAATCAACAGTATGTGAACATGCATCAATAATCAAACATCTCAGATGTGCAACACCAACAACAAGCAAGTATTAACATGTTATTAATTAAACATCATAAGCAAAGATCAAGAATGCAAGCAATGATCATGTTATCAATTAGGCAAAGTATATGAACATGCAAGCAGTCATGATGAACATGTATCAAGTAAGAGTCACTGATGAACATGTAACAACAATTAAGCACAAGCAAGCTTCAAAAACCATTGCACACTTAAGCATTCAACAACACAACATGGACATTCATCAACGATTACTCATCTCAAACAAAAACGCATTTGTGAAACCAAAAGAAAACATGAGCATGTATCATGAATCAAGCATAATAAGCATCAAGAACAAGCAAACAAGTATTCATAAACCAATTACATGAAGGATGCATCAAGAATGCAAAGCAATTAGTCATGAACATGCATCATGAAAATCAATGCATTGCGTGTCGAAGAATCTCATACATGCTGCAAAATGGAGTGAAATAGCATAAGAAAATTCCACAAATATATGTCATACAAAGCCATGAGGTTTAGAAGTGGAACGGAATCAAAACACACTAGAAAATGCACAAAAATCATATTCTGCAATTGTGTTAATCGATTAACCATTTGCTAGGCAAAACTGGTTAATCGATTAACCCTTTGAAAATCAGCAAAAATCACAAAAAAAGACAGACTGGTTAATCGATTAACCATATTTCCCTAGAAAATGGTTAATCGATTAACACTGCACCAGTAGCAGAAAATCAACAATTCAAAAGCACTTTTAGCAGCAAATCAGTTCTCCAATCATCCACATGTTATGGCATGCAATTGTACACGAGAATTACATCAAAGAGCAACAATCAAACACCAATTGAATCCATCAAACATCAAAATCAACAATTAAATCAATCCATGGATCAATTCACATAAAAAAAATGGATATACATTGCAAAAGTTATAAATAAGCTAGAATAAGCTTGGATCAATTCGCTTTGGTAAGTGTTGCAAACAAAATTTGACAGATCAAGCATAGAAAATACAATATCCAATGAATTCCTAGCAAGAAACTTGAAGAACAATGCAATGTGATGAATTTGCTTCAAAGTTGCTTCAAGAAAGTGTTTCCAAATTTTAGATCTAGATCCAAATCACCTTCTACTGCAGAATTTGTGTTTATGAGAGGAAGTAATGAAGGTTTAGCTCTAGAATTCACAAGCTCCAATGAAGAATTTGAGAATTCCAATGGAAGAGCTCTAGTGAAGGTTGAAGATGGAGATGGAGAGTGTAAAAGTGAGAGAGAATTGAGAGAATTGGAATGTGAAGCGTAGAAAAATCAGAAAAATAAGTGAAGTTGTGTGAGGTTTGAAGCAAATTTACTTCAATAAGCTCTAGGTTTAGAATGAAAATGTGGTTTGGAATGTGGGTTTGAATGAGGATTAGTATTAGGAATGGAATTAGGAATGGAATTGTTTGAATTTTTGGAGGTAAGATGAAATTAATTTGAAACGAACTGAAATTTGGAAGCATTCTAGATCCTTCTACTAATGCAAATGTGAAAACAAGTTATTAAAATGAATTGAAAATGTTACAGTGCTGAAAACTGAACATTCTAGGCAAAATTTCCTCATGTTAATCGATTAACCATTTTCTAGGAAAAATGTGTTAATCGATTAACACATCAAAAATTTTGAATTTTGGGCGCCAAAATGAGGGAAACTTGGGGGAATAAACTGTTGCCGCCATAATTTTTTATCTATACATCTTTTGAAGTTGCTTCCTTCTACAAACTTGTAGTAAGTGATGTCCTCTTTAATTTGATTACAATTTTTCCTCATTTGGATTAAAGATGAGGAAGTTATGAATCTTGCAAAACTCTTCCACACTAAAAAAAAATTCACAAAACCCTAATTTAGCAGCTTCTCCTAATTTTATGATTTCTCCTGATTCCTCTTGGGAAAACCTCATAATACCATAGATGATGACTTGTAATGCCCAAATATGACCCAAGAACTTGAGAGTTGACTTTGATAGGGCATCAGTTGACTTTTTGACCAGATGAATTTAATTCCTCCTTTATCCACTTCCGAAACTCTTTAAATGACTTGTGACGAACCATAAGGCATATGTAGAACCCTTGAGATGTACATTAAACCATGGAACCTTATCTTGCTCAAGAAAGCAGTCATAAGTAGCCTTTGCACATAAACCTAGCTCAAAGCCACTAGGAATTTGATCAGATGGATCTCTTGATACCAATGAAACCTCAATCCTCAGATGATTGGATGGACTTGTTGAGATACTTTAGCGAGTATGAATACATATGTAACTTGAGAACTACCTGATGTTGAAACTATCTCCTTGCTTGTTGCTTTGAGAACCATCTCCTCCTCTTGAAGAAATTCAAGAAACCTTGATCCCATATCCAGAACCAATGCTATGCACCCATGAAGATGCAAATGAAATGAAGCATAAGCAAAAAAAGTTAAGAAAATGAGGGCAAATTTTGGGGAGTTACAGTTGCCCCTATTCAATCCACTTGGATCTGAAGGGATGATAGCAACGGCTTTCAGACAATCAAGGTAAAATGGGATTGAATACAAAACAAACCATAAAATTTTCACACTGTGGGGAGAGAAAATGTAATTGGACAATGTGTCAGCCACATGGGGACTTTAAAAAGGAATGTCGATCGAAGGCGGATTCACATCAATTTACAAAGGTTTGTCGGCCGAAGGCGGACTCACAACCAAGGATGCCAACCAAATGTGGACTTTGAAAGAAAGTCGGCCGAAGGTGGACTCACATCAATTTAAAAAGGTTTGTCGGCCGAAGGTGGACTCACAACCAAGGGTGTCAACCGAAGGTGGACTTTGAAAGAATGTTGTCCGAAGGCGGACTCACATCAATTTACAAAGTTTTGTCGGTCGAAGGCAAACTCACAACCAATGATGCCAACCAAAGGTGGACTTTGAAAGAATTTCGGCCGAAGGCGGACTCGCATCAATTTACAAAGGTTTGCCGGCCAAAGGAGGACTCATAACCAAGGGTGCCAACCGAAGGTGGACTTTGAAAGAATTTCGGCCGAAGACGGACTCACGTCAATTTACAAAGGTTTGCCGGCCGAAGGCGGACTCACAACCAGGGGTGCGAACCGAAGGTGGACTTTGAAAGAATGCCGGCCGAAGGCAGACTCACATCAATTTAACAAAGGTTTGTCGGCCAAAGGCGAACTCACAACCAAGGGTGTTAACCGAAGGTGGACTTTGGAAGAATGTCGGCCGAAGGCGGACTCACATCAATTTAATAAAGCTTTTTCGGCCGAATGCAGACTCACAACTAAGGATGCCAACCGAAGGTGGACTTTGAAATAATGATGGCCGAAGGCGGACTCAGATCAATTTACAAAGGTCTGTCGGCCAAAGGTGGACTCACAACCAAGGGTGTCAACCGAAGGTGGACTTTGAAAGAATGTTGGCCGAAGGAAGACTCACATCAATATACAAGGTTTGTCGGCTGAAGGCGTACTCACAACCAATGGTTGCCAACCGAATGTGGACTTTGAAAGAATGCCAGGAAGTAGAATCAACGTACTTACAACCTGAAGTAAAAAGAAGATGACTTCGCTAGGGAAAAGAGAAATCTTAAACAGACAACTCTACAGATGATCACAAGAAAATTCCTCTGGAAGGAAACACAAGTAGGATGAACAAATCCATTGCGTTAGGGATAAAGTGAAATAATATCTCCTGCGTTACACGCTTTTGTTGGGGAAAGGTTTAATGAAAAGGGCAAAGGGTATCAAACCTGGCTTATGCTTCGACTGCTTATGTTTGAATTTTTCTATGGCGTAATGCTCCATTTAAAATGGAAATGCTACGCACTTGAGGATGTAATGCAATGATGCTTATGATATGCAGAAGGACACTCCACCGAGAGAAATGCTGAAAAACCGGAAACAAATCCGTTGGGGAAGACAAATTGAACTGTCTTCTAGGTTGTAACCTCTGCTGGAAAAATCCAAATGGACTTTAACTCTACCGGAAGGTAGGAATAACAAACACCTGCCAGGCAAACATCCCAGGAATCTGATGAAGAAAAGTGCCAATGACCATTGGGCTTTGAACCTGCTGGGGATATCAACCACTGTTGATTTACTTGCTGAGGAAATCAATAACCAGGCTCTGCTTGGGGAGAAGAATCAATGATGCCAACCCTACTAGGGAATGATACTGAGCCCACACCTTTGTTGGGGAATTGCCTTTTTCCCTTACTCTATTGGGGTAAGGAAACACCATTATTGGAGATGCAAACATGCTCGGGAAGCACAAACAAACCACTATTATCTTGTCTGGGGTGGCAAACTTTTGAACACTCGCTGGGGAGAATAATCAAAAATCTCACAGCGTTCTGCTGAAGGTGGTAAAACTTTAGCAATCTCTGCCGGGAGAGTAACTTTACTGGGGAAGAGATCACGCCGTCCTCCAACACATAACAAACAAAAGAATGTGCAGGGGAAATATGGAAACTTCGATTACCACCCACGACACCCACAATTTAAGCAATTTCCATTATCTTTAACATGCTCTGCAAAGCTTCAATATTTTCAAATGCAATGTTTACCAAAATATTGGACAATTTTGCAAACAAAACAGTAAAAGTGAAAACAAAAATGGACAACTTTTTGAATGAAATGAAATTTTATTGATTGAAATTGGCCTGTAAATAAGCATTTACATTAGGAGGAAATTCCTAGAAAGAGGTAATTGTGAAAAATTAAAAACGAAATAACACAGGTTGGCAATGTGGAAACAGATTTCCATCAAGTTCTGATTTAGCTATGACTCGTATGTCTTCAACGCTCTCAAATACTTTACCTTTTGAAGAGACTGAATGAACCAATTTCTATCCTTCGGAATTCCCATATATCAAGATGAGCTCACAGATCAAACGCAGATCACAGCCTCTCGCTTTCAAATTCCTAACTTTTGCCTAGACCGCCCTTTCGGGTTTTCAATCCACCGGGATACCTATTTTTGCCAAAGTTACCTTTTCATGTTTTCAACTTTACGAGTTTATTCAATTCTTTTCTTTTATTTTATCCCTAATTTTTGCCCGAACCTTTTCTTTTTGTGGTTCGTCGGGATTCCATTTTTTGCCTGGACCTTTTCTTTTTGTGGTCCAGCGGGTCTTTTTTATGCGAAGTATTTTTTGACTGTGTCTGCGTTTACAGGGGCCGTAATCTTCACCATACATAGTTGAAAACAACAAGGCTCCGCCAGAGAAAATCTTTCTCATAACGTATGGTTCTTCATAATTCGGAGTCCATTTGCCCTATGATCTGTCTGAGGAGGAAGGATCCTTTTCAACACCAAGTCACCTGTGTGGAAGCACCGAGGACGCACTTTCTAATCAAAGGCCTTTTTTATCCTGATTTGGTATAATCGACCATGTGCAATGGCTGCCAGTCTTTTCTCTTCAATGAGGTTCAGCTGATTCAACCAGGTCTGCACCCATTCAGCTTCATCGAGCTTTACATTCGCCAAAATCCTTAAATTAGGAATCTCAACTTCCAATGGTATGACTGCTTCCATACCATACACAAGTGAGAAAGGGGTTGCCCTTGTCGATGTACGCACCGAAGTGTGATAACCATGCAAAGCAAACGGCAACATCTCATGCCAATCTTTATACGTCACAACCATCTTCTGCACAATTTTCTTAATATTCTTATTAGTTGCCTCGACAACACCATTCATCTTCGGACGATATGGAGAAGAATTGTGATGTTTGATCTTGAAGCTCTGACATAGTTCCTTCATCATCTTGTTATTCAAATTCGAACCATTATCAGTAATGATTCTCTCAGGAATACCATAATGACAGATGATGTCCTTCTTTATGAACCGTGCAACTACCTGCTTGGTAATGTTAGCAAACGAGGCCGCTTCCACCCACTTGGTGAAGTAATCAATGGCAACCAGAATAATACGATGCCCATTGGAAGCAATTGGCTCAATCTTTCCAATCATATCAATGCCCCACATAGCAAAGGGCCAAGGAGATGTCAAGACATTCAGAGGAGTTGGTGGCACATGCACTTTTTCTGCATAAATTTGGCATTTATGACATTTTCTGGCGTATTTGAAGCAGTCGGACTTCATGACCGTCCAATAATAGCATGCTCTCAACAAATTTCTGGACATGGCATGCCCATTTGCATGGGTACCAAAAGAACCCTCGTGAACTTCTTCCATTAACAAGCATGTCTCGTGTTCATCAACACAACATAGCAGGACCATGTCAAAGTTCTTTTTATATAGCACATCGTCCTCATTCAAAAGAAATTTCCAACTAGTCTCCTCAGAGTCTTGTTGTCATTGATGGATGCCCCAGATGGGTACTCTTGGCTTTTGAGGAAGTACTTGATATCGCAAAACCACTGCTTACCATCTGACACTTCTCCAGCTGCAAACACAAAAGCAGGTCTATCATGACGCGTGATTCTGATTATTGGGATTTCATTCCACATATTCACCTTTGACATTGACGCTAACTTTGTCAACGCGTCTGCTATCTAATTCTCAGCCCGGGGTACATGATGAAACTCGACCCGATCAAAGAAAGGTAACAACCGCCTGGCATAATCCTTGTAAGGTATCAGGTTGGCCTGACGATTCTCCCATTCACCTTTAATCTAATTAATCACCAACCCTGAATCATCATATACATCAATATTCTTGATCCTCTGATCAATGGCCTCTTCCAACCCCCATGATGCACGCTTCATACTCTGCTTCATTGTTGGTACAGATGAACGTCAACCGGGCAGTGAAAGGGATATGAGAATCCTTAGGAGTAGTAATGATTACCTGATTCTGTTACCATATGCATTAACGGCACCATCAAAAATCAAACCCCACTAGGATCCAATCTCAGGTCCTTCATCAGGCAATGGCTCATCACAGTTTTTCGCTTTCAAGTATATAATATCCTCATCAGGGAATTCGAACTTCATCCATTGATAGTCTTCAATTGGTTGTTGAGCAAGATATTCTGACAGAACACTTCCCTTAATGGCCTTCTGGGAAACATATTGGATATTGTATTCTGTCAAAACCATCTGCCAACGGGCAATCCTTCCGGTGGGTGCTTGCTTCTTGAACACATATTTTATCGGATCCATCTTCGATATCAACAGGGTTGTGTGGTTTAACATATATTGCCTCAAAAGCTTGGCTGCCCAAGCGAGTGCACAACATGTTTTTTCCAACATTTAGAACCTCGACTCACAATCAGTAAATCTCTTACTCCAGTAGTAGATGGCATGCTCTTTTCTACCTGTCTCGTTGTGTTGACCGAGCACACACCCCATTGAATTCTCAAGAACCGTCAGATACATTATCAATGGTCTTCCTGCTACCGCAGGCATGAGGATCGGAGGTTCCTGCAAATATTCTTTTATCTTTTCAAAAGCTCTTTGACAGTTTTCATTCCACCTGACCGCTTGGTCTTTTCTTAACAACTTAAATATTGGTTCAAACGTGGCCGTGAGATGTGAGGTGAATCTAGCGATGTAGTTCAACCTCCCCAAGAAACCACAAACCTCTTTTTCTGTTCTCGGCTCAGGAATTTCTTTTATTGCTCTTATTTTAGCAGGATCGACCTCGATACCTCGTTCACTAACAATAAAACCCAGTTGTCGTATCCCAAATTTTGACCACTCTTAAAACTTAGATCATTAACGTACCCAACATCTTTACAAATCCTCTGGTCACTCTCAATGACCTAAACAGTCAAGGGGGGCCCTTTTGATTTCTTATCCTCTCTTAAGGAGTTTGATCTTACATTAAGAGTTTGGTTGTTATTTTAGGATTATAGTTTTTTAAGTATTTAACATCCAATTTTCATTAGAAAGAAAATTTGGACTAATTTACTAGGAAAATATTAATAGGCCTACTATTAATATTAAAGGGTATAACTTTTATTATTATTAGGAATTGGTGGGTTTTTAGATTATTATTTTTTAAGAATTATTAATGATTAAATTGGTATATTTGGTAAGGATTTAGGTGTAAGGAGTTGTGAGTGTGAGAGGTCATGAGTTCAAGTCCCACCTTTTCAACTTTTTATTTCCTTTCTCTTCTATATGTTTCTAACTTTATTCCTATTTATTGTCTAAATTACAAAAAATCACAAAAATTACATTTTTCAATATTTATTTTCGTTTTTCTATTTTAGGCATTTTTTTAAAATAACAATTTTCATTAAAATCATGATTTTATGCATTAAATGGCCAAAAAATCATAAAATAAAATAAAATAGAAAAATATTGTGTTCACATTTTATTTTAGGGTAGTAATTCAATTAAAATTTTATTTTAGGGTAGTGATTTAATTTTTAATCTAAAAAATATACAAAAATATATATATATAGAGATTTTACTCTATTTTTATTTCATTTTTAGGATAATATTTTAATTTTTTGAAAATAATTAAAATGATTAATTAAATAAGTGAAAAAATAACAAAGGGGGAGTTTGTTCTTTATTTTATTAAATTTCGTTATTATTATGACTTATTTTATATTGGAAACTTTTATTCAATTAAAAACACATTAAAGACCCAATATCAAATTTTCTTGTATAAAATCATCAAAATATACTAATTTAATTAGAAAATTATTGATCTTAAAGTTTTTGCTTTTATTCACTCTTAATTTTTAATTAATAGAATTAATTTGATTAATTTGATTTTTGTGTATAAATAGAGGCCAAAACAATTCACTGGAAAACCCTTACTAACCAATTTCTAACCCCACAATTTACAAACCTAATATCCCAACACAAAGGGAAGGAGGGAAAAAAGGCAAAACGGGAAGGAAAGAAGGGAAAAAGGCACAAAGGGAAGGAAAGAAGGGAAAAGGGCACAAGGGAAATGGAAAGAAGGGAAAAAGGTACAAAGGGAAGGGAAAGAAAGGGAGTGGGAAGCAGCTTAAATCGGTCACGACACCTCAGATTAGTATCTTCAAGTTATTAATATGAATTTCTGTTTGCATTGCGATTTGGTTTATGTTTTATTCTAAGATGACCTTGTATGTGTATATAATCTGATATTTAGTTTTGTTTTTTTACGATTAACTTTAGTTAGGTTTTGTTAAGTTATTATTATTATTGACACAAAAGGGGCAAAAATGTAATCAAAATCGTAAACCCTTTTTATATCATATAAATTATAAATCATTTAAATAAAAAAAAACTTTTTACGGTAATATCTAAATCACACCAACATAACTTGTTACTTCTATTTTCTTGGCACATATATCGTAACTAACAACATTACAAACATGATACATAGAACAATTCATTATCAAAAAATATTTATTTATGGAATTTCCTGGTAATTAAAATAATATAATTAGAATGAATTATGTTTAACAATTAAATAATTGGTTTAATAAAAATATCTTTTTTATTATTAATATAACAATTTGATTAACAACAAAAATGGGATAAAAATACAATACAACTGGATGGTTTTAAATAGGGGTTAGGGGTAATTTCACAATTTCACATAACAATGGGATTTGTACAAAAACATAATAATTAGGATTAGGATTACAATTTTAACTAATTAAAATATTTTAATTAATTTTAATTAGGGATTAAAGGATTAATATATGTATATAGATAATTAGGATTTAATAGTTTAGGGATCGATACTATTAAAATACTTTAATTATTACGTTAGGATTTAATATATCAAAACTTATGGATTAATAGGGTTAAACTAGTATTTTCTTAAATTTTGGGGCTTTATTAATTTTATAATAAATTTGGATTATTAATAATTTTGGGGTTTATTTAACTTATTTTTATAATTAAATAATGAGGGTTTATAATCTTGAGTGCACAAAAATAAATGTGGGTTTATTTATTTTATAAATGGGATTTATTCATTTGGGTTTATTTATGATAATTTTAGATATAATTTATGAGTATTATAATTTAATTGTTTTTACTATTAATATCTTTGGGTTTAACTTATAATTTTGGGTTTATAATCTAATTGTTTTTACGATTAATATCTTTGGGTTTAACTTATAATTTTGGGGTTTATTATAAAATTTTGGGTTTAATTTATAATTTGGGATTTATTATAATAAATTGGAATTTATTTATATAAATTTGGATTTAATTTATAATTTGGGGTTATTATAATCTTTATAATTAATAAATTTGGGGTTGATTTAAAATTGTGATCTATTTATTTTTTTTATAATTAATAAATATGGGTTTATTATAATAATTAAATACTTGGGGTTTTGTTTTATTTATTTTACTTTGGTAATTAAATATTTGGGGTTTAACTTAGTTAATTAATTTTATAATTAAATTTATTTAATTAATTTTTATAATTGACCAAATTAGAATTAGGGGATAACTTACTTGGAATAAAAGGGGTTAATTAAAATTTAAAGTAACTTTATCTTTATTTAAGAGTTTCTCTTTAATATAAATATTATAAGGAATTAAAATAGGGATTAATTAGGGAATAATAATCAATTTGGGAGATTGAGGTTAATTCTTTGGGATAATTATAGGGATTAATTAGGGAATAATAATCGATTTGGGAAATAGGGTTAATTCTTTGGGATAATTTTGGGATAGTTTAAGGGATAATTTTTGGGATAATTAAGGGACATAATTTGGGATAAATAAATAAGGGATAAGGGATTAAATATAGGGTTTATAGTAAAAAGGAATAATTATGGGATAAAATCTTGGGATAGAAATTTGGGGATAAAACTCTTGGATCCAAGAGTATAAATATCGGACTGGGGATAATGGATATTAACTTTGGGGTTTTCTTTATATAATTTTATATTATATAATTAATTTATTTTGTTAAATAAATTAAAAAATGGATATATGGGATATCAAAGGATAATTCATGGGATAAAGTTTTGGGATAAAACTCTTAAGATCCAAGAGTATCAATATTGGACTAGGGATATGAGATAAAACTCTTAAGATCCAAGAGTATAAATATTGGACTAGGGATATGGGATAAAATTCTTAAGATCCAAGAGTATAAATATGGGACTAGGGATATGGGATAAAACTCTTAAGATCCAAGAGTATAAATATAGGATTAAGGATAAGGGATAAGGGTTTTATAATAAATGTTATATCATTTTTTATAACCAAACTTAAAGGAATATTTTTCCAAATTCAAAGGGATAAAGAGATAAAAAAAACATCTAACTCGCTTCTTTTCAAGGGGTAGAAACTTTGGGATAAAACTCTAAAAATCTGAGAGTATAAATAAAGGATTAGGGATAAGGGATAGGGGATAATTACAACTTAAACATAAAGGGGTAAGGGATAAAATCAACCAACAAACCAAAATTATGGAGGTGAACTACGAAAACTCTGATCCTTCAAAATTGAGGGTACGTAGGCATAGGGTTGTAAACCCTATCGAGTACAATAATAATAAAAAACTTAGGGTCCTCCTCTTACATCCAAGTCTTCTCTGTATAATAATAGGATTTTTGTAAATGAAAATAAAAAGTCAAACATTCAAGTAACAAGCAAACGTACCCTAGAACTTAAGGAGGATCCCATTGAGTACAATGGAGGTGAGTGATGCCTAACACCTTCCACTCACTTAACTGACTCCCAAACTTGGCGTATCTCCCTTAGGATTTAGGTTTTATCATTATTTTTCTGTCCCTTAGGACGAATAAAGGATGATGGCGACTCGACATTTTTGCCGGCCGCGACACCAACAACTTACCAGACCTCACCCAAAAGGTGCACTTGTTCAGATTCAACCTCAGCTTGAATTTCATTAATCTCTCAAACAACTTCTATAGATTAATTAGATGATCTTCCTCCTTTCGGGACTTTGCAATCATGTCATCAACATAGACTTCAATCTCTTTGTGAATCATATCATGAAAGAGAGTCACCATCGCCCGCTGATAAGTTGCCCCCACATTTTTCAATCCAATGGGCATTACTTTGTAAAGAACGTTCCCCACGATGTTATGAAAGTTGTTTTATCCATGTCCTCTGGGGCCATCTTGATTTGGTTATACCCAGAGAAGACATCCATGAAAGAAAACACAGAATATTGAGAGGTATTATCCACTAACACGTTAATGTGAGAGAGCAGGAAGTCATCTTTTGGACTTGCTCTATTCAGATCACGGTACTCAACACACACCTGACCTTACCATCCTTCTTAGGTACAGGAACAATATTAGCAACCCAAGGAGGATAACTAGTCACAGCAAGAAACCATTCGTCCAACTATTTTTAAACCTCTTCTTTAATTTTGACAGCCATGTCTGGTCTTGTTCTTCTCAACTTCTGCTTGACCAGAGGATAACCCTCTTTGAGAGGAAAACAGTGCACAATGATGTCCGTATCAAGCCTAGACATATCCTGTTAAGACCAAGCGAAGGTGTCAACATACTCTTGTAGCATTTCAACCAGTCTCCTCTTGACATTGTCTTACAAAACGGGCCCAATTCTGATTTCTTTCTTGGCGTGCTCGGTACCCAGGTTGACAATCTCAATATCCTCTTGATGAGGCTGAATGACCCTTTCCTCCTATTTTAAAAGTCTGACCAACTCTTTAGGAAGTTCACAGTCTTCATCAATCTCCTCTTTGGCTTAGTAGATTGGATTGTCAAAATCATACTAAGCCATAGCAGAATCATTATTGATGGGATCTGAGATGATTAATCTGCATGAGTGATGTTTTATGCTTTATTAAGAATGAGAAAATGAACAAAACACAAAACACATTGCCATTTTTAAAGATGTAAATGCAAAATGAAAGACAAGGAGCAAAATATTTGAATGCAAAACATCCTTTTATTTATGATAAACATTGAAAGCAAAAACATGTGGCCCTACAAATGAGTCACTACATCTTGGGCAGAACGTAGGACTTGTCATATGTAAAAACAAGAAAATTACTCTTCACGAGTGACAAGGATGACTTCCTCAGAAGACCACTTGCAAAGCTCTTGGCCTAGAATGCAGGGGAGGATCCAACTATCCATGTCATAGTCGCTGTCGACTTTGTCTTCCCCTATGGCATTAATTCGGTCAAAAATGACCCGCACTTGAAAATTTGACAGGACCTCTGAACCTTGGAGGATCTTGTGAGGGCTTGTATCCCAATCAGAACTTGTCTTTGCTTCATTGGAACTTAGAGAAATTGGCCCCAACCCTGGGAAATACCGGCTTCAAATACATCACGAGATTCCTTCAATGAAGATAAGAAACCTCAAGCTTTTTATCCTCCACCGGAGGCTTTTTTCTAAATTTGAACTGCTTTAAAAGCCTGACAAAGAGTTTCATGTATTTCACCATCAACTTCCACATATTTAAACGATGACAAATGACTGACCATAATATCCTCCTCCCTGCAGACGGTAACCACCTTTTCTTCGACCATATACTTGAGAATCTGATGTAAGGTCGAGGTTACTACCCCATCAGCATGGATCCATGGATGGCCCAAAAGACAGTTGTAGGCCGGCTGGATATCCATGATATAGAAGGTCGTATCAAAGACCTCGGGTCCAACTTTAATGGGCAATACTACCTCACCGAACACAGACCTCTTCGATCCATCGAAAGCTCATACCACCAAATAATTGGGTCTACAGATCACCCCCTATGTATCAAGCTTCATGAGGGTTTTCTTTGGTAGAACGTTCAATGATGACCCAGTATCCACAAAAAGCTGGACAACAAAGAAGCCCTATATTCCATAAAGATATGTAGGGAATTGTTGTGGTTCCTCCCAACTGGAGTCAAGTCAAGATCAGTGAACTCCAAACCATTACCTGCATTGACATGGGCCACCACCCCTTCTAACTGATTCACAGAAATCTCTTGCGGTACATATGCAACATTCAGCACTCTCAGTAACGCATTTCTATGGGCCTTTGAACATAGTAACAAAGACAGAATGAAGATTTTAGATGGAGTTTGATTCAATTGGTCAACAATTTTATAATCACTTTTCTTGATTATTCTCATAAATTCCTCAGCATCATGAAAAAAGGAAGCATCACTAGACTGTTTTCATGCAGAATCTTCCACAACCTGCTTGCCTTTACCTTTATCAGAATTATCAACATTAACATCTAGCGAAGAGAACACTCGGCCACTGCGCGTAATACCTCCAGCCTCAACAATGTTATCCACATTAGGTCCCACATATGAGGAACCCACCAATTCTTGTTTTTGACTGTTATAAAATATCTCAGCTCCGTAATTCCACGAAATTGCCTTAGTGCTTTCATATGGAATTGGACCTGGTGTGGTAATAACGACGGGTGTTTGCCGTACTGGTGCTGATATATGAATAGTATTGAACGGAATGGAAATGGTTGCAATGTCTTTATCATCATTAACATTATCCACAACAAGAGTTCTATCAAACTGAAGATGTCCTTCATCTATCAACTTCTGTATACCTTCTTTTAACAAATCACAGCCATATGGCCGTAATATACATCCTTGACAATCAAATGCACATCCGGGAATACATCACCCTTTAGTAAATGTTCTTTTACAAACAACGGCGTAGTCTTTAACTTATTGACATCAGTCACCAGATTCAACCTCTCCCCCACCTTCAAGAGCATTTACCCTTGTCGCACCATGTTGTGGCATAGGGTTTTGTATCACATTAGGCCCATTATTGGTGAAGTCAATGGCTTTTGAATCAAGTAGGTTGTGAACCTTGTGCTTGAACGCTTTACAATTGTCAATGTGATGCCCCGACGCCCCAGAATGGAATTCACAGTAGGCGTTGGCATCATAACCAGGTGGAGGATTACCAGTAAGCGGATCCAATGCTCTCTTATGAACCAGTTGCAATTGAAGTAAATGTCGTAGCAATTAAAAGTATGGCATATGCGGAGTGTCAAAGTGCATTTCGACCATCTTTGGTCTGTTTTGAAACCGACGAGGAGCATATGGTTGTTGTTAAGGTGCAACCAGGATGGCTACAGTAGCAACCTGTTGTGAAGAATTCTGATTTGCTCTTCCCTTACCTCTGTAGGATAACACATCATTAGTTTCCCCTCCTTCTTCTTAGAGGCCCTGAAATACGACTTCTTTCCTCCTCCAGATGAGGAGCCATTACCACTTTGAATCTTTCCCATCTTTATCCCACTTTCAACTCATTCCCCCGCCATAACCAAGTCTAAAAATCCCGCGGAAGTACAACCGACCAGTATGTCATAGTATGGACCTTGAAGTGTGCCCATAAACATATCCACTAGTTCTCTCTTCATCATAGGAGGTTGAACTCGTGCAGCCAATTCGCGCCATCTCTGGGCGTACTCCTTAAAACTTTCACTCCCCTTCTGAGCAAGGTTCTGCAACTGTGTTCTGTTAGGAGCCATATCACTATAATATTGGTAGTGCTTGATGAAAACCTTGGCTAAATCCCTCCAACTTCTAATGTAGGTCATTTCCAATCGCATGTACCATTCCAGGGATGCCCCAGCTATGCTATCCAGGAAGAAGTGCATGAGCAGCTTCTCATTGTTAGAATAGGCAGACATCTTCTAGTAATAGACTGATGTGGATTTTGGGTCAGGTTGTCCCCTTATATTTGTCAAAGTCTGGGACCTTGAACTTATGTGGAATTCTCATGCTAGGAACCAAACCAAGATCAATCATATCAATTCCCAAAGCATTCTGATTTTCGTACGCCCGCATCCTCTCCTCAATCATTTTAAACTTCTTTTCAGTCTTCAACGGGAGACCAGTTTCCAAATCATGCATAGAAAATACGTCTTCATGTTGGTCAACATCCCAATGATGCTTGTGACCTCCACCAACTCCATGAACAGCGCAAATACTTCCTCCACCAACACCACCTCCACCGGGAGGATTAGCACGACAAGTAACACCTCCGCCAGGAGGACTAACAATGCCAGCACCTCCACCAGGAGGAATGACAACGCCAGTACCTTCGCCAGAAGGAATGACACCATCACCACCAGGATGGACAACACCAATGTCATCAACTCTGGGAGTATCAATGAGTGGTTAAACCAAAGTTCTCAATTATTCCTGACCCTGAGCCATATTCTGCATCAGTTCCATGAACTGATTCATACAGGTTCGTACTTCAAGTAGTTCTACCTGAATCTATTCCATTACTCGTTTATGATTTCCCCGCATACCGTACCTGTGAATATGAGAGTCTGTTATCCTGCTAAAGAAAACTAGGTAGAGATAAGAAAAACCAACCAAGAACACCTGTTATGCATATGATCATCAGAATGCAATGCAAATGTCATGTTTAAGTATCCCCAAGGCGATCTACACCTTAATTCAAGTTTAACAACAATAAACACAAGAGATGGATATAACACTGGTAAAAGCCGCTCATAGATTAGCTGAATAGGAATCAATAAAGAGTGTCAATACAAACAGCTCATACAGAAGAGATATAATTAAATATAACAACCAATGATCTTAGTCAACAAGTCTGACGGAGATCAGATACAAAAGAAGAAAAGCAAATAAGGATATCATTAATATCCACTAGAGACAACCCTCCCTGACCACTATGATCTTTACACCAGGCTTGAACCTCCTTGAACAACTTTTTGGTATCAAGATGCTTTGGTCTCTGAATCAGCTCCTGAATGAGAACATCCTGCTTGTGCATGATCCCCTCCAAGTAGCGATAATGTGGCTCCCAGGCATCCTCTACAAAAGCATCTTCAAGTTTGAGCTTCTTCACCTCCGCTATGGATGACAAGGTCTCCTTAAGTTGCTTCTCGCCTTTAAGCCTGTGAGACGATTCTTCTCTGACCTCCCTCTCTTTGTCTTCAAGTTGATACTTCAACTTTTCAACTTGGACTCTGAGTTTGTCCTTTTTCATCTTGTGAGCAGTCACAGTGGCATTCCATTGACTGTTGAACTTGAAGATCTCTAAGTAGGATTTTTCTAGCTCATTTTTTCTTCTGTTGGAGAAGGCTATTGGCACTCCTCAAATCTTTGCCAATCCTTTCTCTGTTATTAACTTCTTCGTCCAGCTCTTGCTCTCTCTTGGCAAGCAGCTCTATCTTCATCTTGGCGATGTATACCGATTCATTCTTAGCATGACCCAACTGGTAGACTTCCATCTTCAGCTCTTCATTTTCTTTGCGAAGCTCCTCTTTTTTAGCCCACAGTTTGTTGTACCTCTCTACATCCATAGTAGTAGGCTACTCAATCATTAATGGGTACAAAGGAGCCTCTATAAAGAAAGGAAAAAGCACATCTTCAACCCTCTTCTGGATCCACTCCAAGTAAGGAGAATAGGCTCTGTAGTTATTCTTCCCCAAAGAAGTCTTCCCCTTTCTGTTAATATTCCCTCAAGTGCCTACAGCTTTCTTGAGTAACTCTTGATCTTCTGTACCATGAAAGAATAAAGATTCTTGGACATCTTGATCCTTCGGAGGCCCTCTCAAAGCATACCCGAAATACCTGATAGCAAGGGAAGGGTTATAATTAATAGCACCTTTCCTTCCCACTAAAGGTACATTTGGAAAGTCTCTGCAGCTAAAGATGATCTCCGTACCCAGTAGTCTCTGATCAAACCACACGATATTCTCATAAGTCAACCCCATTAGCCTCTTAGACCACTTCAAGGAATCCCTTGTATCAATAAAGGCACCAGACCGAGGAAGATAATTCATAAACCATTTGCACAGGAGTGGTACACAACAATTTATAAGCCCTCCTCTCCTCTTCTCATTCTTGAAGTGCACAGAGTGGTATAGATCACCAAGAAGAGTTGGCACTAGATTTTTCATGATGAAGATTTTGACAGTGTTCATATCCACAAAGTCAGCCACGTTCAGGAATAAAACAATAACATAGACACATAAGGCTAAAACAGAATTGAAAACAGTCCAATTATTAGCTTCAGCAAACCTTTGAGCTTGACCAACCAAGAAACTTAGATGAAATCCTTGAAAACCTCCCTTGTTAGCCACATTATCTACCAAATAAGACTTGCTCAAATAAAGAGTAATAATAATATCACCCAGCTCGGGATTCTCCTTGGAATTAAAGAAAGATGCCCTATCCTTAATCGGAACTCCCAGAATAAGAGCAACTCCTCCAGTGTCGGAACCAACTGATAATTCAGAAAGGTAAAACACCTCAGGGGAGGGTCATAGAATTGCATAAGTGTATGGATGCATCATGTTCATACTTGGTGATGGTATGAAGAACTCTCAATATCTTTCCATAATCCTTTCTGAAATCCTCCAAGACATTAGGACTAGCCAGAGCAACTAACCCATGAAGTGAACTCATAACCGATGTTGGAAACTTGTAAGCCATATTCTTCTTCCGACTATTGTCCATCTCTAAAGACCTTGAACCACTAGAATCAAGGATAAGATGCAAACCCTGTAAATAAACACATATGAATGTTAGAATTCAAGTATGATGTTATGCAAATGCAGACATGGGATCAAGGTTTCCATATGTTCTGAATAACTAATGTGATGTTGACTAAATAGGTTCAAAATTCTGCTCTGACGAGAATACCAGACTACTAGAATAACCAGAATAATTAGAATACCAGGCTCATAAGTTTACTCTGATAAGAAAACCAGAAAACTGGGTAGGTTGAAAGTCAAGGTTTCCTGCAAAAACCCATCCCGTCTCACATGTGGGTTCTAATCTTGGACAAGGCATACTAGCAGGTCCTCAGCATCACGGGATCTCAGGTCGAGAAATGATAATATGTTCACCATTTCTGGTTTGGCATTATCACTAATCAAGGAGACATCAACTGATTTCCCATGAACGGTCTCTAGAGTCATAAGCTCTCTATGGGAACACCCTGTCATAAGCACAAGACGCGCAGGACAAAATATCTCCCAAGAAAACCTCGTCTGAATGTGGGTCTCGTGTTAACTAAACGTAACAAGATGCTACGCAAGCCACACGTCTATCTACTCTAATCATGTGTATGTACTCAAGCCTGGGTAGTGGGTTTATCCCTCATAGAACCATCCCACCCAACAGCAAAACAACATGATAACACTAATCAAATGCAATAAATGCAGTAAATGCAATAATATACAACAGATGTAGTAAATAAATGCACAAAGAAAGAACACCCAATGAACAGAAATAGACAAACGCTAGGATTGACTCGCATAGGGGACCATTGTCCCCAACAGAGTTGCCAACTATCGCAACATAAAAAACAACCGGTGGGAAAACAGAGTCGCCACCAAACGTTATTTATCCAAACGGGGGAAAGGAAATGATCGAAGAAGCCTTAAAAAGGGAAAGGAACATGGTCTCGCAACCAAACTCTGGGTTCGGAAGTCGATTACGCGAGAGGAAGGTATTAACGCCCCCTCGAGTCCATTGTACTCAACGGGATCCACGCTTGTTGTTCTAATCAAAGGGTGTGTTTATCTAAAGCTACTTACTAACGAACACTACAAGAAAATTTGCAAATTGCGACGGTTCATTTTGGCAGATTACGACGGTTAGAACCGTCGCAATTTGTAAGTTACGACGGTTTCCGTATTGTCTCAGAAATGTCCGTCGCGAGGCCGTATTGCGACGGTTGTGAAAACTGTCGTGCAAACCGTCGTTATTTTTACGACGGATATATTGTGGCGGTTTGAACCGCCGCAATTTGTGAATATTTAATAAAAAAAATCTATGGTATATTGTGGCGGTTTGAACCGCTGCAAGTTGCAAATATTTTTTTTAAAAAAAATCTGCACTCAATTTTTTTGTTATTATAAAAAAAACAAAATAAAAAATAAAAATGACATTTTTTTTGTAGTGATAAGACCACTATAGAGTCCTCACAAAATAAACATGACTGGTCCCTAAAGGAATCCAAATCATGAACCTTGCTTCTGGCATGACTGGCACAAGTATTTTTTATTACAACCATAATATTTAATTTTATACTTAACTTAAATGTTACCTATTTTTAACAAAACAAGAAAAATCCATGTTGACTTGCCACGTCCTTTGAGGGGGGCTTCGGACAAGCTTCCGTTGAGGTTGCGTGCATGAGGAAAATGTTGTCGTTGAATTTGGACCTGAACATCAAGTAGCTTGAACTTAAAAATGCAGCACAACATTGTTTCTTTGAATCCGCGACATGTCACAACTTTCTCCTCTCGTGTCATCATCGTGCTATATGAAACAAGAGTAAAGGATGAAAGCTGTAAATGTAGAAAGGAAACAAGATGAATATACAGAGATATCCGTATAAAAGAAGAATTGAAGCATCGGTATGAGAAGAAGAAACAACCCGGAAGTATAGATAGCTTTGGTTAATGCATGACCTTGGGTATTGAGGTTTCACAACATTAGCTACAGTATCATCGCGAACCTGTCCAAAACAAGCCGAAGAAATAATGCACAACTCAAAAACAAAGAAATTATAGCAGAAGTTAGCAGGGATCCAAATTCAGAATTTCAAGCTATCTGAAAAAGAAACGAAAAGCATGAACATTGAGATCAAGGAGTTATAACCAATTTCAATATCATCCAAATAATTTCCAAGGATCAACTTCGGTAATTTGAAATTTGATTTCAAAAGAACTGCAAGTAAAGAGAAATCATTACCGAAGTTACTCTACTCATCAAGGATGCAGGGAGGCAAGGCTTGTTGTTCTTGTTTTTGACAATTAATTTCCAGCTCCCAATCTAAATCCTGATCCACGCCCATTGGAAGAGTTGTCGCTGCGGAGAAAAAGAGACGGTCAGAACCAATGGCCAGCCACAAGCTCTCAAATTGTACATGAATAGAACAACAAACAACAACTATGTCTCATTATGCTTAAACTCTTTGAAGGATCATGCCCTGCATCACACATACAAAGTTGCTGCAACCACACTAATAGAAATAACAGCAAGACCGAGTTAAACCAAGTACCTACCGAAGTTATCCACTACCTGCCAAATGTTTAATGATGAAGTACAGGGAAACCAAAGTTAAATCAAAAATACGGGCAGTAACAGCAATATCTACAAATCCATTATGGGTTGTTAAGACAAGACTTCAAACACAAGGAATGAGGCCTAATGTTGTTCCTTTCAAGAGTGTTATTTCCGCCTGAGGAGGACCCCACGTGAGGAAAGCCTACGAGGACTATATAGTGGCATTATTCCACCATCAGCTGGTGTAAGTCATGTAGCAATTCAATTCCCAGCATATGAAAAAATAAAGGCATACACCTGCAGAAGAAGAATTGAGTTTTAGCATGAGAAAATAATACTGCAGTTCAAATAGGAACAAAATATTTCCATTCGTTAAGTTGCAATAATTCATGAATTTCAGAAACTAAGATGAGTGAAAGCAATTTGATAAAGTAAAATCCTACAAAGACAAATAATTATAATAATAATTGAAGTCAATGATGTTATATTTAAAGAGAAAAAGGACAGAAAAGATAAGACTTGGAAAATGGATATATACTATAATAGTAATGGATGGTGTGGCCCAGCCAGGAATTATAACAAACACATAAAAGGCATAAAAATTATTTTTCAAAATCAACATATTAGAGTGTTTTATGTGCTTCAACCGGTCGAACCGAATATTATATGCATTGGAGATGCAAACCACTCCCAAAAGCATAATTGATTCTTATATACATACATAATATATAAGTCTTCTTGTTAACACCAAAGCAAGATATATTAAATAGAAGTTTCCATTGTTCTCACCAGAAATGTTGAAAATCAGAATCAGAAGATGACAACAATGGTTCCATTGTTTGTTTTAAGTAGTTTCCATTGTTTGTTTTAAGTAGTTTCCATGATGATGATGAAGGTTCAAGTATTATTCAAAACATGGATATACCAAAACAATGGTTTCCATTGTTTGTTTTAACCTTAGCCTGCACATCACAAATTTCAAACACAGAATCGCTTGCGAACCATGAACCTGAAATTCACAAATAAAAGACAGCCATGGATTGAAACAGAATTAACACCAAAATTGCAAAACTGCAGAACAACATTGGATATGATTCCAATGTTTTCAGGAATAACATTTCGGCTTCATCTCGTGACCAAGGCAATTCCTGAGGGCCACTGTGTCTTACTTCTAAGTTGTACTTAGCAAGCTGTGAATATATCAAAGTAAACAAAATCAATTTCCTAATCGAAACAAAACCAAGCAGAAAGCTCTGCTGCAAATTGTTGCAATCAAACCAATTATTAATCTTCAACGACTCAAACAAAATGTTGCGACTAAGATTGAAATGAGAACAATTATTATTCTAGATTTGCAAAAGTCAGACCAAGTATAAACTAAATACAGTAGCAACATCATCAACCTTCTGCGGATCGAATCACAACATTATACCAATAACCAAATATTCAAAAGAGGCATTGAACAAACCATATCATCAACATCCTGCAGATCAAATCATGGCTACAACACAATCAATTAAAACTCTTCTAATTGTGAAATTAAACAGAGCAGAAATCGATTCACTTATATTTATGTCATGACTCATAGTTAGGTAGTTGTCACTTATATAAGGAATATTATAAATGTCACTTGGGACTTCAACTACCTAACTATGAGACACAAATACATCAAAAATTTATCCGAATCCATTCACTTCAGTTTCCCATTCTTTATGCCCCTATAAGTCAAAAGGAAGGTAAGCAAGTCACACACATTATAATGAAGAGAAAAAAGTAATCAAAGGTTAAAGCATAAATCCTATCAGGTATAGCAAAATTGAAGTGTGGGAGAACACACATTCATAAGTTTCTCATTTCTAATCGACTATACAAATAACTCATGTCAGAATTCAATTAAGATTTATAACATTATGCTAATTATAGCTTGCATTATGATATTTGAGCACAAAAAATACATGATGGCGTCAAAGAACTAGACAACGAAACAATACCATCAACAGGGTCAGTGTCTGCAACAGAAAAAGTTCACACTAGAATCACCACCTCTGATTTATAACACCGTGAATATTACATAATCTTCTTGGGCGAAGGAGAGGCATCAAGCACGACCGGAACACGCCTAACCCGCGAGCTTCTGCAAACACCTGAATTAGAGTTAAAATTATCACCCTCATTCAACTCACCATGGTTTCGATTATAACAGTTTGGCGGTGGTGTGCAAAGAACGGTACAACGGCACCAGAAAACCCTCCAATCTCGACATTAAAATAGGATACAGCGCCATAGAAGAAGCATGAATATTCTTAGGTAAAAAATTATCAATAAAAACATAACCAGGGGAAGAGGAATCAAATTAAAAAATAGAAAATTGAACTAACCTCGTTGAAATTAAATCCCGCTAAAACTCAAAAATGAAAAAATTGAAGAACCACCTTGGAATTGAACACTCGCCACCACCACTTCATCAGCTGAACAAACAAACTTCTAAATTATTCATTACCGAAACTAAGCTTTTAGGTCAAAAGAATTAAAAATCATTAAAACTCAAAAACAAAATTAAGAAAATTGACAAACCTGATGAAAATCGAAAGTAATAGGGGGATTTTTCATCTTGTAACATCAAATCAAAGATAAGTGTTTGCCATCATTTGTCCAAGAGAGTAGGAGAATTGAAGGACTTGACAGAATGCGATTTGGGGGAGAAATTATTTTCAGAAATCGATTACGGATATTGAGATGGAGGGATTGTGATTTGGGGAAAAATATAGAGTTTATGGGGGAAAATGTGTATCATAAAAATGTAAAGGGAAGCAGAAAGCGGGTTAATAAAAATTAGAAGAATGATTTGCGGAGGCAGTTCTTACAACTGTCGCAGACCTGTTGATATACTTCTATGTTGAAGGACCTCTCAATTGTGGTGTTTTAATATTTAAAAATTAACGTAATAAATAGAGACAGTTGCACTAAACAGCCGTAGTAACTATCACAAGCATATTTTAGAGGCAGTTTTTTTAGAACTGTCGCAAATTAAGTGTCGGAAAATTTTTTTTTTTTTTAAATTTAACGACGGTTGTCTAAAACCGTCGTGGCAACCGCCGTAACTTACAAATGACGATGATTTTTATGGAACTGTCGTAATCAATGTGTCGCAAAACACTATTTTTCTTGTAGTGGAAAACGAAAAGAAAAAAAAAACAAAAGGAGACTCGATAGACTTCGTCGTCCTATGTCTACGTATTCCCTTGTGCAATGGGAAAGTCAGAGTCAACGTAGATCGAAGGACTACAGATGGAAAGGGGGAAGGTTACTCGCCAAGACTTCGTCGTCTTGTGCCTACGTATCCTCAATTGGACTCAGAGCGTTCGTAGTTTGGCCTACGAATTGTTAAGTGTCTTTTAAGAGCGACGTCAAGTTCGCGTTCCATCAGTTAGGGTTGATGCCTATTTGCGGTAGAACAGAAATAGCATGCCCTTTTTTAAAAGGGTTGCCAGACAATCCCGAAGGAAAAAATGATTTGCAATTCGTTTATGAGTTTTACATAAGTGAATTGAATTTATTTGAGATTCGTATTGCACTATAGTCTATGACATAGGATCGAATGCTTCGTAACATCGACCCAAGACGAGACGTATACAAAGCACTCTAAACAAGGTAAGGAGAGACTCCCGCTTATCACTTCCCATGTACTTAAGGCTCGTGGCACACAATATTCATCTTATTTTTTTTAAGTGTTTTGATTTTGCTTTGAGAGAGATAAGAGAGAGACGCACAGAAGGTCTAAGGGGAAACTCGATCCTACATGTTATCATGTAATAATGCCCCTAAGGTTAAGGATTAGAAGGGAACCTATATCCTAATGTTAGCATGCAAAAGGTGGACCTAAGGTTAGGGTTGAAAGGGACCTAACCAAATGTTATCATACAAAGGATTAGAACCTAAAGTCTATCATACTCCAATCTTAATAAAAAATTAAGTTGGACTAGGAAGCCCTAAGGGAACATGCAAAGGAAAACCATAATCAAGAAAATAAGCCAAAAACAACAGCTACAACAGCGCTTCAGTTCAGCACAACTGCATATTCCAGCAACCAAGCAAAATAGCTTTTAATATCATACATTTTCATGGCAGAACAGGTGTGAATGCAGTGAAACAGAATGAGTGCATTTAACAGTGTGTAATTCCAGAACATAGCAAGTGTGGATGCATAGGCATCATGTATGCATTCAACAATGAAGCAATTAAACATGATCATGAACACGCATCAAGAATGCAACAACCAACAATATGTGAACATGCATCAACAATCAAACATCTCGGATGTGCAACGCCAACAACAAGCAAGTATCAACATGTTATCGATTAAACATCATACGCAAAGATCAAGAATGCAAGCAATGATCATGTTATCAATTAGGCAAAGTATATGAACATGCAAGCAGTCATGATGAACATGTATCAAGTAAGATTTGTTGATGAACATGTAACAACAATTAAGCACAAGCAAGCTTCAAAAACCATTGCACACTTAAGCATTCAACAACACAACATTACTCATCTCAAATGAAAACGCATTTTTGAAACCAAAAGGAAACATAAGCATGTATCATGAATCAAGCACAATAAGCATCAAGAACAAGCAAACAAATATTCATAGACCAATAACATGAAGGATGCATCAAGAATGCATAGCAATTAGTCATGAACATGCATCATGAAAATCAATGCGTCGCGTGTTGAAGAATCTCATACATGCTGTAAAATGGAGTGAAATAACACAAGAAAATTTCACAAATATGTGTCATACAAATCCATGAGGTTTAGAAGTGGAACGGAATCAAAACACACTTGAAAATGCCCAAAAATCACATTCTACAACTGTGTTAATCGATTAACCATTTGCTAGGCAAAACTGGTTAATCGATTAACCCTTTGAAAATCAGCAAAAATCACATAAAAAACATACTGGTTAATCGATTAACCATATTTGCCTAGCAAATGGTTAATCGATTAACACTGCACCGGTAGCAGAGAATCAGCAATTCAAAAGCACTTTTAGCAGCAAATCAATTCTCCAATCATCCACATGTTATGGCATACAATTGTACATGAAAATTACATCAAATAGCAACAATCAAACACCAATTGAATCCATCAAACATCAAGATCAAAAATTAAATCAATCCATGGATCAATTCACATAAAAAAATAATGGATCTACATTGCAGAAGTTATAAATAAGCTTGGATCTAAGAATTGCCAACCAATAATACGGAGATTCGCTTTGGTAAGTGTTGCAAACTGAATTTAACAAATCAAGCACAGAAAATCTAAGATCCAATGAATTCCTAGCAAGAAACTTGAAGAACAATGCAATGTGATGAACTTGCTTCAAAGTTGCTTCAAGAAAGTTCTTCCAAACTTTAGATCTAGATCCAAATCAACTTCTACTGCAGAATTTATGTTGATGAGAGAAAGTAATGAATGTTTAGCTCTAGAATTCACAAACTCCAATGAAGAATGTGAGAATTCTAATGGAAGAGCTCTAGTGAAGGTTGAAGATGAAGATGGAGAGTGAAAAAGTGAGAGAGAATTGGAATGTGATTTATAGAAAAATCAGAAAATTGAGTGAAGTTGTGTGAGGTTTGGAACAAATTTACTTAAATAAGCTCTAGGTTTGGAATGAAAATGTGGTTTGAAGTGTGGGTTTGAACCAAAATTTGGAAGCATTCTAGATCCTTCTACTGATGCAAATGTGAAAACAAGTGATCAAAATGAATTGAAAATGTTGCAGTGCTGAAAACTAAACTTTCTAGCAAAATTTCCTCGTGTTAATCAATTAACCATTTGCTAGGAAAAATGTGTTAATCAATTAACACATCAAAAAATTTGAATTTTGGGCGCCAAAAGGAAGGAAACTTGGGGGAATCAACTGTTGCCGCCATAACTCTTGATCTATACATCTTTTGAAGTTGCTTCCTTCTACAAACTTGTAGTATGTGATTTCCTCTTGAATTTGATTACAAGTGTGCCCCATTTGGATTAAAGATAAGGAAGTTATGAATCTTACAAAACTCTTCCACACTTAGAAAAAAATTCACAAAACCCTAATTTAGTAGCTTCTCCTGATTTTATGATTTCTCCTGATTCCTCTTGGGAAAACCTCATAATACTATGGATGATGACTTGAAATGCCCAAATATGACCCAAGAACTCGAGAGTTGACATTGGTAATGTAACGCCCCGATTTGTTTAATTACATTTATTTATTTCATTTATGTGAATTTTGTGAAATGTGTGAATTTATTGTATTTTACCTGCTAATTGAGTTAATTGGTTAATTTCCCTGATAGGTAAAATATTTGCAATAAATTATAATTTCTTTTCAACTTTTATTTCTCGAAATATATTTTATCGTTGTTTATGTTCTATCGTGCGTCTTAAAAATAAGAGGACCGAAAGCGATGGTTATAGACGATCGTGAGCCTTATACAAAGAGGACCGAAAGTGATCGGATTGTGAGCCTTATACAAAGAGGATCGAAAGCAATCCATAAACGTCGTGAGCCTTAAAAAAATAAGAGGACCGAAAGCAATGGGGAACATCGTTTGCCCGACGGGGAGTTACACTAAGTAACAAGCGATGATTCCAGCAGAGTTCCTGAGTGAACTAGTGTTGAGAAATGATGAATAGATGGTACCGCATATGCATTGCATAGAGTCATTGTGTCGGTCTCTGTGCATTTGCATAAATTATGATTGGATTTATTATGTGTGGTAAATTGTGCATTGATTTGTTATGTGTTGAGATTTATGATTGGATTGGTGAATTGATGTGCATACGTGATAAATGCATTGTTTATGGACGATATGTTATGTATGAAAATATGTGATGTGGTGGTGTGTTTCCGTATGTTATGACTTGGTGTGCCTTATGTTTGAATATGTGGTCATGTTAGTATAATTGGTATATGTTATGTGTATTAATATGTGATGCTAGTGGTGAGAATAACTGTGTATGCGAATTTTTATGTTTTGCATATTATTATGCAATCTTGATTTAGTTGTTATTTCTCACCCTTCTGCTGTGGTTTGTTGCTCTATGAGGCAATTGCAGATTAGTAGTCTTGGAGGCTTTTGTGAATATTAGCCCTCCGTTCTTTTGTCGGTCTTGGTGTCTGCTCTGATACGTAGCACGGGAGTCGGGGAACGCTTTTGTGATATATATGTATACAATTGTTGAATATATTTGGTATTACTTTTGTATGTATATTTTGACGTTATAAAACCATTTATTTGTAAAACAAGTCAGTTATGGATCTTTCCGCTTTATTCCATAATTGAACTTTAATTTTATATGGAAAAATTTCCCCCTTTGAGGGTATTCTATTTTATGCTTGTATCAAATTCATGAGCAGAGATTGTATTTTCTTTCTTTAAATGTGGCATCCTTGTTTCTGTCGGAAAAATAAATTTTTATCTACTCTGATTTATTTATGTATTATTTATTCCTGATGGGAATTAGGGTGTTACAGGTAAGGCATCAGTTGACTTTTTGACCAGATGAATTTAATACCTCCTTTATCCACTTCAGAAACTCTTGAAGTGACTTGTGATGAACCATAAGGCATATGTAGAACCCTTGAGATGTACATTGACCCATGGAACCTTATCTTGCTCAAGAAAGCAATCACAAGTAGCCTTTGCACATAACCCTAGCTCAGCGCCACTAGGAGTTTGATCAGATGGATCTCTTGATACAAATGAAACCTCAATCCTCAGATGATTGGATGAACTTGTTGAGATACTTTAGAGAGTATGAATACCTCTGTAACTTGAGAATTACCTGATGTTGAAACTATCGCCTTGCTTGTTGCTTTGAGAACCATTTTCTCCTCTTGAGGAAAGTCAAGAAACCTTGATCCCATGTCCAGAACCAATGCTATGCACACATGAAGATGCAAATGGAATAAAGCATAAGCCAAAAAAAAGTTTAAAAAAGGAGGGAAATTTTTTTGGTGTTACACCACCTTACGAAACATTTTGTCCCTCACAAGTATTAGATCCTCGATGTCTAAAATTTGGGTGGAAAATCGAACTCTTGAGATTCAAATTCTCCATAATCTACAAATTGATAGAAGACTCAAAAATGCACAAAAATTATATTGGTAATATGGAGGAAATTGATCATTTTTTTGGACGAAATCCAACATGGATGGTTCTCATTGAGCTAGAAAGGTAGTGGGAAGGGCCATAGTGAGAGACCATCATGGTGGATTCCTAGGCGTATTAGGTAGGCATCTTGAAGGTGATGCTTCTTTCAATCATTATAGCTATAGAGAAGGCAGAGTCTAAAGGTTGGCGTAACATTTGGATAAAGAGTGATTCAAAAATGGAAAATCATTGCATGCACAACATCGAGTTAATCTCCTAGGATCTCAAAAATAGATGGTATAACTGCATTAATCTGTGAATGAACTTGGGGCATACACACTTTTAGGGTGTGTTTGGTTTAGAAGAGAAGTTGTGAAGAGAGAAATGGATAAGAGAGAGTGTAAGAAGAGAGAAAAAGGTAAGAAATAGAGTAGATTTGAAGTATTGATTGATTTAAGAGAAAGATAGAAGAAATAGAGAAGAGAGAAGTGATATATATTTTTGAAAATACTATAATACCCTTATAATAAATTGTATTTTTAATTAAATTAATTTAATTATTTTATTTAAATTAAATTAAATAATTAATTGTTCTCTTTAAAAAAAATTAATTATTTCTAATGTTTATTTTCAATACAACTTATATATTTTTTATGAATCAACAATGTTTAAGAATTCTCCCAGACAGAAAAACTAAAAAACAGTAGCAAATAAATAAATCTAGTATAACATGCAGCTCTAAATGATTAAACGAAGGGTTAAATATGAAAATATACTAGATAGTAGCACACTTTATTCATTTCTCAACACTTTCTCTTCATAATTGGAGAGAAACAAAAAGTGCATGGGTCCCACACATTTTAATCTCTCTTACCTATTTCTTTGATGTGCCAAACAGAAGAAATTCTCTAACTCTCTTGTACTTCTCTCTCTTGTTAATCTCTCTTCTCAACTTCTCTTATTCCAATCAGACCCTTATAGATAAGGAAACAAATGTGTTGATGAATTAGCTAATACTAGGCATATCATTATGGACTTCTTGTGGTAGGAGACCCTTCCACATTTCATTGTAGAAGAGTTCTTTAAGGAAAAATTTGACTTGTCAAATTACATTTTGCATTATTTTATTAGTTAGTTTGGCCTTTGGTTTTTTTCCCATGGCTAGGTCAATTTCGGTTTTGAGTTTCTTCGATTGAGTTATTCTTCTAAATTTATTTTTCTATTTTTTTATTTACTTGGGTCAGGTCTAACCCCAATTTTTATAAATATTTTTTCATTTATAATTTAGATTCTACCTTTAAAAAAAAAGACCTTCAAAAAACACTAAATAAAATATTCTTACAATTTAGATGATTAATCAATTTGGTTTATTAGTGTTTTTTGACATAATGACTCATCAACTTGTTTTATTAGAGTTTTTAACATAAAATTTAGATGAGTTAGGACTTTTGTTTCTAAAGTAATAGAATTAACTAAATAATTATTTATATAAGTATGTTTAATACAACAATTATAATAAATAATCATTTTAATGCGAAAACTAAATAAGCATGTGTATGAACATGTATATGAGTTTAGGATCTAAATATTGATCTATCAAGAATTGAAATAGGGGAATTAGGGATTACCTGGATCCATAGCAAAAAGTCTCATGTAGTAATTCAGAAATAGACAGAGACAAAAAGACAAGCAATACTCGTTGGCTTGTGGCACTTTTTCAATCGACACTCTTGATGTCTCAATATTTTTCATATGGAGAAAAAAGTGAATTGTTTATTGTGTTGTTGTATTGAGGATCATACCTCATATATATGTAATGGATTGTTAGGGTTTCTATTATTTTAAAATGAGTCGTTTTATAGGTTTTGTGGAAAAGGAGTGGAAGAATATTTCGATTTCGGGAAGAAGCGATTTTGTTCTTAAGGAGAAATTCAGAATTTTAAAAGGTAGAATCAAGAGTTGGAACCATGAGGTGTTCGGGAGAGTTTATTTGGAGGTGGAAGATAACAAGAAGGAGATTTCGGCTATAGATGATCTTCTCTCTTGTTACAAAGATGATCAGGTTGAGAACTTGGTGGCTCAAAGGAGTAAAGTTATCTGTGATCTTTGGAGGACGATTGATACCCAAAAGTGCATTCTTCACCAGGTAGCCAACCTCAGGTAGAGGCGTGATGGAGATCTTAACAATGCTTTCTTCCACAACTTCGTTAAAGGGCATCGTAGATGAAATTTTATTGGACCTCTTCCAACTGATATTGGGGTATTGGATTTTGGTGAAGATGTGAAAAGGGAAGTTTGGAGGCATTTCTCTGATAAGTTTAAAGAACTTGATCCTTGCAGACCTCTCTTGAATGGAATCTCCTTTAACCGTCTGTCTAGAACTGATACTATTTTCCTTGAGGCTGAATTCTCTGAATCTGAAATCCAGAAAGTTGTGTGGAGTTGCGAAAGTTCGAAATGCTCGGGTCTGGATGGCTTCAATTTTGCGTTCATCAAAACTGTTGGTATTTTCTAAAAGAGGACATATTTCATTTTGTTGCGGATTTCCACTCGAAAGCTAAGCTTTCTAAAGCATTCACGTCGTCTTTCCTTACTCTGGTGCCTAAGTCTGCTTCCCCGGTGAATTTGGATGGATATAGGCCTATTTGTCTCATCGAGAGCATGCTCAAAATCTTGAGTAAAATTCTAGCTAGCAGGCTTAAAGAGGTTCTGGGGTCTCTGATTACTTCGTGTCAGTCCGCTTTCGTCCTTGGCAGACAACTTTTAGACGGAGTGTTAGCTGCAAACGAAGAGGTTGATTATGCCACTCGGGAGAAGATAAATTGCCTCATTTTTAAGGTTGACTTCGAGAAAGCGTATGATACGGTAAACTGGAATTTTCTTAGATACATGATGAAGAGGATGGAGTTCGGAGATAAATGGATGAGTTGGATGGAAGCAACTATTTTCTCGAGCCAAATGTCGGTGTTGGTCAATGGTAGTCCCATGAAGGATTTCGAAGTGGAACACGGGCTAAGACAAGGGGACCCTGTATCCCCGTTCCTTTTCGTTATAGTCGCTGAAGGGCTTGCAGAGTTGGTTAGAAAGGCAGGTGAGTTAGACGAATTCGACGGTTTTTCTTTTTCTGAGTGTTGCAGGATTGATATTCTTCAGTTCGCGGAGGACACGTTGTTCGTTGGGAGAGTAAACTGGAAGAACGTTTGAGCTATTAAATCTATCCTTCGCGGTTTCAAAAAATTTTTAGGCCTTGCTGTTAACTTCCACAGAAGTAGAGCTATAGGAGTTAATGTTTCCTCCAATTTCCTACTGGCTGTTTCGCATTTCCTGTCATGTAAAATTGAAGGCAGCATGTTTACATTCCTTGGCATACCTATTGGTTGCAACCCAAGGAGAATTGCAACTTGGAGCTCCTTGGTTGTCAAAATCAGGAACAGACTTACAAGTTGGAGAGGCAAGGTTTTATCTATTGGCAGCAGGGTCACGATGATAAACTCGGTCCTCGACAGCTTATCGATTTTCATGATGTCCTTCTACAAGGCCCCAGTTGCGATATGAAAGAAGATAGAGAGTATTCAAAAGAGATTTTTGTGGGGAGAAACTGAGGAAAACAAGAAGATTCACTGGATCACTTGGAACGATGTTTGCAAATCGAAGGCTGAAGACGGTCTTGGAATCAAAAAAATCGAAGAGGTTAATTTGGCTCTCCTGTTAAAGTAGAAGTGGAGGATACTTACTGATAAGAATTCTTTGTGGTTTGCTATCCTTCAAGCTAGATATGGCGATATCTGCAATCGTATTAAAGGTGTAGGCAGTACGGCTGCTCAGATGCACAGCTCGTCGTGGTGGAAAGATATCCTTCGTGTCGACAACACTGTTAAAGGTACGCCGTTCTCGTTCAACAGCTTTATCACTTATCGTGTTGGGGATGGTTCTACTGTCAAATTCTGGAGTGCTCCTTGGTTAAATGTTGTTTCGTTGAAGGAACGTTTTCCAGTTCTCTACTTGGCCAGTGCGTGTAAGTTTGGCTCTATTGCTGAAATGGGGCACTGGTTGGATGGTTCCTGGAAATGGGGTGATCTGGGTCTTCCTGATATGCTCACAAGTGATGCAAATGTCAGCTTGTTTGATCTTAGGATGGCCTTGGATTCTTTCTCTCGACTGCTGGTACTTCCGACACGGTTTTATGGAAATTGGACCATTGTGTAGGTTACACCGTAAAAGCTGGTACTAGTATTTTAGAGGCGAATAGAGTTGGAAATGTGACCGAAGACAATCTCGATAGAGCTTTCTACGATCTTTGGCATACGAGTTTCCCGTTCAGAGTCTGCATTTTCGTTTGGAAGGGTTTCCTTAATAGGATTCGGACCAAGGATAATCTTTTTCATAGGGGTGTTTTGAGATCCCCCCACGACACTGTTTGTGCACTTTGCTTCCAGGACGAAGAAAACTTGGACCACCTTTTTTCTTCTTGCTCTGTTTATGTTCGCGTTTGGGAGAAGGTGACCCATTGGTATGGTCTAGAGTGGGAACGTGGGGCTGGGTTTTGGCAGAGTTTTGCGAAATGGAGGAAAGTTGAGATAAGTAGAGGTTTGAAGAACCGTTATCTGGGTTTAGTTTGGATGTCGGTTGTTTAGAATTTTTGGTTGGTGAGGAACTCTATTCTCTTTAATGGAGCTTGGTTCAATTTTTTAGATATATTGTGGGATATTAAATTCACGGCGTGGAAGTGGTCATTCTTTGGGGAAAATTCTTACTCCAACTATAATTTTTTCCATTTCAATCAGGCGCCCTTAGCGTGCTTTTTGTAAGTTTCAGTTGGTTAGGTTTTTTTTTGTTTCCCGTTTTTGTCTTATTTGGGATTCTCTTTGTATTAAGGGTTAGAGTACCCCTAATACTCTCTTTATCATTAAATCCTTACTTACAAAAAAAACTAATTAATTAATTAATTAAATATATATATAAATAGAAATATAATCTTATTACATAATTTGATCAATAAATGAATTAATATTCCTTATTAATAAATATGAGTTGTTGTTTTTTTTTTTAAAGTAATGTTGTCAATCCTCTCGTTATTAATTTAGTTCTTTAAAGAATGCTTTACGTTAGTATCAATGAATTACTTTTTATTTTCATTACAAATTTTGAGTTTCTTTTTATGCTATTTATAGATAATCTATACAGTATATTTAAATAATTTCACTTTTTATGTTTCAACTTACACATACAAGTGTAACACGAAAATTCTTTATATGAAAAATATCTATACATAAAGATATTTTTTTTCGTCGATAGACTTCAAGAGTTGCAAGAAGATTATAACCAAAAGGAGTTGCATGATTTCCACCCAAAAGAAAAAGGAGTTGCAAGATATATTCGGATTATAATACATTTATCCATTCACTTTAACAAAAAGTCATAAAGAAGTATCTTTGCTATTTGAATCTTTATGAGTTAAAAATATCTATATAACTTTAAGAAAATCTCCAAACTAGAGATATATACATTTTTTTAACAGTTCAAGGAGGTGACTAATAAGTATAAGGCATTGTTTTAAAAACCGTATCGAATTGATTGAATTGAAAATCAAAGAGATTATCAATTTAGTTTGATTGTTGAATCAGATAAATTATTAAATAAGTAAAAACCGATTAAAATATTAAGTATTAACACGTGTTAGTATTGTGGATAATAGTCATGCATTGGATAGAAATGTGGTAACATGAGTATTTATAAGTAGGAGAACTCACACATCTATCACCTTAAGATTTTAGATGAGTGTGGTGTGTCTCTCACAAAAGTGTTACTCTAAAAAAAAAAATCTCACAATATTCAATACTCCTTACTAAAAAACTCCCCTAACATAAAATCGACCAAATCGGATAGACAAATATCTATATAGCACATTGTGTCTTTCACGGACGGTTTCAACCTTTGTTAGTATGTAAAGTGAAAGGTGTGTCCTTCTCGGACATTCAATTTTATTATCACTTACATATTACTTTTTTATTTTATTACTAATTTTAGCATTATAATATTAATTTTATAAGTTAATTCTTTTCTTAGAAATTCAAATTCACCGTAACAAAATATTACTTCATCGTCGAACAATCATGATTTCCTTAAGCATGATTTGAAACACGCTATTTAATTACCACATTGAGTTTATTAAAAATTGTATCACTTTAAAAATGGATGTCATCCATGTCATCATCTCACCAAGTAAAATTGTACTCATAAATTAATTTATTTGGAAATAGATAATGTATTAAAAAAGAGGTTAATAAACATTTACTCCCTGCAATATAGACAGAACCGGCCCAACGTGTAAATAGGTCTGAGGCAAATTTTAAAATGAATATTTTATATATATATATATATATATATATATATATATATATATATATATATATATATATATATATAAAATCATGGTTTTTTTTATGTTATGTTTTGTTTCATAGGGCTCAATCAAAATTATTTTATTTATTCTGTATCAATTATTTTTTATTGGCAGTCATTATTTCTATTAATTTTAAATTTTTTGTTAACAATTTTTCCAAAATCAAAATGATACATAAAACGTGAAAGCCACAATAAGCTAGCTATCCTTGTGACAAAGCAATTAAAAGGCATTGTATTGCTACAGTAAGCTAGCTATCCATCTGACAAAGTAATTAAAAGGGCATTGTAATTCGTTAAAAGCACAACCACTGGATTAGAAGTAATGCATGCATGAATAAAAAAAATTTAGAGGCCCAAGTCGGTGGCCGCGGTCGCCTACCCCTTGGGCCGGGTCTGAATATTGACGAGTTTTAATTTATTTTTTTAAAAAAAATAATTTTAGATTATTTTATGAAATTTTGGAGTTTTTCTTAAACGTGTAAAAATCAGGGGGATAAATAAAAATAAAATTTACAGGAGGTAATTTTTTACCTGGAGGACAAAAGACTTAGAATTTTAAAATTTCTGAAAGGTAATTTAAAATTATTTTTTTAAAGGGGGTAACTCAAAACTCACATATATTACAAGGAGTAAATGTCTATTAACCCATTAAAAAATGACACTAGATGTGTTGCTTATACTTACATACATACATGTCTGTGTTAAGATTAGGGGTGGAAAAACGGGTCCGGACCGTTGGGCATGTCCGTTTTAACCGCACTTTAGTGCGGGATGGGCCAAAGATTTAGGTCATCACCCTCTAATGTGTCCGCCCCGCCTCGCCCTGTTTTCTTCGCGGACTTTTGCGGACACAAACATTTATATAAGATTTTACATTTTTAAGCTTAAAAGGTGCAGTGCCAGCGGGTTTTCTCCACCCCGCCCTCATTTTTTTGTGGAATGGACCTAAGTTTTAGATCCGCATCCTTAACTATGACCGTCCCGCCCCGCCTCATTTTTTTGCGGATATTTGTGGAACGGACCTAAACGGGCAGACATGTCCGTTTGTCACCCCTAGTTAAGATTATTAAACTAAAGTTTTAACGGATTTTTTTAGAACCAAACATGGAGCTACTATTCTGGGTTTGACGCATTAAGAGACTATAAATTATAAAAATTCCTTCTTAAATACGGCATTTATTGAAACCAAAACTGTCTGAATATATTGTTGCCCCATGTCATGAAGAACTATGTTAGATTTGACTTTTTTTTAGTGAATAGTTAAAAAATTGGAAAAATAAAAGTGGATATCATAGTATACATTTTTTTCTAAATAATCATGTTTTACAAATAAAATTCTTAAATAATCACATTTAAAAAAAATACCAAACTAACTACTTTTCAAACAAAAAATATTTACCATCAAGAAGATGCGTCACTACCTGTGACGCATGCACTCAATTTTTTGCCTAGGCGCCAATGCCTATGACATATGAACATTGTTGAGAAAAAAGTGTGAGTTTTAAGTCTCACATTGCTTAAAAAAGTGGTGGTTGAACATTTTATAAGTAAGATGACTCATACACTATTACTTTAAAATTTTAAGTGAATATGTGATAGCTCTCTCACTTGTTTTGGTGAGTCTTTGACCTTTAGGTGAGTCTTTGACCCAATGTGAATGCTTCCCCCTCATTATGACTCATCATTGGTATCAGAGTCGTGGTTTGAGTAAGGGATTGACTCCTTGTGTTGAAAGTCTTCCTAACATGATGGTCAGGCGGCGTAGTCTGTTGAAGTGCATATGATGAGATAAGGATGTCTCTCAATGGCAGTACAAGTATACGGGTGAAAGAGCTTCCGCTTGAGGGGAAGCATGGTGGATGGACTCACACTTGAGGGGGAGATTATTGAGAAACAAGTGTGAGTTCTAAGTCCCACATTGCTTAGAAAAGTGGAGGTTGAACATTTTATAAGTAAGAGGACTCATACACCTATGACCTTATAATTTTTGGTGAATATGTAGTGTCTCTCTCACTTGTTTGGGTGAGTCTTTGACCTTTAGGTGGGTGTTCGATTCAATGTGAATGTTTTCCCCTCATGATGACCCATCACTGGTATTAGAGTCGTGGTTTGAGTAAGGGACCGACTCCTTGTGTCGAAAGTCTTCCTGACATGGTAGTCAGGAGGTGTGTTCCGTTGAAGTGCCCATGACGAGATAAAGATGTCTCTCAACGGCGGTACAAGTATGTGAATGAAAGAGTTTTCGCTTAAGGGGGAGTATAGTGGATTAACTCACACTTGAGAGGGAGATTGTTGCGAAACAAGTGTGAGATCTAAGTCTCACATTGCTTAGAAAAGTGTAGGTTGATCACTTTATAAGTAAGAGAACTCATACACCTATCATCTTAACATTTTGGATGAATATGTGGTATCTCTCTCACTTGTTTGGGTAAGTCTCTGACCTTTAGGTGCGTATTTGACCTAATGTGAATGTTTTCCCCCTCATGATGATCCATTAGTCATGTGTGTAGCTAATGACTCTGACGTATGCATGTGACCTTTAAAAGCATGTGTCATTGCTTGTGGCTACTGTGTTGTTTTGGTTGCATGTATGCATCACAGACAATGGTGCATGCTCCTAAAGGTTGCATGCATGTGCCATAGCCATTGGCTACTGCACCACATACATTAACTCCTTAGATCAAAAATTGAATGCACATGCTATAGACAGTGGAGTATTTTTTTGGGCAATTTTTTTTTGTTTGAAAAATGGTTAATTTGATATATTTTTTTGAAAAATTAATTATTTAAGAATTTTGTTTAAAAAACATGATTATTTTAAAAAAAATCCATAACATGTATATGATAAATATTAATTATTGAGTTGCATATTAGTGTTAATATTAATCATTTTAATCTCTAATATAAATTATTTACTTTAAACATTTATACATATTGCCCGCTGTATATGTAGAGAAATTTTGTTAAGGATGTCAAAATATTATATAGTATATATAATCTATTTCAAATATTTAATAAATATTATTAGTTCATTTATTGATTAATAATTTTTAGGTAAAAATAATGTCTAGATTTTTTAAGTTATTTTATAATAATAAGTTAGTTCTTTAAGGCTTTTTTGTAACGATTAGATCCTTTATGTTAAGTAATGTTTGCATCGTTAACCTTTTTTAAAATCTCCGTTCCAAAAACGTTTACGTGGCACAAACGGAGATGATGTGTCATTTAAAGCGGTGATGTGTCATTTTATTTTATTTTTTATTTGTTTTAATTGCACGTGAATTTTAATTTTTTAATTTTTTTAATTATATATATATATATATATATTTATTTATTTATGCATAAGCAAAAATACTGTCTAGGTCCTTTAACTTATTATAAAATAACAAGTTAGTCCTTTAAAAATTTTTGTAACGATTTGGTCCTTTATATATTATTGATCCGAAGTATTCGAACTGGTCCACGTAAGCTGGTCGTCAGAAGGTGAGATGCTCGGATGATTGCTGGTCGCAAGGCGGGTAACGTGCTCGGCTTGAGAATGAGGAGAGGAGGGGGTGTACCTGCAAGGTACTCCGACGCTCAAGTAAGAAAGGGTCAGAGAGAAAGGGGCAAGTACAAAGTGTATTCTTAGGGCGAAAAATGTGATACCTGGCCCTCTCAAGTGAGAGGGTTTATATAGAGCCCCCAGCGCGTGGCCAACGGTCCTATTTTTGGGGCGAACTAGCCGTTTTTCCCAAAGAATAGGCAACTGCCCAAACTAGCCGTTATGTCGGGCAGGGTGCCCAAACTAGCCGTTATGTCGGGCATAGACGCAGTTGCAGGCACCTGCCCATCGATGTTCGGGCAGCGGGGAAGCCGTGCATAACGGGCATCAGACCGGGGAGGGACGTTGCGTTCCTTGCCCGGTTTGAGGGGCAGAAATGTCGCTTTTGCCCCTCTGTGGATTGGGCTTAGGCAATTTGGGCCGCTCTGGAGTGGAAGCGGATTGGGCCAATTCTAGCCATTGGTCCAATCCAGAACAGGAGCCCCCCAAGTCGTTGCTCCCGAGCACGGGAGTGATGACTTAAGGACTGCTCGTCGCCCGGGGGAGTTACGTAGAGTCGTCGTAAGGAGACGAGGAAGATTGTCTTGATGTGCCTGTGGCCCTCTGTGTTCGTGATGTTTATGGTCGTGACCCTGTTGCCCGGTATTCGGGAAGATAAATCGTCAGACAGAATGGGAAACGTTGGGCTGCCACGTGTGCATCTAGCCCTGCGTAGCAGTTAATAGGTAATTATGGCTAGTGGGCAGTCATTATTACCTACGGGCGCGTGTGTGCACGTGCCCCTCAGTATAAATGGGGGGAGGTTGTCCCATTTTGCACTTTTTCCCTTCTGATTCTTCTTCGTCGTCATCAGCGTTCCTGCCCGTCGCCGTCTTCAGAGCAACCGAACACCGTGCCAAGTTTCGAGCAGCCTTTCTCTTCTACTCAAAACAAGTAAGTTTTCTGGTTTCCAGCTTGTTTTACTTCCTCTCATTGTCAATGGTAGATTGCATGCGGCTAGGGTTAGTTTTAGGTGACAAGGTAGGTAGATTTCTGGTGAGTGTTGGTGGTGGGCGGTGGTTCTGCCCATTCGCTGTACCAAGCATCTCGTCGGAGTGGGTAGCGCGTTTGGTGAACGTGGTGGTCCACGCCGTGGTTGCGAGATGTGACAACCGCGTCTTACCATCTTTTGGTGGACTAGTGAACTTTCCGGTGGAACGTTTCCAGATTCCGGTGGAGCTTCAAACGGAATTTGGGCACGAGCGCGGGGAGGTTCCTCGTAGGAAGATGGTATGTCTCGGTCATCTCCTCACGGAGAGGTTTTTTCTTTCTTCGTTTGATGTTAGGGCTTAGGCCGGGGACGTTGTCCTTAGCCTCCTGCGCGCCCTTTCACTTGACTTAGCGGTGGAAGGGTGGATTTGATTTCCTGTCGAATTCACTGTCTTTCTCTGCTTTTTCAGGTGATCGTAGGGGCGATGGAGCCAGAGAGGGAAGTTATCCCCGTTACATCTGAAGAGGAGACTGTGTCCGAGGAGAGCAGTAGTGCAACGGCCTCGAGCTATGCGTCCTCGAGCTCGTCGGCTTCGAACTCCTCGAGCGAAGTCGAGGGGGAAGCGAGCGATGCTGATGAGGGAGAGGATTTGGAGGTCGTGGAGGAGGACGCAATGGAAGAGGACGTTGATGTGTTATGCCCGGAAGAGTGGGAGGTGGCCGAACCTTTCCACCATATTTCCACGTTTGCCAGGTCTGCGGCGGACGCTTTTACCAAGGTGGGGCCAGCGGGTGAATGGAGAGTGGTTATGCCTAATTCGGACGAGCGGATCTGCTCGAACTTCGGGGACTGCTTCGCCATGTACGAATATGCCTTCAAGGAATTGGGGCTGAGGTTGCCCTTTACTGACTTCCAGCGGTCGGTGTTTGAGCACCTGAAGTTGGCTCCTTCTCAGCTCCACCCCAATTCGTTGGCCTTCATACGGGCTTTTGAGTTGGTGTGCGAGCACCTTGCTCTGGGGACCACTCTTCCTTTATTCTTTGCTGTTTTCAACCTACAGCGGCAGCTGGCGGGGAAGAGGTATGGATGGGTCTCTTTGAAGCAGCCCAGAAAGTTGTTTAAGCCGTTCTCGGAGTCCATCCGAACGTTCAAGGGATGGTACTACATCGTCGAGCCTTTGTCCGAAGCTGCTCAGGACAGCGTGTATGTCTGGGAGGTAGAGTATGATGATAACGGAGATGAGCTGCTTACCGAGGAGGGGAAATATATCGGGGAGAGAGTGTACAAGTTCCCGATCCGCTGGACACCCGACCACTTCTCAAAGAAGCCCAGCGCCTACGTCTTTGAGCCGAGCGCGTTACGCTGGCAGGATGCTGTGTCCTACGAGACGCTGGTGAAGTGGGTCAACTCCTTCGATCTTGCGAGCTGCTGGACGAGCAAGGGTGCCCCTATCTACGAGGATGACGGGAGCTAGAGAGTTGAGCGCAGGTTTATCAATGTGAAGGCTCTGCTGGAGTGCAAGACTCCCGCGGATGCCAAGAAGTTGCTCGGTAGTCTTAGTTACTTAGACTTTATTTGTTATTTCTTTTTCTTCCCCGTTACTAACGTGTTCGTTTCATTTATGCAGGTGAGATGCCTCAGGCTCGTGATCGTGTGGTGACCAACGCCATGGCGAGGGGCAAGGCTGGGGCGGCTCCTCCCAAGGCCCGTCCTGTTGGTGGTGCTCGTGCTCTTCCTCTTGCTCAAGCTGCGGTGGGGACCTCTGCTTCTCCTACTCCAGCTCCCCGGGACTCTCCATTGGCTCTGGCTGGGCGAGCGAAGCGGGAAAGGTTGTTGGATGCCGTGGACCTGACTCGGGCGCCCGAGAAAGGGAAGTTTGAGCTTCCTCCGTGTGTCCTTGACCGGAGGTTTTTTGAGGGCAACACTTTGGTCGTTCCGCAGGAAGAGTCACTCAACCTCGGAAGCATGGACCGAGCGAGCAAGAAGGCGATGGTGGCCCAGGATGCTTCTGCCATGGTGAGGATGCTGGAAATGGCGACCGTTTATGCGGAAGGGGACTCTGTGCTCGAGGCTGAACTCACTACTGCCCGGGCCTCCGTGGCGTCCCTAAAGGAAGAAGTCAAAGGTGCTCGTGAGGCTAGGAGGAAGGCCGAGGAGGAGACAACCAAGCTGAAAGAGGAGGTAACCAGGCTGAAGGCGGAGAAGAAGGCTGCGGAGGATTTGAACAAGGAGCTGATGGCGGCCAGTGCCCCGGGTGCTGATGAACTGGACGAGATAAAAGTGTTGAAAACTAGGGCTGAGCTGGTCGCCAGCATACTGCAGGCCGAGGAGGATGGCATTGCTGTGGCATAAGAGTCTTTTGAAAGTGTTGTGGCCCAGTTGCCGGTGGTGAACCCTGGGCTCGACATTTCGATCGATGGTATCCACTACCTTGCCCGAGTGGAGGATGATCGCATTGTCTTGCCCGCGGGCTTGGTTCTCGACACCCCCGAAGCTCAGACCGAAGATCAGCCAGCGGAGGAGTAGGAGCCCGAGCCCGAGGCGACTGAGCATGTGGAAGGATGAGGAATCAGGTTGTTTTGATGTTGTTGTGTTTTGTCCGGCCTGCGCGCCGTTGATTAATTTGTAATTTATTTAGTTTTGGGGGGGCATGGCCCCCTTTTTTTATGTAATACGCACAGTCTTTTGGCCCTTGTGGCCTTTTTATTTAATGCTCGGCTCATTTATACAATTTTTGTTGTACTTTACATTATTGTTGTACTTTACCTTAGTTGTGTATGTATGACTGCCCGTCGGAGGGTGTGTCTGTTAATGGAGCCTTCTTTTGAAAGATAGCTTGCTGTGCGTGAATTCGCCAGTGCGGGGAACTGGTCGAATAGCCGGGGAAGTACCTGGCGAGGTTGCAGATCTCAGGTCGCGATTGAGGCCTGAGGTCACGGCGTGAACGTCCCATCGCGAGCTGGGGTTCTGCCAATCATGGTACTTGGGCGAAGGCGGTGCTCGATCGAGGGCCGCCGACGAACAGAGTTCCGGCTCATTTATTTGAGCGGGATTCTACTTCGTGTGCATGCGTCGTTTGTACCTGGACGAGCATGATGACCGCTAGGTGGTCTCTTGATGCGAGGAAGCTTATGGTTACTCTAGCTGTAGTATTGCTTAAGTTTCTCAGCGTTCCATGGTCGGGGGAGTGCCTCCCCGTTAAGGTTTTCGAGGAAGTATGCACCATTTCCCGTTTTGGCACGGACTCTGTATGGCCCTTCCCAGTTGGCCGCTAGTTTGCCTTCGCGAGAGTCCTTGTGGTTTCTTCGCAGGACAAGGCTGCCCACCTCGAACTCTCGTCGTAGGACTTTAGCGTTTTGCCTGATTGCTATTTTTTGCTTAAGGGACGCTTCGCGGAGGGCTGCTCCTGTCCGGATTTCCTCGACGAGGTCGAGCTCTTCTCTCATTGCTTCGTTATTCATTTCCTCGTCTAGAGGTGATTCGGTCCTTCTGGACGGTACGTGGATTTCGATGGGTAAAATAACCTCCATGCCATATGCTAAGCGGAAAGGCATTTCCCCGGTGGTGGACTGGGGAGTAGTACGATATGCCCATTAGACGCTGTGGAGCTCCTCGACCCAGGCTTTCTTCGTTTCATTCAGTATTCGTTTGAGGCCACGAAGGATGACGCGATTGGCCGCCTCCGCCTGCCCGTTGGTCTGGGGGTGCTCTACAGAGGCGAAGTGTTGCTTTGTTCCGAGGTGGGCGACAAAGTCTTGGAACTTCTTGTCCGTGAATTGTGTTCCATTGTCCGTGACGATTGTTTGGGGAATCCCAAAACGGGCAAGGATATTCCGCTTGTAGAAACGTAGAATGTTAAGTGTCGTTATCTTTGCTAAAGCTTCTGCTTCTATCCATTTTGTGAAATAATCTACGCCCACTATCAGGTATTTGTTTTGGCTAGACCCCGTTACGAAGGGTCCTAGGAAGTCTAGGCCCCACCAGGCGAATGGCCACGGGGATGTCAAGCTTTTCAGCTCGTTAGGTGGAGCTAGGTGCATATCCCCGTGCCGTTGGCATTTGTCGCATTTCTTCACATGCTCCTTGGCGTCTTGCTGCATAGTTGGCCAGTAATATCCTGCCCGTAGCGCCTTGCGGGCAAGGGACCTTCCTCCCAGGTGCTGGGCGTTAATGCCTTCGTGGATTTCTCGTAATACGTGGGGGATAATCTCCTCCTCTATGCACTTTAGTAGTGGGATGGAGAAGCCCCTTCGGTAAAGTTTATTTTTGAGGATGACGTACGAGCAAGCTCTTCTTCTGATGGTGCTGGCTTCCTTGGGGTCATCCGGAAGTTCGTCCCTGGTGAGGTAGTTGTACACGGGCGTCATCCAGTAGTCGCTGTCTCCGATCACGTGCACGTGTAGGGTCGAGGACCCCTTTTCGATGCTGGACCGGGGAAGTATCTCTTGGATGACCGACCTGTTTCTGCCTTTCCTCTTAGTGCTTGCTAGTTTGGACAGGACGTCTGCTCGCACGTTGTGTTCGCGGGGAACATGTCTTACTGCTACTGTCCTGAACCTCGACATCTTTTCCTTGACTAGGGAGAGGTATTCAGATAGACTGTCATTTTTGGCCTGATACTCCCCAGAGATCTGGTGGGCTACGAGCTGAGAGTCCGTGCAGATGATGATTTCTTCTGCCCCTAGGTCTTCGGCTAGGCGCAACCCAGCGAGGAAGGCCTCATACTCAGCCTGGTTGTTCAACGTGGGGAAGGATAAAGTGAGAGACACCTCTACTATGGTCCCTTCGTCATTTTCAAGAATTACTCCTGCCCCGCTGCCGCTCGAGCTGGATGCTCCGTCCACGTAGATGGTCCATCTGTTTGCTATGTGGGGTGAGGAGTCTGAGAAGGTTACTTCCGCCACGAAATCGGTCAGGACCTGTGCTTTGAGAGCTTTTCTGCTTTCATACCGGACGTCAAATTCGGACAGCTCCAACGACCACTTGAGCATTCTACCGGCCAGGTCTGGCCGGCCCAGCAATTGCTTGATGGGTTGATCCGTCCTCACTACGATCGTATGGGCCAAGAAATAGTGTCTCAGTCATCTGGCAGCGTTGACGAGGGACAATGCTACCTTTTCTATCTGTTGATATCGCAACTCCGCGTCTTGCAACGCTTTGCTCGTGAAGTATACTGGTTTTTTCCCGGCAGGATTTTCGCAAATGAGAACGGCGCTCATGGCCTCGGCAGTGACGGCGAGGTATAGGAACAAAACTTCCCTGGTATCTGGTCGCGATAACACGGGCGGTTTCGACAGGGCTTGCTTTAAGTGAAGGAGGGATGCCTCGCATTCTTCGGTCCATTCAAACGCGGATTCTTTTCTCAAGAGCTTGAAGAAAGAAAGGGCGTGTTGGGCGGATTTTGCGACGAAGCGGGACAACGAGGTGAGTACCCCGTTGAGGGACTGGATGTTCTTCTTAGACGTGGGCGTTGGGAACTCAGAGAATGTCCGGCATTTGTCGGGGTTAGCTTCTATTCCTCGTTCCGTCAAGTAGAAACCAAGGAATTTACCTGCCCGTACGCCGAACGTGCACTTCTCTGGGTTAAAACGCATTTGATATTTTCTCGCTTGCTCGAAAATTTGGCGAAGGTGGCCGACGTGGTCTAGCTCCTCGTGGGACTTGACGATCATGTCGTCCATGTATACCTCGAGCATGTCGCCTATTTGTTCTTGGAAGACTTTGTTCATCATTCGTTGGTACGTAGCGCCGGCGTTCTTCAGTCCGAAGGGCATTACGTCGTAGTAATAGTTGCCCGATTCGGTCATGAAGGCCGTGTAAGTTTTATCGCTCGCGGCCATTGGGATTTAGTTATAGCCCGAGTAGGCGTCGAGGAACGATAAAAGTTTAAAACCCGCGGAGTTATCTACGAGCTTATCTATATTGGGGAGGGGGTAGGCGTCCTTCGGACAGGCCTTATTAACATCGGTATAATCAACGCACATTCTCCATTTGCCATTATTTTTTCTTACAAGTACAACATTTGAGAGCCATGTAGTGTATTTGGCCTCAGAAATAAACCTAGCTTCTAGAAGGTCTTTAACAGCTTTCTTCGCGGCTTCCATCTTCTCCGGGGACTGTTTCCTTCTGCGCTGGGCAACGACTTTGACGGCCGGATCAATTATAAGCTGGTGGCAGGCGACGGAGGGGTCCAATCCTGGCATTTCAGTAGTGCTCCATGCGAACAAGTCTGTGTTCTCCCGGAGGCATGCTTTTAGTTGTCTCTTGGCCAGGTCGGGGAGGTCTGCTTCGATCTTCACTCCCCGCTGGAGGTCTTCTCCAAACGGAAGGATCTCGAAGTTGCCATCTGGGATGGGGTGTAGGAGATGGCCGCTGTTGTGGGACTGGCTGCCCGAAGTCGTTAGGTCTTTGGCGTGATCCTCCTCGCTGAAACGGCTGTCCAAATCGATGGATTCGACCTGGGGGAGTGGCTTTGGATGCTCAGAGCTGCTGGGCAGAGGAGGACGACCAGATGTCCTAGGCCTCGCTGAGATGATGCTCAGTCCTTTTGATGCTGCTTCAAAGCATCGACGGGCAGCTTCGATGTCACCGTGGAGGGTGGCGACCATCCCTTCAGAAGTGTAGTATTTCATCTTGAGATGTACGGTGGAAGGCACTGCAATAAACTCTGCCAGGGTTGGCCTTCCAAAAATGCATTGATATAGTGACGGGCAGTCAATTACCAGAAACTGTGCTTTGATTGCTCGGGTGTCTTTCCTGAACCGAAGGTCACGATGAGCTCTACGTAACCTCGGGGCCTTGTCACTGCTCCATCGAATCCCTGCAGATCGGATCCAACGTATGGAGTAAGGTGAGAGTCGTCCAGCTGCAGTGTCTCGAACAGGTGGTTGTACATTATATCAACTGAGCTGCCCTGGTCCACGAGTATCCTGCGAACGTCGAAGTTCGCCATCCTTTCCCGGATGAGAAGCGGGATGCTTGAGTTCGGTGACCCACCGAGGAGCTCCTCCTTGTAGAAGGAAATGGGAGATGATCCTTTGTGAGTGGTATCCAGCGTGGTGACTTCGTTGGAGCTTTTCCTGATCAGTTGATCGAATTTCCTTTTGACTGAACCGACCGTGATTTTGTTGAATCCGCCACCGGAGATGACCATGGACGACGGGAAGGCCTCCCACGGGCTGTAAGATCCGAGGAACGTGTAGGCGGGCAGGCTATCAGGGATACAGAAGTCTTCTGGCCGAGTTATGGACATGGCGATCTGTACGTTGGTGTCCTCGGAGGGCGGAGTCTCTTCTGCAGCCTTCTTGTTCTCCTGGGTTTCTTGTCGGGGAGCTTCTTTCTTCTTCGCGAACTGCTTCAGGTGGCCGTCACGAATGAGGATCTCTATGGCATCTCTGAGATGGATGCATTCCTCCGTCGTATGGTCGTGGCTTTTGTGGAAGCTGCAATACTTGGATTTATCTACACCCGGCCTGGTCGGCAGTTGTTTGGGGAAACGGACTCCCGCCTGCTTGAACTCTGAGTTGGCACATTCGGACAAGATTTTCTCCCTCGAGGTAGTGAGGGGGGTATAGTCATGGAACCGCCCAGAAGGTCCCCTCTGTTCGCGCGCATCGCGAGGCCTATCGTCGCGTCTTTTGTCTCCTCGACGGGATGTCGAGGGTTCTTCAGCTCTGGATGACCGGGCACCTTCTTGGTGACGGGAGGCCCGGACAGAATGGGCAGCGACCTTCTCCTCGTACTGTATATGCGACTGGGCTTGGTGGAGGAGGGCGTTGAGATTCCTCGGCGAATCGAGGCCGGTGGCTTTCGCGAAGTCCGAGCCGGGACGTAATCCCTGCTCGAGCAGGAATTTCTTCATCTCGTCGGTCGTTGGCACTTGGACGGCCTCCTTGTTGAACTGCTCAATGTAGTCCCGAAGAGGTTCATCTCTTCCCTGTACGACAGCTCCAAGGGACGCCTCAGTCTTTGGTTGGCGTCGTGATGCGGTAAAGTGTCGGGAGAAAATCCTCCCGAGCTGCCTCCAGGATGTGATGGATTCCTCAGGCAGTTGTTTGTACCAGGTCATTGCTCTCTTCCGGAGCGTGGTTGGGAACAGGCGGCATTTGATAGCTCCTCATACCCCTCTGTAGTCCAGAAGAGCATCTATGTTTTCTATGTGCTCGTCTGGGTCCGTGGTTCCATCATAAGTCCCTAGAGATGGAGGCTTCTCTAGTGCTTTAGGGAGGCGGGTAGTCAGGATCCTGCGGGACAACTGGCCGCGAGGCTCGTCGTCGCTGTCCGAACTTGAAGTCGATGGTGACCGTTGTCTGCGTTCGCGGCGGCGGTCTCTGCGAGGTGAGGGTGATCGTGGCCGGTCGCGAGGTCTGACCGGTGGAGAGTGCCTGTCTTGCCTCGTTCTCTTGTGTCTTGGTGGTGACTGACCCCGCGGGGAGATCTGGTCGCGCTTGCGAACGCGTTGTGGTTCAGGCTCACGCCTCGTCATACGGTCTTCCCGGTGTCTAGGTGGCGGGCTTCTTGATTTCTGGTGTTTCCTCTTGGGAGGAGAGGATCTTGGAAGAGCTGCTTCTTCGAGAGCTCCTATCCTTTCTCCTTGCTGCAAGATAAGGAGGTTTGTGCAGTTGACAGCATCTAGGAGGGCTGCAACGGCCAGATCAGCGTTGGGGGGGCCAGGAATTGGTCGTTCCCCCAACGGTGACTGTTTTCCTCCTTGCTCGGCGGGAGGAGGAGTTGGAGACGCAGTGGCCCCGTCTCGAAGGAAACGTGGATCAGAAAGTAGCAACGAACTGCCGTCGGCGTCCATCTTGTTGACGGGGACAAGAACCATAACGTCAACACCTTTCGAGGAATTCTGAGCGGCCATGTGTGGGAGGATCAAAGAGAGTATGTTTTGATCTTTTAGTTTCCGAGGAGGAAAGAAAGAAGGGGAGAACAAGGAGTTCCCACAGACGGCGCCACTGATCCGAAGTATTCGAACTGGTCTACGTAAGCTGGTCGTCAGAAGGTGAGATGCTCGGATGATTGCTGGTCGTAAGGCGGGCAACGTGCTCGGCTTGAGAATGAGGAGAGGAGGGGGTGTACCTGCAAGGTACTCCGACGCTCAAGTAAGAAAGGGTCAGAGAGAAAGGGGCAAGTACAAAGTGTATTCTTAGGGCGAAAAATGTGATACCTGACCCTCTCTAGTGAGAGGGTTTATATAGAGCCCCCAGCGCGTGGCCAACGGTCCTATTTTCGGGGCGAACTAGCCGTTTTTCCCAAAGAATAGGCAACTGCACAAACTAGCCGTTATGTCGGGCAGGGTGCCCAAACTAGCCGTTATGTCGGGCATAGACGCAGTTGCGGGCACCTGCCCATCGATGTTCGGGCAGCGGGGAAGCCGTGCATAACGGGCATCAGAGCCGGGGAGGGACGTTGCGTTCCTTGCCCGGTTTGAGGGGCAGAAATGTCACTTTTGCCCCTCTGTTGATTGGGCTTAGGCAATTTGGGCCGCTCTGGAATGGAAGCGGATTGGGCCAATTCTAGCCATTGGTCCAGTCCAGAACAATTATATTTTGATTAGAACTGTCATTGTTTTTACCTTTGCAATTCGGTCAAGTGAACCACTCATAGAAAACACCATCTCATGAAAGGTTACTTCTTTTTGTGAAATCTTGTATTTTTTTAACACACTCATGGAAAACACCATCTCATGAAAGGTTACTCCTTTTTGTGAAATCTTGTATATATATAAAATGAAATTCTTATTTTATTATTTTGTTCCCTTTTAAGTGTGTTAAAAAAATACAAGGTTTCACAAAAAGGAACGGTGGCCAACTGATCGTACCTGATCAGAATTGGATCGGTGGCCAACTGCACGTCGTGAGCTCCGGTACTCCGGTGGTGGTGAGATGGTGGAAGGTGTACCTGCAAGGTACTCCGATGTTAAAGTCAGGAACGGAGCAAGCAAGTACAGAAAGGTAGTGAGTGAGAAAATTAGCATACCTGACCCTTTAATGAAAGAGGGTATTTATAGTGTGCCCCCAGCGCTGGGCCAATATCATATGCACTTGGTTGGATTACTAGGCCCAATGCAAATAATTGTCAGGGCTTACGTGGCGTAGGGAAGACCAGCACGTGGTCTTCGCCCTGGAGTAACTGCCCCGAGATCTCCGGAAAGTGGATTGACCAACTCTTGCGGAGATGGGTAGTTACCTGATGACGTGCTCCCTGCAGGGGAAACACGTGGAGTACGCCGGGAGGATGCTTGTTCTCTCCCTGGGCCATGTAGTGTCTGCTCGACGATGATGGGATCTGGATGTGCCCGACGAGGGAGAGGATTGGGCCTTAACGGGCTGCTTAGCGTAGCATTGGGTTGGGCCTGCCTGACTGTTGGGTAGGCGTCGGCCCAGTCCAGAACAGGAGCCCCCCAAGTCGTTGCTCCGAAGAGTCGGAGTAATGACTTAAGGGTCAGCCCATTCACCGAGTTGATGGAAGATGCATGTGGTTAGAAGTAGGGGATGTTCGACGGGCAGGGGTCTCGGGGACCGATATCCGTTAGCATCCTGAAGGTTATTTCTGGTCGACAGTATGGGGAGACAAAAGGAGACGGGCGCATTCATCACGCGGGCACAAAGGAAAATGAGAAGACGTACGCGGGTGTCATACCCCAAATTTTGACCACTAGGATTTCCCATCATTGTTCAAATTATCATCACAATATGGATGTACCTTTATGCCTTATCAATCTCCTCAAGAATTATTGAGCATTCCCTACAACTAAGAATTAGGGTTTCATGCCCTCTCAGAGCTCTTAGACAAAGTATCAATCAAGGAATGACATGATCTTCAATTTGTCTAAACCTCTCAAACATCCATAATGGATCAAAAGGACTCCCACATCAAGGATCAACCACAAGGCTGCAACATTCCAAGTGGATTAAGCCTCAAGATCGCCAATGTCACCAGATTAGGGTTTTGGTCGACCAGGGCCTCCAGATGGAAATTTTCCTCTGGGAATGAGCCAATGCTTCAAAGCACAACCCAAAATACTCTAAGGTACCTCGTGGACCCCATCATTAAGTCAATTTAGCCTCATGGGATGCATTCATAAAAAATTAGGAGTTAGGGTTTTTTGACCTAATTCACCCCTAAGTTGACTTTTGGGACAAAACATGAGCCAAGACCTCAAGACATGGTTTGAGGGTCTCTAATAAACTAAATTGATCCATTTTCAACAATGGATTGATCCAAGAAGCTTGATCCACAAGTTTCAATCTCATCTGAACCACGGTTAGGGTTTTTGAAGAAAAAGTCAACCGTGCCTTTGACTTTTGACCAAGACATGCTCCCAAACCTTGGTACGTAATTCAATACACCCTATAACACCTATGAAATCAATCCATCAAGTTTGATTTAGGTCAAAGACTTGATTTCATAGAGGATCGCACAGTTTGGAGTTCATCTGATAAAAAGTCAACTGTGCCCAAAAGTCAAAGTTTGACTTTTTGATTTTTTGGTCAATTATGGTTCCCTAACCCTAAAATGATGTTAATGTGTGATTGGAATCATCATTCATCAAGAAAAATCAAGAAAAGTGGGATAACTTGTAAAAGGGGTAACCATAAAAAACTTAGAAATTTTCTTAGTTATGGAACAAAGTGGCTAGGGTACCAACTTCCAAGGATCATAACTTGTGATCCAAGCAACCATTTTGGCTGATCCAAAGATGGATTTGTAGCTCTCATGGCATAGTTTAAAAGTGTCAACTACACCTCATTCCAATTCCTCATGGATTTTAAGTTATGGAGTGATCAAATGGCTGAAAACATGAAATGGCATTTTTTCAACACTTTGTGAAACTTTCACTAAGTCAGAATCTGTTTCACTTTTTTCAAAATGTAGGGAGGTTTTTCACTTGGATCCAAAAATTATCAAGACAAACTATGATCACACATATGTTGTATCATATGATAGCTTTCCAAAATGGCCAAGAACTCCATTAAATTCCATTTGAGCTAAGAGTAATGATAGTGGCAATATGCCTTGCTGCAACTGTCATAACAAGGTAGATTTGTGCATTTTGCTCGATTTGAGCAATTTGTGCAAATGACAAACAAGTTTATCCATATGAACACCTCAGAGGGAGACCAAGGAGGAACAAACACTGATCCATAAGCCTCCTAAGTCTTTGGAACTAAAAGTAGCATGCCAAACCTAAAAATGCCTAAAAAGGGGGACAAGACTCCAATTTTGTTTTGGAGCATTCAATGGATGCACCAAGGTGGCATGAACTGAGCCTTTTCCAACTGAATGAGTCCAAGTTGATCTCTGAACCAGGGGACAATAGGCCTGTGCTCTAACCTCTAGTCAATGGCTAGAGGAGACTAAAGATTCCAAAGTGATTCAATTGGCCAAACCTCTGCTGCAGTTGCCATTCACTATTACTTGCAAAACAAAGTTGCTCTACTATAAATAGAGCTCATTTGTGCTCAGTTTAAGTACCCCAAAGCACTACAACACTTGCTTTCCTCAAAATCTCTTTCTCTAGGCAAAAATACCTTCTTTAGGAAGGTAACTCTGAGTTTTTGAGTTAGAGAGCATTTCCATCACAACTCATGATCCAAACACATCCAATATGTCATATCTAAGTTGTCCAAACTCTCACAAGTGGCCTGTAACACCAAAATCACAAAGTCCCCTCTCAAAACCTCAAAATTGGACTTTTTTTGCATTTTTCAAGCCATGCCTTGATTCAGTCACTTTCAAAACCAGATAAAACCTCAAACACACTCCAAATATCATCCTTGAACTGTTCCAAATGGTCCACACATCTGGAACACCATTTGAGAGAGTTGCTATATTGGTCACTTTTACCCCTTTTGCAAGAAAGAGCTCAAACTTGTTCCTGAGGATTCCATTTATTTCCAACCATCCTAAAAGCTTCTAAGTGATCATTTGAGGGTGTCCAAAGCATCAAATTATTTCTGGAACAAAGCACTTGTCAGATTGTACAAAAAGCTCATAAAGTGGTAAACATCACAACTTGAACTCTTTGAAATATGCATTGCTTTAAAGTCCACTGATCATGCACATCTTATACATGTTATATCTGTTGTGTTTGAACCAATTCATCATGTAATTCATGCCTGTAATAAGAGGTAGCATAAAAAATGCAAATCATGACCTATTTTAAAACCACTATCGGGTTTTTCAATAGGGACCTCATCTGAAAAAACCACCACCACCATTGGATTCCTTGTGAAATTCTAGGCAGGATAGACCTAAATTTTGTCCCAATCCATGGAGAAATGAGAAAGTTACAAGCTTCACGTTTTTTGCCAAAATCTTGCCTTGCCCTGCTTTGGCCAGGCCAAAAACAAGGCAACCCTCATATATCCATGGGGTGGTTTTGATACACGGATGTATCACCACTCCAGTGGTAGAGGGCGCATGCTGCACACAAGAGGTCTGGGGTTCGAATCCCCCTCACCCCAGATCCTCTTTTTATCATTTTTCCCACTTTTTGTTATTTTTCGTATTATTTTTAAATGATTTGGAAAATTAATAACTCTCTGAATTTTAATGATTTTTGATTGGCTCTTTTTGCAAAAAATCACAAAAATGTTAAAATATTTTATTCCAAAAAAAAAATCAGGTTTATATAAATTATTTAATATAGTTGATATTTTTGTAAATAAATTCATTTTTATTATTTTTAAACCTTTTAAAAATGAATATCCACCTTGAAAAATCAAGACTAAATGAGTTTTAATTCATCTTGTGATTAAAACATCATTTTTCAAACCTTAACCAAAAATCACAAGTTGTTCATTCAAACTTATTTGGTATTTTTATCATTTTAATTAATTTTCTTTGAAAATTACTTAAAAAAATGATAAAATTAGGGTTTCTTTGATTTTCACCCTAACAAATCTTTTCAAAAAACACTCATGGGCCTCTAATATAGTGTAAGACTCAATCCCTCTTTGAAACCAAAACCATTTTGGGTCTCAGTCATTGTATAAGACCCACGGTGTTTTCAAAAATCTCGGTGTGATCGCCAGTTTAAAATAAAATCATTTGGGCCTCTCCTTGAGCTATAAGACTCATTTCTTTTCTTAAAAACTCTTTGGGCCTCTTGATAGAGTGTAAGTCCCACCCCTTTGTAAATAAAACAATTTTGGGCCTCACACATTGTATAAGTCCCTCTGTATATTTTCAAAAACAACAGCGCGATTGTCGCCTTTTCAAAATCATATGGGCTTCTCATTGAGATATAAGACCCATCTTTATTCATTTTCAAACTCTTTGGGCCTCTAAATAGAGTGTAAGACCCATCCCCTTGTACATAAAAACTTTTTGGGCCTCGCATATTGTATAAGTCCCTCTGTACAGTTTTCAAAACAACGGTACGATCATCGTTAAAACTTGGGCCTCTCCTCGAGCTGTAAGCCCCAACAATCTTTTCAAAGCACTTTCTCCTTTGATTTTAAATTCAAATATATGTTGTTATCAAAACTTTCTTTAATTTCTTTGTTGAACAACTAACAAAACAACATGGAAGCTCTACAACGGGTATGTGTTTATCCGCTTTCATTTACCGCTTTCATATGTATATAATTGTATTGTGGGGATGTTTCACTGTAAGTCTTCTTTCACATCCTTTTATACTTGTCACATATCCACTGTGTAATACTAGTATAGTTATTTAGAGTTTTCCTCGGCAACTACGTCTAGAACTAGGTAAAGCCCTGTTGGTCACTCTCGAATACAAACAAAACTAGATCCCCCGTAGGATTCCAGATACAGCCTTCCCTTCTCTTGGGGTTAAACAATATGGAACAAAGAGAAAGGCAGTATTCTCGGTGAACCTTTTCTTAGACTGTCACCCTTAGAAATTGTCAAAGAAACTCTAACTCCCCAGAGTTGATCTATTCTCCGTGAATAGCATCTCTTGAGTTTCTTCCAAATTCTCGAACTTTCCTGGAATAATCTCTTCTCTGTGAATTGAATTTCTTGAACTTCTCTTGGTTTGGGGACCCACAGGCTTCCTAAAAGCATCCCTGCCTCCTCTTGGGCATTGTACAAGGACCCTTCGGCTTCTTAGAAGTTCTCATGCCTTCTCTTGGGCTTAATACAAGGACCATAACGACCTCCTAAAGGTTTAGGACAGAACTTAATCATCCTTCGTTAGAGCTGTCTTTCTGAAAGGAGTCAAAACCTTTAGACCAATTTTAGGGTTGATACTCATCCCTTAAACGAGTCGGCCTCCTCTTAGGCATCATACAAAAGATAAAACTCCACCAGTAGACTTGGACAATCTAATTCCCTTGAGTCTCAAAGACATTCTCAAGCACTTTTCAAACATAGGAGAAACCCTGGATTCTGGATTAATCTCCAGCCGAGTTAAAACTTGTGGGTTCTAAAACCCTGTCTTTCTCCCGAAAATCCCCAACCAAGGTCGATTTACCATCAAGATAACACTATCTCAAACCAGAACCTCAAGGCATCTGATCTATAAACTCTTCTATATTCCCCTGCAAGAGTTAATTCCCCACTTGGACCTGCCTCGGGATCTCAAGAATCCCCGACAGAAGATAGCCTCCTCTTAGGCTTTGTATAATGATCTTTCCTCAACATAGTCAGCCTCCTCTTGGGCTTTGTACAAATGATTCTCCCCAGTGGAGCTAACCTTTTTAGACTCTCTTGTTGAGTCAGTCAACTTTCAGACTCTCTTGTTGGGTCAATCACTTTTTCATACTCTCTTGTTGAGTCAACCCTTTTTTAGCCTCCGTCTTGGGCTTCATACAAGACATATAAAAGACACTCTCTCATTGAGTATAAAAGATTCTCTTGTTGAATCAACTTCCAACCTCCGTCTTGGGCTTCGTACAAGACATATAAAAAACACTCTCTTGTTGAGTATAAAACATTCTCGTGTTGAGTATAAACGACTCTCTTGTCGAGTCAACCTCCTTTTAGCCTCAATCGTACGAGACAGTAAATCACTCTCTTATTGAGTATAAAAGACTCTCTTGTTGAGTCAATCAACTTGTCAGACTCCCTTGTTGAGTCAACCTTTTTAGCCTTCGTCTTGGGCTTCGTATAAGACAGATAAAAGTACTCTCTTATTGAGTCAAACCTTTTAGCCTCTGTCTTGAGCTTCGTACAAGACATATAAACGCACTCTCTTATTGAGTCAATCACTTGTTAGTACTCTCTTGTTGAGTCAACCCTTTTAGCCTCTATCTCGGGCTTCGTACGAGACAAATAATAACCACCCTCTTGTTGGGCCAATAGCCTTCTCTTAGGATTTGTATAAAGAAACCCCTGGTTGAGTCAATCAACCTTTTAGCATCAAACGTGTGCTTTAATCAAGGCATACGAACATCCACCATTTTTCTTTAGAGATGACAAGTTCTCTCTCAGTCAAACCATTTCGCTTCAATCTTGGGCTTTGAACAAGACACACCAAAAAACCCTTCAGCTTCACATCTTGGGCTTTGAACAAGATACAAATCACCTTTCGCTTCAATTTTGGGCTTTGAGCAAGACCGCAAAACATCTTTTTCCTCCCTTAGAATAGGAGGGAACTACGATCGCTCTGATTTCCCTGTTTCGTTAAACGGGAATACGTCGGCATAAGATTGCAAAATCTTAGCGAGCATACTAATAAAAAACTCAAAGTCCAGTACCTTCATACATCAACCAAAAGCATCAGATCTAATACCTTACCAAAAACCTTGCAAATAGTCCAGACACCGCGTTCTTAAAGCCAATAACCAAAGACAGACCCCCCTTTTGATAGCATCTGTAAACCAACAGTTTTGACTGTTTAACCTCAGTATGCAAGCAGGGTTAATTGGAGACATCTATTTCCCTTCCTTAATCAACTTCATAGGATAAAAAATGAATCGAACTATAGTACCAAAGTGATAGTGATTCGAAACCACACAAATCACGCTACAGAAGAATGACAACCACAATGGGAGACATTCTTTCTTATAGTCTTGGGTGAAAAAACAAAGTACCACAGAAATGGCGACTCTGCTGGGGAGTCATTGTCTGTTAGGATCATAGGACTAGAGGTCTAGGATATTAGGATAAATATATATACTGCTTTTCCTAATTGATATCCGTGTTTATTTTTCTGCTAATGGGAATGCGTGTGATGCCGCATCTGGAAAGATTGAGTATACACCTAAGATAGGGGATGGCATTATACGGGTAATCTTACGGGGAGTGAATCCCAGATAAGAGGTCCCGGTCGACCATCAAATCAGTGGAGATGCCCTTTGTGGATTCAATGCCTATACGACTTCGATTGTTGAAAGCAGATTGTTCCATTGGGTTATCTGAGAAGTTGAGGATTTTAGTAGACTGAACCCATTTTGTAGTGCGGAAGCTATCGGAAATAGTTGTCACGCGATACTACCCTCATTTGAGATTACTCTAAGATGAACCAGATCGCTTGGTGATCTGATTGTTGTCTTCATCCCAAGAGGGGTCAGTGATTTTGAGGATAGGTACAAAAATCACCAGTATAAACCTTTGGGGATGGGTAGAGCCTTGACTTCATGACACCGACCCTTTGACCCCATGTTTTTTCTATGTTTTTGTGTGCTGCATTCATACATTCATTTAAAAAAACATCAAAACAAAGAAAAATTTCTCTTCTAGTCTCTCTTTTTCAAATTAAACTAAGACAATGATTGCAAATGTCAGAGAAAAAGATTGCGTTATGGATTTCGGTAGAAGGAAGACTCACAAGTACAACTTCAAAGATCCAAAACTAGAGGATTTAAGAGGGTTGGCAAGGATGATAACCAACCCTGAGGCTTTCAGAGCTAAGTATAGAGGAGTGTTGTCTCTGTTAAGGGTCCATGTAATTAAAGGAATCCTGTCCACACTAATCCAGTTCTACGATCCGGTCTATCACTGTTTCACATTCCCGGATTATCAACTAGCACCAACACTGGAGGACTACTCTCACTTGACTGATTTACCCATTACTGACCAAGCTCCTTTTTTTGGACTGGAAGAAATTCCAAAGGATCAAACCATTGCAAGAGCAATCTATTTGGACGAGTCAGAAGTCAGGACCCACATGATCATTAAGGGTGGTATCCAGGGTTTTCCAGCCCAATTCTTGATAAAGAAATCTTTGTACTTTGCTAGTATAAGGAACGTGGCCGTTTTCGAAAGCATCTTTGTTTTGCTCACCTACAAGTTAGTTTTGTTTCCCAACATCGATAACTTCGTTGATATCAATGCCATTAAGATTTTTCTAATTGGAAACCCTTACCTACCTTGCTCGTTGATGCTTATCATTCGGTACACTTAAGGAATTTGTATAGCGGAGGAATGATCATATGTTGTGTACCCCTGCTGTACAAATGGTTTATTTCTCATTTGCCAAAGTCTACTGTATTTTGGGATCAAAAAAATACTTTACGTTGGTCGCAGAGAATCATGTCTCTCACCAACTCTGACATCGATTGGTACAATCGAATCTATGACGGGATCAGAATCATTGACCGTTGTGTAAACTTCCCAAATGTACCCCTTATAGGAACTAAGGGAGGAATCAATTATCATCCAGTTTTAGTTCGTCGTCAACTCGGATACCCGATGAGGCATGTCCCGCGTAATGCTCATCTGGAAGGTCTTTTCTTCAAGGAAGGAGAAAATGATAGGGCACTAAAGACAGAAATAGTGCATGCCTAGAAACACGTTCATAGAAAAGGACGAGAGTCTCTAGGAAAACCAGACTGTGTCTCGGTGGAGCCTTATCTCCACTGGGTACAAACTAGAGCTCTCAAGCTGAGGATGCCTTACCCTCGTCAAGAGGTTTTTCCATTAAGGGACCATGTCCTTTACTTTATGTCTGATACGGAAAAACTTCAGGTAACTCTCAACAAAGTTCAACATGAGAGGAGGTCTTGGAGGAACAAGTACTGTATTCTCAATGTGGAGTGCAAGAAAATACAGCAACTGTTAAAAGATAAAGATGCTCTGATCAAGATTTTAGAACAACATACTGTAGAAAATCAGGATGACCAGAGGAATTTGATCGCTCCTTTCACTTGGCAAAGGAATGACAACCCGGCAAAAGCCCAAGAGTCCAGGTCAAATAAAAGGAAAGTACCAGAACCAGCACCTGAGCTCTCCTCAGAGAGGACTCAGGATCCATTAGCTTAGAGATTTCCTTTTACAGCACTATGTAAATTACTGTATTTCCATTCCCCAATCTTTGAATTCAATAAAACGGGGTTTCCCCACTGTTTGATATTTGCAATCCAATTGTTGATGTTTATTTTGATTAAACAAAAAAAATAATTAATTAATCATTGCATATCATTCATCATTCTCGCGTAAACGCATTCTTCTTACCTACGAATCTCATGTTTGTGTCTCGATTCTAGAGTCAAATTGTCTCATTCGTACAATACTCGGGCCAATCCACAGAAAAAGATGGATGATCTCGAGGAAGAGAACAGAGAGTTAAGAGAAGAGATCGACACTCTGAAAGAAGACCTGAGAAAGCTTCATAGCAACATGCAAGCTCTAGCAGAAGCTCAGATGCAACAACAAAGGACTGTGATCTCAGAGATCACATCAACGCCCATAGTGGAGAAGTATGATCCTAGGTATAAAATGCCGAAAGATCGTCCCTGGGGCATGCCACTCAACTATATCCCGAAAGGATATATTTCGCCAATCACTGAAGATCCGGAAACTGCAGCAGGAACCGTTGGGCCTGAAGGTTACAAACTTCGGGAAAGCGAAGATGCCAGGGGTATGACAGCAACTCCTGAAGGTTACAAACTTCGGGAAGCACCGAGAGTCTCTACCGTAATGACTATACTACCACCCGTGGTACACATTGTCCCAGAAGGGCAGATTCCACATATACCTTCTGGTGGGAATGAATGTATGTACGACAGAATGAATGAGTTCCAGGAGCAATTCCTGGAGATGCAGAAAGAATTGCAAGCCATTCGCAGTCAGGAGCTATTTGGAAAAGACACCGCAGACCTTTGTTTGGTCCCCAATGTGAAAGTTACGCACAAGTTTAAAGTGCCCGAATTTGAAAAGTACAAGGGAAACTCTTGCCCTCAAAGCCATTTGGTGATGTACGCTCGGAGAATGTCAACTCAAATAAAGAACCAAGAGCTACTGATTCATTATTTCCAAGATAGTCTAACCGATGCCGCACTCAAATGGTACATGGGTTTAAACTGCACTAAGATCGACACTTTCAGAGATCTTGGCACTGCCTTCGTTCAACAATATAAATATAACCTGGACATGGCACCAGACAGAGATCAACTCAGAGCCATGTCGCAGAAGGATAAGGAAACCTTTAAGGAGTACGCTCAGAGATGGCGTGAAATCACCGCCCAGATTTGTCCGCCTCTTGACGAAAAAGAGATGACAAAGATCTTCTTGAAAACTTTGAGTTCATTTTATTACGACAGAATGATCGCCAGTGCGCCCAGTGACTTCACCGAGATGGTGGGCATGGGAATTCGTCTTGAGGAAGCCGTCTAAGAAGGACGTTTAGTTAAAGACGCTGGATCATCGAGTAGTACAAAACGATACGGTAGTGCTCTCCCTAACAAAAAAGAGCAGGATATTGGGAATATCTCTCTCAAAAAGCAAAGGCGACGATACCAACCAGTAGCAGCTATAACTCCTGCTATCAACCCTGCGCCTGTTCCAACGTATCAACCTCAGGTTGCACAAAGCTAACCGAATCAACAGCAATATCAGCAAAGGACACAACAGCCTCTTCAGCAGGCTCATCCTCAGTACAACAACAACCGTACAACGCGACCGCCGGGGTTCGACCCTATACCGATGTTGTACGCAGAATTGTTTCCACTCTTACTGGTCAAGGTACACGTCCAAACCAGGTCTCCTCTTACAGTACCAGAAAATCCGCCTTTTTGGTTCAAGGCGGATCAGACTTGCCCTTAACATCAGGGAGGACCAGGGCATAACATAGAAAATTGTCACAGTTTCAAATCCGACGTATAAAAGCTTGTTAGGAGCGGGGTATTATCTTTCAAAGATACGAATCCGAATGTTCTCACAAACCCGTTGCCTCAACACAAGAAAGCTGCAGTGAATTTGATAGAAGGAGAGTCTAACAACAGCTATCAAATTCATGATGTACTCTTATTAAGGACCAATCTGGTCAAGATGCATCGCAGACAGAACGGGTATGGCCATATACCACCTCACAATTATCACCAGTGTGATATCTGCTCTAAAGGCAATCAAGGATGTTCTGTGGTGCAATCAGCTCTACAGGAACAATTGGATCTCGGGTGGATCCAAGAGCATCGAGTTCGTGGAGTTAACATGACTTATGCAAGTTCCAACATCATTCAGAACCACGACATCCATGCGGTGAATGTCAACTTGGTGGCAATACACTCAAGGCAAAGCCAGTATCATAATTTGTCGCGGCACGATTACAATTCCTGTCTGATTTGCTGGGTAAACAATCAGGGATGCTCTTTTATACAAGAGGCCCTCCAGCGTCAGATGGATCTTGGATGGATCCAGGACTACCATGATAAAAATCCTTATCAGATCAACATGATTCAGATCTTCGATATTCGCTTGATGAATGCCAGCTTAGTAGAATTACACGCTAAGCAAGTCCAGCTCGGTTTTCTGACTTCGCATAATTATCAGAACTGTAAGGGATGTCGTGAGAGTAACCAAGGATGTGCTCTCGTTCAAAGAACTTTGCAACACTTGTTAAACCATTGGTGGCTTCCGATTTATCTAGACGAAGACACGCAACAAGTCAGTATGATTAATGGGAACCCTACTAGGCATCAAAGTCAGGATGTTTGATCTATGGAAACGGACCTAGTGAGGTTACACTGCATTCAAAGCGGACCTGGCCAGGTGCCACCACATAACTACGAGCGCTGTAGAGTCTGCTCGGAAAATAACCAAGGATGCTACCTCGTGTGAGCAGCCCTTCAGAGTCAGTTGGACCACGAAAAGATTCAACCATGTCCAGTTTCGGGGTCTATCAACTGATGCCCATCTACTTTGCTGATCAAATCAAAGATGTTGTTGTAATCTCTGATCCTGAGAGGACCAAGGATGTTTGTACCATCATCCCTCTATTTGACGAATCAAAAGTTCTTAACCAAGAACTGATCGAAGTTACTTACGACAGTCAGAGAAATCAGAAGGCTCCTGTAGTTATCTATCTGCCGGGACTAGTGTCGTACAAGTCTGATAAAGCTATCCCTTACAAATACGGTGCAACAACAATTGAGAATGGAAAAGAAACTCCATTTCCCTCCGTCGTGAATATTGCGGACATCATTCGAGTGACACGGAGCGGTCGAATTTTCAACCGAGGAGTTGGAGAACCCAGCAAAGAAAAGGAACCTCAAACAGAAGTTCCTGATCAACCGATCGGTCAATCCAGTGATCCCGACCTTTCAAAGAACAATGATGAGACGCTGAAGCTCATCCAGAAGAGTGAATACAACATTGTTGATCAGCTGTTGTAAACTCCTTCAAAGATCTCTGTGTTATCTCTTTTACTCAGTTCCGAAGCCCACAGAGAGGCTCTACAGAAAGTCTTAGAATAGGCCTTTGTGGAACAGGATGTAACAATAAGGCAATTTGACAGTATCGTCTCTAACACCACTTCCTGCAACAACTTGGGGTTTAGTGATAAGGAATTGCCCGAAGAAGGCAAAAGTCACAACATGGCGCTCAATATCACAGTTAACTGCCACGACGATGCCTTAGCCAGCGTACTGGTAGATACCGGATCGGCTCTCAACGTTATGCCAAAGTCCACTCTAATGCGACTATCATTCAATGGATCTCTGATGAGAGCCAGTGAGGTCGTTGTCAAAGCATTTGACGGATCCCAAAAAATAGTTATCGGTGAAGTCGACCTTCCCATAACTATCGGTCCTCACACTTTCCAAGTCACTTTCCAGGTCATGGACATTCGAGCAACATACAGTTGTTTGTTGGGAAGACCTTGGATACACTAGGCTGGGGCAGTCACTTCGACACTTCACCAGAAGCTGAAGTTCGTCAAGAATGACCAACTCGTCACGGTCTGTGGAGAACAAGCCATGATCGTGAGTAACCTTTCATTATCCACTTGTGTAGAACCCGAGGAGGTTGTTGGAACTCAGTTTCAGGCACTTTCGGTGAGCAATGAAAATCAGTTAGAGAAAGGAACCTCTATTTCCTCATACAAAGATGCTCTCGAGGTGATCAAAAGTAACAATGCAAAGGGATGGGGACAGCTTGTCATTCCTACTGACAATAAAACAAAGAAGGGTCTTGGTTTTTCTGTAACCCGTACCCAGACTGCTACTAACGATGAACGTTTTCATCCCATTCGGGACTTCTTCCACAGTGGAGGTTTCCTTCACCCAGTGTCTCAAGAAGTATATACCATCAACGAAGGAGACTCCTCCGATACAGATGAAGAGTGGAAGTCCTATCTCAACGAGAACGGTTATATGTCTCAGGAAGAAGTGCCTACGCCATTTTGCTATCCCGCACAGAATCTGAGATTTATACCAAGGTCAGACGTCAAAATGACATATGGAGATTGTGATCCGGAAGGATGCCGTGCTCCACCAAACTCATTAGAGGAAGACACTCTGATGAAAGACAACTTTGACCACGACTACTATGGCCTAATGGATGGCCTCCCTATCTGGCAGTCGTACGCAGGAGACTTGGGGCAAGAAAATCAGCCGAACAATGAAAATCAGCTGAGCATCATTGAAAAGAATACCAGCGTCCCCACCATGTCATGGGATCAACACTCAGGGCATTCAAAAAATATTCAGCACGACGATGAATTCGCAAAGTTTGCAGGACTAGAATTCATTAACTATGCTTTTCCTGAGGTCAACGTCATCGAAAGGGATGACTCCTCCAGTTCCAAGGAAATATGGGACACCTTAGGACAACCGAGTGGAAAATACGACTTCTTGGTCAAGTACACCGCTCCCGAAAGCTCTCGTATCAAGCTCGAAGACATCCAGCCAACTGGATGGGGATATCTGCCTAAAAGCACAAATACTATGCAAAATACAACTGAGGAATCCTCCTACGACAACTCTGCCTGGGAGACAGATTCCAACGATCCTGCTCCACCAGAAATCAGCGTTATTTCTGAAGACAAATCAAGGAAGGTACCAGACTTTGTGATTCACCGAGGAGTTCGTCGCTAATGGGTTGCAGTCGATGTTCCGAAAATTATTCATAAGTCAAAGTAATGGCCGTCTTTGTTTTAACCTTTCACCTTGCCCAGGTGAAACGAATGTTTTGATAGGGCTCACTTTCTGTAAATGTCCCTCTTCGCTTCGCCCAAAGCGACAAAGTTTTGTTTTATAGGGCTGTAGTTTCAACAATCGACAAGTTCATAAATAAAATAACGCCATTCTATAATTTCCACATTAATTGTTGTTTTCTCTTTTCGCTTTTTCAGAAAATGGTAATCCTAAAAATTAATTCAAATAATAAAAACAAGCATCTTTCAGAAAATACATTGCACGCTTTCTTGCATTTCTCTCCATCTCTTCTAAAAGAAATCATCACGTCATGCAGATTGGTTGTTTTAAACCCCATTGAAACATACGATCCAATGCCTTCTCCCAACTTTGAATTCCCGGTATTTGAGGCTGAAGAAGAAAATGACGATGAAATTCCAGAGGAGATCACCCGATTACTCAGACAAGAGGAAAGGTCCATTAAACCTCACAAAGAGCCATTGGAAACAGTCAACTTAGGCTCAGGGGAAGAGAGAAAAGAAGTCAAGATTGGGGCACTGCTCAGTCCAACTGTCAAAGAAAGTTTGACAAAGCTTCTCAAAGAATTTCCCAATGTATTTGCTTGGTCCTACCAGGACATGCCAGGGTTGGATACCAGCATCGTGGAACATCATCTAGCGTTGAGATCAGAATGTCCGTCGGTAAAACAAAGGTTGAGACGGACTCACCCAGACATAGCCATCAAAATCAAGAAGGAAGTACAGAAACAGATTGATGCCGGTTTCCTCGCCACATCAGAATATCCTCAATGGCTAGCCAACATCGTACCAGTTCCGAAAAAGGACGGAAAGGTCAGAATGTGTGTGGATTACAGAGATCTAAACAAGGCAAGTCTGAAGGACACCTTTCCTTTACCACACATTGACATGCTGGTTGACAGTACAACAAAGTTCAAAGTCTTCTCCTTCATGGATGGATTCTCAGGCTATAATCAGATAAAAATGGCGCCGAAAGACATGGAGAAAACTTCGTTCATCACTCTATGGGGTACTTTTTGTTACAAGGTAATGCCGTTCGGGTTGAAGAATGTCGGGGCAACCTATCAAAGGGCCATGACTACTCTTTTTCATGACATGATACACAAAGAAATCGAGGTATATGTCGATGATATGATTGCCAAATCTAAAACAGAAGAGGAGCATGTGACCCACCTGTCAAAGCTATTCGAGCGGTTAAGAAAATACAGACTCCGCTTGAATCCCAATAAGTGCACATTTGGTGTCCGTTCCAGGAAAATTTTAGGGTTCATCGTCAGCCAGAAAGGAATTGAGGTTGATCCTGACAAGGTCAAGGCCATTCAAGAAATGCCTTCTCCGAGGACTGAAAAACAAGTTAGGGGATTCCTGGGATGTTTGAACTACATTTCTAGATTCATATTCCTCATTACCGCGACGTGTGCGCCAATCTTCAAATTACTTAAAAAGAATCAGGATTACGTTTGGACAGAAGACTGTCAAACCGCCTTCGACAGTATCAAGGAATACCCGTCGAACCCACCGATTCTATCACCTCCAGTGGAAGGAAGACCACTGATCATCTACTTAACAGTCTTGGAAGACTCAATGGGCTGTGTACTTGGCCAACAAGACGAAACGAAAAGGAATGAGTCTGCCATCTACTATTTGAGCAAGAAATTCACTGAGTGTGAAACTCGGTACACTATGCTTGAGAAAACTTGCTATGCTCTGGCTTGGGCAGCCAAACGTCTTCGCCAGTATATGATTCGTCACACTACTTGGTTAATCTCCGAAATGGATCCGATCAAGTATCTATTTGAAAATCCTTCTCTCACAGGGAGGATTGCCCGTTGGCAGATGTTGTTATCAGAATACGACATTGAGTACCACTCTCAGAAAGCCGTTAAAGGAAGTATTTTAGTCGATCATTTGGCCCATCAACCGATTGGCGATCAGGAATCAGTCGGGTTTGACTTCCCAGACGAAGATGTCATGTATCTAAAAATGAAAGATTGCGATGAACCGCTACCCAGTGAAGGGCCAGAACCAGGTTCTCAATGGGGACTAATCTTTGACGGAGCTGTTAATCATTATAGAAACGAAATTGGGGCAATCATCATAACACCTCAGGGTACCCACATTCCTTTCACAGCCAGACTTACGTTCAAGTGCACAAATAACGAGGCCGAATACGAAGCTTGTATTATGGGTCTCGAAGAAGCGATCGACTTAAGGATCAAGAACTTGGATGTATATGGCGACTCAGCCCTGGTTATCAATCAAATCAAAGGAGATTGGAATACATACCAATCAGGACTGATTCCTTACAAAGACTATGCGAAAAGGTTGTTACCATTCTTCAACATAATCGAGTTTCATTACATCCCTCGTGAAGAGAATCACATGGCTGATGCATTAACCACTCTTTCTTCCATGATTAGTGTAGGTTAATGGACTGACATACCTAAGATTGACATAATGCGCCTAGAATGGTCCGCTTACATCTTCATGATTGAAGCAGTCATAGACAACAAACCTTGGTATCACGATATCAAGTGCTTCCTTCAGAAACAAGAATACCCACCTGGGGCATCCAGAAAAGACAGGAAGACTCTCAGAAGGTTGGCTGGAAACTTCTTCCTGAGCGGCGATATCATCTATAAGAGAAACTTTGACATGGACTTGCTCCGATGTGTAGACAGACCAGAAGCAAACATACTGATAAAAGAAATTCATGAAGGATCCTTTGGCACTCATGCCAATTGATACACAATGGCGAGAAAAATTCTAAGAGCAGGGTACTACTGGTTGACCATGGAATCCGATTGCTACAAGTACATGAGGAGATGTCACAAGTGTCAGATATACTTAGACAGAATCCATGTACCGCCAATGCATCTCAAAGTTCTCTCTTCCCCATGGCCTTTTTCAATATGGGGAATCGATATGATTGGCATGATAGAACCCAAGGGTTCGAACGGACATCGGTTCATCCTGGTAGCCATTGACTACTGCACCAAGTGGGTCGAAGCAGCATCGTACGCCAATGTAACCCGACAAGTTGTGGTCTGTTTTATCAAAAACAATATCATCTGCCGTTATGGTGTTTCGAGCCAGATCATTACTGATAATGGATCCAACTTGAATAATAAGATAATGAAAGAGTTATACGCAAAGTTCAAAATCGAACACCATAACTCATCTCCCTACCGACCCAAGATGAACGGAGCGGTAGAAGCGGCTAACAAGAACATCAAGAAGATCGTTCAAAAGATAGTTGTAACCTATAAAGACTGGCACGAGATGCTACCCTTTTCTCTTCACGGTTATCACACATCTTTCCGCACTTCAACAGGGGCAACCCCTTTCTCTCTAGTATATGGCATGGAAGCAATGCTCCCCATAGAGGTAGAGATCCCATCAATCTGGGTATTGATGGAAGCTAAGTTAACTGAGGCTGAATGGTGTCAAAGTCGACACGATGAATTAAACTTGATCGAAGAAAAGCGAATAACAGCTCTATGTCATGGTTAGTTGTATCAGCAAAGAATGAAGAAGGCATTTGACAAGAAGGTCCGAACTCGCGTCTTCAGAAAAGGAGACCTTGTGCTAAAAAAGATACAATAATTTCTCACTGATCCTCGGGGCAAATGGACTCCGAACTATGACGGCCCCTATGTGGTCAAGAAAGCCTTCTCAAGCGGCGCCTTAAAACTTGCAACCATGGACGGAGAGGAATTTACCGACCCCACGAATGTTGACGTAGTCAAGAAATACTTCGCCTAAATAAAAAAAAACGTCTCGGTGGATTGAAAACCCAAAAGGGCGGTCCAGGCAAAAATTAGAGAAATAATAAAAAATCATCCAGGTGGATTGGAAATCTCAAAGTACAATCCAGGCAAAAGTTAGGGATTCATGGCAAGTAACTACGTCTGACACGGGTAAATCCTCAGCAGCAGTAATGCCATCCTCAGAAAACTCCAGTCAGGGTCATTTTCGACGGAAGCTCAGGATGCCCAGAATTCAAAGTTGGTAGAAGGATAGCGGTCGTTATGTTTCAATGTAGCCCTTTTCCCTTAAATTACCATTTTCTAACTTTGTAAATACTCCATGGAATCACGCGCTTGGCTGATTTCCATCCTATCAATAAAATTTGAGCCCTAGTGCTTTTGTTTGTAAATCTTATTTGTTTTAGCTTTATAGAACGACATTTTAATATGATCAACAATTCTTGAAATAAAACAAAAATGAATTTACTTGTCAAAATTTTCTGCTTTTAAAATAAAGATGGCAATCCTTTTGACAGTTGAACATCAAAAGAACATCGCTCGCTTCTCCAGAAGTAATTGAGCCTCAAAGTGCAGAATCAAAGTACTCTTTCTAAACCAGTACGCCTGAACAAAGGATCAACAGTATCAGATGTGATTTTCCCATCTGATATCCCCGGCAGAGTTCTTATCTCCTAAGCCCGATCAACGGTGTTCCCCACAGGGACCATCTCTCTCCTAAGCAAGGTAGAATTTCTATCTTGAACCAGTGATACTTTTCATTCCCCGCAGTGGCCGAGTATCCAGTCGTGTTCATCCGCCAGTTTGTATGTCGTGTCAATTTTGTTAACATAAACATACATACATCATGCATTATTAATTTACATGCATATTCATATTGCATCACTATCACTCCGGTCAGTCTTACCCCCTGGTATTAGAGTCGTGGTTTAAGTAAGGGTGAATGTTCGATTCAAAGTGAATGTTTCCCATCACTGGTATTAGAGTCGTGGTTTGAGTAAGGGACCGGCTCCTTGTGTCGAAAGTCTTCCTGACATGGTAGTCAGGAGGCGTGTTCCGTTGAAGTGCCCATGACGAGATAAAGATGTCTCTCAATGGCGGTACAAGTATGTGAATGAAATAGTTTTTGCTTAAGGGGGAGTATAGTGGATTGACTCACACTTGAGGGGGAGATTGTTGCGAAACAAGTGTGAGATCTAAGTCCCACATTGCAAAGAAAAGTGTAGGTTGAGCACTTTATAAGTAAGAGAACTCATACACCTAACATCTTAACTTTTTGGATGAATATGTGGTGTCTCTCTCACTTGTTTGGGTAAGTCTCTGACCTTTAGGTGCGTATTTGACCTAATGTGAATGTTTTCTCCCTCATGATGATCCATCAGTCATGTGTGTAGCTAATAACTCTGACGCATGCATGTGACCTTTAGAAGCATATGTCATTGCTTGTGGCTACTGTGTTGTTTTGGTTGCATGTATGCGTCACAGATAATGGCGCATGCTCCTAAAGGTTGCATGCATGTGCCATAGCCATTGGCTACTGCACCACATACATTAACTCCTTAGATAAAAAATTGAATGCATACGCTATAGACAGTGGAGTATTTTTTTGGGCAAATTTTTTTTGTTTGAAAAATGGTTAATTTGATATATTTTTTTGAAAAATTAATTATTTAAGAATTTTGTTTAAAAAACATGATTATTTTTAAAAAAAATCCATAACATGTATATGATAAATATTAATTATTGAGTTGCATATTAGTGTTAATATTAATCATTTTAATCTCTAATATAAATTATTTACTTTAAACATTTATACATATTGCCCGTTGTATATGTAGAGGAATTTTGTTAAGGATGTCAAAATATTATATAGTATATATAACCTATTTCAAATATTTAATAAATATTATTAGTTCGTTTATTGATTAATAATTTTTAGGCAAAAATAATATCTAGATTTTTTAAGGTATTTTATGATAATAAGTTAGTTCTTTAAGGCTTTTTTGTAATGATTAGATCCTTTATGTTAAGTAATGTTTGTATCGTTAACCTTTTTTAGAATCTCTGTTCTAAAAATGCTTACGTGTCACAAACGGAGATGATGTGTCATTTAAAGCGGTGATGTGTCATTTTATTTTATTTTTTATTTTTTTTTAATTACAGGTGGATTTTAATTTTTTAATTTTAATTTTTTTTTAATTTTTTATATATATATTTATACATAAGCAAAAATATTGTCTAGGTCCTTTAAGTTATTATAAAATAACAAGTTAGTCCTTTAAAATTTTTTGTAATGATTTGGTCCTTTATATATTATATTCTGATTAGAACTGTCATTGTTTTTACCTTTGCAATTCGGTCAAGTGAACCACTCATGGAAAACACCATCTCATGAAAGGTTACTTCTTTTTGTGAAATCTTGTATTTTTTTAACACACTCATGGAAAACACCATCTCATGAAAGGTTACTCCTTTTTGTGAAATCTTGTATATATATAAAATGAAATTCTTATTTTATTATTTTGTTCCCTTTTAAGTGTGTTAAAAAAATACAAGGTTTCACAAAAAGGAACGGTGGCCAACTGATCGTACCTGATCAGAATTGGATCGGTGGCCAACTGCACGTTGTGAGCTCCGGTACTCCGGTGGTGGTGAGACAGTGGAGGGAGTACCTGCAAGGTACTTCGATGTTAAAGTCATGAACGGAGCAAGCAAGTACAGAAAGGTAGTGAGTGAGAAAATTAGAATACCTGACCCTCTAGTGAAAGAGGGTATTTATAGTGTGCCCCCAGCGCTGGGCCAACGGTCATATGCACTTGGTTGGATTACTAGGCCCAATGCAGATAACTGTCACGACTTACGTGGCATAGGGAAGACCAGAATGTGGTCTTCACCCTGGAGTAACTGCCCCGAGATCTCCGGAAAGTGGATTGACCAACTCTTGCGGAGATGGGTAGTTACCTGATGACGTACTCCCCACGGGGGGAGCACGTGGAGTACGTAGGGAGGATGCTTGTTCTCTCACCGGGCCATGTAGTGTCTGCTCGACAATGATGGGATCTGGATGTGCCCGACGAGGGAGAGGGTTGGGCCTTAATGGGATGCTTAGCATAACATTGGGTTGGGCCTGCCCGCTGTTGGGCAGGCGTCGGCTTAATCCAGAACAGGAGCCCCCGAAGTCGTTGCTCCGAAGAGTCGGAGTAATGACTTAAGGGTCAGCCCATTCACCGAGTTGATGGAAGATACATGTGGTTAGAAGCAGGGGATGTTCGATGGGCAGGAGTCTCGGGGACCGATATCCGTTTAGCGTCCTGAAGGCCATTTCTGGTCGACAGTATGGGAGACAAAAGGAGACGGGTGCATTCATCACGCGGGCACAAAGGAAAATGAGAAGATGTAAGCAGGTGTCATACCCCAAATTTTTACCACTAAGATTTCCCATCATTGTGCTAATTATCATCACAATATGGATGTACCTTTATACCTCATCAATCTCCTCAAGAATTGTTGAGCATTCCCTACAACTAAGAATTAGGGTTTCAAGCCCTCTCAGAGCTCTTAGACAAAGGATCAATCAAGGAATGACATGATATTTAACTTGTCTAAACCTCTCAAACATCCACAATGGATCAAGAGGACTCCCACATCAAGGATCAAGCACAAGGCTGCAACATTCCAAGTGGATTAAGCCTCAAGATCGCCAGTGTCACCAGATTAGGGTTTTGGTCGACCAGGGCCTCCAGGTGGAAATTTTCCTCTGGGCTTGAGTCAATGCTTCAAAGCACAACCCAAAATACTCTAAGGGACCTCATGGACCCCATCATCAAGTCAATTTAGCCTCATGGGATGCATTCATAAAAAATCAGGAATTAGGGTTTTTTTGACATAATTCACCCCTAAGTTGACTTTTGGGACAAAACATGAGCCAAGACCTCAAGACATGGTTTTAGGGTCTCTAATAAACTACATTTATCCATTTGCAACAATGGATTGATCCAAGAAGCTTGATCCATAAGTTTAGATCTCATCTGAACCACAGTTAGGGTTTTTGAAGAAAAAGTCAACTGTGCCTTTGACTTTTGACCAAGACATGCTCCCAAACCTTGGGACGTGATTCAATACACTCTATAACACCTATGAAATCAATAAATCAAGTTTGATTTAGGTCAAGGACTTGATTTCATAGAGGATCGCACAGTTTGGAGTTCATCTGATAAAAAGTCAACTGTGCCCAAAAGTCAAAGTTTGACTTTTTGATTTTTTGGTCAATTATGGTTCCCTAACCCTAAAATGATGTTAATGTGTGATTGGAATCATCATTCATCAAGAAAAATCAAGAAAAGTGGGATAACTTGTAAAAGGGGTAACCATAAAAAACTTAGAAATTTTCTAAGTTATGGAACAAAGTGGCTAGGGTACCAACTTCCAAGGATCATAACTTGTGATCCAAGCAACCATTTTGGCTGATCCAAAGATGGATTTGTAACTCTCATGTCATACTTTAAAAGTGTCAACTACACCTCATTCCAATTCCTCATGGATTTTAAGTTATTGAGTGATCAAAATGGCTGAAAACATGAAATGGCATTTTTTTCAACACTTAGTGAAATTTTCACTAAGTCAGAATCTGTTTCACTTTTTTCAAAATGTAGGGGGATTTTTCACTTGGATCCAAAAAGTATCAAGGCAAACTATTATCACACATATGTTGTATCATATGATAGCTTTTCAAAATGGCCAAGAACTCCATTAAATTCCATTTGAGCTAAGAGTTATGATAGTGGCTATATGCCTTGCTGCAACTGTCATATTAAGGCAGATTTGTGCATTTTTCTCGATTTGAGTAATTTGTGCAAATGACAAAAAAGTTTATCCTTCTGAACACCTCAGGGGGAGACCAATGAGGAACAAACACTGATCCATAAGCCTCCCAAGTCTTTGGAACTAAAAGTAGCATGCCAAACCTAAAAATGCCTAAAAAGGGGGACAAGACTCTAATTTTATTTTGGAGCATTCAATGGATGCACCAAGGTGGCATGAACTGAGCCTTTTCCAACTGAATGAGTCCAAGTTGATCTCTGAACGAGGGGACAATAGGCCTGTGCTCTAACCTCTGGTCAATGGCTAGAGGAGACTAAAGATTCTAAAGTGATCCAATTGGCCAAACCTCTGTTGCAGTTGTCATTCACTATTACTTGCAAAACAAACTTGCTCTACTATAAATAGAGCTCATTTATGCTCAGTTTAAGTACCCCAAAGTACTACAACACTTGCTTTCCTCAAAATCTCTTTCTCTAGGCAAAAATGCCTTCTTTAGCAAGGTAACTCTGAGTTTTTGAGTTAGAGAGCATTTCCATCAGAGGTCATGATCTAAACACATCCGATATGTCATATCTAAGCTGTCCAAACTCTCACAAGTGACCGGTAACACCAAAATCACAAAGTCCTCTCTCAAAACCTCAAAATTTGACTTTTTTGCATTTTTCAAACCATGCCTTGATTCAGTCACTTTCAAAACCAGATAAAACCTCAGACACACTCCAAATATCATCCTTGAACTGTCCCAAATGGTTCCACACATCTGGAACACCATTTGAGAGAGTTGATATATTGGTCACTTTTGCCCCTTTTGCAAGAAAGAGCTCAAACTTGTTCCTGAGGATTCCATTTGTTTCCAACCATCCTAAAAGCTTCTAAGTGATCATTTGAGGGTGTCCAAAGCATCAAATTATTTATGGAGCAAAGCACTTGGCAGATTGCACAAAAAGCTCATAAAGAGGTAAGCATCACAACTTGAACTCTTTGAAATATGCATTGCTTTGAAGTCCACTGATCATGCATATCTTATACATGTTATATGTGTTGTGTTTGAACCAATTCATCATGTAATTCATGCCTGTAACAAGAGGTAGCATAGAAAATGCAAATCATGGCCTATTTCAAAATCACTATCGGGTTTTTCAATAGGGACCTCATCTGAAAAAACCACCACTACCATTGGATTCCTTACGAAATACTAGGCAGGATAGACCTAAATTTTGTCCCAATCCATGAAGAAATGAGAAAGTTACAAGCTTCACGTTTTTGGCCAAAATCTTGCCTTGCCCTGCCTTGGCCAGGCCAAAAACAAGGCAACCCTCATATATCCATGGGGTGGTTTTGATACACGGATGTATCACCACCCCAGTGGTAGAGGGGGCGTGCTGCACACAAGAAGTCTGGGGTTCGAATCCCCCTCGCCCCAGATCCTCTTTTTATCATTTTTCCCACTTTTTGTTATTTTTCATATTATTTTTAAATGATTTGGAAAATTAACAACTCTCTCAATTTTAATGATTTTTTATTGGTTCTTTTTGCAAAAAATCACAAAAATGTTAAAATATTTTATTCCACAAAAAAATCAGGTTTATATTAATTATTTAATATAGTTGATACTTTTGTAAATAAATTCATTTTTATTATTTTTAAACCTTTTAAAAATGAATATCCACCTTGAAAAATCAAGACCAAATGAGTTTTAATTCATCTTGTGATTTAAACATCATTTTTCAAACCTTAACCAAAAATCACAAATTGTTCATTCAAACTTATTTGGTATTTTTATCATTTTAATTAATTTTCTTTGAAAATTACTTTAAAAAATGAAAAAATTAGGGTTTCTTTGATTTTCACCCTAACAAATCTTTTCAAAAAACACTCATGGGCCTCTAATAGAGTGTAAGACCCAATCCTTCTTTGAAACCAAAACCATTTTGGGCCTCAGTCATTGTATAAGACCCACGGTGTTTTCAAAAATCTCGGCGCGATCGCCAGTTTAAAATAAAATCATTTGGGCCTCTCCTTGAGCTATAAGACCCATTTCTTTTCTTAAAAACTCTTTGGGCCTCTTAATAGAGTGTAAGTCCCATCCCTTTGTAAATAAAACAATTTCGGGCCTCACACATTGTATAAGTCCCTCTGTATATTTTCAAAAACAACGGCGCGATCGTTGCCTTTTCAAAATCATCTGGGCTTCTCCTTGAGCTATAAGACCCGTCTTTATTCATTTTCAAACTCTTTGGGCCTCTAAATAGAGTGTAAGACCCATCCCCTTGTACATAAAAACTTTTTGGGCCTCGCATATTGTATAAGTCCCTCTGTACAATTTTCAAAACAACGGTACGATCATCGTTAAAACTTGGGCCTCTCCTCGAGCTATAAGCCCCAAAAATATTTTTAAATCACTTTCTCCTTTGATTTTAAATTCAAATATATGTTGTTATCAAAACTTTCTTTAATTCCTTTGATGAACAACTAACAAAACAACATGAAAGCTCTATAACGAGTAAGTGTTTATCCGCTTTCATATGTATATAACTGTATTGTGGGCCTGTTTCACTATAAGTCTTCTTTCACATCCTTTTATATACTTGTAACATATCCACTGTGTAATACTAGTATAGTTATTTAGAGTTTTCCCCGGCAACTATGTCTAGAACTAGGTAAAGCCCTGTTAGTCACTCTCGAATACAAACAAAACTAGATCCCCGTAGGATTCTAGATACAGTCTTCCCTTCTCTTGGGGTTAAACAATATGGAACAAAGAGAAAAGCAGTATTCTCGGTGAACCTTTTCTCAGACTATCACCCTTAGAAATTGTCAAAGAAACTCTAACTCCCTAGAGTTGATCTATTCTCCATGAATAGCATCTCTTGAGTTTCTTCCAAATTCTTGAACTATCCTGGAATGATCTCTTCTCTGTGAATTGCATTTCTTGAACTTCTCTTGGTTTAGGGATCCACATGCTTCCTAAAAGCATCCCCGCCTCCTCTTGGACGTTGTACAAGGACCCTTCGGCTTCTTAGAAGTTCTCATGCCTTCTCTTGGCCCTAATACAAGGACCCTAACGACCTTCTAAAGGTATAGGACATAACTTAATCATCCTTCGTTAGAGCTGTCTTTCTGAATGGAGTCAAAACCTTCAGACCAATTTTAGGGTTGATACTCATCCCTTAAACGAGTCGGCCTCCTTTTGGGCATCATACAAAAGATAAAACTCCGCTAGTAGACTTGGACAGTCTAATTCCCTTGAGTCTCAAAGACATTCTCAAGCACCTTTTAAACATAGGAGAAACCCCGGATTCTGGATTAATCTCCAGCCGAGTTAAAACTTGTGGGTTCTAAAGCCCCGTCTTTCTCCCGAAAATCCCCAACCAAGGTCGGTTTACCATCAAGATAACACTATCTAAAACCAGAACCTCAAGGCATCTATTCTATCAACTCTTCTGTATTCCCCTGCAAGAGTTTATTCCCCACTTGGACCTGCCTCGGGATCTCAAGAATCCCCGGCAGAAGATAGCCTCCTCTTAGGCTTTATATAATGATCTTTCCTCAACACAGTCAGCCTCCTCTTGGGTTTTGCACAAATGATTCTCCCCAGCGGAGCTAACCTTTTCAGAGTCTCTTGTTGAGTCAGTCAACTTTCAGACTCTCTTGTTGGGTCAATCACTTTTTTAGACTCTCTTGTTGAGTCAACCCTTTTTTAGCCTCCGTCTTGGGTTTCGTACAAGACATATAAAAAACACTCTCTTGTTGAGTATAAAAGATTCTCTTGTTGAATCAACTTCCAGCCTCCGTCTTGGGCTTCGTACAAGACATATAAAAAACACTCTCTTGTTGAGTATAAAACATTCTCGTGTTGAGTATAAACGACTCTCTTGTTGAGTCAACCTCCTTTTGGCCTCAATCTCGGGCTTCGTACGAGACAGCAAATCACTCTCTTGTTGAGTATAAAAGACTCTCTTGTTGAGTCAATCAACTTGTCAGACTCCCTTGTTGATTCAACCTTTTTAGCCTCCGTCTTGGGCTTCGTATAAGACAGATAAAAGTACTCTCTTGTTGAGTCAAACCTTTTAGCCTCCGTCTTCGGCTTCGTACAAGACATATAAACACACTCTCTTATTGAGTCAGTCACTTTTAGCCTCTATCTCGGGCTTCGTACGAGACAAATAATAACCACCCTCTTGTTGGGCCAATAGCCTCCTCTTAGGATTTGTATAAATAAACCCCCGGTTGAGTCAATCAACCTTTTAGCATCAAACGTGTGCTTTAATCAAGGCATACGAACATTCACCATTCCTCTTTAGAGATGACAAGTTCTCTCTCAGTCAAACCTTTTCGCTTCAATCTGGGGCTTTGAACAAGACACAAAAAAACCCTCCAACTTCACATCTTGGGCTTTGAACAAGATACAAATCACCTTTTGCTTCAATCTTGGGCTTTGAACAAGACCCCAAAACATCTTTTTCCTCCCTTAGAATAGGATGGAACTATGATTGCTCTGATTTCCCTATTTCGTTAAACGGGAATACGTAGGCATAAGATTGCAAAATCTTAGCGAGCATACTAATAAAAAACTCAAAGTCCAGTACCTTCATACATCAACCAAAAGCATCAGATCTAATACCTTACCAAAAACCTCACAAATAGTCCAGACACCGCGTTCTTAAAGCCAATAACCAAAGACAGACCCCCCTTTTGATAGCATCTGTAAACCAACAGTTTTGACTGTTTAACCTCAGTATGCAAGCAGGGTTAATTGGAGACATCTATTTCCCTTCCTTAATCAGTTTCACAGGATAAAAAATGAATCGAACTGTAGTACCAAAGCGATAGTGATTTGAAACCACAAAAATCGCGATACAGCGGGGTTTTGAGCGCCACGTGTCACTAGCCATAAATTCCTAGGGCGGCTAAGAGTAGGGACGCCCCGAGTCCCGTGATAGTCCTATAAATAGGAGCTGAGTTTGTGCCATTTGTACGTTCCCGCTTTCCTGCTCAGAGCTTTCTCTCTCTCTCTCTCTCTCTCTCTCTCTCTTCAACTTCCGTCGCCGACTGTCCGCTGCACGCCGCCACATAGAAGATCCACAATCAACGTTCCAAGTAAGTTTCCATCCCCCTCTCTCTTTTTATTGCGTTTCACGGTGGTTCCTCCGGTGAACTGATGAAGTTCCCGGGGCGACCATGGAATTTCCGGCAAAAACGGCGAAACTTCTTTAGATTTTTGGTGAATGTCCCGGGGAGCTGGGATGAATCTCCCGAGGACCTGATGAAGGTCCTGAGGACACGGGATGAACCTCCCGAGGTCATAGGATGAAGAACTCGTGGATTTGATGACTGTCCCAGGGACGTTAGATGAATATCCCGAGGACTTTGGATGAAGGTTTCAAGGACGTCAGGTGGAGGTCTCGCGGACCTTAGCCGCTGGCCTCGAGGGAGGTCGTGCCCCACTATCTAGCTAATGCAGCGACGACCTCGGCCAGGAGGTCTCCCCGTGATTTCGAGGCCGCGAAAAAGTTTGGCCGTATAGAGTATATGTCGAGGAGAATTTTGATTATGCGCGGGTAGAGTCTTGTTGCGCTTTTTTCGCATCCTCACCTCTTTTCCTCGCCCTTTCACTTAATTTTCGGAGGAAGGGTGGATTTGATCTGGAATGTCGAATTCACCATTTTCCTCTGTTTTTCTGGTAAAAATAGTTGCAAGGAGGATTGAGGGGGTCATCGAAACTGACGATGAGTCCAACTCACCAGTAGAGCGGACCAGTGGTGCTCAAACGCCTGAGGATTGGGTCAGGGAAGAACCCATGAACTTCCCATCTTAATTTTCCACAAACGACTCCAACTTCGCCACTGTCGAGGACCTTTGCGAGGGCTCCCTACAGAGCTGGAAGGTGTATAAACCCCTGGAGCATCACCGAATATGTTTGACATTCAAAGGGACAAGGTTCCCTATGTACGAGTTTGCCTTCCTAGAAGTGGGCATGCGTCTGCCCTTTTGTGACTTCCAGCGGGAGGTGTTTTCTTGGTTGCATTTAGCGCCTTCGTAACTTTATCCAAATGCAATTGCGTTCGTGCACGCATACGAGCTCGTCTGTAAATACCTAGACATCGGGGCCACGGTACCCCTCTTCATTCGTATCTTCCACCTGCAGCGACAGACGTTCGAGGGCCGACATAGTTGGGTGTCCTTTAAGCAATCAAGGAGGTTGTTTCGGGCTTATCTGGACTCTGTCCAAAATTTTAAAGGTCGGTGGTTCATCGTCAAGCCCCTCACCCGCGCGGCCACCAGCACATTGTATGACCGCGTGTCCAGGGAGAGGAAAGATGGACGACAGAAGGAGGTCGTCGAATCGAAGTGCCCCCTAGAGTGGATGAAGAAGCACTTCTTGAGGGGCACAGACAGTTATATTATCAGTCCTGGAGCATTGGGCGAGGAAGACTAGCTGGCCTACAAGGAATTAGTCAATTTTGTCGCCGATTTCACTCGCGCGAAGTTGGTGACTCCGGACAGAAACTTCAAGCGCAATGATCACGGGGAGATCTTAACAGAGGCCCGGCTGATAAACACAAAAGCCCTCCTCGAGTGCGAGACCGACGAGGAGGCTGTTCGGTTCTTAGGTAACGGGCACACACTTTACTCGGGCGTCATCAATGTTTTCGTCATTAGTTTGCTGATGTTTGTTCTCTCCTTTTGCAAGTACAATGTCGACCATGGAAGAGCGTGTGAAGAAGTTGGCCACTGCCCGAGGCTCGAAGAAAGGTGGAAAGGGGTGAGTCGATCAGGTCCGACAGCAGATGCAAGGCCCCGCCTCGACACCTGGAGACTCCTCCAACTCCTCTCAGTGTAGCCAATCTCTAACTTCACAGAGGTCCCCGAAGAGGCAGCAAACCGTTGAACCTGTGCACATGGACCTCACTGAAATCCCGCCTGGTGAGAAGTTCGTGCTCCCGCCTTGCCACCTGTAGCCTAACTTCTTCTCAGGGGCCAACTCCCCGACCGTCAGTGCTGCCGAATCCCAAGCCATCTAGGGCGCTGATCGGGCCGCGAGAAGAAAAATTTTGTCGGAGGACATGGCCTCGATGATGCGGGTCTTTTCCACAGCTCTGGTCTTGAACGATGATACCTGCCCATCGGCTAAGCTGACCAAACTACATAACAGCTTCGCGTCAGTCGAGGCTGAGATGAAGAAGCTGGCCAGCGACCTCGCGGAATGTAAGAAGCAGAATGAAGCTCAGGTCGAGCTTCACGAGAAGATGGAGGAGATGTTGAAGAACGTTGCCGAGGAGAGGAAGAATCGCCTGGAGAGAATTGCTGAGCTAAAGCAGGATGCTAAACCTGCTGAAGATGAAACTGATAAGGACAAGCTGCTGACTTCCCGGGCTGAAATGATATTGAAGATTAGGCTGCTCGAGCAATGTCCTTGGGGCTGTCAAGGTGGGCTTTTCTGCCGTTGTGAAGCAGCTCCAGCTCGTGAATCTGGGTGTTCAGCTCATCACTGAGGGGATGGCCCTTACCATTAGGTGGTTGAAGGTCGGTTTGTTGCGCCGAAGACCGAGGAGGATGAGGACGAGCAGACCATGGCGGACGGGCAGCCTGAGGAGAATGTAGCTGTTTAGTTTCATCTCTTTTGTCTAGTTTGTTTGGCATGCGTGCCATTTTTTAACTGTTGTGTGATTTGGCCTTCGTGTCGTGATTTTGTATCAATTTCTGCCCGGCCTGCGCGCCAGGGGCTTATGATATTTTTGTATGTACTCTTTGAACAATGGGCTTCTGCTCAATTTGAATGCATTGTCTTTCCTTATCTTGTGTGTGATGTTTATATGTTGATTATATATCTATTTCATTTTTGCCTAAGTATTTTGGGGCCTTTGCTCGACTTTGTTGATCCTCGACTGTGTAGGGAACTAGTCGAGTGGTCGGAGCTGTATTCTGACCTTCGATGAAGGCATGAGTTCGGTCGAGGTCTTGCTTCGTGGCGTGAACTTCTTATCGCGAGCTGGGTGTCCTGCCTAGTTGGTACGGCGACGGTGGAGCTCGGTTGAGGTATCCCCGTTGGATCAAGGGTCCTCGCGCACACACAACACGGGCCCTTGTCTTCTTGTCTCGGGGAGGGGAATCGCGCTTGTACCTTAGTGCGCCCTCGTGGTCGTGACGCAGATGGTTCACGAGCAGTGTTTAACTGTAGTATTGTTTAAGCTTTTCAGTATTCCATGGTCGAGCAAGTTCATCCCCGTGTAGATTTTTGAGGTAGTAGGCTCCTGTCCCCATTTTCGCGCGGACGCGATAGGGGCCCTCCCAGTTCGCGGCGAGCTTGCCTTCACACGAATATTTCTGGTTCCTTCATAGGACAAGGGTGCCCACCTGAAATTCGCATTTGATAACTTTGTCGTTATGGCGTAAAGTTATCTTCTGCTTGTGTGAGGCTTCGTGAAGGGAAGCGCCCGACCATATCTCTTCAATCAGGTCGAGCTCCTCCCGGAGGGCCTCATCATTCATCTCCTCTTCGAGGGGAGACTCAGTCCTTCTCGAGGGTTCCCTTATTTCCACTGGGATCACCGCCTCAATTTTGTAGGTCATTCGGAAGGGGTTCTCCCCAGTAGTGGAGTGCGGGGTTGCCCTGTAGGCCCAGAGGACATTGTGTAGCTCCTTGACCCACCTTTTCTTGGTGTCGCCCAATCTCTGTTTCAGGCCTCGTAGGATTACCCTGTTTGCGACTTCGTCTTGCCCGTTTGTTTGTGGGTGCTCGACCGACGTGAAGTGTTGCTTCATGCCTAGCTTGGTGACGAAGTCCTGAAACTTCTTGTCGGTGAACTGTCTCCCGTTGTCGGTGACAATTTCCTAGGGCACGTCAAATCGAGCAAGTATGTTCCTCTTGTAGAAACGGAGTACGTTATGGGTCGTGATTTTGGCCAGGGCTTCGGCCTCGATCCACTTGGTGAAGTAATCAATGCCGACGATCAGGTACTTATTTTGGTACGACCCCATGGTGAAGGGTCCGAGGATGTCCATCCCCCACCAAGCAAATGGCCACGGGGAGGAAAGCATTTTGAGCTCACTGGGCGGGGCCAGGTGCATGTCCCTGTGTCGCTGGCATCTGTCACATATCTTGACGTTTTCCTTGGTGTCCTGCTGCATGGTGGGCCAGTAGTACCCCGCTAGCAACGCTTTACGGGCTAGGGATCGTCTGTCGAGGTGTTGCACGTTGATCCCTCATGGATCTCTTGGAGTATATCGGGGACCTTAGACTCCTCGACGCACCTGAGGAGGGGAATCGAGAAGCCGCATCGATATAACTTGTCCTCGACAATCGTATACGAGGAGGCACGTCGCCTTACTACTCCGGCATCCTTGGGGTTGTCGGGTAGTTTTCCCGTGGTGAGGTACTCGTACACCGGGGTTATCCAGCAGTGGATGTCTCATATGGCGTTCACGTCAGTCGCAGGGACGGGTTTCTCGATGCTTGGTCATGGAAGAACTTATTGAATGATGGACTTATTCCCGCCTTTTCTCTTTGTGCTCACGAGTTTCGATAAGACATCTGCTCAAGTGTTGTATTCACGCGGGACGTGATTCACTTCCTCCGAGGTGAACTTTTTCATCATTTCCTTCACCAAAGCCAAGTATTCGATGAGGTTGTCGTTCTTGGCTTGGTACTCTCCTCGTACCTGGGAGGCCACGAGCTGGGAGTCGGTGAATATTCTTACTTCTTTGGCGCCGAGATCCTCGGCTAGTCGTAACCCAGCGAGGAAAGCCTCGTATTCGGCCTGGTTGTTCGACGTCGGGAAGGATAACGTGTGGGAGACTTTGATCAAGATACCTTCCTCGTTTTCTAGGATGATGCCCGCTCCGCTTCCTGTCGAGCTGGATGCCCCGTCGACGTAGATCATTCATTTTTGGGATCTGTCGGTCGGAGGTTCTGGAAGGGTAATCTTTGCCACGAAGTCGGCCAGCGCCTGAGCCTTCAGGGCCTTTCTTCCCTCGTACTGGACGTCAAACTCGGTGAGCTCGAGTGACCACTTGAGCATCCTACCCGCCATGTTTGGTCGGCCGAGGAGCTGTCTCACGGGCTGTTCAGTCCTCACCACGATCGTGTGGGCCTAGAAGTAGTGTCGTCGTCTTCTGGCCGCAGTGACGAGGGCCAGAGCGACTTTTTCGATCTGCTGGTATCTAAGCTCTGGACCCTGGAGGGCTTTGCTGGTGAAGTAAATCGGATTTTTCCCGTCAGGGGTTTCCCAGATTAGAACCACGCTAACAGCTTTGCTCGTGATGGAGAGGTATAGGAACAACGTCTCTCTGTCTTCTAGTCGTGAGAGGATCGGGGGTTGTGAGAGGACTTGTTTGATGTGGAAGAGCGCTTGTTCGCACTCGGTCCATTCGAAGGTGGCCTTCTTGCGCAGGAGTTTGAAAAATCGAAGTGTGTATTGTGCCGACTTAGCCACGAAGCGGGAAAGCGAGGTGAGCATCCCGTTTAACGATTGTATTGTTTTCTTTGAGTTCAGAGTCGGGAGTTCAGAAAATGTCCTGTACTTGTCGGGGTTCGCCTCGATATCTCGTTCCGTGAGGTAGAAACCGAGGAACTTGCCTGCCCGGACGCCGAAGGTGCATTTTTCCAGGTTGAATCTCATCCTGCATTTCCTCGCCATGTCGAAGACCCTTTTGAGGTGGGCAGCGTGGTTGACTTCTTCTGCAAATTTTATTATCATGTCGTCGATGTAGACCTCGAGCATGTCGTCGATCTCTCCTTAAAAGACTTTGTTCATCATCATCCCCTGGTAGGTTGTGTCGGCGTTCTTCAGGCCGAAGGGCATTACATTGTAGTAGTAATTTCCCGACTCGGTCATGAAGGCGGTGTGCTGCTTGTCGGCCTTGGACATGGGGATTTGATTGTACCCCGAGTAGGCATCCATGAAGGACAATTATTTGAAACCTGCAGAATTGTCGACCAGTTTATCGGTGTTGGACAGTGGATAAGCATCTCTCAGGCATTCCCAGTTAAGATCAGTGTAATCAACGCACATCCTCCATTTTCTATTATTTTTTAGCAGCCTCCACTTTCTCGGGAGACTGCCTACGTCTACGTTGCACTATAGCCCTAGCGGTTGGTTCTACAGTAAGCTGGCGACAGGTCACCTCTGGGTCGAGGCCTGGCATCTCCGACGCGCTCCACCCAAACAAGTCAACATTCTTCCGGAGGCAGGCCTTCAACTGCCTCCTCGCCAGGTCAGGAAGCCCTGTGCCAATCTTTGCATTCCTGTCTAGATCGTCCCTGAGAGTGATGACCTCGAAGTCTCCGTCTGGACTGGGGCGCGTTGGGTAGAGAGGCTGCCTGTTGCCTTCAGCTGGGAGGTTGTTGGCCGCTGCTTCCCCTTGATCCTGCTCGCTGGGGAAGCGACTGTCGAGGTCCACCGTGTTGACGCACGGGAGTAGTTTCTGCTCTGCGTCCGGGGCTGGCTTTTCTCCGATCTTGGACTTGACATTGATCGAGTTCAGACCCTTGGTTGCAGCTTCGAAGCATCTCCTAGCAGCTTCAATATCCCCGTGGAGGGTGACGACCCGACCTCTGGTCATGTAGTACTTCATCTTCAGATGGACTGTAGATGATACTACCATGAGCTCAGCCAGAGTCGTTCTTCCCAGGATGCACTGGTACAGGGAAGGGCAGTCCACCACCAGGAAGCGGGTCTTAACTTGTCGGGAAGTGTCGTCACTCCCGAAAGTAACCATTAGCTCGACATAGCCTCGTGGTCTGGTGGTCGTGTCGTTGAAACCCCGGAGATGCCTTTCATTAAGCTGGAGGGTCTCGAAGAGGTGGGTTTACATGATGTCTACCGAACTCCCTTGGTCGACCAGGATTCGGTGGACATCAAAGTTTGCCATCTACGCCTTGATCAGGAGAGGGATGGTGGAGTTAGGGGCGCCACCCGATAATTCCTCGAGGTAGAAGGTGACAGGGTTTGACTTCCCCTGTACCTTATTGAAGGTGGCAGTTTCTGCTGAGCTCGCGTCGATCAGCTCGTCGAACTTGCGCTTGATCGACCCCACGGAGACCTTGTTGAACCCCCTGCCAGATATAACCATTGCAGCGGGGAAACTTTCCCACAGGTTACAAGTGGTCACATGGATCTCAGGCTTGTCGGGGAAGTAGAAGTCCTCTGGTCGGGTGACACTCAGAGCGACTTACAGCCTGTTCTCTCCGGTGGGAGGGGACGTCTCCTTGACCCTCTGTGTCAACCGGGCATCCTGTCTGGGGGTGTCGTTCCTCTTTGTGTACTGCTTGAGATGCCCCTCCTTGATCAAGATTTCTACCGTATCCTTGAGGTGGATGCAGTCCTCGGTGACATGCACGTGGCTCATATGGAACCTGCAATACTTGGACTTGTCAATGTTTGGTTTGGATGGTGTCGGCTTCGAAAAGCAGACACCTCCTTTCTGGAATTCCGAGTTGATGCACTCGGCCATAATTCACTCGTGGGGAGCAGTGAGTAGCGTGTACTCTGTGAACCGGCCAGCTGGACCTCTCGGCTCATGAGAGTCTCTAGGACGGTCTTCTCTTCTTCTTTCTCCCCCTCGTCGGGGAGCAGTAGAGTCTTCGTGCCTGGAGCTTCGGGGGCCCTCTTGATGTCGCGAGTCACGGCACAATAGACGGCCTCCAGCTCCTCATACTGAATGTATGCTTGGGCCTTGTGGAAGAGCTCTTCTAAGTTGCGGGGCCTTTGAATGCCCACAGCCTTGGCGAACTCGGTGCGAGGTCTTAGTCCTCGCTCAATCAAAAACTTCTTCATGTCGTCCGTGGTGGCTACTTGGACGGGTTCCCGGTTGAATCTCTCGATGTAATCCCGGAGAGATTTGTCTTTTCCCGGGATGATGGCTTCTAGGGAGGCTTCCGTCTTCGAGTGGCGTCGGGAAGCAATAAAATGCCTGGAGAACTGTCTCTTCAGTTTCTTCCAGGCGGTGATGGACTCGGGTACAAGACTCTTGTACCACACCATGGCACCCTTCCGGAGGGTGGTCGGGAAGAGTCTGCACTTGATAGCTCCTCGGACGTTCCTGTAGTCGAGCATTACCTCGAAACTCTCGACGTGGTCATCTGGGTCGGCAGTGCCGTCATACATTGCCAAGGGTGGAGGCTTCTCCATCCCGATGGGCAAAGGAGTCTCCATAATTTCCCTGGACAGTGGGTACGCTGGTCTTCCTCGTCACTCCTGACTGGTGATTATGATGGGGAGTGGTCGTCCCGAACGCGTCTGCTTCGTCGGGGGGAACTTCTTGGTCAGCTCTTTGGCTTTTTGCCATACCCTTCGACCTTGCTCCTCTTTTAGACAAGGGAACGTCATTCCTTCCGAGGAGGGGATCAATTGCGCTTTTGGGCGATCACAGGTTGGGGTCGTTCCAGATGCGGGCGACGCCCCGTGGGTTGGGGGGAAGCGCTCCGAGAGTCATCTTGTCGTGTCCTCAGCGGGGGAGGAGAAGGACTGTGAGATACAGAGCGACGATGTCTCCGAGGGGAAGATCGTTGTTGTCGCTCCCTTTCGAACGTTCATATCCGCATGTTATGTTGGAAGATCAACAGATTGATCTGATTGATCAGTGTGAATAGAGCCACTGTGTTCGGATCAGCATTAGGTGGCGCGGGGATAAGCTGGTAGACAGTCGGGCAACCATCCTGTTGGGCGACGTTGAAGGCCGCGTCATCAGAGGAGGGGGAGGCGGTACGCCCATCCCTGTGGTCGCTTTCTTTGACTTTAACGACCATTTTGGGATCGTGGTCGTCTTCGTTGTTGAATGGAGCAAAGGTGGTGTCTGGAGTGTTGGCGTTAGTTCGAGGGCTAGCCATGATCGTCAGAGATTGAAGGTTGCTTTGGTTTTTACGGTAAGAAAAATGGGGAAGCAAAGGGTTCCCACAAGCGGCGCCACTGATCGTACCTGATCAGAATTGGATCGGTGGCCAACTGCACGTCGTGAGCTCCGTTACTCCGGTGGTGGTGAGACGGTGGGGGTGTACTTGTAAGGTACTCTGATTCTAAAGTTAGGAATGGAGCAAGCAAGTACAGAAAGGTAGTGAGTGAGAAAATTAGAATACCTGACCCTCTAGTGAAAGAGGGTATTTATAGTGTGCCCTCAGCGCTGGGCCAACAGTCATATGCACTGGGTTAGATTACTAAGCCCAATGCAGATAACTGTCAGGGCTTACATGGCGTAGGGAAAACCAGCACGTGGTCTTCGCCCTGGAGTAACTACCCAGAGATCTCTGGAAAGTGGATTGACCAACTCTTGCGGAGATGGATAGTTATCTGATGACGTGCTCCCCCGCGGGGAAGATGCTCGTTCTCTCCCCGGGCCATGTAGTGCCTGCTCAACGATGATGGGATCTGGATGTGCCCGACGAGGGAGAGGATTGGGCCTTAATGGGCTGCTTAGCGTAGCATTGGGTTGGGCAGGCGTCGGTCCAGTCCAGAACAATATATATATTTGGTGACTTCTAAAATGAGGGATTAACTAAGTCCCTCACATATATTATTATAGACCATACCACATAAGATTATTTCATCAATCTTTTATCTTTATTTAAGTCTCAAATCAATATCACCACAACCTTACTATCATTAACACGGTTATATCATGAACCATATCTCTTCTCCATTATTATACCTATAATAACTACCGTCACAACATCATCATTATCACTTGTGGTTCAACACCAATAAAAGTTTACATTTTGCTCCCTTCCCAAAAGAATCATGTCTTTTATATCCTAGTATTTAGATTAATCAAACAACAACTCAATAAATGTTGGGCTAATCCTTGCTAAATTGCAAAAACAATCTGCTAAACAAATTATTTGGAGAAAAAACATTTTTTTTACCCTTCTCAATGTCTCAACAACGATTTATCTTAACTTCCAAAAACCATCGTAGACCTAACTAAAACCACAGTTGATCTTACCGGATCCGAAATAGATCAGCAGCCAGCAACACGTCGTAAGCACCTTTATTCGTCAGTGGTGGTGAGGAGGAGGGGGTGTACCTGCAAGGTACTCCGATGCTAAAGTCAGACACGGAGTAATCAACGCAAGTACAAAGAAAAGGTGTAAGGAATAGAATACCTGACCCTCTAGTGAAAAAGGGTATTTATAGTGTGCCCCCAGCACTGGGCCAACGGTTACTTAGCATTGGGTCAGATCGCAAGGCCCAATACGACTAACTGCCAGGACTTACGTGGCGTAGGGAAGACCAGCACATGGTCTTCGCCCTGGGTCAACTGCCACTTGATATTCGGAAGGTGGGTTGACCAGTTCTTTCGGAGGTGAGTAGTTGCCTGGGGACGTGTCCCCGCGCGGGGGGCTCGTGGAGTCCGTGGGGGAGACGTGTGAGAGCTCCTCGGGCGTGCAGACGGGCTGAACCTCAATTGGGCCCTCCCCGACGAGGAGTTGGGTTGGGCCCTGCCCGACGGTGGGCCAGCCTTTGGCCTAGTCCAGAACAACAGTAAATATGGAGGAACTCAAAGACTCCTTATCATCTTCTTAAAAGAAAACAAATAATATACTTAAAAGGGTGATGGTAAAACCATAGTCAATTTGAGTTGATAAAGTAGTGGAAAAAATGCAACAAAAAAAATGTAGAAACAAGGTGAAAGAGAAGAAAAATATGTTTTGGACCAGTCTTCAAGATCATGATGTTAATTTCAGGGTGGTGGTGGTGGTAGTAGTTAAGGTGGAGGAGAAGAACACACAAAAAGGTGGAAAATATAAAATTTGATGTGATGTGGTGTATAATAGCTACTTCTAGTACTTATTCTTTGAGATTTTATAAATATATAACTTTTCTATTGGTATTTCATTTTCTTGTCACTCATTACTTTAGGTGTATTACTTATTACTATACCAGCTTATACTAAATTTAATAGATTCTCATGAATTGTAAATATAATGGATTTAAATATACCAGCTTCAGCAAAGGTAAAAACAATGGCAGTTATAATCAGAATTTAATATATAAAGGACCAAATCGTTACAAAAAAAAAAAACATAAAAGACTAACTTGTTATTTTATAATAACTTAAAGGATCTAGACAGTATTTTTTGCACATATATATATATATATATATATATAATAATAATAATAATAAAATAAAATAAAATGACACATCATCACTGTTAAAAGACACATCATTTCTGTTTGTGATACATAAATGTTTTTGGAACGGAGATTCTGAAAAAGGTTAACAATGCAAATGTTACTTAACATAAAAGACTAAATTGTTACAAAAAAACCTTAAAAAATTAATTCATTATTTTAAAATAACTTAAAAGACCTAAACAATATTTTTGCCTAATTTTTAATAGTTTTTACTAAATGTGGGTTCAATCCCTAACAGAAATTTTTTTTACAACACATGCAAAACTTACATGTAAATTATGCCTTCAGTTGATGATGGTGCAAAATGTGTGTTAAAAGAGAGATAGTTAAATATATTACTATTGAGTTTCACTCTTAATTTATTTTAAAAGAGGGATAGTTAAATATATTACTATTGAGTTTCACTCTTAATTTATTTTACATATAGAAAAAGATAAAATTATTAATGATAATTACTTTAACTATTATTTTTCATTTATTTTATATGAAATTTATAACAAATATTTTTAAGATATTAGATTAGACTCTCACATAAGAATCGACACTTCATATAAATTTAGGTCAGACTCTTCTATAAAAACTGACATTTAATAAATAAAAAAAATTATAAATATTTTGAACAAAATCTTTCACTATATATCTAAAACATAAACAAAATCTTTTAGTATATATCAGAAAAGAAACATATTAGTTTAATTTCTTATAATAAAAATTGATTTTGAATGATACTAACTATACTTAATAGTTAGTTAGTTCTCTTTACATTAGTTAACATTAATTTAATTAATTGACAGTGATACTATAACGGAAAACACATATCACAACAATTGAAAAAAAAAATATTACCATATGTTGTAAAGTAGCGTGTGGTTATATGTATAATGATTTCCATCACGGTCGTGCAATTGTGATTGTCTTTATGTAGCGTGCTCTCTACCACAACGGTTATTTTAAACAACTGTTGTGATATTACTTAATGCAACATATTTAATCACAATTGTTCTAAATAACCGTTGTGATATATAGACCTGAGTTTATAATAAATTATGTGGAATACTTATTTCGTCAATGCTCACTAAACATTTAACCTTCCAATTTACACTAGAACATTATAATATGACAAATTAAGTTATATTAGAAGAATAAGTTCACGTTCAGTGCTAGACAAGAGTTCTTCAAGTCCTTATCTGTATTTTGTTCTTTGACGGTAAAAACTTGGTTTAATGATCCTAGTTCTTCAACCGACCTTGTCTTCACCTCTAATTCTTTTTGCAAAATATTATTTACTTTGCAAACAAAATTAGAGGTGGAGAAAGGTGTGGTTGAAGATCTACAATCATTAAACCAAGTTCTAACTATCAAGGAACAACTTGCAGTTAACAGTGTGAAGAATTATTTTCAAGAATTGAACGTGTACTTATTTTCTAATACAATTTTATCTATCATGTTGTGAATTAGGATGCCTTTAAACAAAACATATTAGGTTTCTTTATAGGTAAGAAACACATAAGGGTTAGGGTTAACAAGGAAAAACAACAAGGATTGGTTATAACTATTATTCTTTACTTTCTGTTCAAATCAGATTACAAGTACTCAAGAATAGAAAATAACCCTCTCACCCTAATTAGGTTTTGTCACACCACACTTAAGATGAGAGACTAGTATGCTATTTATAATAAAACCTAACATACTAAACTAATGGGCCGTTTAACAATTACCCATTACAAGCTAACTTAAACAATTGGATCCTTAACACAAGGCCCAATCCCCCAGTTACATACTAGAACACAATTCGACTACAGCATGTAGGTCTTCGACAACAGCATGTGAGCAGACTTCGACGGCATGCTTAACTAGAGTTCGATACAAAATCTCACAAATCTACACCTTAGATCTAACTCTATAACATCAAGAAACAAACTAGTTTTCTTCATGCAGCTTTATCAAGTGCATACAGTGGAAAAACTTGCAACTGGGCAACGTCTTAGTGATTATATCAGCAACATTATAATTTTTTGAAACCTTCAGCACTTGGACTTCTCCACACTCAATTACCCCTCTGACGAAATGCATCCTCACATCAATGTGTTTGGTTCGCTCATGATAGGCTGAATTCTTTGACAAGTGTATTGCACTTTGACTATCACATTTAACAGTGACAACTCGACCTTGAAGTTTCAGCTCCTTTGCGAAACCTTCAAGCCACAATGCTTCCTTCACAGCTTCAGTTAGGGTGATATTCTGCTTCAATGGTTGATAAGGCAACCACCTTCTAAAGAGTTGCTTTCCAACTGATTGTTTTTGTCAAACATAGTGCACACGTATCCAACAATAGATTTTCTAGAATCCATACAACCTGCATAATCATAGTCGACATATCCTTCGATTTATGCTTTACTATCTTCACCCAATGCTCCACCATAAATTAGGACTCTGTTCAGAGACTCATTTATGTACCTTAGAATCCACTTCAATGCTTGCCAGTGAGCCTTTCCAGGATTCGCCGTGTACCTGCTTACAAGACTTACTGCATATGTTATGTCAGGTCTAGTACAAACCATAACATACATCAAAGAACCCACTATATTAGCATATGGAATGTTATTCATATAAGCTCTTTCAACATCAGTATTGGGACATTGATCTATACTCAGCTTGAATTGAGGGTTTTTCGGAGTCACAACATGCTTTGAATTCGCATACCATACTTTTCGAGAATCTTCCGTAGGTATGCCTCTTGAGACAAGCATAATTTCGTCTGCTTTCTATCTCTTCAAATGCCAATCCCAAGAATCCTGGACGTAGCTCCCAGATCCATCATGTCGAACTCCTTATTGAGTTCAGCCTTCACCCTCATTACATCTTCGACATTGTTGCTTGCTATTAGAATATCATCCATATAGAGCAACAAAATAATAAATGAATTACCGGGTCAAAATCTGAAGTAAACACAATGGCCGAACTGACTTCTAATGAAACTTATGCGTACCATGAACTTGTCGAATCTCCTATTCCACTGTCGAGGAGATTGTTTCAGTCCATATAAAGATCTCTTCAGCTTTCTCACATAATTTTCTTTCACCTTTTCGACATACCCTTCAGGTTGCCTCATCAGGATTGTTTCATCTAGATCACTATACAAGAATCCAGTATTCACATCCATCTGTTCTAGTTCAAGGTCGAATTGTGCCACCGTGGCAAGAAACATTCGAATGGATCTGTGCTTCACAACAGGAGAGAACACATCATTGAAGTCGACACCTTCTTTCTGAGTGAAACCCCTAGCGACCAATCTTGCCTTGTATCTCTTCGACGTCACTCCTTCAATTCCTTCCTTAATTTTGAAAATCCATTTACAGCTGACTAACCTGGCTCTAACAGGTTTCTTGATCAGTTCCCATGTGTTGTTATCATGAAGAGATTTCATCTCATCATTCATGGCCTTCAGTTATTCAGTCTTCTTTTGACTCCTCATAACTTCCTTATAGTCTCTAGGTTTTTCGTTGAAAACCTCACTTGTAGAGATTTAGGTATAAGCTATAAGATCTGCATACCCAAGTCTCTGAGGTGGCTTGATGACTCTCCTTGACCTTTCTCTTGCTAACAAGTAGTCATTATCAGTCTCCTCATCTTCGACAGCAGCTTCTGCTTCTTCTTCAACTTCATCTGGGATACGCAATTCAGCATCAACATGCTCCACCTCAACAGGAATCTTTCCCTGTTCCAACTCTTTGTCATCATCATCATTATTAGTTTTCTTGAAGGTCATCTCAACTTCATTGAAAACTACATCTCGACTGGTGATACACCTCTTGTGACCTAGCTTTAGGCACCATAACCTATAAGCTTTGATTCCTTCAGGGTATCCCATGCACATACATTTCAGAGCTCTAGGTTCGACCTTGTCTTGCCTAATGTGAGCATAGGCCACCTAGCCAAATGCTCTCAGTCTGTCGAGACTAGGTGGATGTCCCGACCAAACTTCTCCAGGTGTCTTTATATCTAACGCAGTCGAAGGACATCTGTTTATCAGATATGTTGTTGTCGAAATAGCCTCAGCCCAAAACACCTTCTTTAATCCAGCACTAGTTAACATGCATCTAACTCTTTCCAAAATAGTTCGATTAAACCTTTCTGCCAAACCATTTTGTTGTGGAGTACTTGCAGTAGTTTTGTGCCTTGCAATACCTGAGACAACACAATAGTTGTTGAACAACCCATTGCAAAATTCAAGGCCATTGTCGGTTCTCAACCTCTTGACCTTTCTATCAGTCTAATTTTTAACCAGAGTCTTCCAATATTTGAAATTCTCAAAAGTTTCGTCCTTAGTCTTCTGGATGAATACCCATAACTTTCTGGAATAATCATTGACTATGGATAGAAAATACCTTGCGCCTGAATGTGATGGACACCTTGCAGGCCCCCAAAGATCAACATGGATGTAATCAAGGGATCCACGAGTCCTTTGTTTTCCTTTGTTGAAGTTCACTCTACAAGATTTTCCAAGTACACAGGGTTCACAAAATTTTAGCTTTTCGACTTTGTCTCCTCCAAGCAGATTTTGTTTCCCTAATTCGACCAGATCCCTTTCACTGACATGGCCCAATCTCATGTGCCAAATTTCTGTTTTCGACAACGGTTTCGTGGATGCAATATTTATCTAACCACTTACAACTTCAGCCTCAAGGGTATACAAGCTTTGTTTCTTCACGCCTCTCAAAACTTCCTTCGACCCCTTCATGACTCTTGGGATACTTTTCTCTCCTTGAAAAACATATCCCTTCCTGTCGAATTCACTAAGAGAAATCAAATTTCTCTTCAAATCAGGTACATACTTGACTTCAGTCAATAACCTTATTGACTCATCATGGAGCTTGAATCTCACAGATCCAATACCTGAAATTTTACAAGCTTCTTTGTTTCCCAGCAGCACTGATCCACCATCTTGATCACATAGCTCCTCAAACAATTCTCTATTTGGAGTCATGTGCCAAGTGCAACCTGAATCCATAATCCACTCTTTTCTTGTATCACCGCTTGAAACCACAAGAACATCAAATGATTTGAAGTCATCTTGAACAATGGTTGCGTTGCCATTATCCTTACCTCCATGATCTTTCAGGCGTTCAGGGCACACCTTTCTTGTGTGACCCTCTTTCTTACAGTGATAGCATTGAATACTAAATGCTTCGCCACTATAAGACTTCTGCTGAATTTTACCTTTCTTCTTGTCGAACTTACCATCCTTTCGCAAAATTTTTCCCTTAACAGCCAAACCTTCGCCCACCGTCGAAGGTTTATGATCCTTACGTTTGTTCAGGTCCTTAGAATACAAGGCTGATTAAACTTCTTCAAAGCTCAGGGACTCCCTTCCATACAAGAGAGTTTCTTTGAAGTGAGCATGTGTTTTGGGCAAAGCACGCAACAACAACAGTGCTTGATCTTCATCATCAATCTTCACATCAATATTTTCAAGATCAAGAATCAGCTTGTTGAACATATCCAACTGCTCAGACAACACTTTGTCTTCACTCATCTTGAATGAATACAAAGTTTGCTTCAAGTAGATTCTATTCACCAGAGATTTGGTCATGTACAAACTTTTAAGTTTCAACCATAACCCCGATGTCGTCGTCTTCTTTGATACTTGTCGAAGAACCTTATCACCAAGGCTCAACAATATTGCGCTGTGGGTTTTCTCTATCATGGTAGTCTTTTCTTTTTCCGTTAATACAACATCAATGGCTGCCTCTCCCTTCAACCCTTCCAAACAACCCTGCTGAACCAGTAGGTCTTTCATCTTCAAGCGCCATAGACCGAAGTCGTTCACTCCGGTGAACTTTTCAATCTCATACTTTGTTGAAGGCATCTCCCTCCATGCTCACCGCACTAATTTGTTATGAATTAGGAAGCCTTTAAACAAAATATACTCGGTTTCTTTATAGGCAAGAAACACACAAGGGTTAGGGTTAACAATGATTGGTTATAACTGTTATTCTTTACTTTCTCTTCAAATCATATTACAAGTACTCAAGAATAACATATAACCCTCTCACCCTAATTAGGTTTTGTCACACCACACTTAAGATGAGAGACTAGTATGTTATTTATAATAAAACCTAACATACTAAACTAATGAGCCTTTTAACAATTACCCATTACAAGCTAACTTAAACAATTGGATCCTTAACACAAGGCCCAATCCGACAGCTACATACTATAACACAATTCGACTACAGCATGTAGGTCTTCGACAACAGCATGTGAGCAGACTTCGACGGCATGCTTAACTAGAGTTTGATACAAAATCTCACATATCATATCATAATTTTCTAATACAGTTTGGAAAGTTATATATTCGGTAAGGGATTGGAAAAACACTCGAACCACATAATATATAATAAACTTATCTTTTAAACAAACATTGATAATAACATTCATCAAAAACATTCATCAACAACAAACCATAAACAACAAACACGATACAACAAACATATCAAGTAATAAAATGCTTCAGAAACATACCATACTTATCCCGTAATGGCGTGTTGTCAGTGGAGATAAATTTAGACCTGCAAACTTGTGTGTAATTTGAATGGATGTCATTATGGATCTTTGACACAAGTTTGTAAGGCTAAATTTATCTTCGTCCTCTTTATTAAAAGAAGCATTCATACCTACAAGTCAAAACAAGAAGGAAGTTCAAACATCATGAAACAAGCTATTGAAACAGATTTTGAAAAAAAATTATAGAGAAAACGAACCTGTAAATACCTATTAGCTAAGATTTGTTGTTATAGTTTCATTTTGGGGTTTCCATATGAGAGAGATGAGTGAGAGAGTTGTTAGGGTTTTGTTTTGAGAGAGACGAGTGAAAGAGTTGTTAAGGTTTTGTTTTGAGAGAGATGAATGTTATATAGTGAAGCGATAGATAATTTCGCTTATATATAAATAAAGTATCACCTTTCATCACGGTTGGTAATAAAAATTGTGGTGATATACAAGATCAATAACATTTTTATCACGATAAATGGCTAATTTTTGGTGTTAGGATTTGAATCATTTCACTCCATGTACCTTTTCACCACAGTTTCTTCATTTGACCATTGTGACATGTCCTCTAGTAAATACCAACAAAAAAAGCGCCTCAAAATAAACTATTACCATGGTTAACACTATGACCATTGTAAAATTGGTGTTACGAAAGGTATATTTTGTAGTAATGTATCTCTATTCTATGTAACTCTTTTTAACATTTGGTTGATTTTCAATTCACAAAGGATGAAAGCAAATTTTTCTCATCTTTCCTCCTTTTATTGTATGTGTGTTAGAAACTTAGATGGTATCAGAGCTCAATTCTTAAACTCTGGTATGTCCTCATTCTTCTATATTTTTTTATTTTGCTTGGAATTAATTGATTCTCCTTACATTTAATTGGATCAATCAATTTATTTCTTTCGTTTTTTACCTTAGTTGATTCTTGAGTTTGTGATTTCCATCATGATGACGACAAATTGGATTCTCGATTTTGCAAAAAACACCACTAAATCTCCACTCTAGTGAAACCCTTGTTGTGGTTCTCCTTTACTCGAAGCAACGGAGAATTTTCAATCATGGATCATCTTGATGCGAGTAAATTTGGTTTGTAAGAACAAGATAGGGTTATTGATGACATAATCTTTACTCGTGAAAAACAAGATGGTCACTACAACCTATGGCTTTGATGCAATAACATGATTCTAGCTTGGTTGTAGTAATCTTGTTCACTAAATATACAAAAATTCATTGTTTTCTTTGTACTGTTCCAATTTCTTGGAAAGGTCTGCATGATCATTTTAATCAAGGTGACATGTTCAAAATTGTTGATCTTCATGAAGATATATGAAAATTGTCTCAGTGAAATTGTGATATTTTAAGTTATTACAACCAATTGAAATCCCATTGGGGGGAATTAGAGATCTTCATGCCCTTCTTGCATTATAAGTTTTTAATTCAATGCTTTTGTGCTGATATATAATTCATTAGATTATTTAGGGATCAATATTATACTATCATATTTTTAAAGGGCCTTAATGATGAATAATCAAATGTAAGGTCTCAAATCATGATGACGGATCCCTCTTTTCACCTATAAGTAAAGTATTTCCCGTATTGCTCAACAAGAAATGGAATTTCATGCCTTTCATGTTGAAATTGAATTGAAAGAACTTTTTGTTGATTATGGAAAAGTTTGTCATGTTAATAACAACTACTCAAAATTTTAAAATAGAGGAAGACCGGGAAATAACAACGGGGGTCGTGGTAGAAAAAATTATGGTTATAGAGGTCAAGGAGGCAATAGATTATGCACTAAGTACAACAAAACCAATCACACCATTGATCCATGTTACTTTCTTCATGGATTCCTTCATGGATATCAAACCAGAACCAATATCAAATATGGTTCTTCTGCAAATTTACCTTTTGGCAACACCAAATATAATGAAGAACATAAATTTATCGTAAAAAACATCCGTTAATGATGTACTTCTATCAGAAGAATAATAAAATGGACTTGAGGAGTCACTTCAATAGTCCAAACTTCAAATTCAATCTTCTTCTTTAACTATTATTGTCATGTCATATAACCCTACTACTTCCAATTCTATTGCCTTAAATGCTAAAACTCATAATACATATGGTAAGAACCTTACCTCGTAGATCATTTATATAGGAGAAACCAACCATATAACACATGATATTACCATACTTATCACATGCATTCTCATTGTTAGAGGAGAAACCAACCATATAACACATGATATTACCATACTTATCACATGCATTCTCATTGAATCCATTATAATTGATATGCCAAATAATACTTATGCAAATGTCATTTTAGCTATAATAGTTTCACTTTCCACTGAATTATGGTTACATAATGTATTGTTTATTCCTAATTTTCATGCTAACTTGATTATTGTACTACAACTTATATTAAACCATTTGTTTTTAACATTAATCAAACATGTTCCTTTTTACAAAACAATGCCAAGAAGATGATTAGTTCGGCTAGACTATGCCATGGAATCTACATGATGGAAGTTCTAGCATCTCTACCTAATCATCATAGTTCTTCTTTTATTATTAATTTTACCTATACCAACACTATTGTAATTTCACATATAAATCCTCAAATTATGGCCACTTTTGGCATAGGAGATTAGGTCATATTTTCCTTGAGAGACATCATAATATGTGGACACAACTTCCTTTCATTTCTTATCAAAATAATAAATTTCCTTATGATGCTTATCAATTTTCTAGATATAGTAATTTGCCTCATTTTAGCAACATTAATAAAATCTCTCACATTCTTCAACTTCTACATAGTGATATTTAGGGACCATATGCTCATACATATATGTTAGGTCACATATATCTCTTAACCCTTGTAGATGACTTTAGTAGGTTTGCATTGGTGATCCTAATATAATCTAAATAAGAAACAACAAAATATATTCCTCATTGTATTGCTTTCATTAAACTACAATTTCATACAAACTTAAAATGCTTAAGTGATAATGGTGTTTAATTTTTTATGCATGACTTTTACTCTAGCAAAGGCATTGTTCATCAAAGAACTTGTGTTGAAACCCCTCGACAAAATAACAATTTTGAGAGGAAACATCAAAACATTCTAAATGTTGTTAGATTCCTATTTTTTCAGGAAAATTTACCTAAAAACTTTTGGAAATTTGTTACTGAACACTTTGTGCATCTCCTAAATAGATTCATTTTACCTCTTCTTAATAATAAAACTTTCTTTGAACTTCTTTTTAATCAACCTCCTACTTTTCTTCATATAAAATTATTTGGGCTTTTTTGTTATGATTCTTTTATAGTTTTATCAACCTATGTTGATTATATTGTGTTGGCAAGAACTTCCGTGTTTGAAATTACATTTGTTAAGTCTATTTTGGATCATAAATTTCGCATCAAAGACCTTGGTGCTCTTAGATTTTTCCTTGGTCTTGAAATTTCCAAATCCAACATTGGTATTTCACGTAATCAAATAAATTATGCATTAGATTTACTTGAGGATGATGGTCTCCTTGCAGTCAAACCAGCTTCTACTCCTTGTGATCTGCCGTCAAGTTCAGCAACATAGGTAGTGCAACATTTCTTGATGTAACTGATTATAGAAGACTCATAGGCAGAATGATTTATGTGTCCACTTCTAGACCAGACATAGCATATTCAGTGCAACAACTTAGCCAGTACTTGTCAAAACCTCGTTAAGTTGTCTCTCGACTACTTAAATACCTCAAGCATGCTCCTTGTCAAGGTTTAATTTTTTCTATTGCAAATTTTCTTCAATCATCTGGATTTGCATATTCTAATTGGGCATTGGCATCATAAATTCAATCACATGATTTGTGTTTTTCTTGGACCTGGCGTCATTTTCTAGAAATCTAATAGGCAATAAATTGTTTCTTCTTCTTCTTCTTCTTCAAAGGCTAAGTATATAGACTTAGCTAAGCTCGGGGGGAATTCAATGGACTCACTATCTACTAGTTGATCTTCTACTCATTGTTACCATTCCGTTTATGCTTTACTGTGACAACAAATATGTAGTTTATCTTGCACACAATCCAACCTTCCACGAGAGAAAAACTTCAATAAAGTATCATCAAACTGCTATCAGTTCCATTAACTTCTCAATTACCTAATATTTACACTAAACCATTACACGTTACTTCTTTTAAGTCTTTTATTTTCAAGTCAGGACTTTTCAATTTACATAGTACAACTTGAGGGGGGGTATTAATTATGGTTAGAATAGTTAGTTGGTTCTCTTTAGAAGTATTCACCTTTATTAACATTAAGTGTATTGGCATACTTAATGCATAAAAGGGAATGGTGCAATCGCCATACTTACTGCATATCCTATCATCCTCTGAGGGACTCAAGACTCCCTAGTAGAAAGATGGACCGATTTCAGCAAAGACGTCATCAAGACCACATATTTAGATAAAACATAAATAGTATAGGAGTACGCAGAATCCGCCCAAGAAGATAGAACACTCTTATGGTATTTGTGAGCACTCTTCTCTAACTTTTTACCCATTATGCATTAACTTTTCTAATGCAGGGAAATGAAATGCCAAAGAATGAGATAAGCGCTAAATTGGGAAAAAGGCTCAAAGAAAGCAACACTAACTATTTAAGGACTATATCCTAGCATGCGAGCGGAAACATATTCTATCAAATGTGTCAAATCAATCGCACACGACATTCAAGTGTTTCAGTTCCCGAGAGTTGTGATTATGGCACCTCTGAAAAAACGTTTAAAATATGGAGCATTAAATGCATAAATCTCCATAAATGTAAATTTTTCTTCTCATCTTTTAGACATAAAGACGAGAATAGTCAGCAGTCGACGCTGAAGTAGCAAACTCATACCTTGCCAAGCATAGGCACGAGCTTGGGGCAACTGTTCTAGACCAGTCATATCGACCCCAATCGACCACCCTGATGGAATGCTAATCATTCCATAATATGTTTAGCACACGAGAATTCTCCTCATGATTCTAATAAAAATCTCAACTACAAGTGCATCCAACAGCTCTACGCAATCCACTCCTAACAAATAGTGAGTTTGTTTCTCTCTCTCTCTCTCTCTCTCTCTCTATATATATATATATATATATATATATATATATGACGTCAAATTGAGGTAACAAGTTTCAAATTCAATTTCACTTCTGTCTTCTGCCTCACATACTGACTTAAATGTTGGAGTGTTAACCTTGCATGTCAATCTCCTCTTCACTGTATCTAAAGCTTTTATCCACCATCACCACTGAATGACTGATCCTCAATTTATTTATTTTTCTAGAACGAAACATATAATCCATTAGGTTATCTATTTTGTTTGTTTAAACATTTGCTATATATAATTGGTTTACACTATTGCAAAAATATATTTCATTTATATATCTCTCTCTCACACTTACACTTATATTTCACTCTTTTATATTTAATAATATTAATTTATTATTTAAATATTTGTTTCATATTTAATAAATTATTTATTATATATTTAAAATTTATTGTATAATACTATTACATAATTATTTAAAACATATCTACTACATAATATTTTTAAATAAATATGTATTACATAGTATATAAATAAATATTATTTTAAAATTAATTATTTTCATAAACTTTAATAAATTTGAGAAACATTGCACTAACTCATATATTTGACTGTCTGATGACCCAATCTTTTTTCAACCAAAGAAATGATCTTAAATTCGTCCGTTAGTTTCTTTTATAATCAAAATGATGTGCTTGTTGATTTTGGCTAACCGATAAAGTTAAACCATAAACTACATTTGTCATCTAATTAATAAAACGTCATATTATTTTATTTATTTTTTCTAAAATAAATTTAGAATTTCAAAAGTAATTACCAAATAATTACATGTACTCAATAAAACTTAAAAATATTGTTTAAAAAAATTACAAAATTTTGTTTCAGTGTGACAAAAGTGAAGTAAAAATTCGCACTCTATAGTTGATTGTGCATGAGTTTGAAAAATTCTTAAATAAACTCACATATAATATATGAATTTACACACAATTAATCACAACTTTTTAATTAATTAAAATATAAAATTAAAACTTTCTCTTTCCATCATTATCACAATCATCCCATAATTTTAATTAAAAAAAAAATTAAATTTAAATAAATTTAATTTTTTTTCTATTCTTATTAGTTATCTTTAAGAATATGAATATAAGTTTGTTTTCATGCAAAAATTTCTCTTTAAGTTTACCTCTTGTAAAAATATTTCTACTACAAACTCATATTATCAGGTTGAGAATTAACATCACCGTATAGTTTCTGATTTCTGAATTATGAAACCACACATAATTTATTGTTCTGATGCTTTTGTCCTCTAGTTAACATAGGTATAATCTTGTTGTATAGCGGTTTTATAGCGGTTTTATATCAACAACACTATATAACCATTGCATCAAACAACCTTAGCTTCTTCTATATAACACCAAACACATTCCATTACTTCAACACTCTCTTCTCTTCAATGGATCCTAATACCTTACACTCACATTCACATTGTGTACAATTGGAAATTCACCAAGTTGTTCCACCACCTCATAAAACCACTTTACACAAACTCAAACTTCGTCTCAAAGAAACTTTCTTCCCTGATGATCCTATGCGCCAATTCAAAGGAAAATCTCCTAAGATAAAACTTATCTTAGGAGCTAAATACATGTTCCCTATTCTTCAATGGGGTGCTAATTATAACTTGAAACTCTTTAAATCCGATCTTGTTTCCGGCCTCACTATCGCTAGCTTGGCCATACCTCAGGGAATTAGTTATGCTAAGCTTGCCAATCTTCCTCCAATTGTAGGACTATGTGAGTCTATACTATACACAATTACTAACTTACAAACTGTTGTTCCGTTCTGGAACCAGAATTACTGGTGCAGATCCTCGGTGTGACGATTAATGATAAATTTTATGTTTATTTTTCAGATTCTAGCTTTGTTCCTCCACTTATTTATGCTGTTCTTGGAAGTTCAAGGGATCTAGCAGTAGGACCTGTTTCAATTGCGTCGCTTGTTTTAGGATCTATGCTAAGACAAGAAGTGTCACCTTCAGCAGAACCTGTTCTGTTTCTTCAACTTGCTCTTACTTCAACTTTCTTTGCTGGTCTATTTCAAGCTTCACTAGGAGTTCTAAGGTAATGATTTTTGATATTATTAAAAAAAACATAAGAAAAAGATAAAGTTTTACTAGTGTTGAGTATTATTTATTATTGATTGATGATTAGTGATTAATGCATGATTACAGGTTAGGATTTATTATTGATTTTTTATCTAAAGCAATCCTGATTGGATTCATGGCTGGAGCTGCTATAATTGTGTCTTTGCAACAACTTAAGAGCTTACTTGGAATCACACACTTTACTAAAGAGATGGGTCTTGTTCCTGTTATGACTTCTGTTTTTCAAAATATACATGAGGTTAATTAATTATTTAATTAATTAATTAATTAGTTAATTATTTACTACTAGTTCATTTTCTTTATTTATATATCTATATTATTCTTATGGTATTTATGTGCAGTGGTCATGGCAAACAATAGTGATGGGAATTTGCTTCTTGGTGATACTACTCATAGCAAGACACGTTGTACGTTATTATTCTCTTCAATTATTTCAAGAATTTTCATTCTATGATCTCACCTTTCTCCATGAAGATTTGTTTGCATCTGCATATGAATTTACTTAATACGACAATTTTGAATAATTTTTAAGATTAGAAAAAAATGAATCATTAATGATGTTTGTCACATGAGTGTGTGTATCATGCAAAACTCAAAACGAGATTGGTTTGATTTGTTTTCTTCTTCGTGTTGCTCTGTCAAAATGGAATTTACTATCTCAAAAATTAGTTTAGTGCTATTTCATTTGACATTTTTCAGTAGTTAAACTTTCAAGACTGGTTGATATAAAATCTAAAGTAGTTAGTACATGCTAATATAACATCATCACATTATGTTAATGAGTGTCACATTAGATGACCATGTGATTTTTATGAGACAGACAAAATCAATTTTACATGTAACTACTATAGTTGGTCCAAATCACTTATAAATTTATTGTAAGGTGATTTAGAGCATTTTTGTAGTCGGAATTTGGGTACCCTTTAATACCCATTTTTGAATATATTTTGTTTATAAAAAAAATCTTATATAAAATCTGTAAAAGATAATATAAATATAAATAAAAAATCTTTATTATTTTTTTAAGTAAAAAATAAATTTTATAACTAAAAATAAAAACAAATATAATAGTTTATTACTAATATTTATGAAAAATAATAAAATCTACTTTTTGGTAAAAATAGCTGATAATAAAAAATAAAAAACAATACTTTTACATTTCAAACAATACAAATTGATGCTACGTATGTATTGAATAACTCATTCAAATAAATAAATGCATGCAGAGCATAAGGAAACCAAAGCTATTCTGGGTCTCTGCTGGAGCTCCTCTTGTGTGTGTCATCATCTCTACTCTTCTGGCTTTTGCAATCGAGGCTCAAAATCATGGCATCAGTGTAGTAAGCCACTACCCCATCCCAAACCCGCATTATCACATAAGATATGAAGCACATAATCACAAGTGTCAGTGTCGAGTCAGTGTCCGACACCGACATAGACTGACTCGGTGCTACAGAGCACTTAAGTTTAGTCATTTTGATTTTAGGTACATATATAAGACAGCCATGAGATTAATTATCACCTCTGTCTTCTGATGTGGTTGCTAGATTGGAAAATTACAAGCAGGAATAAATCCTTCTTCATGGAATATGTTGAAATTTCATGGAAGCCACCTTGGTCTAGTTATGAAAACAGGCCTTATCACTGCCATTTTGTCACTGACCGTAAGTTTAACAACATTAATTTCCCTCTTTCTTACTATATATATTCTCTATTAATCTTGCAGTAAACTTGGAAGTATATTATACAGTACACATATACAAGAAGTAGAAGCATAATAATTATGTGTATATGGTTGATTTTATAACTGGTAAAAAATGGATGAGAGTGATTTCTTTGTTAAAAAAACAGGAAGGTATTGCAGTAGGAAGAACATTTGCAGCTCTGGGAAACTACAAAGTAGATGGAAATAAGGAAATGATGGCAATTGGTTTTATGAATGTGGTTGGCTCTTTCACTTCCTGCTATGTCACAACAGGTTCTTGTTTATCATCTACAGACAAAAGGCTTTTAGCATTATAGACGTTGAGCGATCTGGTATTAGAAACACATATTTACCTCGTTGAAACTATGAATTTCAGGTGCTTTTTCTCGTTCAGCTGTGAATAACAATGCCGGAGCAAAAACAGCAGCTTCAAACATAGTAATGTCTGTGACAGTGATGGTGACACTCCTTTTTCTTATGCCACTGTTCCAGTACACACCTAATGTTGTATTGGGCGCAATCATTGTCACGGCGGTGATTGGCCTTGTTGATATCCCTGCTGCTTGTCACATTTGGAAGATGGACAAATTCGACTTCCTTGTGATGTTAACTGCTTTCTTGGGTGTTGTGTTTATCTCAGTCCAGGAAGGCCTTGCTATTGCAGTAAGTTCATTCTTGCTCGTAATCTTCGCCTTGTTCGACATATTTTGTGGATTTGCATATTGACAAGGGATGACAATGCTATTGATCAGGTTGCATTATCGACTTTTAGGTTACTCCTGCAAATTACGAGGCCTAAAACAGTAATGATGGGGAATATACCAGGGACAGACATATATAGAAATCTTCATCAATACATGGAAGCTAAAAGAATACCAGGCTTTCTTATTTTAAGCATCGAGGCTCCCATCAATTTCGCAAACATCACATATCTCAATGACAGGTTAGTTTTTTCTTTGCAAAGCTAATCAAGTATGTTAGTTTTTTATTTCTGTATATTATTGTTTCCTCTGTTACTCAACTATTTATTATTGACATCGCATATTAGGACAATGCGATGGATTGAAGAGGAAGAGGAAGATAATGAAAAGGAACAGTCGAGCCTTCGGTTTTTAATCCTAGATATGTCAGGTAATATGAGCCTTTGATTATTGCATGCACTATGTTTTACAATCTATGTTTGAGCATACTTACGCTACCTTCTTAATCATATTTGTTTGGAATCGTTAGCTGTGAGCGCCATTGACACAAGCGGAATCTCACTTTTCAAGGAGTTAAAGGCAACAATGGAAAAGAAGGGCATTGAGGCAAGGACATGTAACTCTGAAATATTCTTTATTTGTTTCCGTATACCTTAGTCTAAATATTGAACAACTCATGTGATTTGTGACAGCTTGTGTTGGTAAATCCTCTGGCTGAGGTCATAGAAAAGTTGAAAAAAGCAGACCACGGTAATAATTTCATTCGAGCAGACAGCCTTTTCTTGACAGTTGGAGAGGCTGTGGCTTCACTTTCATCGACAATGAAGAGCCAAACAATCAGGACTGAAGAAACACAAAACCATGCCACATAACTGATTACTTAATCAAGATTGCAGGATAAATATGCCGAGATAAAAAAGAAGTAGACACCACAGAAACAGACCGCATAGAATTTGTACCAAATCAATTATTGTAACATTCTACACTATACAGTTTAAACGTTTAAAGTGAAAGATAATTTCAACAGCTGCGCTGCTGCTTATTAGATACGCCTCACAGTCACAGGATTTTTTGTTCCTAATGGCAACAGCTTGATGCTTTTCAATTCAAGTATTTGCGTTGATTTACAAGCACTTCTTGGTACATAGATCATAAGTTTGTTGTACTCTCAAAACATTTCTTATATTTGCAGCAACCAGTTTATTCCACAACAGTGAATGAAATTTTGATCCTTAATGCCAATGGTTGTATCTTAATAAACTATAATTATTTAAGATAATAATGCAGATTGCGGTAACTAACAACATCCTAGACGTTGGGAGGGAAAAGACAGTACAAGTTAATGGATGAAATTAGATATCACATTATGATTAGGTCAGGTGCGAAATCCTTCTAGCTGAATCTTCCATGATCCTAATCGGCAGACCACATTTCAATCAATTTCCAATCATGAAAAAAAGCAGTTATGCTTTATGAGTTACGATTGAAAGCAAAAAGTGTGTCAACTCTCATGAGTTTATCTGCAAACAGTCATATTTGTGCTTTAAACAACATCGTGCAGACAGAAACAACTATACGTTTGTCCTTGATGAACAGTGGCAATTGTTTTATTTTTCTCGATTAATATTTGGGTCGTGTTAGGTGTTTGTGTCGAAGTCCATGCTTCATAGATTACAAAGGATTAGAAAGAGATTTATTTGATGTTACACAGTCAAATATTATTGAACTTTAACCAAATCTAGCTTGATCATTAAGGAAACTAATCAGGCTGCAAAACAATAAAGATATGATAACAGGAGTTACAGGACCTTATTAACCGTATGATGGCAAAGGAACCCTTTGGTATCCATGCCATGCAGACACGCCTCAATCCTAGATCCAAAAGATAACCTATTAACCTAACATCTTAGTTACAACAAATCACAAGATCATGAATTTTAACAAAAAATCAGACACATACAAAATCACAACATACGAATATCAAATGTACTCTACATCAGAGGAAAGAAAAATGAGTCAACTAATAAATTAATTATGAATATCATAAACAGACTAAAATAGAGATGAGACCTAGTTACTCAAGGCATGTCCTAACAAGCCAAACTTCAAGTGGAACTTCGTCTCATTACAGTCCAGCATTTCACTCAAGCTGCAATTTAAATTCCTCTGCTGTAGTAGTTTGTGCCGCAACACTAATTTTTTCTTCAGGCCGTGACGAAAGAAACAAGGATAATCAATGATTTCATCGACTTGTCTCCCCATTACATCTACCAAAAACTTGATCCTCGGTTCTAAAGAATTCTTGACGCTCTTGATTAGGATAGGAGGAAAACCAACCACCAAATCAACTATCTGTCGCCCTTGAAATCCACGACTCTTTAAATAATCATAATTGTGTACCAAAACCTTGTTCACATCTCTACTCAAAATCGATGGGAAGTTCAATGCCAGCACTTGAAGATCCTTCTCAGTCAGACCAATTGATTTCAGAAACTCCGAAGTAGGACGGAGCCTTTTATCAACACTATAACCCATAATAAACGGGTCCTTAACCAAAATTTTACCAATCATTCCGTCTTTATCAAGACCAATACTAGCAAGAAACTTCACAATCTCCCCCATCTTTGTCTCAATACTGTAACTAATAAGCCTAGGGTTCAACAATAGAATTTTCCCGATTTGCTTTTCGGGCACACCTAATGCTTGAAAAAAGGCCAAAACGGGACAAAGCTTCTCTTCCACACTATATGAGAGTATGTGAGGGAACTTAGCAATAGCAGAGGCAACTTCATGAGGCTTTGTTGCAAGTGTGTTGAGACATTCAACCATGGGGAGAATCTTCTCGTTGAGCCCGAGCACAAGAATTTTTGGGCATTTCGAAACAATCGACGGAAGTTTCCTTTCTTGAATGCCAATAGTTTTCAAATACTCCCAATTCTCACTTGCTCTTTCTTGATGAACCATCTCGAGACGCTTGCATTTTTTGAACATTCCTTGTATGATGTTATCATCGAATCCTCTATCTTTGAAAAACCACATCATGTTACTGCTGTTATTGCCGCTACTGGTTTCCATTTTACTCTACAAATTGTTCATTGAAAAAATATATACATTTAGTTTACACAACTCCATAGTAATATATTTGTTTTTTGTTTTGAATTTACATGCATTCCAGTTTGTAATATAATTAGGGTTCATGAATTCTATTACAGGTTCTACATATAAAGTTTGAAAATTTCATTGAGTAAAAAAATAAGGGAAAGAAGAAGGGAAATGAGGAAATTGATATGTTACCAGAAGTGTTGTTGCGTGGTAGCAGAGGAGGATATAGAGAGTGAAATGGTTGAAGGAAATTGAAGTGGTGAAGATAGAGACAGAGAAGTGGGTTTACTGAGAGTCAGAACTGAAGTGAGAGTGAAGATGAGAAGACAACATGGATGAAGAAGAGGATAGAGTGTAGATTCTCACCCACCCACGACGTCGTTTAACTGTATTTTTTTTTTTTTTTTTTGCTATAAAGGATTAGTTTTTTACTATTAATTTACAAAGTGTGGATACAGTAAAAAAAGTTACAGAGCTTTGGGTGTAATTTGATTTTATTTTTTTTTCCTTTTTCAAATGACTATTTATTTAAGGAATTGTTAATCCAAGTAGCAGGGGACAAAAGATATGAAAATTCAAAAATGTTTTTTTTTTTTTAATTTTGGAAGTATTTTCAAAGGTAATATGAGTTTTATTGAAACACGCTCTAAGTGAATTTCACCATATATTTTTTAAAAAATTTATTTCAAAGATGCTTCTTCAGAACTACTCCACGTAGGGATGGTAAAATGGGATTATCGGACATATCCGTTTTGTCCGTATTTTTTGCGGGACGAGTCAAGGTTTTAGGCCCACATATTTTAATGTGTCTGTTCCGCCCTGTTTTTTGCGGGCTTTTGCGGACACGAGCTTTTACATACAATTTTATAATTTTTAGGCCTAAAAGATTTAATGTCGGTAGACCCATCTCGCCATCACTTTTATGCGGGGCAGCGCAAGGTTTTAGGTTCAAACTCTCAAATATGCATACCCTGTCTTGTTTCATTTGTATAAATTAAACCATACACTTTCAGAATAATATAAAAATGACATATATAAATTAATTAATCTGGAGTACACAGTAAAGTCAAAATAAAATAGAATTGCAAAAAAGTGCTCCAAATACAAATACTAAATACAATTGCGTATGACGGACTCGGACCCCATGTTCCTACGTTGCCTCATGTATTGCAGTGCCTCCTGCGCATTCCCTATGATGGCATCTAGAACGTCTCTTGCCTAAGATTCATCTCGAAAGAGTCCGCTATGTATACTCGACTACCCAATCTCCAGGATACGACAACATTTAGGCAACAAATCAACAACATGATTGACATAGTATGTTCCTCCTCTAGTAACTCCTAATGAACTGACCTAGGTGGATCTCTTGGAGCATTCAGTGTCATATAAGGATGTGACACCCTGAAATACTGTTGGATGAAGTCGTGTACATCACTCATGCCACTAGGAGCTATGGTACTATGTGCCTCATCTGGTACCAGATGATTAATATAAACATCAAATATGGTATCCATATCTCTACTTGTCATAGTAGGAAGAGCATACTCAAAAGGGTCTTTGGGGATAAACTGCATATAGTTGAGCTGCCGCATGACGCGCTCAGGAAGATGAAGACACGCCAAGCGTGAATCGCAAGCTAGCTATCTCAGGTAGAAAGTTATATCGTCAAACGGACGCGTCTCCCGGTGAGTTATGTAACACCCCAAAATCAGTAGAATATTTATTTAATTGATTTATTATAAATATTCGTATTTTTGGTGAATTTTTGGTGAATTTTTGTGATGTCTGATGATTTATGTTGTAGGGTATTGACGATGTCAAGGGTGTGTTGATTTATGTTAGAAGTATATGATTTATTAAGGATTATTTCGATAATAATAATAATAATAGAATAATGTGACAATGTTATTAAAAAAAAATTATTATTATTTTAAAATAAAAGGAAGGGCTGAGTGGTAATTATGCGAGAATTAGTGAGGACAATGATGGAAAATAGTATTAGGGGTCCTAGGGGTAAGTTGGACAAAAGGAATTAGAGAGAGGAGAAGTCATTCTGGATACGATCAAATTTTGGGAAACCACTCTGAAGAAAGGAGAAGAAGGCTAGGGTTCAAAGAGGCTTCAGAAGAACTCAGAGAAGAGATTTCGGAAGCAATTTGCTAAGGTATGAGGGAGAATCTTTTATCATTATATTTGATATAGGAGTATAAACATGTAGGTATTCTGGTTCCGGGTAGATTAGACGAGTTTATGTCGGAATTGAGGTTTTTGGGATGTATTAGATGTTAGGGATAAAACCCTCTATGATGTGTTGTCGTTGTGGTGTCGTTGCTGTGATGAATTATGAATAATGAGACTGTTTTGGTGCCGAAATCGTAAGCCTTGAGGGTCTGAGATAGTGTAGAATCGCAACTGAGAAGTTGCAGGTTCGCAAGGATTCGTCGGGCGAAGGTCTCGTCTCGTCGGGCGAAGCGATTTCGCCCCGTCCTCGCCAGGCGAATGAGAAAGCGAAGGGAAGGTGGAAAAAGGGAGTTTCTGGATTTTATATGGGGGAGATGTTTCGCCCCAGCTTCGTCGGGCAAACACGCAAGCGAGCCAGTGGCTTCGCCAGGCAAAAGAGAAGCGAAGGGAAAGGGGGGAATTATGAGCTACTAGATTTTTATAGGGGAAGGTGCTTCGCCCCTGCTTCGTCGGGCGAAACCCAGGCGAGCGCGCTGCTTCGTCAGGCGAGCTCCAAGCGAGCAGGATCAATGTTTTTGTTTATTTTGATTTTCTTTCCTTGTGCTTTGTACTGCCTTGTGTCTTGTTGTTCGTAGGCCTTGGGTAATTGATGTGTTGTGTTTTGATGAGTAAATTCTGATGAGGCCAGATGTATTATGATGATGCTTTGATGTAAATGATGATGTGCGGCCTTGATGACTTTTGATGCATGATGATGATGAGATAATATGATGTTTAATTTTATGAATGATGATGCAATGTGATGATTTTATGACGATGACGATTATGACGTTTGCATCATGCATTCATAGCATCCTAGGACTTTGGTCCAGTGACGGTTTTAGGACTTCGGTCCAGTGGTGGCTTCAATCCCATTGTGCGGATCGGAGTGTATGACGTTGCTTCGGCTCTTGTGTAGAATCGATCCTATTGGTGGGGATCTTTGGAGGGTGATGGCCCAATGTCCATTAAATATGACGAATTGGTACCACATGCATGAGTCTTGTTGTGCATTTCATATTATGTGGCATTGCATGATTATGAATGAATGATGTTGATGACATGATTTCCATGATATATGATGATGATGATGATGATGATGATGATGTATAATGACGATGTTGTTTTGTTTTGATGCATGCTACCTTATTATTTATTATCTTATATCTTGTATAATGGTTTATGATTACTCACCCTGCCTGTTTGAATGTTGCCTCCACGTGGGTAACGTGCAGGTGATCGGGACTAGCTTTTGGTGCGTGAAGAGCTTACTTGAAGTACTTTTGGTTATTTTGGTCGATGTAGAGGGTCTTGCTCTGCTATGTAACATCGGGTCGGGACGTTTGAGTCGAACCATAGTGTTCTTTTGTTTGATGATTATTATGATGTTTTGAAGTTGTCTTAACACTTTTGAGTATAAACTATGATGACGCTTTTTTAAGTATTTCTGCTGCGAGATATTTGATTTTAATTTTGATGCTATAACCCGTGTTACGGAGCAGGATGTTAATTTTGATGTTTTATGACGAAATGTGACACCCTTTTGGGACTTTACTCTGATAATTGCTGTTATTTTATTCATGAATGTCCGTTGGGTAGAAGGGTCTTATATTAATGGTATCAGAGCCTGGTTGGTCTGTTCGACCAAGTGTTGTATGATGTCAGTTCCCTGTCAGTCGATGAGTGTGCGTACGCTGTCGATGTTTTGTTTCTTCTAACCTTGTTGATGATGTGCAGAATGGCTGGAAGAAACGATTGTGCTATTGTTGAGGTGTTGGAGTCGCTTGCTCAGGCGATGGCTCAGAACAATCATAATGGTGAAGCTCCTGATGAGTTACGTGCTTTGGGGAAGTTTTAGAGTAATAATCAGCCAACTTTTGTGGGTACTCATGATCCAGAGGATGCGCATAAATGGCTCAAGGTGATTGAGAAGATCTTCCGGGTGATGGGGTGTACGGATGCTCAACAGGTTCAGTTCGGTACTCATATGCTGTCAGAAAAAGATGAAGATTTGTGGGATAACACTCGTCAGAGGCTGGAGGATGTTGGTACCGAGATAACATGGGCTATGTTTAAGAGAGAGTTTTTGGGAAAATATTTTCTTGAAGATGCTCGCGATAAGAAGGAGGTAGAATTCCTTGAGCTAAAGCAAGGGAACATGATTGTGGCTGAGTATGCGGCGAAGTTTGAAGCACTGGTGAAGTTTTATCCGCATTATAATTGTGATGATGCTGAGATGTCCAAATGCCTTAAGTTTGAGAATAGGCTGAGACCAGAGATCAAGCAGGGTATTAGTTACCAACAGATTCGAAGGTATGCTAAGCTGGTGGATAAGAGTAGAATCTATGATGAGGATAGTCGAGCTCGATCTGCTCACTACAAGCAACTTAGTGAGAAGAAAGAGAAGGGACAGTTCAGAGGAAAGTCTTATGTGACTCCAGCTGACAAAGGGAAACAGAAGGCTTCAGATGGGAAAAAGACAAGTGGGGGAGCAGCTCCCGCTTCTGCAAAGTGTTACAGGTGTGGTGAACAAAGCATCGTGCTGAAGTTTGCAACAATAGTGTGCTGAGGTGCTACAGATGTGGTAAGAGAGGTCATAGAGCTACTGACTGCAAAGATGAGGGTCCGACTTGTTTCAACTGTGGTGAATAGGGTCACATCAGTACTTAGTGTCAGAAGCCGAAGAAGACTGCTATTGCGGCTCAGACTAATGGCAGAGTGCTTGCTTTGAGTGGTGCAGAGGTTCCTAAGAAGGATAGCTTGATTCGAGGTACTTGTTTTATTAATAATGTTGAATTGGTCGTTATTATTGATATTGGTGTTACTCACTCGTTTGTTTTGCTTGAATGTGCTAATAGATTGGGTTTGAAATTGTCTGATATGAATGGTAGTATGGTAATAGAGACTCCTGCTAATGGTTCTGTTACTACTACTTTTGTGTGTTCGAGATGTCCTTTGATGATTTATGGGAAGAGTTTCGTGATGGAGTTGGTGTGTTTGCCCTTACACCAAATCGATGTAATTCTGGGGATGAACTGGTTGGAGTTTAACTACGTTCACATTAACTGTTATACTAAGACTATGGAGTTTCCTAAGTTTGGTGATAATGGAGAGTTGATGTTCTTGTCTGCTAGGTAAGTAGACGAACTCTTAGAAGACAAAGCCTTAATGTTAGCAGTTGTACCCCAAATTTTACCTCTTAGATGTCATGACATCTTGCATTGACATATAGGTTCAATCACCTATGCATTGTTAACTAACCATTTTATCAGTTTTTGTTTGTTTTGTTTCACTTGTAAATCAGGGTTTGTTTCAAGAGACCTCCTCTCCTCGATAATCCAATATGATTTGCTTTCATCACAAGTTCTTCCTCAAGGGTCAGGCAAGGTCGTTAGGTTAAGGGTTTGTGTGGTATGGTTTGAGGTTCAGTGGAAGTTTGACCTAATCTTAGTCAAACAGGTGGTTTGTTATCAGTGTCAGGTTATCAGGTCGTGGCAGAGATTCTGAATCAGGGTTTTGGTCCTCATCAAGTCATTTGTTTCATAAGTGTGCACTCAAGGCACGAGGATTAGGGTTTCTCACCCTTGGAGTTTATGATTGACAAATATTGTTCAGTTAAGTCTCCTAAGGTTAGCTGGTTCATGGTGTGCGCAGTACTGTTTCAGTTCGATTGAGGTTGTAGAGCCATCAGAGAGGTCAGAGCAGTTGGTACATTTCGAGTTGTGTGCAAGTGTTTGGTCATGTAATTCAGGATTTGCGGCAGTCAAGTGCATTTGTGGATTCTTTTAAATATTGTGGAAGCATGTTACCTTTATCCATTTTTCAAATTACCCACTTCTAAATCCATTTCCACATCTATTCCATAACCTTTTTATCCAATTTTTTCCATATCCGTTTCATTTATATTTATTTTCTTTCTTCAATTCAATTCAATCATCCACATTTTTCTTAAACCATTTCCAAATAATTTTCTTTTAATTCTTCAATTTCTTTCATTCCAAATTCATTTAATTTTCCCATTTTGGTCCAAAACCATTCAAGTTCAATTCAAGTGTCAATTTCAACTTCATCCAATTTATTCCAAATTCTATTTTTATTTTCATTCAATTCAAAGGTTCATAAGTTATTTGTTGTTCACCAAAAAGCCCATCAAAATCCACTTACAAAGAAAATCCATCCGCAAAAATACAGAAAACTTCCATAGTCCAGTCCATTTGCCATAGAAATAACAAAGGAAAAAAAGGAAAGAGTTGGATTCCACACAAAATGGCAAAGTACCATTATGCTACACATCCTGGACCTCTGCCAAAGTCATGCGCAAGTCAACAAAACACAAAAATGACTTCACGAGCCTCTGCTGCCACGCTCCTACATCAAACCTGCTTCAGCCCTGCGCTATGTTCATAATAATTCTCCGCTGCACCTCTGCTCACAAACACTAGAGTAGCACTTGCATCAACACAGACCTTACAAATGAAAACACGCAACAACAACAGTTCAACATAAAAGGGTCTGCTGTGAAAACAGCAAGGAGGGAGAGACGAGCAGATTGATTCAACATAGAGAGATAGGGTCGATGGAGGGAAGAAAAATAGAAAAATTCAGAGTTAAAAGGGGGAGGATACCTTCACAATAAGGATTCTTGAACACAAAAGCTCTGCTGCAAACATCCTTATCTCCAAAAACAAACCCTCGTACCACTGCCTCAACCTTCGCCATTCTTTTTCTTCATGATCATAAACCCAACACCTTAACCGCCCAAGCTTCATGTTCTCAAAACCATACTCAGAAAACCCTTTCGTCCTCACCCCTGTTCAAAATCAAAACTCTTCTTCCTCATTTCGACCTTCTTCTCCAACGCCCAAATTAAACCAAAAACCCAAACGCTTTTCAAACCAGAGCCAGAATCGAAACAGAAAGGATGAAAGAGTAAGAATCAAATGAACCCATTTCGAAACCCAACCTTAAATCTCATTCAAACCTTCAACACACTTCACAAACCCCTCCACAAATCAACATCACTACCCTCCACCAATTTCCAACAACAACCCACAGTCTCAAATCCAAAGCCAAACCGTTTTCCAAAACTAAAACCGAATCGGAAATGAAGCAGAAGGATTGAGACGGAGAGCAATAACCCAAACAACATACCTGAATTTGATAATAGTGTTTGTTGTCGAAACCACTGTCGGCGAGATGAGAAATGTTTGTTTCCATCTCACTTCCGCTTTGCCGGCATCGCGAGTGGAAGATTGAAGAAGAGAGATATCATGTTTTCCTCACTACAGATCACGAACTCTTCTTCTTGTGTTTTTTATTTATTTATTTATTTATTTTTATGTTTATTTTGTAATTTTTCAATGAGCAAATGGGCCTTATGCCCATATGGATCGTTTCTCACTATATTCACCACCAGATCCAGTCCGCACCTCCTCCATTCTCCCTTTTTTTTAATATAATTTTTGTTTATTTTATTTCAACATGATTTTAGTTTTTTCTTTTTATAAAGAGATTTTGAAATCAATGTCATGTCCTAAAAAAAACTTGTTTCTATTTGCTAGAGCTATTTGTTTGTTTTATTTAATGTTGGTTTGGATTTTATGATTGAGTTTTCATTTCCATTTCGATTTCATTTTCATTTTCATTGTTTATTTTGATTTTGACCAATGATATAAAAAATCTTAACTTTGTTGATTATTTCAAATCAATAAATTTTGATTAGTATGAGACCATATTTTTCCTTTTGGTTGGTCAATGAAAGTCTAATAACAAGATTATCGATTTTATCGAGTTAAATCTTAATTTAGACGAGACCGACTTTATTTTTCATTTCGATCCCATTTTCTTTATTTGGGCCAATGACATACAAAAAATCATGACTTGTTGATTTATTCTAAATCACCTAAAAGTCTTGATAAATATGAGGCCACATTTTATTTTTCTTTTGTTGGTCAATGAAAGTCTAATAAAAAGATTATCGATTTATCGATTTAAATCTTGATTTAGACGAGACCGACTTTATTTTTCATTTCGATCCCATTTTCTTTATTTGGGCCAATGATATTACACAAATCTTGACTTTGACTATTTCAAATCAATAAGGTTTAGATAAATATGAGGCCACTTTTTTATTTATTATTTTTGGTCAATGAAAGTCAAATATCATAGATTATCGATCTCTCGATTAAATCTTGATTAAGACGAGACCAACCTTATTTTTCATTTCGATTTCATTATCTTTATTTTGGTCGATGATATAACAAACTTCATAGTTTGGTTGATCTCATTAAAACGACAAAACTTTGATCAATATGAGACCGCATTCTTTTTATTTCAATTTCATTTACTTTTTAGTCGATGAAAGTCAAGAATTATTGATTATCGTTTTCTCGATTAAATCATGATTAAGACGAGACTATTTCTATTTCATTTCAATTTTTAATTTCTTAGACAGCTACCTTTTCATTTCCCCCTTTGGCGGGACTTGTACATATTTTCTGATAAAGTCTTGTGGGTGACCCTCTTTGTTCTTGTTATGATTGTGGTTGCTTGTTTCGTTTGACACATCCCCAATACTATTCCAAAGGAAAGTTCTCCTCAGTTGACTCATAAGTCAATAAACCAAATCATCCCACTTTGGCCTCATAAGAGCCTTTCCCATTTCTTGGCCTCATAAGAGCCATTGAATCATAACTTAGCAATAGGTTAGTGTTTTGAACTCTATGTGATTCTCACCATCATGAGAACTCATTTTCCCCACTATAACTTAGATTTAGAGAGTTTCTTAAAACTCTAAATGAGCTCATACTCATTTCCCCTTAGAACTTTGGCCATAGTCAATGGTTCCTCTTTCACCCTTAGTTAGGTGAACTACGGTTGCTCTGATTCTTTAGTCAGATACGTAGGCACAAGATGCGACGTCTTGGCGACCAAACTTAGTGTATATACCTTAGGTCTTTACCTTTAGCAGATATCTTAGCAAACAAACATAACATAACACAAACTAAGCAAGAGGTTCATGTAGAGTACTACAGATATTAAGGGTGCTAATACCTTCCCTTAGTATAACCAACCCCCGAACCTTAGATCTCCCCCCTTTAGGTTTTCTCGATCTTGAACCTTTCCTTTGGATAAATCAAAGTCGGTGGTGAATTCAAAGAAATGCGATGCAAGTTAATTAATAGCTTGTTATCCGATTCTCACCGCAACATTAGCGTTATTTGCATTGTTGCAAGTTGATCATGAGACTACGAGTTTCGAATTAACTGTCATCTGCGAATTTCCAGAAGTGTTTCCAGATGACATAAGTGATTTGCCTCCAGAACGTGAAGTAGAGCTTGCGGTTGATTTTATACCAGGTACGAGGCTGGTGCCAATGGCTCCTTATCGGATGTCATCTTCTGAGTTAAGTGAATTGAAGAAACAACTGGAAGAATTGCTTGAGAAGAAGTTTGTCCGACCGAGTGTTTCTCCGTGGGGTGCTCCTGTGTTGTTAGTGAAGAAGAAAGATGGTAGTATGAGGTTGTGTGTGGATTATCGGCAGTTAAATAAGGTGACTATCAAGAATAAGTATCCACTTCCGAGAATCAACGATTTGATGGATCAGCTAGTGGGTGTTTGTGTGTTCAGTAAGATTGATTTGAGGTCTAGTTATCATCAGATTCGTGTTAAGCCTGATGATATCCCAAAGACAGCTTTCAGGACGAGGTATGGTCACTATGAATACACTGTGATGCCATTTGGTGTATCCAATGCACCTGGTGTGTTCATGGAATATATGAATCGGATTTTCCATGAGTATTTGGATAAGTTTGTGGTGGTTTTCATTGATGATATCCTGATATACTTTAAATCTGAAGAAGAGCATTGAGGAATGTGTTGCAAGTCTTGAAAGAGAAGAAGTTATATGTAAAACTGTCGAAGTCTGAGTTTTGGTTGAAAGAGGTGAGTTTTCTTAGACATGTGATTTCAAGTGGTGGAATTATTGTTGATCCTGCTAAGATCGATGTTGTGCTACAGTGGGAGACTCCGAAGTCTGCTACTGAGATACAAAGTTTTCTTGGGTTGGCAGGTTACTATCGCAAGTTCATAGAAGGTTTTTCTAGATTGGTGTTACCGTTGACGCAGTTGACTCGTAAGGGTCAGGCTTATGTGTGGGATGTTGCATGTGAAGAGAGTTTTGGGGAATTGAAGAAGAAATTGACGACCGCTCCAGTTTTGATTTTACCTAATTCGAATGAATCTTTTGTGGTGTATTGTGATGTTTCGAAGATGGATCTTGGTGGAGTGCTGATGTAGAATGGACAGCTTGTTGCTTATGCTTCGAGACAATTGAGAGTTCATGAAAGGAATTATCTTACGCATGACTTAGAATTGGCAAATGTGGTGTTCGTGTTGAAAATTTGGAGACATTACCTTTTTGGCTCTAAATTTGAAGTGTTGATAAGTGCAAATTGTAATTATTTTTGCATATAAGTTTTGTTGCACTTATCGATACTTTTTGTTAATATCGTACGAATAAACCCCGCTTTGTTTGTAAATATGTTTACTTTACATTATAGTGTATATATTGCGTATCGTATAAATATCATTAAGTTTAATTGATTTTTTCTCATTTTTGTAGTTATTTAAGCAAATATATTTTTCCATTGTTGTATAGAGCATTGAATAAGCTTTCCAACGCTTCCGATCGTGCGTCAATCCGAGTTACGGTTCAGAAGTTGTGGTCAAAACAAGTGTGGTAGTGGAAAAAATGACCAAAGTTCGCATTGCGAACTTCCTAGCGAATGCTCCCAGAATTATGGCAGTAGAAAAAGGGACCAAAGTTAGCATTGCGAACTTTCCAATGAATATTCGCTTTGCGAATAAAAGTTCGCATTGCAAACTTTTGCAGAATTGCAGAGGCGGTTTAGCTGTTCTGAGGCACTCAAGTGCCAAATTTTGATGTTGGCTCAGTGAATAAAAGTTCGTACTGCGAACTTGACTGATTTTTTGAAATGTTATTTAATTCATTTCATTCATTTTTTAGGTTATGTTTTGGGGTATTTGTTCCCAATTCATCAAACCTTCATTTTTTATAGTTTAGAGCTTAGAAAAGCATCAATGGAGGTTGCAACTCGACGATTGGGGGTGGATGATTCTTGGATCGTGATTGACACCGCAAGAGATTTTGATTCCTCTTCTCTCTTCCCTTTGTAGTTTCCATTTGTTGTGAGTTTGTATGTAAGTTTACCTTGATTATATGTATATTTATTGCTCATGGCTTTGTATACGAGCTATTTTACAAATCTTTATCGGTGTTATCCTTGTTTTACTCGCTTTATGTTTGGATTTGAGTTGCGGTAGACATATCCTCTTCGAATCTGGATCTAGGATGAACATCTGTTAGATTCTGAACTCTAGAGATAGATTTAGATCTAACATTCACTGTGGGTATCGATTCTTAATGCTTCGTGTGGTCGAGTTGTGTAACACCCCAAATTTGTAAGAATATTTATTTAATTTATTTAAATATAATATTCGTGAATTTTAGTGAAATTTGGTGGTTTGTGTTGACGTCGATATTTTTGGTGGAGTTTTGGTTATTTATTTAAATAATAGTATATAATATAGAATATATTGTATTATTATTTATTTAAATAATATTAGAAGGATTAAGGGTAAATTGGACTTTTAAGGAGGAGTTAGTGAGGGTAATATTGGGAAAGCCCATTTTAGAAGCCCAAGGGTTAGGTTTAACAAAAAGGAGAATTTGAGAGGAATAAGATTCATTTTGTTAGACCGTAAAAAGAAGGGAAAAGGCCAGAGCTCTGAGGAAAGAGAGAAAAGCCTAGGATTCGAGAAGATTTCCAAGAACTAAAGAAAGAAAGCTTTGGAATCAACAATCTAAGGTATGGGGAGTATTGTCTTTCATTGTTTTCGATATAGGAATTCAATGTGTTTAAAGCTGATTTTTGAGGTTTATGTGGGTTTGTGGGTTTAGGAGTAAATTGATGATTTAGGGCATTTTTGTGGATTGATTATTAAGGGTTGAATTGAATCGGATAAAAGTAGGCCTTCGAGGCTAATTTCTCTATTGATGTTGTTTTGACCTTGAAGGGAAAGGGGTTTATGGGAGTTGTGAAGGTATTTGAATTTGTGAAGGTTTATGTGAAATTGAAGCTTAGGATAGTGTAATAAATCGGCCAAATAGTTGTAGGTTTTATGTCCTTGTTGCCTTAATACCTTAGGGATGTTTTGGGGTAAATGAGGCTGGAATCGTAGGAGTTTTTGGGTCTAATATGCTACTGATACGTAGCAGTGATTACAAAAAATCGAGACTTCGTAAAGCGAACGTTCGCTCCAGATTCGTACAGCGAACCTCCCAGTGAATACTCGCCCCAGACTCGCAAAGCGAGCGTTCCAGCGAATGCCTGCTGTTTGCGAAATTATTTTATGATTCTTGTGTTGTCTTGATGTTTTGAGCTGTGATTTTTCTGATGAGTTACCATGATTATATTGATGATTATGAGATGATGATTTCATGATGTTTTGATGAATAAATGATGCTATGATTAGCATGAGATTTTGAAGAATGATGATGCACGTAATGACTTTTATTGATGATGATGATAATGACGTTGTGTATCATGCATTCATAGCATTTCAGACTTCGGTCTATTTTGGCTTCAATCCCATTGTGCAGATGTGAGGTAATTTTGACGTGCTCCGGTTCTTGTGTGGAATCAATCCTATTGATGGGGATCTTTGGAGGGTGATGGCCCAGTGTCCATCGACTTTGACGAATTGGTACCATATGCATGAGTCTTGTTGTGCATTGCATTTATTTGGCATTGATGTGATTTATGATAACGTGATTTTTGATGTTTTCCTTTGTGATGACCCTGATGATGTTGTATGTGATAATGACGCCATTTTATGCATATCCTGTTTTTATATTGATTATAATGAATTGTGATTACTCACGCTGCCTGTTTGAATGTTGCCTCCACGTGGGTAACATGCAGATGATCAGGCTTAGTTGTGGACACCTTCGAGGACCTTTTGGAGTTCTTAATGCTTTTGGTCGACGTAGAAAGTCTTGCTCTGATAGTGTAACATCGGGTTGGGTCGTTGAGTTGAAACATATTATGTTGACATTTTGATATTATTTTATTATTAGGGTTTTTATTTTAAAACCTTTTGATTTTGGATTATTGTGGTTATGGTGGTTCCGCTGCTAATTTTGATGGCTTTTGAATATTTTGAGGAAAACCCGTGTTTACGGAGTAAATGTTTTATTTTGAGTTTATTGAGAAAATGTGCACCCTTCTGAGGTGATTTTTACTCTGATAATTTGTGTATTTTGCCGTGTATATTTGTGAGGTAGAAAAGGGTGTTACATTAGTGGTATCAGAGCAGGTCGGTCTGTCCGGCCAGGTTGTCTAATGTTGTCTATTCCCTAGTGTGCGACATGTGTGTGAAAACACTGTCGATACTTGTTTTGTTTTCCATTTGCAGGTTGGGAATGAAACAAGTGGGGGGAAGATGGTGCTTCTCCAAGATGCTTCAAGTGTGGAGCGATGGCTAAATGTGGTGTTGGATGCTACGATAGTTTGGTAAAGATAGTTTGTACCGCCTCATGATAGTCGGTTGTTATTGACAAATTGAGGAACTGATCACCCTTAATCTCTTGTTCATAATAGACATGATCATGTTGGATGGGATAGACGTGTCTTGCGAGCTTAAGTAGTGTGCGCAGTGAATTGATTGGAGTTAAGCCAAGTGCTTACAGATTGTTTTGATGAGTCGATGTAGGATGTTGCTGAGATGTTTATGTTGAGGGCAACCTTGAGTATTAGTGAAGGTGGAGAAGCTGGTGTTTTGCCTTTTGTTTGTGAAATTTCGGGGGTGTTTCCTGATGACGTAAGTGATTTGCCTCCAGAGCGTGAAGTAGAGTTTGCAGTGAACTTAATACCAGGTACGAGTCCTGTGTCAATGGCTCCTTATCGGATGTCAACTTCTGAGTTAAGTGAATTAAAGAAATAATTGGAAGAGTTGCTTGGGATGAAGTTTTTTCGACCGAGTGTTTCTCTGTGGGGTGCTCCTGTGTTGTCGGTGAAGAAGAAAGATGGTAGCATGAGGTTGTGTGTTGATTATCGGCAGTTGAATCAGGTGACTATTAAGAATAAGTATCCGCTCCCGAGAATTGACGATTTAATGGATCAGCTGGTAGGCGCTTGTGTGTTCAGTAAGATTGACTTGAGGTCTGGTTATCATCAGATTCGTGTTAAGCCTGATGATATCCCGAAGACGGCTTTCAGGACGAGGTATGGTCACTATGAATACACTGTGATGCCATTTGGTGTATCCAATGCACCTGGTGTGTTCATGGAGTACATGAATCAGATTTTTCATGAGTATTTGGATAAGTTTGTGGTGGTGTTTATCGATGATATCTTGATATATTCTAGATCTGAAGAAGAACATGTTGAGCATTTGAGAACTGCGTTGCGAGTATTGAAGGATAAGAAGTTGTATGCAAAGCTGTCCAAGTGTGAGTTTTGGTTGAATGAAGTGAGTTTTCTTGGCCATGTGATTTCAAGTAGCGGGATTGTTGTTGATCCCTCTAAAATTGATGTTGTGTTACAGTGGGATACTCTGAAGTCTGCTACCGAGATACGAAGTTTTCTGGGATTGGTGGGTTATTACCGTAAGTTTATCGAAGGTTTTTCTAAGTTGGCATTACCTTTGACTCAGTTGACTCGAAAAGGTCAAGCTTTTGTGTGGGATGTAGCTTGCGAAGAGAGTTTTGTGGAATTGAAGAAGAGGTTGACGACCACTCCAGTGTTGATTTTTCCTAATCCGAGCGAATCTTTTGTGGTGTATTGTGATGCTTCGAAGATGGGCCTTGGTGGAGTATTGATGCAGAATGGACAAGTTGTTGCCTATGCTTCGAGACAATTCCGAGTTCATGAGAGGAATTATCCTACCCATGACTTAGAATTGGCCGATGTGGTGTTTGTGTTGAAGATTTAGAGACATTATTCGTTTGGCTCTAAGTTTGAAGTGTCCAGTAATCATAAAAGTCTGAAGTACTTATTCGATCAGAAAGAATTAAATATGAGGCAGAGGAGGTGGTTGGAGATGTTGAAGGATTTCGATTTTGATTTGAGTTATCATCCGGGAAAAGCAAATGTAGTGGCTGATGCATTGAGCAGGAAGTCATTGCATATATCGATGCTTATGGTGAAAGAATTGGAATTAATTGAGCAATTCTGAGATTTGAGTTTGGTATGTGAAGAGACCTCCGATAGTGTGAAGTTTGGAATGTTGAAGTTGACTAGTGGTATTCTGGAAGAAAATCAGAGTAGGACAACAATCTGATTTACAGTTGATTGACCGGTTGACTTTGATTAACCAAGATAATGGAGGAGAATTCCGGATTGATGAGAATGGTGTGATGAGGTTTCGGGATAGGGTATGTGTTCCAGATGTTCCAGAAATCAAGAAGAGTAATCTAGAAGAAGGACACCAAAGTAGGTTGAGTATTCATCCCGGTGCTACGAAGATGTACCAGAATTTGAAAATTTGTTTTGGTGGCCGGGTATGAAGAAGGATACCGCAGAGTTCGTCTATACGTGCTTGACGTGTCAGAAATCGAAGATTGAGCATCAGAAGCCTTTAGGTATGATGTAGCCGTTAAATATTCCAGAATGGAACTGGGATAGCATTTCCCTGGACTTTGTATCGGGGTTGCCGAGGGCGGCATAAGGAAATAATTCAATTTGGGTGATCATGGATAGATGGACTAAATCGGCTCATTTCTTGTCGATGAAGATTAATCATTCTATGCAGAAGTTAGTCGAGATGTACATTGAGGAGATTGTGAAGTTACATGGGATACCTTCGAGTATTGTGTCGAATAAAGATTTGAGATGTACATCTAGGTTCTGGAAGAGTTTGCAAGATGCTTTGGGTACTAAGTTGAGGATGAGTTCTGCCTATCATCCGCAGACGGACGGTCAGACAGAAATGACTATCCAATCCTTAGAGGATTTGCTGAGGGCTTGTGTGTTGGATCACGGAGGATCTTGGGATAGCCATTTACCGTTGATTGAGTTCACGTACAATAATAGTTTTCATGCTAGTATTGGGATGGTGCCCTATGAAGCTTTGTATGGGAGAAGGTGTAGGACTCCTTTGTGTTGGTATGAGTCTGGCGAGAGTGTTGTACTCGGACCTGAGAATGTTCAAGAGATGACTGAGAAGATTAAGATGATCCAAGAAAGGATGAGAGCTTCACAAAGTCGCCAGAAGAGCTATCATGATAAGAGGAGAAAAACACTTGATTCCAAGAGGGAGATCACATGTTTTTGAGGGTGACGCCAGTGACTAGTGTGGGTCGAGCTTTGAAGTTTAGGAAGCTCACTCCACGTTTTGTTGGTCCATATCAAATCTTGCAGAGGATATGAGGGTAGCCTATCGAATTGCTTTACTGCCGTCACTTGCGAATTCACATGACGTGTTCCATGTGTCTCAGTTAAGGAAGTACATTCCGCATCCGTCGCATGTGATTCAGATGGATGATGTACAAGTGAGGGATAACCTGACAGTGGAAGCATTACCTGTGTGGATTGATGGTCGAGAGATGAAGCAACTGTGGGGTAAAGACATAGCTTTGGTGAAGGTGTTGTGGGGTGGACCAGCTGGCGAAAGTGGAACTTGGGAACGTGAAGATCAGATGAGGGAGTCGTATCCGACTCTATTTCCTTGAGGTAATTTTCGAGGGCGAAAATTCTTTAAGTGGGAGAGAGTTATAACACCCCAAATTTGTAAGAATATTTATTTAATTGATTTAAGTATAATATTCATGAATTTTAGTGAATTTTGGTTGTTTGTGTTGACGTCGATATTTTTGGTGGAGTTTTGGTTATTTATTTAAATAATAGTATATAATATAGAATATATTGTATTATTATTTATTTAAATAATATTAGAAGGATTAAGGGTAAATTGGACTTTTAAGGAGGAGTTAGTGAGGGTAATATTGGGAAAGCCCATTTTAGAAGCCCAAGGGTTAAGTTTAACAAAAAGGAGAATTTGAGAGGAATAAGATTCATTTTGTTAGACCGTGAAAAGAAGGGAAAAGGCCAGAGCTCTGAGGAAAGAGGGAAAAGCCTAGGATTCTAGAAGGTTTCCAAGAACTAAAGAAATAAAGCTTGGAATCGACAATCTAAGGTATGGGGAGTATTGCCTTTCATTGTTTTCGATATAGGAATTCAATGTGTTTAAAGCTGATTTTTTAGGTTTATGTGGGTTTGTGGGTTTAGGAGTAAATTAATTATTTAGGGCATTTTGTGGATTGATTATTAAGGGTTGAATTGAATCGGATAAAAGTAGGCCTTCGAGGCTAATTTCTCTGTTGATGTTGTTTTGACCTTGAAGGAAAAGGGGTTTATGGGAGTTGTGAAGGTATTTGAATTTGTGAAGGTTTATGTGAAATTGAAGCTTAGGAGAGTGTAATAAATTGGCCTAATAGTCGTAGGTTTTGTGTCCTTGTTGCCTTAATACCTTAGGGATGTTTTGGGGATATTTTTGGGGTAAATGAGGCTGGAATCGTATGAGTTTTTGGGTCTGATATGCTATTGATGCGTAGCAGCGATTGCAGAAAATCGCGACTTCGTAAAGCGAACGTTCGCTCCAGATTCGCACAGCGAACCTCCCAGCGAATGCCCCAGACTCGCAAAGCGAGCGTTCCAGCGAATGCCTGCTGTTTGCGAAATTATTTTATGATTCTTGTGTTGTCTTGATGTTTTGAGCTATGATTTTTCTGATGAATTACCATGATTATATTGATGATTATGAGATGATGATTTCATAATGTTTTGATGAATAAATGATGCTATGATTAACATGAGATTTTGATGAATGATGATGCACGTAATGACTTTTATTGATGATGATAATGACGTTGTGTATCATGCATTCATAGCATTTCAGACTTCGGTCTATTGTGGCTTTAATCCCATTGTACGGATGTGAGGTAATTTTGACGTGCTTCGGTTCTTGTGTGGAATCGATCCTATTGACGGGGATCTTTGGAGGGTGATGGCCCAATGTCCATCGACTTTGACGAATTGGTACCACATGCTTGAGTCTTGTTGTGCATTGCATTTATTTGGCATTGATGTGATTTATGATAACGTGATTTTTTATGTTTTCCTTTGTGATGACCCTGATGATGTTGTATATGATAATGACGCCATTTTATGCATATCCTGTTTTTATATTAATTATAATGAATTGTGATTACTCACCCTGCCTGTTTGAATGTTACCTCCACGTGGGTAACATGCAGATGATCAGGCTTAGTTGTGGACGCCTTCAAGGACCTTTTGGAGTTCTTAGTGCTTTTGGTCGACGTAGAGGGTCTTGCTCTGATACTGTAACATCGGGTTGGGTCGTTGAGCCGAAACATATTATGTTGACATTTTGTTGTTATTTGATTATTAGGGTTTTTATTTTAAAACCTTTTGATTTTGGATTATTGTGGTTATGGTGGTTCCGCTGCTAATTTTGATGGCTTTTGAATATTTTGAGGAAAACCCGTGTTTATAGAGTAAATGTTTTATTTTGAGTTTATTGAGAAAATGTGCACCCTTCTTAGGTGATTTTTACTCTGATAATTTGTGTATTTTTTCGTGTATATTTGTGGGGTAGAAAAGGATGTTACAAGTTGCGTGAGACATCATCGATGAGGCGATGTGGTTGTTCTCTCAACTTTGCGTTAGATATAACCTTTATTGTGAGCGATACGTAGGGGTATGGATGAGTGATTTAGGTTGTGTACAACTGGGTAGTAAGTTTAAGTATTTGATAGGGTAGATGAAATGCAAACCCGAGAGTTCTCTACTCTCCAAAGAATGAATTATTTTTCTTTTCATAAGTTTTATTTCTCGCATTTAATTTAAACCCACTTTAAACCCAAACTCATTAACATTTAAATTGTCGAACGGCGGTTCAATAGCACCGATCTCTGTGGACACGATAAATTCTCAGAAAAATACTTCCAAATCTTTTTGTTGCTTGCCGCTTTACCGCACTAACAAAATGGCGCCGTTGCTGGGGATTGGTGTTTTTATTGAATCGCATTGCGATAGTTTCTTTATTTTTGAGTTTTGTAGATATCGTACATATTGTATATTTTCACTTGTTTATAATGATACTTGTATATTTTGTTCCCGTAACGTTTGTTCAAGTGTTTAGTTAGGACACTTGCTTTTGGTTTGCGCGGTGAGGCATCTCTATGGCATGAAGGGAGGAAGTTACTAACTAAGCACAGTAAAGGCGTCAAGCTTACGACTTAAAACAAGCATGCTTTATCGTTTTTTGTTTCGTTATTACTTTTTCATTCTAGCTTAGGTAGTGTGGTGAACATTCATTAAACAAGTTGTACTCGGATTATTCGTAAACTTCTCAAATCTACACTTTACAACTTGTTTAATCCATTTTCACCCGGTCTTTTTGTTTGTTTATATTAATAGTTTTTGTGTTTGTCTAAGAGCTCGTTTTGAGTAGCTTGAGGAAATTTAAGGTGATGCTCCAAGTTTGATCATTTCAACTTACGGATGTATGGTAATGATATTGTTATGTTTTGTACACGTTCAAGGTATGTGTTTATCGCTTTCTAGACTTTAGCATATTCATGATACTTAGGCATTTTACAAACTTCCATGCCATTCATTCTTTTGTATACTTGTTCTTGATGTGAATCACTTTAGTTCCCACCCATTTTGTGAGGTAGCTTTCCAATGTTCATATATGCGCGGAGTACCAACATTCTTATTCTAACTGGATTTTATTATGCTTAATCTTTTGTTTGTGTTGATTATATGAAAGCATGAAAAGGATCAAGGCATTTTGTTTCATTTTGAGCACAACTACCTAACCAAATAGTCATTCACCTTGTGAGTGTGTGAGCATTTGTTAAACCCCTTTGTGCCTTTCTATCATTATCCATGTTTTTTGAACTTAATGCTTGTCTATGAGTATTGAATTCACTTTTTGTATGGATTTTGATTGATTGTTTTTTCTTGAACCCTTAACTTTGTGTTGTTGTATGAATTTTTACCTTCCCTTAGAAAGTCGGGAGTATTCACATGATGATGTGGTTGAATTCAAGTTGGGGAGAGAATGATTGTTTACTCATTGGTTGGTTTCTATGAGGTTGAAAAAGAAAAGAAAAAGGAGAAAAATATGAAAAAGAAAAGAAAAAAAAAAAAGAAAGAAAAAGAAAATCCTTGAGAAAGGAAACAAAATGAGTTCAAATAATTGTGCTAAATAAGTATTGTGTTTTGTGTAACACTTGGGATTTTGGAAGAACTTGATCGAAATTTTGTGTTTGAGTCTTTGTGAGTTGATCACTCCCTTAGGTTTAGGCAATTTTTTGTTTCAATTACCTTTAAAAATTGTCTCATGTTTGTTTACCCGACCACGCTACAACCTTGAAAGCCCTTGTGATTCTTGCCTTTTTATGTTTTCAATGTGAATTTTTGGATGAATGCATAATTTAGTTTTTTGTTTGCAAGATTGTTGTGGGAGTGAAAAGTACCTCATTTTGTGTTTTTCATCTACCAATGATTGTTTTTGCTAGGTGTGATTCACGTTTGAACTTGTGTTGTTTTAGGATGTTTAGCATGATTTTTGTATTTTGCAATTGTTTCGTGACTATGTTATCGTCGTAGTTTAGTGGTAAGTATTTACTTTTGTGTGTATCGTTTTTCATTTGAACCATTCATTCGTTTTCGTTTTTCAAAACCTGTTGATTCGTGATTCTTTGGTTATCACTCTATTTCTTTGAGTTGTTTGATTCTTGTTTGAGGACAAACAAGTTTAAGTTGGGGAGATTTTGATAAGTGAAAATTGTAACTATTTTTGTATATAAGTTTTGTTGCACTTATCAATACTTTTTGTTAATATCGTACGAATAAACCTCGCTTTGTTTGTAAATACGTTTATTTTACATTATAGTGTATATATTGCGTATCGTATACATATCATTAAGTTTAATTGATTTTCTCTCATTTTTGTAGGTATTCAAGAAAATATATTTTGCCATTATTGTATAGAGCATTGAATAAGCTTTCCAATGCTTCCGACCGTGCGTCAATCCGAGTTACGGTTCAGAAGTTGTGGTCAAAACAAGTTTGGCAGTGGAAAAAGGGACCAAAGTTCGCATTGCGAACTTCCCAGCGAATGCTCCCAGAATTATGGCACTAGAAAAAGGGACCAAATTTAGCATTGCGAATAAAAGTTCGCATTGCGAACTTTTGCAGAATTCCAGAGGCGGTTTAGCTGTTCTGAGGCACTCAAGACCCAAATTTTGATGTTCGCTCAGCGAATAAAAGTTTGCACTGCAAACTTAACTGATTTTTTTTGAAGTGTTATTTAAATCATTTCATTCATTTTTTAGGTTATGTTTTGGAGTATTTGTTCCCAATTCATCAAACCTTCATTTTTGACAGTTTAGAGCTTAGAAAAGCATCAATGGAGGTTGCAACTCGACGATTGGGGGTAGATGATTCTTGGATCGTGATTGAGACCGCGAGAGATTTTGATTCCTCTTCTCTCTTCCCTTTGTAGTTTTCATTTGTTGTAAGTTTGTATGTAAGTTTACCTTGATTATATGTATATTTATTGCTCATGGCTTTGTATACGAGCTGTTTTATAAATCTTTATCGGTGTTATCCTTGTTTTACTCACTTTATGTTTGGATTTGTGTTGCGGTAGACATATCCTCTTCGAATCTGGATCTAGGATGAACATTTGTTAGGTTGTGAACTCTAGAGATAGATTTAGATCTAACATTCAGCGTGGGTATCGATTCTTAATGCTCCGTGTGGTCGAGTTGCGTGAGACATCATCGATGAGACGATGCGGCTGTTCTCTCAACTTTGCGTTAGATATAACCTTTGTTGTGAGCGATACGTGGGGGTATTGATGAGGGATTTAGGTTGTGTAAAACTGGGTAGTAAGTTTAAGTATTTGATAGGGTAGATGAAATGCAAACCCGAGAGTTCTCTACTCTCCAAAGAATGAATTCTTTTTCTTTTCATAAGTTTTATTTCTCGCATTTAATTTAAACCCATTTTAAACCCGAACTCATTAACATTTAAATTGTCGAACGGCAGTTCAATAGCACCGATCTCTGTGGACACGATAAGTTCCCGAAAAAATACTTCCAAATCTTTTTGTTGCTTTCCGCTTTACCGCACAAACAAAATGGCGTCGTTGCTGGGGATTGGTGTTTTTATTGAATCGCATTACGATAGTTTCTTTGTTTTTGAGTTTTGTAGATATCGTACATATTGCATATTTTCACTTGTTTATACTGATACTTGTATATTTTGTTCCCGTAACGTTTGTTTAAGTGTTTGGTTAGGACACTTGCTTTTGGTTTACGCGGTGAGGCATCACCATGGCATGAAGGGAGGAAGTTACTAGCTAAGCACAGTAAAGGCGTCGAGCTTACGACGTAAAACAAGCATGTTTTACCGTTTTTTGTTTCGTTATTACTTTTTCATTCTAGCTTAGGTAGTGTGGTGAACATTCATTAAACAAGTTGTACTCGAATTATTCGTAAAATTCTCAAATCTTCACTTTACAACTTGTTTAATCCATTTTCACTCGGTCTTTTATTTTGTTTATATTAATAGTTTTTGTGTTTGTCTAAGAGCTCGTTTTGAGTAGCTTGAGGAAATTTAAGGTGATGTTCCAAGTTTGATCATTTCAACTTGCGGATGTATGGTAATGATATTGTTAAGTCTTGTACACGTCCAAGGTATGTGTTTATCGCTTTCTAGACTTTAGCATATTCATGATACTTAGGCATTTTACAAACTTCCATGCCATTCATTCTTTTGTATACTTGTTCTTGATGTGAATCACTTTAGTTCCCACCCTTTTTGTGAGGTAGCTTTCCAATGTTCATATATCCGCGGAGTACCAACATTCTTGTTCTAACTGGATTTTATTATGCTTAATCTTTTGTTTGTGTTGATTATATGAAAGCATGAAAAGGATCAAGGCATTTTGTTTCATTTTGAGCACAACTACCTAACCAAATAGTCATTCACCTTGTGAGTGTGTGAGCATTTGTTAAACCCCTTTGTGCCTTTCTATCATTATCCATGTTGTTTGAACTTAATGCTTGTCTATGAGTATTGAATTCACTTTTTGTATGGATTTTGATTGATTGTTTTTTCTTGAACCCTCAACTTTGTGTTGTTGTATGAATTTTTACCTTGCCTTAGAAAATAGGAAGTATTCACATGATGATGTGGTTGAATTCAAGTTGGGGAGAGAATGATTGTTTACTCATTGGTTGGTTTTTATGAGGTTGAAAAAGAAAAGAAAAAAGAGAAAAATATGAAAAAGAAAAGAAAAGAAAAGAAAAAGAAAATCCTTGAGAAAGGAAACAAAATGAGTTCGAATAATTGTGCTAAATAAGTATTGTGTTTTGTGTAACACTTGGGATTTTGGAAGAACTTGATTGGAATTTTGTGTTTGAGTCTTTGTGAGTTGATCACTCCCTTAGGTTTAGGCAAGTTTTTGTTTCAATTACCTTTAGAAATTGCCCCTTGTTTGTTTACCCGACCACGCTACAACCTTGAAAGCCCTAGTGATTCTTGCCTTTTTATGTTTTCAATGTGAATTTTTGGATGAATGCATAATTTAGTCTTTTGTTTGCAAGATTGTTGTGTGAGTGAAAAGTACCTCATTTTGTGTTTTTCATCTACCGATGATTGTCTTTGCTAGGTGTGATTCACATTTGAACTTGTGTTGTTTTAGGATGTTTGGCATGATTTTTTTATTTTGCAATTGTTTCGTGACTATGTTATCGTCGTAGTTTAGTGGTAAGTATTTACTTTGTGTATACCATTTTTCATTTGAACCATTCATTCATTTCCGTTTTTCAAAACCTGTTGATTCGTGATTCTTTGGTTATCACTCTGTTTCTTTGAGTTGTTTGATTCTTGTTTGAGGACAAACAAGTTTAAGTTGGGGAGATTTTGATAAGTGCAAATTGTAACTATTTTTGTATATAGGTTTTGTTGCACTTATCGATACTTTTTGTTAATATCGTACGAATAAACCTCGCTTTGTTTGTAAATACGTTTACTTTACATTATAGTGTATATATTGCGTATCGTATAAATATCATTAAGTTTAATTGATTTTCTCCCATTTTTGTAGGTATTCAAGCAAATATATTTTGCCATTGTTGTATAGAGCATTGAATAAGCTTTCCAACGCTTCCAACCGTGCGTCAATCCGAGTTACGGTTCAGAAGTTGTGGTTAAAGCAAGTCTGGCAGTGGAAAAAGGGACCAAAGTTCGCATTGCGAACTTCCCAGCAAATGCTCCCAGAATTATGGCAGTAGAAAAAGGGACCAAAGTTAGAATTGCGAACTTTTCAGCGAATATTCGCTTTGCGAATAAAAGTTCGCATTGCGAACTTTTGCAGAATTGCAGAGGCGGTTTAGCTATTCTGAGGCACTCAAGTGCCAAATTTTGATGTTCCCTCAGCGAATAAAAGTTTGCACTGCGAACTTGACTGATTTTTTGAAATGTTATTTAAATCATTTCATTCATTTTTTAGGTTATGTTTTGGGGTATTTGTTCCCAATTCATCAAACCTTCATTTTTGATAGTTTAGAGCTTAGAAAAGCATCAATGGAGGTTGCAACTCGACGATTGGGGGTAGATGATTCTTGGATCGTGATTGACACCGCGAGAGATTTTGATTCCTCTTCTCTCTTCCCTTTGTAGTTTCCATTTGTTGTGAGTTTGTATGTAAGTTTACCTTGATTATATGTATATTTATTGCTCATGGCTTTGTATACGAGCTATTTTATAAATCTTTATCGGTGTTATCCTTGATTTACTCACTTTATGTTTGGACTTGCGTTGTGGTAGACATATCCTCTTCGAATCTGGATCTAGGATGAACATCTATTAGGTTGTGAACTCTAGAGATAGATTTAGATCTAACATTCAGCGTGGGTATCGATTCTTAATGCTCTGTGTGGTCGAGTTGCGTGAGACATCATCGATGAGACGATGCAGTTGTTCTCTCAACTTTGCGTTAGATATAACCTTTATTGTGAGCGATACGTGGTGGTATTGATGAGTGATTTAGGTTGCGTACAACTGGGTAGTAAGTTTAAGTATTTGATAGGGTATATGAAATTCAAACCCGAGAGTTCTCTACTCTCCAAATAATGAATTCCTTTTCTTTTCATAAGTTTTATTTCTCGCATTTAATTTAAACCCATTTTAAACCCGAACTCATTAACATTTAAATTGTCGAACGGCAGTTCAATAGCACCGATCTCTGTGGACACGATAAATTCCCAGAAAAATACTTCCAAATCTTTTTGTTGCTTACCGCTTTACCACACCAATAAGTGTTCAACGATCATAAGAGTTTAAAGTACTTATTCGATCAGAAAGAGTTGAACATGAGGCAGGGGAGGTGGTTGGAATTGTTGAAAGACTAATTTTGATTTGAATTACCATCCTGGTAAGGCAAATATGGTGGACGGTGCATTGAGCAGGAAGTCATTGCATATGTCAATGCTTATGGTGAGAGAGTTGGAATTAATTGAGCAATTCCGAGATTTGAGTTTGGTATGCGAAAAGACTCTTAACAGTGTGAAATTGGGTATGTTGAAGTTGACTAGTGGTATTCTGGAAGAGGTCAGAGTGGGACAGCAATCTAATTTGAAGTTGGTTGATCAGTCGGTTTTAATTAACCAAGGTAACGGAGGTGAATTCCGGATTGATGATAATGAAGTGATGAGGTTCAGAGACAAAGTGTGTGTTCCAGATGTTCCCGAAATTAAGAAGAGTATTCTTGAAGAAGGACATCGAAGTAGATTGAGTATTCATCCCGATGCTACGAAGATGTACAGGATTTACAAAAACTGTTTTGGATGCCAGGTATGAAGAATGATATTACTGAATTTGTTTATGCCTGTTTGATTTGTCAGAAGTCCAAGATTGAACATCAGAAGCCTTTGGGTATGATGCAACCATTGAATATTCCAGAATGGAAATGGGATAGTATTTCCATGGATTTTGTGTCGGGATTGCCGAAGACTGCAAGGGGGAATGATTCTATTTGGGTGATTGTAGACAAGTTGACTAAATTGACTCATTTCTTGCCGATGAAGATTAACCATTCTATGTAGAAGTTAGCTGAGATGTACATTGAGGAGATTGTGAAATTGCATGGGATACCTTCGAGTATTGTGTCGGACAGAGACCCGAGATTTACGCCGAGGTTCTGGAAAAGTTTACAAGATACTTTGGGTACTAAGTTGAGGATGAGTTATGCATATCATCCGCAGACAGATGGCAAGACAAAGATGACTATCCAATCTTTGGAGGATTTGCTGAGGGCTTGTGTGTTAGATCAAGGAGGATCTTGGGATAGCCATTTGCCATTAATTGAATTCGCATACAAGAACAGTTTTAATGCTAGTATTGGGATGGCGCTGTAAGAAGCTCTGTATGGAAAGAGGTGTATAACTCCATTGTGTTGGTATGAATCGGGCGAGAGTGTTGTACTCGGACCTGAAATTGTGCAGGAGACGACTAAAAAGATTAAGATGATCCAAGAAAGGATGAAGGCTTCACAGAGTCGTCAGAAGAGCTACCATGATAAGAGGAGGAAAGCACTTTAATTCCAAGAGGGAGATACGTGTTTTTGAGACTTACGCCGGTGACTGGTGTGGGTCAAGCCTTGAAGTCTAGGAAGCTCACTCCATGTTTTGTTGGTTCGTATCAGATTTTGCAGAGGATATGGGAGGTAGCCTATCGGATTGCTTTACTGCCGTCGCTTGCAAATCTACATGATGTGTTCCATGTGTCGCAGTTGAGGAAGTACATTCCGGATACATCAAATGTGATTCAGATGGATGACGTACAGGTGAGAGATAATCTGACCGTTTAAGCATTACATGTGTGGATAGATGGAAGAGAAATGAAGAAACTGCGGGGTAAAGATATATTTTTGGTGAAGGTGTTATGGGGTGGACCAGCTGGTGAGAGTTGGACTTGGGAGTGCGAGGATCAGATGAAGGAGTCGTATCCGACTCACAGTGAGTTATGTAACACCCCAAAATCAGTAGAATATTTATTTATTTGATTTATTATAAATATTCGTATTTTCGGTGAATTTTTGTGATGTATGATGATTTATGTTGTGGGGTATTGACGATGTCAAGGGTGTGTTGATTTATGTTAGAGGTATATGATTTATTAAGGATTATTTAGATAATAATAATAGAATAATGTGACAATGTTATTTAAATTATTATTATTATTTTAAAATAAAAGGCAAGGCTAAGTGGTAATTGTGTGAGAATTAGTGAGGACAATGATGGAAAATAGTATTAGGGGTCCTAGGGGTAAGTTGGACAAAAGGAATTAGAGAGGGGAGAAGTCATTCTGGATACGATCAAATTTCGGGAAACCGCTCTGAAGAAAGGAGAAGAAGGCTAGGGTTCAGAGAGGCTTCAGAAGAACTCAGAGAGGAGATTTCGGAAGCAATTTACTAAGGTATGGGGGAGAATTTTTTATCATTATATTTGATATAGGAGTAGAAACATGTAGGTATTCGGGTTCCGGGTAGATTGGACGAGTTTATGTCGGAATTAAGGTTTTTAGGATGTATTAGATGTTAGGGATAAAACCCTTTATGATGTGTTGTCGTTGTGGTGTCGTTGTTGTGATGAATTTTGAATAATGAGACTGTTTTGGTGCCGAAATTGTAAGCCTTGAGGGTCTGAGATAGTGTAGAATCGCAACTGAGAAGTTGCAGGTTCGCAAGGATTCGCCGGGCGAAGGTCCCGTCTCGTCGGGCGAAGCGATTTCGCCCCGTCCTCGCCAGGCGAATGAGGAAGCAAAGGGAAGGTGAAAAAATGGGGTTTTTGGATTTTATATGGGGGAGATGTTTCTCCCCAGCTTCGTCGGGCGAACACGCAAGCAAGCCAGTGGCTTCGCCAGGCGAAAGAGAAGTGAAGAGAAAGGGAGAATTGTGAGCTACTGGATTTTTATAGGGGAAGGTGCTTCACCCCTGCTTCGCCGGGATAAACCCAGGCGAGCGCGCTGCTTCGCTGAGTGAGCTCCAGGTGAGCAGGAGCAATGTTTTTGTTTATTTTTATTTTCTTTCCTTGTGCTTTGGGCTACCTTGTGCATTGTTGTTCGTAGGCCTTGGGTAATTGATGTGTTGTGTTTTGATGAGTAAATTGTATTGAGGCGAGATGTATTATGATGATGTTTTGATGTATATGATGTTGTGTGACCTTGATGACTTTTGATGCATGACGAAGATGAGATAATATGATGTTTAATTTTATGAATGATGATGCAATGTGATGACGTTTTTTTTAAGTTTTTCCGCTGCGAGATATTTTATTTTAATTTTGATGCTATAACCTGTGTTACGGAGCAGGATGTTAATTTTGATGTTTTATTATGAAGTGTGACGCCTTTTTGGGACTTTACTCTGATAATTGCTGTTATTTTATTCATGAATGTCCGTTGGGTAAAAGGGTGTTACGAGTTACGTAAGTATGGAAGTGTATATCTTCTCTACCAAGCGGTCAAGATACACTCTTTAAGGCTTTGTCGCCTGATTCCCTATGAGCGAGATGAATGTAGAGGCATATACAATGTCCTCGGTGTAGGTCTGAGCACATGACCAGCTGGATATACATGGGAAGTGTTGGAGGATCCAAGCTTGAAACTGATACATATGAATCATTAGTAATAGCATAGCAAAAGTGTTATGAAAATGACACAAAAACACAAAAAGATGCTGAAATATTACCGTTAACATTGTGATGTTATTTGTCATCTATTTAGTATTCTACATACAACCTTCAACTAATTTGGAGTACAGGTAGACCAAACAAATAACCCCCCAATTGTACTCATGGATCCGCTACAAGTCATCGAAGTATCGCATGTATACCACATCCACATAAGTGAGACTCTTGTCCATAAAATTGGACGTGTCAACCAAATTAGTCTGACGGGCCTCCTCCAAACCCCCCGGATGCCTCGAGTGCGTGGGGTGCCTGTAGAGCCTCAGGCGCCTAAGTAAGTGACAGTTGTCTCTTACAGGAAGACGAAGGCAGAGATGCATAAGTCACAAAAGTTCGCGCCTCTACATCAACCGGGCTAGAAATGACAGGTGCATGCGATAATCGAGTTATTTCCCTCCAAATTGATGCATGTTGCGCAACTCTGTCATGTCTCAATCTATCTTGGTTATTAGCCATAATTCTTATAAGTAAATCACACAAGCATTATACATATGAAACACAATGAGGTCAAGCCAAAAAATATAGACTGATAAATTTCGGAGATGCGTCTCCGTAAGGATCTACAATTCAGAAGAACGTTAATGGCAAAAATACAGTCCATGACAACATATATAATAATTCATTAATCATTTAAATTACCTATTGTAGCGAGCAATTTTGGACGCGGTTCTTAAGCGCTGGTCGCTCTCTGCGGTTGAGTTTACTACAGGTCGATTCATTTTTTATCCTATTAAAGCTGATGAAGGAAGGGAAATAGATGTCTCCAATTAACCCTGCTTTGCATACTGAGTTTAAACAGTGGTCTGTTAGGTTACGAATGCTATCAATGTGGGGGGGCCTTTGTACTGGTTATTTGTATTTTCGCCAATACGGTTTTCTTTCTTTCTAGGATCTTATAGCGGGGAACAAGGTTTAGGATTTTAGGACTGATGCTTTTTGATAGATACATGAGAGTATGGGATTTCGGGTTTTTGTTTAGTGTGCTCGCTAAGATTTTTCTTTCAATCTTATGCCTACGTATTCCCGTTTACCGAAACAGGGAAATAAGAGCGTTCGTAGTTCCTCCTATTCTATGGAAGGAAATGGTGTTTTTGGTGTCTTGTTCAAAGCCCAAGACGTGAAGCTAAAAGGTGGTTTGTATCTTGTTCAAAGCCCAAGATGTGAAGCTGAATGGTCTATTTGTATCTTGTTCAAAGCCCAAGATGTGAAGCTAAAGGTGTTAACTTTAGAGAGAATTTGTCATCTCTAAAGAGGGGTTTGTCTGTCACAACTATTTTATAAAGGAGGATTACTTTAACCGGGATTTGTGAATCCGGCAATGCCATAATTTCCTTTATAGGGGATTTCCAACCTGAAGGAGAAGACTTTAACTCAGTGTTGAGCAATGCTATCTTTCCTTAGGAATTTCTCATGCTAAAAGAGGGACAGTGGCATGGATGTAGATGATCCAGAGGCTTGCCACTTACAGCGATTAGATGGAAGGGGAAAGAGTTGTTTGATGTTTTTGTACTGTGAACGAGGCACATTTTTGATGCTAAAAGGTTGATTGGATCAACCAGTGGTTTTCTTATACAAAGCCTAAGAGGAGGCTAATATGTGTCTCGTACAAATCCCGAGAGAGAGGCTAAAAGGTTTTGACCCGACGATGGAGTCTTTGTATCTCGTACGAAGCCCTAGATGGAGGCTATTGGCCCAACAAGATGGTATTTTTGTGTGTCTCGTACGAAGTCCGAGAGAGAGGCTGAAAGGTTTTGACTCGATGATGGAGTCTTTTGGTATCTCGTATAAAGCCCGAGATGAAGGCTATTTGACTCAACAAGAGAGTTTTTTGTATCTTGTACGAAGCCCGAGATGGAGGCGAAAGGGATGATTGACTCAACGAGGGAGTCTCTTATGTGTCTCGTACAAAGCCCGAGAGAGAGGCTAAACGTTGTTTGACTCCGCTGGGGAGAATCATTGTACAAAGCCCAAGAGGAGGCTATGGTGACTGTTTCAGTTGAGTGACAGGTCCAATATACTGATTTTGAAAGAGAAAATCAGTTCTTATATGAGTAACACTGTACTCAAGGATTTGTTTCAAGGATCCGGGTTATTTCCTATTCTTTAAGGAAGCGGGAAATCCGAAGGGTATTGAGACTGTCCGAGTCTACGGGTTTCCTTCCTATTCTTAAAGGGGTCAATTGAGAATGTCTTTGAGACTCAAGGAGATTAGACTGTCCAAGTCTGGAGTTTCGTCTTTTGTACTATACTTTGAGAAACAGTAGTAGACTCTTTGAAAAGACTGCTCTATGGAGCTGACTAAGTTCTGTTCCTATACCATTAGGAGATCGTCGGGACAATTTGTACGAAGCCCAAGAGGAGGCTGGAAACTTTTAAAAAGCCGATCGGTCCTTGTACGAAGCCCAAGAGAAGGCTATCATTCCCGAAGGAAGAGATCATTATACGAAGCCTAAGAGGAGGCTGTAAGCACTTCTAAGAAGCCGTAGGGTCCTTGTACTAAGCCCAAGAGGAGGCGGGGTTACTTTTAGGAAGCCGGTGGGTCCCCAAACCCCAAGAAATTCAAGGCAAGCTATTCACAAGGAATAGATCAAGTCAGGAAAGTTCGAGAATTTGGAAGAAACCCAAGAGATGCCATTCACAGAGAAAAGATCATCTCTGGGGAGTAGAGTTTCTTGACAATTGCTTTTAAGAAGCCTGTGGGTCCCCAAACCCCGAGAATTTCAAGACATGTCATTCACCGAGAATAGATCAAGCCAGGAAAGTTCGAGAATTTGGAAGAAACTCAAGAGATGCCATTCACGGAGAAAAGATCATCTCTAGGGAATAGAGTTTCTTGGAAACTTCTATGAGTGACAGTCTATGAAAGGGTTCACCGAGAATGCTGACTTTCATGTCTCCATATTGTTTAACCCCAAGAGGAGGGAAGACTGTGTTTGGTAATCCTATGGGGATCTAGTTTTGACTATTTCTAAGAGTAAACGAAACGGCGTCACCTAGTTCTAGACGTAGTTGCCGGGGAAACTCTAAATATTTATACTATTATTACACAGTTGATATGAGTTTATGAAAGAAGACTTACAGTGAAACAGCCCCACAATACAGTTATATGTATATGAAAGAGGTAAATGAAAGCAATAACCACTTACTCGGTTGTAGAGCTTCCATGCTGTTTGGTTAGTTGTTCAATAAAGAAAGATTGAAAACAACAGTATATTCAAAATCAAAGAAGAAAGTGCTTTGAAAAAGAAAGATTTGGGGCTTACAGCTCAAGGAGAGGCCCAGGGTTTTATCAGTGAACGCACTGTTTGAATTTGTACAGAGGGACTTATACAAGTGACTGAGGCCCAAAATGTTTTCTGTACAAAGGGGTTGGGTCTTACACTCTAATAGAGGCCCAAAAGGTTTTAAGAAAAGAGTGGGGCTTATAACACGAGGGTAGGCCCGTTTGACTTTTCGTTGGAAATGGCGATTGCACCGAGATTTTCTTTTAACGCAAAGGGACTTATACAATAAGTGAGGCCCAAATGGTTTTGGTTAAAAAGGGATTAGGTCTTACACTCTATTAGAGGCCCAAAAGTTTTGAATGGGTCTTATAGCTCAAGGAGAGGCCCAAGGTTATTTTTTGAAAAGGCGACGATCGCGCCGTTTATTTTTTACGGTATCGGGACTTATACAATACACTGAGGCCCAAAAATGATTTGGTCAAAAAAGGATTGGGTCTTACACTCTATTAGAGGCCCAAAAGTTTTGAATGGGTCTTATAGCTCAAGGAGAGGCCCAATTGGTTAATTTTAAACTGGCGACGATCGCGTCGTTTATTTGAAAATGTACAGAGGGACTTATACAACGAATGAGGCCCAAAAAGTTTTCTGTACAAGGGTGTTGGGTCTTAAACTCTATTAGAGGCCCAAGTGTTTTGAAAATGATTTATGAGGGTTGAATTAATCCAAAAACCCTAATTTGTTTTTCAAAAATGTATTTAATTGAATAAAAATTCAATTAAAATGATCAAAATTGTTTTATATATGGAAAACAAATTATGATCTTGGATTAATGCTTCAAAAATTTAGTATTGACCTACAAAATAATTAGAAGGCATTAAAAATTGCAAAATCAATGTAGTAAAATATTTAAAATGTCAAAAACAATTAAAATATTAATTCTTTGCAAAAATATCAATTATATGAAATAAATAATATTTTTGGGATTTTTTGGGAAAATAAAATATTTTAACATTTTTGTGAATTATTAAAAAAAGAATCAACTCAAAATCATTAAAACTCAGAGATAAATTAATTTTTGAATCAATTAAATAAAATCACAAAATTCAAATATTCAAATTTTGAAAAAAATGCGCCAAGAACACACCAAGAACACGCGCGTGTTCTGGGCTTGGCCAGATTTGCATTTTCTCTCCAATCTCACTGAATACTTAATTATAACATGTAATCCACATATCATTATGCTCGTCTCAACCTCACGATCATGTCTATGTCAATTAATTTCATTTAAATTAAACATATAACAAGAAATCATGAAAAATCCTCAAGAACCCTAATTTATGCATGAAGGCTAGGATTTTTGATACACAATTCAAACAATGCAATTAATTAAGGGGAAACATTCCATGCATGATTATGAACATATGGCCAAATTATTGTGCAGCAAAAATTGCATGGATCATAGAGTTAGAAGAGATCATGCTTACCACTTGCAGCTGGTGATCGTGTTTGGTGTTGGAGGTGTTACAGCTTGGTTCCAATGATGTGGATAGCTTCCCTAGGTGCCAAGTGATGTGTCTGAGTGCTTAGAATGGATTGAAATGGTTTGGAATTGAGGATGGCACCCCAACTGCAAAATTGTCATGAACTTGAGCAATTGGCTGGTGATTTTGTGAAATCAGTGTTCTAGATGTTATGTGAGTGTTTGGATCACTTCTATATGATGTATGTGAGGTGTGTGAGTGATTGGTTTGATTGGAAAAGCTCTCAAACTCAAAACCCGATAATGACTTGCCTTAGAAGGCAAAATTGGAGTGAAAGAAGAGATTTTGAGGAAAGAATCTGTTTGATAGCTTTGGTGTACTCAAACTGATCACAATTGAGCTCTATTTATAGTAGAGCAAGTTTGTTTTGCAAGGAATAGTGAATGGCAACTGCTGAGTAGGTTTGTTCAATGTTGGCCAATGGAAGTTCAAGTCTCCTCTAGCCATTGACTAGAGGTTAGGGCACAGGCTGCTGGTTCCCTTGGTCTTGGATAAGTCTTGATTGAATTCAAATGAAAATGGCTCAGTTCATGCCACCTTGATGCTTCCATTGAATGCTCCAATCCAAATTTGGAGTCTTGTCCCTATTTTGGCAATTCTATGTTCAACATGCTTTTTCTTGTTCCAAGGACTTTGGAGGCTTGGCTCAGTGATTGTCCCCTTTAGATTCAATCCTCAGATGTGTCCAAGTGGATAGGAGCATTTGGATTTGGCTGATTTTGGCAAATCGACCAAAAGTGCAAAATCTGCCTTGCCTTGGCAGATTTCAGCAAGGCAACTTGCCAATGTCATATCTCATGACTCAAATTGAATTTGGTAATGTTCTTGGCCATTTTGGAAAGCCCTTACATGATACAACAACTGTTTGAACATGTTTGGTTTTGATCTCTTTTGAATCCAAGTGAAAAATCCCCCTACATTTGGAAAAAAATGAAGACAGGTTTGGACTTAGTGAAAATTTCACTAAGTGTTGGAAAAAGTGACATTTTCATTTTTCAGCCATTTTGATCACTCCATAACTCAAAATCCTTAATGAATTGGACTTAGGTCTAGTTGAAGTTTTTGTAGAGGGTAATGAGGGATACAAATCCATCTTTGGATGAGGAAAATGGCTTTGTGGTTTAGGAGTTATGATCCTCCAAAGTTGGTACCCTAGCCACTTTATTTTTAACTTAGAAAATTTTCTAAGTTTTTATGGTTACCCCTTTTACAAGTTATCCAACTTTTCTTGATTTTTCTTGATGAATGATGATTCAAATCATACATTAACATCATTTTAGGGTTAAAAATCTATTTTGGTGAAAAATCTCAAAAAGTCAAAGTTGACTTTTGTGCACAGTTGACTTTTTATCAGATGAATTCCAAACTGTGCAATTCTTCAGGAAATCATGTCCTTGACCTAAATCAAACTTGATGAACATGTTCCATGGGTGTCATGGGGTATATTGAGGTATGTCCTAGGGTTTGGGAGCATGTCCTGGTCAAATGTCAAAGTTACAGTTGACTTTTTCCTTAAAACCCTAATTGTGGTGCAGATGAAATTGAGACTTGTTGCTCAAGCTTCTTGGATTAATCCATTGTTCCAAATGGATCAACATAGTTCATTAGAGATCCTCAAATCATGTCTTGAGATATTGGCTCATGATTTGCCCTAAAAGTCAACTTAGGGGTGAATTCGGTCAAGAAACCCTAATTCCTGATTTTTGATGTATGCATCCCCTGAGGCAAAATTGACTTGATGATTGGGTCCATGAGGTTCCATGGAGTATATTAGGTTGTGTTTTGGATCATTGGCTTGTGCCCAGTTGAAAAATTTCCATCTGGAGGCCCTGGTCGATCAAAACCCTAATTTGGTGACACTAGCGATCTTGAAGCTTGATCCACCTAGAAAGGAGCAACCTTGTGCTTAATCCTTGAAGTGGGAGTCCTCTTGATCCATTGTGAATGTTTGAGAGGTTAGACAAGTTGAAGATCATGCCATTCCTTGATTGACCCTTTGTCTAAGCACTCAGAGAGGGCTTGAAACCCTAGTTTTGATTGTAGTGTATGCTCAACAACCCTTGAGGCATTTGATGAGGCATGATGGTTCATCCATGTTGTGATAATGATTTGCACAATGATGGGAAATCTTAGTGGTCAAAATTTGGGGTATGACAGATGCCCCTATTTAATCTTCTTGAACCTGAAGGTGTGAATGACGAAGGTATTCGGGCATTCGGGTGCAAGAGGATTAAATATCGGAATACCCAAAATTTTGATGGTGGTTATGAATGGTAGCTTACACATTCGTCTTCTTTAGCTAAGCAATGATGCTTAGAAAAGGTAAACTTCCCCTCGATCCTGGTCTTTAGCCAAGGAACTGGTCTCAGTTTTCTTTTGTCAACTTCCCCTCGTTCTTGGTTTCCTTCCAAGGAACTGGTCTCAGTTGCTGAAACAGACTTCCCCTCGATCCTGGTTACCTACCAAGGAACTGGTCTCAGTTTCCTAAATAAACTTCCCCTCGATCCTGGTTTCCCACCAAGGAACTGGTCTTAGTTTCTTTTGTCAATAAACTTAATTGACAAGGGATGATATTCGTAGCGGTTTTCCTCAAACTTCTTGCCGAATTTTCCTGGGGAGATGCCATTTGATGGAAAAAATTTGATGTCAGAGTTGCTGGGGAACCCAGTCGTCTGAGTTATAGAGTTGCACAAACTTCTCTGTTGGAGACGCCATTTGTTTCTACTGGGGGAAAGCAGGTCTCTTGGGAGACTGCTGTCGCTTGGGATCTTACATCATACTTTTCTCGGGATCTTCCCGGAGAAATGCCATATGATGTGGTCCAATTTTGAGGTGCCGATGACCTTTTCATCAGCGGTCTTTCGGAGAAAGGCAGCTTAGGAGGCTTTCTCTGGGGATTTTCCTTAATCCGGGAAAGCAAGGATATCATCTTTAATGGCGAAGAGTGACATTTGTAGAAAGCTTCTCTGGCTTTTCAGAGGTTCAAGTTATCAAAGTGGTCGAGGACCGACCCTAATCCAGAGATACACCGGAGGCGAGATTGTTCAAACGCAGCATTTCCTGACGAGGCAAGAACTGACAACTCGATTGAGAGGACTGTTATCACTAGGGGACTAGACCGACTAGAGTAATAGTGATGCAATATGAAATGTGAATGCAAATTGATAATGCATGATGTATGTATGTTTATGCTGACAAAACTGACGCGACATATAAACTGACAGGTGAACACGACTGGATACTCGGCCATCGCGGGGCGAAGAAGTACCGTTGGTTCAGAATAGCAATTCCACCTTGCTTAGGAGAGATAGTCCCTGTTGGGAGCTATGTTGGTCGGGCTTAGGAGATGAGAACTCGGCTGAGGGGTATCAGATGGGAAAGCCACATCTAATACAGCTGATCCTTCGTTCAGGCGTACTGGCTGGTTTAGAAGGAGTACTTTGATTCTGCACTTTGAGGTTCGATTACTTCTGGAGAAGCGACCGATGTTTTTCTGATGTTCAACAGTCAAAAGAAATTGCCGACTTTATTTAAAAAGCAGAAAAATTTTAACAAGTAAATTCATTTTTGTTTTATTTCAAGAATCGTTCATCATGTTAAAATGTCGTTTTGTAAAGCTAAAACAAATAAGAACTACAAACAAAAGCACAAGGGCTCAAATTTTATTGATAGGATGGAAATCAGCAAAACGCGTGATTCCATTGAGTATATACAAAGTTAGAAAATGGTAATTTACAGGGAAAAGGGCTACGTTGAAACATAACGACCACTATCCTTCTACCAACTTTGAATTCTGGGCATCCTGAGCTTCTGTCGAAGATGACCTTGACTGGAGTTTTTTGACAGATGATGTAACTATTGTTGAGGGACTTGCCTCTGTTGAACATAGTTACTTGCCATTATCCCTAATTTTTGCCTGGATTGTACTATGATGTTTCCAATCCACCAGGATGATTTTTTCATGTCTCTAATTTTTGCCTGGACCGCCCTTTCGGGTTTTCAATCCACCGAGATGTTTTTTTTTAGGCGAAGTATTTCTTGACTACATCAACGTTCGTGGGGTAGGCAAATTCCTCTCTGTCCATAGTTGTAAGTCTCAAGGCGCCGCCTGAGAAAGCTTTTGTGACCACATAGGGGCCGTCATAATTCGGAGTCCACTTGCCCCGGGAATCAGTGAGAAATGATTGTATCTTCTTGAGCACAAGGTCTCCTTTCCTGAAGATGCGAGGTCGGACCTTTTTGTCGAACGCCTTCTTCATTCTCTGTTGATACAGCTGACCATGGCATAGTGCCGTGATTCGCTTCTCCTCGATCAGATTCAGTTCGTCGTGTCGGCTTTGACACCATTCAGCTTCGGTGAGCTTAGCTTCCATCAATACTCGGATTGACGGGATCTCTACTTCTATGGGGAGCACTGCTTCCATGCCATACACTAGAGAGAAAGGGGTAGCCCCTGTTGAAGTGCGGACAGATGTGCAATAACCGTGAAGAGCAAAGGGTAGCATCTCGTGCCAGTCTTTGTAAGTTACAACCATCTTTTGAACAATCCTCTTGATATTCTTGTTAGCCGCTTCTACCGCCCCGTTCATCTTGGGTCGGTAGGGAGATGAGTTATGGTGTTCGATCTTGAACTCAGCGCACAACTCTTTCATCATCTTATTGTTCAAGTTGGATCCATTATCAGTAATGATCTGGCTTGGAACACCATAACGGCAGATGATATTGTTTTTGATCAATCGGACCACCACTTGTCGGGTTACATTAACGTACGATGCTGCTTCGATCCACTTGGTGAAGTAGTCAATGGCTACCAGGATGAACCGATGTCTGTTTGAAGCCTTAGGTTCGATCAAGCCAATCATGTCGATTCCCCATATGGTAAAAGGCCACGGGGAAGAAAGAACTTTGAGATGTGATGGCGGTACATGAATTTTGTCGGAGTATATCTGACACTTGTGACACCTCCTCATGTACTTGTAGCAGTCGAATTCCATGGTCAACCAATAGTACCCTGCTCTTAAAATTTTTCTTGCCATTGTGTGTCTGTTGGCATGAGTGTCAAAGGATCCTTCATGAATTTCTTTCATCAGTATGTCTGCTTCTGGTCTGTCGACGCATCGGAGCAAGACCATGTCAAAATTCCTCTTATAAAGAGTGTCACCGCTCAGGAAGAAGTTTCCAGCTAGTCTTCTGAGGGTTTTTCTGTCTTTTCTGAGTGCCCCAGATGGGTACTCTTGTCTCTGAAGGAAGCATCTGATATCGTGATACCAAGGTTTGTTGTCTATGACTGCTTCAATCGCGAAGACGTAAGCGGGCCTTTCAAGGCGCATTATGTCGATCTTAGGTAAGTCATTCCATTGACCTACACTAATCATGGAAGAGATGGTGGCTAATGCATCAGCCATGTGATTCTCCTCACGAGGGATGTGATGAAACTCAACTCTATTGAAGAAAGGTAGCAACCTTCTTGCGTAGTCCTTGTAAGGAATCAACCCTGATTGGTATGTGTTCCAATCTCCTTTTATCTGATTGATAACCAAGGCTGATTCGCCATATACGTCCAAATTTTTGATCCTTAAATCAATCGCTTCCTCGAGACCCATAATACAAGCTTCGTATTCGTCCTCGTTGTTCGTACATTTGAACGTAAGTCTGGCGGTGAAAGGAATGTGGGTACCCTGAGGGGTAACAATGATTGCCCCAATTCCGTTTCCATAATGATTAACTGCTCCGTCAAAGATAAGTCCCCACTGGGAACCTGGTTTTGGCCCTTCACTGGGTAACGGTTCATCGCAATCTTTCATTTTTAGATACATGACATCGTCGTCTGGGAAGTCAAACCCGATTGATTCCTGATCGTCAATCGGTTGATGAGCTAAATGATCGGCTAAAATACTTCCTTTAACGGCTTTCTGAGCGTGGTACTCTATGTCATATTCTGATAACAGCATCTGCCAACGGGCAATTCTTCCCGTGAGAGCAGGCTTTTCGAATACGTACTTGATTGGATCCATCTCGGAGACCAACCAAGTAGTATGACGAATCATGTATTGGCGAAGACGTTTGGCTGCCCAAGCCAAAGCACAGCAAGTTTTCTCAAGCATCGTGTACCGAGTTTCACAGTCGGTGAATTTCTTGCTTAGATACTAGATGGCAGACTCTTTCCGTTTAGTTTCATCTTGTTGGCCAAGTACACGTCCCATTGAGTCCTCTAGAACTGTGAGGTAAATGATCAGTGGTCTTCCTTCCACTAGAGGCGATAGAATCGAAGGATTCAACAAGTATTTCTTAATACTGTCGAATGCGGTTTGACAATCTTCTGTCCAAACGCAATCCTGGTTCTTTTTTAGTAACTTGAAAATCGGCGCACATGTCGCGGTCATAAGGAATATGAATCTGGAGATGTAGTTCAAACGTCCCAGGAATCCTCTGACTTGTTTTTCAGTTTTCGGAGAAGGCATTTCTTGAATGGCCCTGACCTTGTCAGGATCAACCTCTATTCCTTTCTGGCTGACGATGAACCCTAGTAGTTTCCCTGAACGGACACCGAAGGTGCACTTGTTGGGATTCAAGCAGAGCTTAAATTTTCTTAGACGTTCGAACAATTTTGACAGATGTTCAACGTGCTCACTCTCTATTTTTGATTTTGCAATCATATCATCGACATATACCTCGATCTCTTTGTGTATCATGTCATGAAACAGAGTAGTCATGGCCCTTTGATAGGTTGCCCCGGCGTTCTTCAAACCGAACGAAATTACCTTGTAACAAAAGGTACCCCAGGGGGTGATGAACGAAGTTTTCTCCATGTCTTTCGGCGCCATTTTGATCTGGTTATAGCCCGAGAATCCATCCATGAAGGAGAATACTTTGAACTTTGTTGTACTGTCTACCAGCATGTCAATGTGTTGTAAAGGAAAATAGTCCTTTGGACTTGCCTTGTTCAGATCTCTATAATCAACACACATTCTGACCTTTCCGTCCTTTTTCGGATCGGGTACGATGTTGGCTAACCATTGAGGATATTCTGATGTGGCGAGGAAACCTGCGTCAATCTGTTTCCGTACCTCCTCTTTGATTTTGATGTCCATGTCCGGGTGAGTGCGTCTTAACCTTTGCTTTACTGGCGGACATTCCGACCTCAATGGTAAGTGATGTTCCACGATGCTGGTATCCAACCCTGGCATATCCTGATAGGACCAAGTGAATACATCGGGGAATTCTTTGAGAAGCTTTATCAAACTCTCTCTGGCAGTTGGACTGAGCAGTGCCCCAATCCTGATTTCTTTTCTCTCTTGCTCTGAACCCAAGTTTACCGTTTCCAACGGCTCTTTGTGAGGTTCAATGGACCTTTCCTCTTGTCTGAGTAATCGGGAGATCTCCTTTGGAATTTTGTCATCATTTTCTTCTTCAGCCTCGAATACCGGGAACTCAAAGTTGGGAGAAGGCATCGGATCGTATGTTTCAACGGGGTTTAAAACAAGCAATCTGCATGACGTGATGATTCGTGTTTAGAAGAGATAGAGGAAAATGCAAGTGTGTGCAGTGTTTTATTTTTATTACTGCTTGTTTTTATTATTGAATTGTTTTTTAGGATTACCATTTTCTGAGAAAAGCAAAAAGAGAAAATAACAATTAATGCAGAAATTACAAAACGACGTTATTTTATTAATGAACAAGTCGATCCTTGAAACTACAACCCTATAAAACAAAACTCTGTCGCTCCGGGCAAAGCGAAGAGGGAAATTTACAGAAAGTGAGCCCTATCAAAACATCCATTTCACCTGGGCAGGTGAAAGGTTAAAAGATGGCAATTACTTTGATTGATGAACGACCTTCGGAACCTCGACGGCAACCCATTGGCGGCGAACTCCTCGGTGAATCACAAAGTCTGGCACCTTCCTTGATTTGTCTTCAGAAATGACGCTGATTTATGGTGGAGCAGGATCATTGGAATCTGTCTCCCAGGCAGAGTTGTCGTAAGAGGATTCCTCTGTTGTATTTTGCATAGCATTTGTGCTCTCAGCTATATCTCCCCATCCAGTTGGCTGGATATCTTCGAGCCTGATACGAGAGCTTTCAGGAGCAGTGTACTTAACCATATAGTCGTATTTTCCACTCGGTTGTCCCAAGGTGTCCCACACTTCTTTCGAACTGGAGGAGTCATCCCTCTCGATGACGTTGACCTCGGGAAAAGCATAGTTGATGAACTCAAGTCCTGCGAACGTTGCAAATTCATCTTCATGTCGAGTAGTTTCTGAATGACCCGAGTGTTGATCCCATGACATGGTGGGGACACATGTATTCTGTTTAATGATGCTCAGCTGATTTTCATCACTCGGCTGACTTTTCGGCCCCAAGTCTCCTGGGTAAGGTTGCCACATTGGCAGACCATCCATTGGGCCATAATAGTTGTGGTCAAAGTTGTCTTTCATCAGAGTGTCCTCCTCTAATGAATTTGGCGGAGCACGACATCCTTCCGGATCACAACCTCCGTATGTTATTTCGACGTCTGACCTTGGTATAAATCTCGGACTCTCTATAGGAAAGCAAAATGGTGTAGGCACCTCTTCCTGAGACATATAACCGTCCTCATTCAGATAGGACTTCCATTCTTCATCTGCGTCAGAGGGATCCTCCTCATTGATAGCATGTACTGCTTGAGACACTGGGTGAAGAAAACCTCCACTGTGGAAGAAGTTCTTAATGGGATGAAGACTTCCATCGCTGGCAGCTTTCTGGGTACAGGTTGCAAAAAAACCAAGACCCTTCTTTGTTTTATTGTCAATAGGAATGACAAGATGTCCCCATCCGGTTGTATCGGTACTCTCGACCGCTTTGATAGCATCTTTGTATGAGGAAATCGAGGTTCCTCCTTGGGATTGATTGTCCTTGCTCACCGACAGTGCTTGGAACTGAGTTCCAATAACCTCCTCGGGTTCTATACCAGTAGATGATGATAAACTACTCACGAGCAAGGCCTGTTCCCCACAGACTGTGATGAGTTGGCCGTTCTGGACGAACTTTAGCTTTTGGTGGAGGGTTGAAGTAACCGCTCCAGCCTGGTGTATCCAAGGTCTTCCTAATAAACAACTGTATGTTACCCGGATGTCCATGACCTGGAAAGTGACTTGGAAAGTGTGAGGACCAATAGTTATGGGAAGATCAACTTCGCCGATAACCGTTTTTCTGGATCCGTCGAATGCTTTGACGACGACCTCGCTGATTCTCATCGGAGGGCCTTTGAATGATAATTGCATCAAAGTAGACTTCGGCATAACATTCAGGGCTGACCCTGTGTCTACCAGTACGCTGGCCAATGCACCGTCCTGGCAGTTAACTGTGATATTGAGTGCCATGTTATGACGACGACCCTCTTCAGGTAATTCCTCATCACTAAATCCCAAATTATTGCAGGAAGTGATGTTAGAGACAATGCTATCGAACTGTCTGATTGTTACATCCTGTTCCACAAAGGCTTGCTCCAAGACTTTCTATAGAGCCTCCCTATGCGCTTCTGAACTAAGTAACAGTGATAATACCGAGATCTTTGAAGGAGTTTGTAACAGTTGATCAACAATGTTGTATTCACTCCTTTGGATGAGCTTCAGCATTTCATCATTATTTTTCGAAAGGTCGGGATTACTGGATTGACCGATTGGTGGATCGGGAGCTTCTGTCTGAAGTTCCTTTTCTTTGTTAGGTTCCCCAACCCCTCGGTTGAAGATTCTACCACTCCGTGTTACACGACTGATGTCTGCAATATTCACGACGGAGGGTAATGGAATTTCCTTTCCATTTTCAATGGTTGTTGCACAGTATTTATAAGGGATATCCTTAGTTGATTCATACGGTAATGGTCCCGGCAGATAGATGACTATGGGAATCCTCTGATTTTTCTGACCATCATAAGTAATTTCGATCCGTTCCCGGTTGGGAACCTTAGATTCATCCAATAGAGGGATAATGGCACAAATGTCCCTGGTCCTATGATGACCAGAGATTGTGACAACATCTTCAATTTGATCGGAAAGGTAGTTCGGCGTCCAGTTGATAGGTCCAGAACCTGGATATGGACGAATCTCTCCATGATCCACCTGACCCTGGAGAGCTTCTCTCACAAGGTAACATCCTTGGTTACTTTCCGAACAGACGCTACAACGATCATAATTGTGTGGTGGCACCTGGCCACGCCCACTTCGAATACAATGTAACCTCACTAGGTTAGCTTCCATCGATCGGACATCCTGACTCTGACGCCGAGTAGGATTCCTGTTACTGATACTAATTTGCTGAGTATCTTCATCCATTTAAATTGGCATCCACCAGTGATTTAACAAGTGCTAAAGTGCCTCCTGGACAAGGGTACAACCTCGATCATTTTCGCAACCCGCTTTACAGCTTTGATAGTCATGTGATATTAGGAATCCGAGTCGGACCTGTTCAGCATGTAACTCTACCAGGTTGGTATTCATCACGCGAATGTCAAAGATCTGAACCATGTTGATCTGATAAGGGTTCCTATCATGGTAGTCTTGGATCCATCCAAGATCCATCTGACGCTGGAGGGCCTCCTGTATGAAAGAGCATCCCTATTTGTTTACCGAGCAAGTCAGACAGGAACTATAATCGTGCCGCAGTAGATTATGATACTGGCTTTGCCTTGAATGCATCGCCACCAAGTTGACATTCATTGTACGGATATCGTGGTTCTGAATGACGTTAGAATTCGTGTAAACCATGTTAACTCCACGAACTCGGTACTCTTGGATCCATCCGAGATCCATCTGTTCCTGTAGAGCTGCTTGCACTACAGAACATCCTTGATTTTTTTTAGAGCAGACATCACACTAATGATAGTTATGAGGTGGCACATGGCCGTATCCACTCTGTCTACAATGCATCTTGACCAGATTGGTTTTCAACAAGAGTACATCATGAATTTGATAGACGTCGTTAGTCTCTTCCTCAATCAGATTGACTGCAGCTTTCTCATGTTGAGGCAGCGGGTTCGTAAGAACATTAGGATTTGTATCCTTGAAAGATAAGACCCCGCTCCTAACAAGCTTTTGTACGTCGGATTTGAAATTGAGACAATTCTCAATGTTATGCCCTGGTCCTCCTTGGTGGTAAGGGCAAGTTTGATCCACCTTAAACCAAAAAGGCATATTTTCCGGTATTGCAAGAGGGGACTTAGTCTGAATGTGCCCCTTGGCTAGCAGTAAGGGAAACAGTTATGCGTATATCACGGGTATAGGATCAAATCCTGGTGGTCGTGTTGTACGGTTGTTGTTATATGGAGGACGAGCCTGCTGAAGAGGCTGTTGTGTCCTTTGCTGATCAGGTTGGCTCTGCGCAACCTGAGGTTGATACGTAGGAATAGGCGCAGGGCTGATAGCCGGAGTTACAACTGCTACCGACTGATAACGACACCTTTGCTTTCCGAGAGAGATATTCCCAATATCTTGCTCTTTTTTCTTAGGGAGAGCACTACCGTATTTTTTAGTACCGCTCGTCGATCCAGTGTCTTTTACCAAACGTCCTTCTCGGATGGCTTCCTCAAGACGAACTCCCATGCCCACCATCTCGGTGAAATCACTGGGCGCACTGGCAACCATTCGGTCATAGTAAAATGAGCTTAAGGTCTTTAAGAAGATCTTTGTCATCTCTTTTTCCTCAAGAGGTGGACAAATTTGAGCGGAAATTTCACGCCATCTTTGAGCATACTCCTTAAAGGTTTCCTTGTCCTTTTGCGACATCGATCTGAGTTGATCTCTGTCCGGTGCCATGTCCAAATTGTATTTGTATTGTTGGACGAAGGCAGTACCAAGATCTCTGAATGTACTGATCGTAGTACGGTTTAAACCCATGTACCATTTTAATGCGGCACCGGTTAAACTATCCTGGAAGTAGTGAATCAGTATGTCCTGATTCTTCGTCTGAGCTGACATCCGCCGAGCGTACATCACCAGATGGCTTTGAGGGCAAGAGTTACCCTTGTATTTTTCAAAGTCGGGCACTTGGAATTTGTGCAGGACTTTCACATTAGGGACCAGACAAAGGTCTGCGGCGCCCTTTCCAAATAAATCCTGACCGCGAATGGCTTGCAGCTCTTTCTGCATTTCCAAGAACTGTTCCTGGAATTCATCCATTCTGTCAAACAAAGTTTCCTTTTTACCAGCAGGTATTGGCGGAATCTGTCCTTCCGGGACAGTGTGCACCACAGGGGGTGGTACCGTGACTACGGCAGTGAATCTTGGCATTTCCCAAAGTTTGTAACCTTCAGGAGTCTTCAGTATGCCCCTGGCATCTTCGCTTTCCCAAAGTTTGTAACCTTCAGGCCCAGCGGCTTCTGTCGAGATTCCCTGATCTTCAGCAATCGGCGGAACATATCCTTCCGGGATATAGCTAACAGGCATGCCCCAAGGACGATCTTTCGGCATTTGATACCTAGGACCATACTTCTCCACTATGGGCGTCGAGGTGATCTATGAGATCACGGTTCATTGTAGTTGAGCTTCTGCCATGGCTTGCATGTCGTTACGAAGCTTTCTCATATTCTCTCTCAGAGCGTCAATCTCTTCTTTCAACTCTCTGTTTTCTTCCTCAAGATCATCCATCTTTTTCTGACGATTGGCCCGAGTATTATACGAATGAGACAGTTTGACTCTATAATCGAGACACAAACGTGAGATTCATAGGGAAGAAGAATACGTGATGTGAGAATGATGAATGCAATGATTATATTAATTGTTTTTTGGTTTAATCAAAATAAACTTCGACAATTAGATTGCAACTATCAAACAGTGGGGAAACCCCTTTTTTATTGAATTCAACGGATTACATAAATGGAAATACAGTAGATTACAAGGTGCAGAAACAGAAACCTAAGCTAATGGGTCCCGAGTCCTCTCTGAAGAGAAATCGGGTGCTGATTCTAGTATTTTTCTTTTCTTTGACCGGGGCTCTTGGGCCGTTGTCGGGTTGTCATTCCTTTTCTAGGTGAAAGGAGTGAGCAAATTCCTTTGGTCATCTTGATTCTCTACAGCATGTTGCTCCAAAATTTCAATCAGAGCATCTTTTTCTTTCAGTAATTGTTGTATTTTGATGCACTCTACGTCGAGGATGCGGTACTTGTTCTTCCAAGACCTTCTCTCCTTTTGAACTTTGTTGAGAGTAACCTGAAGCTTTTCAGTTTCCGTCATGAAGTACATGACAGATTCCCTCGGCGGAAGAATTCTGTAACGAGGATAAGGCATTTTTAGCTTGAGAGCCCTAGTTTGTACCCAGTGGAGATAAGGCTCCACCGAGACACAATCTGGTTTTCCTAGAGACTCTCGTCCTTTCTTATGAACCTGCTTCCAAGCATGCACTATTTCCATCTTTAGTGCTCTGTCGTTTTCTCCTTCTTTGAAGAAAAGACCTTCCAGATGAACACCCCGTGGGACGTGTCTCATCGGGTATCCAAATTGACGACGAACGAGAACTAGATGATAGTTGATTCCTCCCTTAGTTCCTATAAGGGGTACGTTGGGGAAGTTTCCACAACGATCAATGATTCTGATTCCATCATAGATCCTATTACACCAATCTATATCAGAGTTGGTGAGGGACATGATCTTCTGCGACCAACGTAAGGCACTCTTGCAATCCCAAAAAGCAGCAGACTTGGGCAAGTGGGAAATAAACCATTTGTAAAGCAAAGGTACACAGCATGTGATCTCCCCTCCACTGTACAAATTTCCTAAGTGTACAGAATGATACGCATCTGCGAGCAAAGTCGGCACAGGGTTTCCAATAAGAAAAACCTTAATGGAGTTGATATCGACGAAATTATTGATGTTGGGAAACAAAAATAACCTGTAGGTGAGCAAGACAAAGATACTTTCAAAAGCAGCCACGTTTCCTATACTGGCAAAATATAGGGCCTTCTTTGTCAAGAACTGGGCGGGCAAACCTTGGATGTCACCCTTAGCGGTCATGTGAGTCCTGACCTCAGACTCGTCCAAATGAATTGCTCTTGCAATGATCTGATTCTTTGGAATTTCTTCCAGTCTGGAAAATGGAGCTCGATCAGTGATATGTAGATCGATCAGATGAGAATACTCCTCCAGCGTTGGTGCTAGCTGGTAATCCGGGAATGTGAAACAGTGATAAACCGGATCGTAAAACTGAATGAGCACGTCCATGATTCCCTCAATCACATGGACTCTTAATAGTGGTAGCAGACCTCCGTGCTTGGCTCTGAAAGCCTCAGGGTTAGTGATCATCCTTGCTAACCTTCTTAAATCCTCTAGTTTTGGAACCTTGAAGGTATACTGGTGAGTTCTCCTTCTACCGAAATCCATCAGTGCAATCCTTTTCTCTGATATTTGCAATCACAGTCTTAGTTTATTTTGAAAAAACAGGGAGACTAGAAGAGAAATTTTTTGAATGTTTTAATGTTTTTTAAATGAATGCATGAATGCAGCACACAAAAACATAGAAAAAACATGGGGTCAAAGGGTCGTTGTCATGAAGTTAAGGCTCTACCCATCCCCAAAGGTTTATACTAGGCTGATTTTTGTACCTGTACTCATTATCATCAGCTCCTCCCAGGAAAGCAAAACAACAAGCGGATCGTCAGCGAGTTGTAGAGCAATCTTAGAGTAAGTACCATTCACCGAGAATAGATCACCTGCCTCAAATGAGGGTAGTATCGCGTAACAACTATTTCCGATAGTTTCCGCACTACAAAAGGGTTTGGCTCCTCAGCTTCTCAGACTTAACAATCGGCCCATTGTCTAGCTGAGAGAATGGGTTGCATTGGTCAGCCTCCACTGAGGTTGATGGTCGACCCCGTCGCCATCACTTATCTTAAGTGTATACTCAATCTTTCCACATGCGGCATCACACGCATTCCCATTAGCAGAAAAATAAACATGTATAGTAATTAGGAAAAGCAGTATATATATTTGTCCTAAACATCCTAGACCTTTAAAGCTATGAATCCTAAGTTCCTGACAGAAATTGGGTTCCCCGGCGGAAGCCCCAACCTGTGGTATTCACACAATAGATGAAAAGGAAGAAGGAAAACAGAGACAGGCCCCACGGTGGGCGCCATTTTTCTGTAGCGAGCGATTTTGGACGCGGTTCTTAAGCGCTAGTCGCTATCTGCGGTTGAGTTTACTACAGGTCGATTCATTTTTTATCCTATTAAAGCTGATGAAGGAAGGGAAATAGATGTCTCCAATTAACCCTACTTTGCATACTGAGTTTAAACAGCGGTCTGTTAGGTTACGAATGCTATCAATGTAGGGGGGCCTTTGTACTGGTTATTTGTATTTTCACCAATACGGTTTTCTTTCTTTCTAGGATCTTATAGCGGGGAACAAGGTTTAGGATTTTAGGACTGATCCTTTTTGATAGATACATGAGAGTATGGGATTTCGGGTTTTTGTTTAGTGTGCTCGCTAAGATTTTTCTTTCAATCTTATGCCTACGTATTCCCGTTTACCGAAACAGGGAAATCAGAGCGTTCGTAGTTCCTCCTATTCTATGGGAGGAAATGGTGTTTTTGGTGCCTTGTTCAAAACCCAAGACGTGAAGCTGAAAGGTGGTTTGTATCTTGTTCAAAGCCCAAGATGTGAAGCTGAAGGGTCTATTTGTATCTTGTTCAAAGCCCAAGATGTGAAGCTAAAGGTGTTGACTTTAGAGAGAATTTATCATCTCTAAAGAGGGGTTTGTCTGTCACAACTATTTTATAAAGGAGGATTACTTTAACCGGGATTTGTGAATTCGGCAATGCCATAATTTCCTTTATAGGGGATTTCCAACCTGAAGGAGAAGATTTTAACTCAGTGTTGAGCAATGCTATCTTTCCTAAGGAATTTCTCATGCTAAAAGAGGGACAGTGGCATGGATGTAGATGATCCAGAGGCTTGCCGCTTACAGCGATTAGATGGAAGGGGAAAGAGTTGTTTGATGTTTGTGTACTGTGAACGAGGCACAATTTTGATGCTAAAAGGTTGATTGGATCAACCAGTGGTTTTCTTATACAAAGCCTAAGAGGAGGTTAATATGTGTCTCGTACAAAGCCCGAGAGAGAGGCTAAAAGGTTTTAACCCGACGATGGAGTCTTTGTATCTCGTACGAAGCCCGAGATGGAGGCTATTGGCCCAACAAGAGGGTATTTTTGTGTGTCTCGTACGAAGCCCGAGAGAGAGGCTGAAAGGTTTTGACTCGATGATGGAGTCTTTTGGTATCTCGTATAAAGCCTGAGACGAAGGCTATTTGACTCAACAAGAGAGTTTTTTGTATCTCGTACGAAGCCCGAGATGGAGGCGAAAGGGATGATTGACTCAACGAGGGAGTCTTTTATGTGTCTCGTACAAAGCCCGAGAGAGAGGCTAAACGTTGTTTGACTCCGCAAGAGGAGGCTATGGTGACTGTTTCAATTGAGTGACAGGTCCAATATACTGATTTTGAAAGAGAAAATCAGTTCTTATATGAGCAACACTGTACTCAAGGATTTGTTTCAAGGATCCGGGTTATTTCCTGTTCTTTAAGGAAGCGGGAAATCCGAAGGGTATTGAGACTGTCCGAGTCTACGGGTTTCCTTCCTATTCTTAAAGGGGTCACTTGAGAATGTCTTTGAGACTCAAGGAGATTAGACTGTCCAAGTCTGGAGTTTTGTCTTTTGTACTATGCTTTGAGAAACAGTAGTAGACTCTTTGAAAAGACTGCTCTATGGAGCTGACTAAGTTATGTTCCTATACCTTTAGGAGATCGTCGGGACAATTTGTACGAAGCCTAAGAGGAGGCTGAAAACTTTTAAGAAGCCGATCGGTCCTTGTACAAAGCCCAAGAGAAGGCTATCATTCCCGGAGGAAGAGATCATTATACGAAGCCTAAGAGGAGGCTGTAAGTACTTCTAAGAAGCCGTAGGGTCCTTGTACTAAGTCCAAGAGGAGGTGGGGTTTCTTTTAGGAAGCCGGTGGGTCCCCAAACCCCGAGAAATTCAAGGCAAGCTATTCACAAGGAATAGATCAAGTCAGGAAAGTTCGAGAATTTGGAAGAAACACAAGAGATGCCATTCACGGAGAAAATATCATCTCTGGGGAGTAGAGTTTCTTGACTACTGCTTTTAAGAAGCCTGTGGGTGCCCAAACCCCGAGAAGTTCAAAACATGCCATTCACCGAGAATAGATCAAGCCAGGAAAGTCCGAGAATTTGGAAGAAACTCAAGAGATGCCATTCACGGAGAAAAGATCATCTCTGGGGAATAGAGTTTCTTGACAACTTCTATGAGTGACAGTCTATGAAAGGGTTCACCGAGAATGCTGCCTTTCATGTCTCCATATTGTTTAACCCCAAGAGGAGGGAAGACTGTGTCTGGGAATCCTATGGGGATCTAGTTTTGACTATTTCTAAGAGTAAACGAAACGGTGTCACCTAGTTCTAGACGTAGTTGCCGGGGAAACTCTAAATATCTATACTATTATTACACAGTTGATATGAGTTTATGAAAGAAGACTTACAGTGAAACAGCCCCACAATACAGTTATATGTATATAAAAGCGGTAAATGAAAGCAATAACCACTTACTCGGTTGTACAGCTTCCATGCTATTTGGTTAGTTGTTCAACAAAGAAAGATTGAAAACAACAGTATATTCAAAATCAAAGGAGAAAGTGCTTTGAAAAAGTAAGATTTGGGGCTTACAGCTCAAGGAGAGGCCCAGGGTTTTATCAGTGAGTGCACTGTTTAAATTTGTACAGAGGGACTTATACAAGTGACTGAGGCCCAAAATGTTTTTTGTACAAAGGGGTTGGGTCTTACACTCAAATAGACGCCCAAAAGGTTTTAAGAAAAGAGTGGGGCTTATAACACGAGGGTAGGCCCGTTTGACTTTTCGTTGGAAATGACGATTGCGTCGAGATTTTCTTTTAACGCAAAGGGACTTATACAATAAGTGAGGCCCAAATGGTTTTGGTTAAAAGGGGATTGGGTCTTACACTCTATTAGAGGCCCAAAAGTTTTGAATGGGTCTTATAGCTCAAGGAAAGGCCCAAGGTTATTTTTTGAAAAGGCGACGATCGCGCCGTTTGTTTTTGACGGTATCGGGACTTATACAATACACTGAGGCCCAAAAATGATTTGGTCAAAAAAGGATTGGGTCTTACACTCTATTAGAGGCCCAAATGTTTTGAATGGGTCTTATAGCTCGAGGAGAGGCCCAATTGGTTAATTTTAAACTGGACCGCGTCGTTTATTTGAAAATGTACAGAGGGACATATACAACGAATGAGGCCCAAAAAGTTTTCTGTACAAGGGTGTTAGGTCTTACACTCTATTAGAGGCCCAAATGTTTTGAAAATGATTTATGAGGGTTGAATTAATCCAAAAACCCTAATTTGTTTTTCAAAAATGTATTTAATTGAATAAAAATTCAATTAAAATGATCAAAATTGTTTTATATATGGAAAACAAATTATGATATTGGATTAATGCTTCAAAAATTAAGTATTGACCTACAAAATAATTAGAAGGCATTAAAAATTGCAAAATCAATGTAGAAAAAATATTTAAAATGTCAAAAACAATTAAAATATTAATTCTTTGCAAAAATATCAATTATATGAAATAAATAATATTTTTGGGATTTTTTGGGGAAATAAAATATTTTAACATTTTTGTGAATTATTAAAAAAAGAATCAACTCAAAATCATTAAAACTCAGAGAGAAATTAATTTTTGAATCAATTAAATAAAATCACAAAATTCAAATATTCAAATTTTGAAAAAAAGGCGCCAAGAACACACCAAGAACACGCGCGTGTTCTGGGCTTGGCAAGATTTGCATTTTCTCTCTAATCTCACTGAATACTTGATGATAACATGCAATCCACATATCATTATGCTCGTCTCAACCTCACGATCATGTCTATCTTAATTAATTTCATTTAAATTAAACATATAACAAGAAATCATGAAAAATCCTCAAGAACCCTAATTTCTACATGAAGGCTAGGATTTTTTATACACGATTCAAACAATGCAATTAATTGAGGGGAAACATTCCATGCATGATTATGAACATATGGCCAAATTATTGTGCAGCAAAAATTGCATGGATCATAGAGTTAGAAGAGCTCATGCTTACCACTTGCAGCTGGTGATCGTGTTTGGTGTTGGAGGTGTTACAACTTGATTCCAATGATGTGGATAGCTTCCCTAGGTGCCAAGTGATGTGTCTGAGTGCTTAGAATGGATTGAAATGGTTTGGAATTGAGGATGGCACCCCAACTGCAAAACTGGCATGAACTTGAGCAATTGGCTGGTGATTTTGTGAAATCAGTGTTCCAGATGTTATGTGAGTGTTTGGATCACTTCTATATGATGTATGTGAGGTGTGTGAGTGATTGGTTTGATTGGAAAAGCTCTCAAACTCAAAACCCGATAGTGACTTGCCTTAGAAGGCAAAATTGGAGTGAAAGAAGAGATTTTGAGGAAAGCATCTGTTTGATGGCTTTGGTGTACTCAAACTGATCATAATTGAGCTCTATTTATAGTAGAGCAAGTTTTTTTTGCAAGGAATAGTGAATGGCAACTGCTGAGTAGGTTTGTTCAATGTTGGCCAATGGAAGTTCAAGTCTCCTCTAGCCATTGACTAGAGGTTAGGGCACAGGCTGCTGGTTCCCTTGGTCTTGGATAAGTCTTGACTGAATTCAAATGAAAATGGCTCAGTCTATGCCACCTTGATGCTTCCATTGAATGCTCCAATCCAAATTTGGAGTCTTGTCCCTATTTTGGCAATTCTAGGTTCAACATGTTTTTTCTTGTTCCAAGGACTTTGGAGGCTTGGCTCAGTGATTGTCCCCTTTAGATTCAATCCTCAGATGTGTCCAAGTGGATAGGAGCATTTGGATTTGGCTGATTTTGGCAAATCGACCAAAAGTGCAAATTCTGCCTTGCCTTGGCAGATTTCAGCAAGGCAACTTGCCAATGTCATATCTCATGACTCAAATTGAATTTGGTAATGTTCTTGGCCATTTTGGAAAGCCCTTACATGATACAACAACTGTTTGAACATGTTTGGTTTTGATCTCTTTTGAATCCAAGTGAAAAATCCCCCTACATTTGGAAAAAAATGAAGACAGATTTGGACTTAGTGAAAATTTCACTAAGTGTTGGAAAAAGTGACATTTTCATTTTTCAGCCATTTTGATCACTCCATAACTCAAAATCCTTAATGAATTGGACTTAGGTCTAGTTGAAGTTTTTGTAGAGGGTAATGAGGGATACAAATCCATCTTTGGATGAGGAAAAATGGCTTTGTGGTTTAGGAGTTATGATCCTATAAAGTTGGTACCCTAGGCACTTTATTTTTAACTTAGAAAATTTTCTAAGTTTTTATGGTTACCCCTTTTACAAGTTATCCAACTTTTCTTGATTTTTCTTGATGAATGATGATTCAAATCATACATTAACATCATTTTAGGGTTAAAAATCCATTTTGGTGAAAAATCTCAAAAAGTCAAAGTTGACTTTTGTGCACAGTTGACTTTTTATCAGATGAATTCCAAACTGTGCAATTCTTCAGGAAATCATGTCCTTGACCTAAATAAAACTTGATGGACATGTTCCATGGGTGTCATGGGGTATATTGAGGTATGTCCTAGGGTTTGGGAGCATGTCCTGGTCAAAAGTCAAAGTTACAGTTGACTTTTTCCTTAAAACCCTAATTGTGGTGCAGATGAAATTGAGACTTGTTGCTCAAGCTTCTTGGATTAATCCATTGTTCTAAATGGATCAACATAGTTCATTAGAGACCCTCAAATCATGTCTTGAGATCTTGGCTCATGATTTGCCCTAAAAGTCAACTTAGGGGTGAATTAGGTCAAGAAACCCTAATTCCTGATTTTTGATGTATGCATCCCCTGAGGCAAAATTGACTTGATGATTGGGTCCATGAGGTTCCATGGAGTATATTAGGTTATGTTTTGGATCATTAGATTATGCCCAGATGAAAATTTTCCATCTGGAGGCCCTGGTCGATCAAAACCCTAATTTGGTGACACTGGCGATCTTGAAGCTTGATCCACCTAGAAGGGAGCAACCTTGTGCTTAATCCTTGAAGTGGGAGTCCTCTTGATCCATTGTGAATGTTTGAGAGGTTAGACAAGTTGAAGATCATGTCATTCCTTGATTGACCCTTTGTCTAAGCACTCAGAGAGGGCTTGAAACCCTAGTTTTGATTGTAGTGTATGCTCAACAACCCTTGAGGCATTTGATGAGGCATGATGGTTCATCCATATTGTGATGATGATTTGCACAATGATGGGAAATCTTAGTGGTCAAAATTTGGGGTATGACACCTATTAAACACATTACTCATTTCAATAACATATCTAAACTACCTACTACATAACCTAGTGCTTAATTTTTACAAATGTATATAGAAATAAAAAAAATGTTTAGAAAAATAAAAAAAAACATATCAAATGTGAGTTTAGTTTGATGTTGAGTGAGCTCTTTGATCGATTTGATGTTGATGGAAGAATATTTGAAATGAGTTGAATGATTTTGAGAGAATGTGAGTTGAGAAAGTTTGGGACTTGAGAGGTTGAGAGTTTGAGAGGTTATATTGAGATGTGAGGAAGGATAAAGGGTTTGGCGCCTTTTTGGTTAAAACAATGTCTGGAGATGCATCTGCGTAAGTTACATGGAAATGCATTTCCATAAAAAAATTGCATGGCCTTAGGGCCTGACGCGAGAATGATTGTGTTTAGGGTACGTCCAGAGATGCATTTCCAGATTCTGGAGGTATTTTTTATTTTTCACATGGGTGGGGAAGCAATCCTTATGATGCGTTAATCAATTTCCTTATTTATCCCTTAATAATAAAGAAAATAAAGTTGCATGTTTACTATGAAAACTAAGGTGTACATGGGTTGGTTAAACCCACTAAATCCAGTCAAACCAACCCAAATCAATCCAAAAAATGGGTTTGAAAAGGTAAGTGGGTCAATATAGTTTTTGAAAATGAAAAACTATTCAAAATAATTGGGTTTCGGGAAACTCATGCCCAACCCATAAAACTCAATCAACTCATTCAACCCATCAATTTGACCATTATCTACTAGATATTTTTGTTTTTTATGTCTCTTAATGAAATGATATATAAACTAATATTTATATTTTTATCATTGGAATTCGATTGAAGATATTAATATTGAAGTCAATACATATTTTTGAATTGTGGAGTATATTTGAACAATGTTCTTGGCTATTTTTTGTAATTCGATGAATGATGACTTTGATGTATTTATACTTGATTGCTTCAATTTTACGCTCTTATTTTGTAAGTCAAGATTTTAAATTATTAAAGATGATACACTTTGATTATTTTGATGCTAATACTAATAAATTATGAGTAATTTATGTAATTCTAGTTTTAGTTACTAACATAATAAGACTTTGATTTTTGTAAATATTTTTAATATAAATTTTATAAATAAGGCTAAATTATTTTTTAATAAAATATATAGTTGGAAAATAGGGCTAACTGAATAGGGCTAAATTATTTTTTAAGAAAAATATAAATTTTATAAATAGGGCTAAATTATTTTTTGAAGAACTTATGTTTGGGGTTGTATAGGTGTAGAAAAAGAAGCTCTGGTGAGAGATTTGATTAGGAGAGAGGGTGATGGATCAATTTGGAACATTAGTTGGTTAAGTGGTTTGGACGAGGAAAAAAACTAGAGGAAAGAATCAAATAAAGTATGCAAAGAATTATCTTGAGAGACAATGTGAATGACAGGTGGAGATGGTCAAAAATGAATATTCTATTAAAGAATCATATTCTTCAATTATGGATGGCTTGGTTAGTTGTGACACTAAAGCTAAGGATTTTGCGGCTGCTTGGAGTAAATTAGTTCCTTTAAAAGTTTATATTTTTCTGAGTTATTTAGTTTTGACGTCACCCAGACATGTAACACTAGGGACTGATTGCATTGTTACATGTTATATTTCTTGAGATGTTTGATTTATTTTATTTAGTAATTCATGTTGAGACCAATAAATGTTTCTTTGAAGTTTTGATATTTTATTCTGCTGCATGTTTCATGTTATAATTTACGAGAAAGACATATGTTGTGAATGTATAACACCGAGGTTTTCTAAAATAAAATGTGTTATTTTAATAAATCAAGGGTGTCACGTTTTAAGGTGTTACATGGATAACCTTGATCAGACTATGAATGAAGAAATGATAAGTAAGAATGATAACTGATCTTGACGGCTGGTCAGAATCTGAAATGGGCCAAGAAAGTCGTCTGTTATGTTGGGTGTGTGAGATGAGGAGGGGGTGTACCTGCAAGGTACTCCGATGCTAAAGTAAGAATCGGGAGCGGGAAAAGGCAAGTACAAAAGTATGTGTTTCTTAGGATGATTTTGAATACCTAACCCTCTCATTTGAGAGGGTTTTTATAATGCCCCCAGCGCGTGGCTAGTGGTCCCTATTTTCGGGGAAAAATAATTGTTTCCCGAAGAACAGGTAACTGCCAGAAACTAGCCATTAGGACGGGCAGAGGTGCCCGAAACTAGTCGTTGCTACGGGCAAAGATGTAGTTCCGGGCACGGGCGTCATGACTGTTTCTGGATGGTAGAGTCGTGCATGACAGACAGGAAATGCCAAGGAGGAGCAGGTGACCCTGTGGGTCATCTGACCATGCTTGCTCGGTGTGGGGGCAGAAAGGTAAAAACTGCCCCCAATTGGCTTGACCTAGGCAATTGGGCCATTCTGGGAGCAGAAGTGGATTGGGCCATGCCTAGACATTGGTCCAGTCTGAAACAGGAGCCCCCCAAGTCGTTTCTCCCGAGCATGGGAGTGATGACTTAAGGTGGGCCCGTCGTCCGGGGATATCTGGAAAGAGTCGTTGCTTGCCGACTAGGCAGAGCGTTTTAGGATGCCCGGGGGAATTAGTGGCCACAGAATACGTAACGTTGTTTGGTGTACCAGACATACGGGGAGACCAACGATTTACGTAATCTAAAGGGATGGGATGCCATATGTGCCTTGAGCCTTGTGCTGCATTAAATGCATCATGATGGCTAGGGTAGGGTCATGATGATGCCCCTAGTCGCGCGTGCTCATGAACGTGCCTTCAGAAGGCCTATAAATAGAGGGAGGAGCTGCTCATTTTCACTTTTTTCTTCTCTTTCCTCCTTTGCTACTCTCTCTGAATTCTCCAGTTTTCCGCCACCGTTTCCACCGTCGCATGAGTTCCGAGCAGCATCTTCGATCCTCTAAAGCTTCCCCGACCACGTAAGTTGCTCATCCCTACCTTAGTTTCCAGCTTTTTTTCTTTCTTTTTGCTAGAATGCATGTGGTTAAGATGACTCTAGGTAGTTACAGTAGCAGTTTCCGGTGACTGTTGGTGGTAGACGGTGGCTTGGCCACTTTCTGTTGCTGTCGTGGTCGCCGGAGCTTTAAGCACTTGTAGATTTAGGTTATTTCTGACGCCGTTGCGACGATGAGCGTGTGCCTCACCGGCGGAGCTCATGAATTTTTCGGCGTTCATATGAATTTTTCGACGGATTCATGAGTTTTCCAGTGAAGCTTCAAACGGAATTCTGGGTAGTGACCCGGGGAGAATTTCCCCGTATGCGTAGGAGGGGTTGCCCCGGGCTTCTCCTCGCGTAGAATTTTTGTGCCATTTTATTAGGGCTTAGGCCGGGGATGTAACACCCTTTTCTACCCCACAAATATCGCAGCGAATTAAACATAAAATTATTAAATAAATCAGCATCACCTCAAAGGGTGCACATTTCTCAATAAAATTAAATCAACATAAGTTGCTCCGTAAACAACGGGTTTTCCTCAAAATAACTCAAAAATGCCTTCAAAGGGCAGCAGAACCACCATAACCACAAAAATCCCACAAAAGGGTTTATTAAAATAAACCATAGTCATCAAATAATCAATAAAATAACAGCCAAAATAAAACTCAACATGGTTCGACTCAACGACTCAACCCGATGTTACACTATCAGAGCAAGACCCTCTACATCGACCAAAAGCAAATAATACTTCAGAAGTTCCTCGAGGCATCCACGGCTAATCCTGATCACCTGCACGTTACCCACGTGGAGGCAACATTCAAACAGGCAGGGTGAGTAATACAATTCATTATAATCAATATAAAATAAGATATGCATAAAAATGGCGTCATCATCATATACAACATCATCAGAGTCATCACAAAGCAAACATCAAAGTACGACATCATAAATCACAACAATATGCCACATAAATGCAATGCACAATAAGACGCATGCATGTGGTACCAATCGTCACAATCGATGGACACTTACCATCACCCTCCAAAGATCCTCGTCAATAGGATCGATTCCACACAAGAACCAGAGCACGTCATAAACCACTTCACATCCACACAATGGGATGGAAGCCACAATAGACCGAAGTATAACCTCATCATCACTGGACCGAAGTCCTAACATCATCACTGAAATGCTATGAATGCATGATGCACAACGTCATAATCATCATCATCAATAAAGTCATAACGTGCATCATCATTCATCAAAATCTCATATTCGTCATATCATCATTTATTCATCAAAACATCATGCATCATCATCTTATAATCATCAATATAGCTCATGGTAATTCACATCAGTATTTAATCATCAAACATCAGGTATAAACAGCTCATAATCATCAATACACTCGTGGTAATTCATATCATCACTTAATCATCATACATCATATATAAATAGCTCATAATCATCAATATATATCACAGTAAATCATATCATCAAATATTCCCTCAAAACATCACAAAATCATCATCTCAATATCATCAATAACATCATGGTTCAGTAATCACAACTTCATAATACCACTAATTCAACAACGACATCTATCATACGTATATCATCACAATTAACCTCAATTCTTCATAGTTTAGACAATGGAAAAATACTCCATACTGCTCTTTTGGTTTCACTAAAATGTAGTTCATCGCGTTAGCTTTCCAACGCTTCGAACGGGACCTCAATCGGACTTACGGATCAAAAGTTATGATCAAAACCGTATCTGGACCCAAAGCCTGTGACGGAACTGCATGGCGACCGCCGTAAGCCTTATGGCGCTCGCCGTTTACCTACAGAATGCAGATTTTGCATTTTTCATCGTCGGAGGCCTTCCGGACCTCCGATTTCGATTCCGTAAAAAGTCTCGATTTCGTAATTCAAAATCCTACGATTGTATAACATTTATACCAGCATATGACACTTATTTTAGGGATACAACCATCATATTATCAACAATTTCTACATCTCATTCCATCAATTTTCCCCTATTCATCAAAACCCATCACAAACCCCAAAAACCTATACGATTCCAACCTCAATTCACCCCAAAACACTCCCAAAACGGTCATGAAACATCAAGGCAATCAAAGGCATAAAACCATTATTAGGTCGATTAGTTTCACTATTCTAACTTGAAATACCTAAACCTTCATAAATTCTCAAGATTCCCATAAACCCCATAAATCCCTTTCTCATACAAGATCCACATATCATCAAAGAAGGTTTTGCCTCGAAGACTTATTTTTACCCGAAATTAATTCAACCCTTAATAATCCATCATCGATCCTCAGAAATACCTCTAAATCATCAATAACTCATAAACCCTTCGAAAACCCCAAAATTCACTTTAAACACATCACTTCCTATATTGAAAACAATGAAAGGCAATACTCCCCATACCTTAGATTGTCGATTCAGAGCTTTCTCTACCGATTCTTCGGAAACCTTCTCGAATCCTTGCCTTTTCCTTCTTTCCTCAGAGCTCTGCACTTTTCCCCTTCTTTTCACGATCTAACCAAATGAATCCTATTCTTCCCAATTCCTTTTTGTTAAACCCTTGGGCTCCCAAAATGGGCTTTCCCAATAATACCCTCACTAATCCTCCTCAAAAGTCCATCTTACCCTTAATTCCTCTAATATTATTAAATTAATAATAATACTAATATATTCATATTATATACTATTATTTAGATAAATAACCAAAACTCCATCAAAATGCCAATGTCAACACAAACCACCAAAATTCATCGAAATTCACAAATATTATATTTAAATAAATTAAATAAATACTCTAATAAATTTGGGGTGTTACAGGGGACGTCGTCCTCGGCCCTTCGCGCGCCCTTTCACTTGACTAGCGGTGGAAGGGTGGATTTGATTTTGTCATCGAATTCACTTTTGTCCTCTACTTTTCAGGTGAAAAAGATGGCCCACGAACCCAAGAAAGAGATCCTTATAGGCTCGTTCGAGGAGAGCTCTTCGGAGAGTATTGACACAGAAGTTTTGACCGCTCCCAGCGATGTCGGGGAGACTCCCCCTGATAGGACCTCCACAGAGGAGTAGACAATTGCAGAACCTGCCGAACATGCTTCTGTCTTCGCTTTGTTTACTGGGGATGCCTTCACGACCGTGGGGCCAGAAGGGGAGTGGAATGTGCACTTTCCAGGTGAGGATGACCGTATCTGTATGGATTACGGGGAGATGTTCCCGATGTACAAGTACGTCTTCAAAGACATAGGACTGGGGCCCAGGATACTACGTATGCTTGGGGAGTATCGACAGATGAGGACGGGAATGACCTTTATGACGAGCACGGTAAGGTGGTGGCGGACAGAGTGCTGAAGTTCCCCTTTTGCTGGAGCGGGGGTCTTTTCTCCCAGGGAACCGACCAGTATATCGCCTAGTCGGAGATGCTGGAAGGTGACGACAAAGCTGGCTATGCGGCGCTGGTGAATTACGTTGGCAGTTTTAACCTCGCTGAGTGATGGACTAAGAAGAGGGACCCAATCTTCGAGGCTGACGGCGGGAAAAAGGAGGAAACCCGCTACATCAACACAAAGGGGATTTCGGAGTGCAAGACCCATGTTGATACCCTTAGATTGCTTGGTAGTCTTTATTTTTTAGTTTGTCTAGGTTATTGTTTTCCTTGTTTGCTAACGCGTCCGTTGTATTTTTGCAAGTGAAATGCCTTCAACGTACGAGAGGATGGTGAGAAATGCCCTAACGAATGGCAAGGCTGGTGTGACGAATCCGACTCGGCTTACCCAACGAGTGCCCCTTCCTCAACTGGTGTCGGGGAGCTCCTCGCCCATTCCTTCTTTTGCTCAGGGTTCTCTGGTGCCCGGGACTTCAAGGTTCAAGCGAATCCGGCAGAACGAGGTGGTGGATCTTAGCCGGGTAGGGGAGAAGAGCAAATTTGAGCTTCCTCCATGCCTTCACGGCATAAGGTTCTTTGAGGGTTCCTCCTTGACGGTTCCTCGGGCAGAGTCCCTAAAGCTCGAGGGAATAGACAGCCCAACCAAGAGGGTGATGCTGGCGCAAGACGCCTCTGCACTGATCAGGGTACTGGAGATGGCGGCGGTCTACACCGAGGAGGACTCCCCTTCTGAGTCCGAGTTGAAAAAGGCCCAAGCGGCGATAGCAGCCCTGGAGAAGAAGGTGAAGAAGGCCAAGAAGGAGGCCAAGGTTGCCGACGAGGCTAGAAGGAAGTCTCAGGAGGAGATAGCTAAGTTAAAAGGGGAGAATGACACCCTGGTCACTGAGAAGAAGGCTGCTGAGGACTTGGTGGAGCAGATGAGGTCAACGGCGGCTCTAGCTGAAGACGAGCACGATGACCTAAAGAAGCTAAAGACTCGGGCTAAGCTGATTGCCTGTATCGTGCGGGCGGAGGACGACGTCTGTGCCATCTGGGAGGAATCTTTCAATAATGCCGTGGCTCAGCTCAAGCTTGCGAATCCAGGGGTTCAACTGTCCACGGAGGGGACCAGTTTTCTGAACCATGTTGAAGATGGTAAGATTGTCACTCCCGATTTCTTCCAGATTGGGGATGAGCATTCCCATATCCTCGACGAGGAGTCTCAGCTGACGCAGCATATCCCTGAGGAGACCGAGCAGATGGAAGAATGATGTCCCTTTTTTTATTGTTGTTATATCTCTGGTCTGCATGCCATGTTTTATGTAATTTTATTATTTAGTATGGGGCATCGCCCCTTTATCTTGTAGCAAGCACAATCGTGGTCCTCGTGACCACTAATTATTTCAGAATGTATGTGTCTGACCGTCCTGATCGGTTTTGTATGCTTTATATTCATGCATGTCCTTATTTGTTTTTATTTTCGCTAAGTGTAGTAACTTTGCTCGACACGTGTGTGTGCCCATAATAAGGGTAACTTTGAATAATTTGTTTATGGTTTCGAGATTTGCTCGACTTAGACGTGTTCAGCAATAAGGGGGACTATACGAACGGCCAGGGTAGTGTCCGGGCAAGAAAGCAGAGCTCGAGTCACGTTTGAGGCATGAGTTCGCGGCGTGAACCTCCCATCACGAGCTAGGTGTTCTGCCTATCATGGTACTTAGACGACGGCGGGCTCGGTTGAGAAAGCGCCGTCGGGCGCGAATCCTGCTCGTTCTTGAGTGGGATCCTGCCTTAGTTGGAATACGACGCTTGTACCTGGGCACACACCGTAGTCTGGATGCTATGCTTGTCGTACGATGAAGCAAACCGACGATTAGAGCCTCAGCTATAATATTGTTTTAGCTTTTTGGCATTCCATGGTCGAGCAAGTTCTTCCCCGTTGAGGTATTCTAGGTAATATGCCCCATTCTCCATCTTTTCCTGGACGCGATAGGTTCTCTCCCAGTTTGCGGCGAGTTTGCCTTCTTGAGAACCCTTGTGGTTCCTTCTTAAGACAAGGCTGCCCACTTGGAATTCTTGCCGAATAACCTTGGCATTGTGCCTAATTGCAATTTTTTGTTTTAATGAAGCTTCGTGAAGAGCTGCTCCTGATCGGACCTCTTTGACAAGGTCAAGCTCTTCTCTCAGTGTCTCATTGTTTGTCTCCTCGTCTAGGGAAGACTCGGTCCGCCTGGATGGCACGTGTATCTCGATGGGAATTATTGCCTCAGTTCCTTAAGCTAGGCGGAAAGGTGTTTCCCCGGTCGAAAAGTGGGGCGTAGTGCGGTAGGCCCAGAGTACGCTGTCCAGTTCCTCAACCCAGGCTTTCTTCGTTTCGTCCAGCCTTCGTTTGAGGCCCCACATAATTACTCTATTTGCCGCTTCGGCCTTCCCGTTAGTTTGGGGATGTTTGACGAATGCGAAGTGTTGTTTCGTGCCTAGTTGGGCGGCGAAGTCCTCAAATTTTCTGTCCGTGAACTAAGTCCTGTTGTCGGTGACTATTGCTTAGGGAACACCGAAGCGGGCAAGGATGTTCCGCTTATAGAAGCGAAGTATGTTGTGGGCCATTATTTTGGCTAGGGCCTCTGCTTCTATCCACTTTGTGAAGTAGTCAACACCTACTATCAAGTACTTGTTCTGGTTCGACCCTACGACGAATGGTCATAGGATGTCTAGGCCCCACCATGCGAAGGGCCACGGGGAGGACATATCTTTAAGCTCGTTAGGTGGAGCCAAGTGCATGTCCCCGTGTCGTTGGCCTTTGTCGCACTTCTTCATGTGTTCTTTTGCATCATGCTGCATGGTTGGCCAGTAGTACCCTGCTCGAAGGGCTTTCCTGGTGAGGGATCTCCCCCCGAGGTGTTGGGTGTTGATTCCTTCTTAGATCTCGCGCAAGACATGGGCGACCATCTCTTCCTCGGCCCACTTGAGTAAAAGGATGGAGGACCCTCGCCTGTAGAGCTTGTTTTTTACTAAGACGTAGGAGCATGCTCTGTGCTTGACTATGCTGGCCTCTTTGGAGTCGGATGGGAGTCCATCCTTAGCGAGGTAATTATAAACGGGGGTCATCCAGCAGTTGTTGTCACCGATGACTTATACGCCGAGGATCGTGGAGGTTTTCTCGATGCTGGGTTGAGGAAGAACCTCCTGGATGACAAATTTGTTTCCGCCCTTTTTCTTCGTGCTCGTAAGTTTAGACAACACGTCTGCTTTGACTTTGTGTTCGCGGGGAACATGTTTTACCTCTGCTGTTGCGAACTTCATCATTTTCTCCTTGATCAGGGATAAGTATTCGAACAGGTTGTCATTCTTGGCTTGATATTCTCCTCGAACCTGAAGGGCCACGAGTTGGGAGTCGGTGCAGATGACGACTTCTTTGGCCCCTAGGTCCTCGGCTAGGCGTAGACCAACAAGGAAGGCTTCATACTCGGCTTAATTGTTGGAAGTGGGGAAAGACAAGGTAAGCGAGACTTTGACAATAATTCCCTCGTCGTTTTCCAGGATGGTACCTGCCCCGCTTCCTGCCGGCCTGGATGCCCCGTCGATGAAGATAGTCCATTTGTACGCTCCACAGGTGGGGGATTCAGTGAACGTCATTTTTGCGATGAAGTCGGCCAGTTCCTGGGCCGTGATGGCCTTTCTTCTCTCATGTTTAATTTCGAATTCGGATAGCTCCAATGACCACTTAAGCATTCTTCCGGCCGTGTCTGGTCGTCTTAATAGTTGTTTCACGGGTTGATCTATTCGAACTATGATCGTGTGGGCCAGAAAGTAGTGCCTTAGTCTCCTCACAGCATTGATGAGGGCCAGAGCCACTTTCTCTATTTGTTGGTACCTAAGCTCTGGTCCTTGCAATGCTTTGCTCGTGAAGTATATGGGTTTTTACCCGTCGGGCGTCTCACGGATGAGGGCGGCGCTCATGGCTTCGGTTGCTACGGCGAGATAAAGGTATAGGGTTTCACCATTATCTGGCCGGGAGAGGACCGACGGCTCTGGCAATGCTTGTTTTAGGTGGAGGAGAACCTGGTCACATTCCTCCGTCCAATCAAACGCAACCTCCTTGCGGAGGAGTTTGAAGAAGGCCAGAGCATGCTGGACAGACTTGCCATAAAACGAGACAATGAAGCGAGCATCCCGTTGAGGGATTAGATGGATTTCTTTGTGCTGGGCGTAGGAAACTCAGAGAAGGCCCTGCACTTGTCGGGGTTAGCTTCGATTCCTTGTTCCGTTAGATAGAAGCCGAGGAACTTGCCCGCTCGTACCCCGAACGTGCATTTCTCCGGGTTGAACTGCATCCGGTATTTCCTGGATTGCTCAAAAGACCTTGTTCATCATCCTTTGATAGGTCACGCTGGCATTTTTCAAGCCGAAGGGCATTACGTTGTAGTAATAGTTGCCCGACTCGGTCATGAAGGTTGTGTACTTTTTGTCACTTTTTGCCATTACTATTTGATTGTAGCTCGAATAGGCGTCCATGAACGATAACAATTTAAACCCGGCAGAATTATCAACAAGTTGATCTATATTGGGGAGGGGGTAAGCATCTTTAGGGCATGCCCTATTGAGACCAGTATAATTAACACACATATGCCACTTTCCATTAGATTTTTTGACGAGTACAACATTGGACAACCAAGTAGTGTACTTGGCCTCCGAAATAAAGTTTGCCTCGAGGAGGTCTTTTACAGCTTGTTCTGCAGCCTCCATTTTCTCCGGAGACTGTTTTCTCATACGTTGCGCTACAGCCTTGGCGGCGGGGTCAATTGTGAGTTTATGGCAGGCGACAGCATGATCTAAGCCGAGCATTTCCGCGGCGCTCCAGGCGAACAAGTATGTGTTCTCACGGAGGCAAGCTTTGAGTTGTTTACTCGCTATGTCAGGAAGGTCGGTCCCTATCTTTACTCCTCTCCGAGGGCCATCGCTAAGCAGGATGCGTTCGAACTCGCCATTCGGAATTAGGCGCATCGGATGAGAGCCGTTGCTGGTGCTTATCGAAGTTGACGGGCTTCTCGGGCAAGTCTGGGTCTCTTTCTGGTCATCTTCGGAGAAACAACTGTCGAGATCGATAGAGTTGACGCGGGGCAACGACTTGGCTTCTTCGGAGCCGCTGGGCAAGGTCAGCTTGTTGGAAGTCTTCGGCTTGGCAGCAATGGTGTTGAGTCCTTTGGTGGCTGCTTTGAAGCATCTCCTTGCTGCCTCGATGTCCCTGTGTAAAGTGGCGACCAGACCTTTATAAGTGTAATACTTTATTTTGAGATGCACAGTTGATGGTACGGCCACTAATTCGGCCAGGGTTGGCCTCCCAAAGATGCACTGATAGAGAGATGGGCAGTCGATAACCAGGAATTGAACTTTAATAGATTTGGTCGTCTCTGCAGATCCAAAAGTCACGATCAGCTCGACATATCCCCAGGGCTTTGTGACCGACCCGTTGAAGCCCTGTAGGTCAGAACCCACGTAGGGAGTGAGGTGCGATTCATCTAGCTGGAGAGTCGAAAACAGTTGTGAGTACATGATGTCGACCGAGCTGCCTTGGTCGACTAAGATTCGGCAAACATCAAAATTAGCCATCTGGACTCTTACGAGCAGTGGAATGCTTGATTTCGAGGCTCCACCGAGGAGTTCCTCGTGGTATAAAGATATGGGGACCGATTCTCCCCGGACCTTGTCGAGCATTGTACTCTTGTTGGAGCTCGTGCTGAGAAGGTGCTCGAATTTCCTTTTCACGGCGCCCACGGTGACTTTGTTGAATCCCCTTCCAAAAATGACCCTGGAGGAGGGGAAAGTTTCCCATGGGCTATGTGCTGCGAAGTAGGGGGAGTGTTGAGCTCTTCAGGGACGTAAAAGTCCTCAGATTGCAATATGCTCATGGCGACCTGAAGGTTTGTCTCTTCAGAGGAAAGCACCTCTTCCTCGACTTTCTTCGACTCCTGGGCATCTTGCCAGGGAGTTTCCTTCTTCTTCGTAAACTGCTTCAGGTGGCCGTCCCAGATCAGTATCTCTATGGCGTCCTTTAGGTGGATGCACTCATCACTTGTGTGGTCGTGACTTTTGTGAAAACGACAGTATTTCGACTTGTCAGCGTTCGGCTTGGCCGACATCTGCTTAGGGAATTGAACCCCTACTTGTTTGAACTCCGAGCTGGCGCATTCGGAGAAGATTTTCTCCCTGGAGACGGTCAGGGGAGTATACTCATGGAAGCGGCCAGAGGGCCCTTTATTGTCCCGGGATTCCCGGGGACGATCTTCACGTCTTCTATCTCTCCGAAGGGATGTCGAGGGTTCATCGTTCTTGACGGCGCGCGCGCTTTCCTGTTGGCTGAGTAGGGATGGCAGGCAGACCCAAACCCGCAGGGCCCACCCTCACCCGAACCCGAGTCAACGGGTGAAAACCCGAGTTGACTGGGTTCAGGTTCGGGTTCGGGTGCGGGTTTGGGTAGTGTAAAACCCGTGCCCGAAACCCGAAACCACACCCGCTATTAGACATGGCAACAAAACCCATACCCGCGGGTACCCACCCGAACCCGCCCCGAAGTTGACGGGGAAAACCCGTTTTGACTGGGTTTGGGTTTGGGTTTAGGTTTTCCCCGATTAAAAAATATGGGGACGAATCGGGTAATGGGGACACTAGTATCCACCCCGACCCGTCCCCGAACCCGCCCCATTTATTATATTATGTACATTATTATTTAATTTTGTTAATTTAGAATATTAAATATGTGGCCAATGTTTTGATATTTTGATTTGTTTTATTTATTTAACATATTTCAAATGTATGTAAGATTTTTTTTGAGATTTTATTTTATTTTATTATTTGTAATGTAATTTGATTTTCGAAAAGATAAATATTTCTATTAAAAAATTGATTTTACTAAATGGATGGTGGCGGGGCGGGGATACCCGAACCCAACCCGAACCCGTTTGGGACGGGTTTGGGTTTTAATTTTCCATCCCCAATTGGGTTTGGGGTGGGGAACGGGGATTGTTTGGAGATTCGGGTTTGGGTTTGGGGAGGTAAAAACCGTCCCCGACCCGCCCCGTTGCCATGCCTACCCGCTATATATATATATATATATATATATATATATATATATATATATATATATATATATATATATATATATATATATATATATATATATATACACATATATATATGGGGTTATGCTAATGCACACCCATGTAGGTGTGCATTAGCAACATACACCTTAGTGTATTTTTGTGTGGGGCCCACCAATTTTTGGTGGGACTCACATTAGAAAGACGAAGAAAAAAAAAAAATAGATGTAGTATATTTTTGTGTGGGGCCCACCAATTTTGGGTGTATGTTAGCATTTCCCATATATATATATATATATATATATATATATATATATATATATATTTTTTTTTTTTTTTTTTTTTTTGAGTTTTTGCTACGGGTTCGGGTTTGGGTGAAAAAACCCGAACCCAACGGGTGTGAGCGTGGGTGTTATTTTGCCACCTGAATAGCCTTTGGGTTTGGGTTCGGGTTCGGGTGGTGATTTCGGGTGCGGGTTTGGGTAATGTGAAACCCGCACCCGACCCGACCCGTTGCCATCCCTAGGCGTGAGACCCAGGCGGAGCTGGTCGCCTCTTTCTCCTCGTACTGAATATATGTTTGTGCCTTGAGGAGGAAGGCGCCCAGAGTCCTAGGAGGATCAATACCAATAGTTTTGGCGAACTCCGTGCGGGGACGAAGCCCTCGCTCGAGCAAGAACATCTTCATGTCATCGGTGGTTGGGACCTAAACCGCTTCTTTATTAAATCTCTCAATGCACGCACGGAGAGACTCAACTTTCCCTTGAATTATGGCCTCAAGGGAGGCTTCGGTCTTCAGGTGGCGGCGGGATGCCGTGAAGTATCTGGAAAACATTCTCCCCAGTTGTCTCCACGAGGTGATGGACTCGTCGGGGAGTTGTTTATACCATGTCATTGCTCATTTTTTGAGTGTGGTAGGGAACAGGAGGAATTTGATGGTGCCCCGGAAGCCACGATAGTTGAGCAGCACATTGATGTTTTCGATGTGCTCGTCAGGGTCCGCCGTTCCGTCGTAAGTGCCCAACGACGGGGGTTTCTCTAGTCCCTTGAGGAGGCACATAGCCATAATATACTGAGACAACGGATCGTGAGGCTCGTCGTCGCTGCTGCTGCTGGTTCATGATGGGGAGCGGGTGCTTCGCTCAGGGATAAGGCGGTGACTTCTGCAGGGAGGCGGGGTTCGGACCCGGCCCTTCGACCTGAAAGGGGGGAACGCTGATCTCTCCTGGTCCTCTTGTTGCCTGGGGAGTACTGGTTCCGCGGGGAAACATGGTCACGCTTCCAGACGGCATGGGATTCCGGCTCCTGGCATGCCCGACGATCACTTTCACGTCAGGGAGGTGGACTTCTGGATCGCCGGTGATCCTTCCTCGACTGAGGGGATCTTGTTCGGAAAGATTCTTCCAAGGCCTCAATCCTCTCATTTTGTTGGAGGATTAAGAGGCTAGTTTTGTTAAGAGCTTCAAAAAGTGTTTTCACGGTCGGGTCGGTGTTGGACGGAACCAGAACGGGCTGGAGGTCCAGGGAGGGTTGGTCTTTGATGTGATCAGTACGAGTGGGAGAGGAAGACGCAGTGGCCCTATCTTTCAGATGGTGGCCGCCGCCTCCGAAGAAAGGTGTAATCCCTTCAGTTCCAGTCTTACTGACGGAGAGAAAAGCAGGGTTGTGAGCGTCACGAACATGATCTTGGCTTACCATGATCGGAGTCTTGGACAGAGATTTATTTTGGTCTTTGATCTGCGATGGAAGTTAAGACGGGGATAACAGAGCATGCTGGACAGACTTGCCACAAAAAGAGACAATGAAGCGAGCATCCCGTTGAGGGATTAGATGGATTTCTTTGAGCTGGGCGTACGAAACTCAGAGAAGGCCCCGCACTTGTCGGGGTTAGCTTCGATTCCTTGTTCCGTTAGATAGAAGCCGAGGAACTTGCCCGCTCGTACCCCAAACGTGCATTTCTCCGGGTTGAACCGCATCCGGTATTTCCTAGATTGCTCAAAAGACCTTGTTCATCATCCTTTGATAGGTCGCGCCGGCATTTTTCAAGCCGAAGGGCATTACGTTGTAGTAATAGTTGCCCGCCTCGGTCATGAAGGTTGTGTACTTTTTGTCACTTTTTGCCATTGCTATTTGATTGTAGCTCGAATAGGCGTCCATGAACGATAACAATTTAAAACCGACAGATTTATCAACAAGTTTATCTATATTGGGGAGGGGGTAAGCATCTTTAGGGCATGCCCTATTGAGATCAGTATAATTAACACACATATGCCACTTTCCATTAGATTTTTTGACGAGTACAACATTGGACAACCAAGTAGTGTACTTGGCCTCCGAAATAAAGTTTGCCTCGAGGAGGTCTTTTACAGCTTGTTCTGCAGCCTCCATTTTCTCCGGAGACTGTTTTCTCATACGTTGCGCTACAGCCTTGGCGGCGGGGTCAATTGTGAGTTTATGGCAGGCAACAACATGATCTAAGCCGAGCATTTCTACGGCGCTCCAGGCGAACAAGTATGTGTTCTCACGGAGGCAAGCTTTGAGTTGTTTACTCGCTATGTCAAGAAGGTCGGTCCCTATTTTTACACCTCTCTGAGGGCCATCGCTAAACAGGATGCGTTCGAACTCGCCATCCGGAATTAGGCGCATCGGATGAGAGTCGTTGCTGGTGCTTATCGAAGTTGACGGGCTTCTCGGGCAAGTCTGGGTCTCTTTCTGGTCATCTTCGGAGAAGCAACTGTCGAGATCGATAGAGTTGACGCGGGGCAATGACTTGGCTTCTTCGGAGCCGCTGGGCAAGGTCAGCTTGTTGGAAGTCTTCGGCTTGGCAGCAATGGTGTTGAGTCCTTTGGTGGCTGCTTTGAAGCATCTCCTTGCTGCCTCGATGTCCTTGTGTAAAGTGGCGACCAGACCCTTATAAGTGTAATACTTTATTTTGAGGTGCACAGTTGATGGTACGGCCACTAATTCGGCCAGGGTTGGCCTCCTAAAGATGCACTGATAGAGAGATGGGCAGTCGATAACCAGGAATTGAACTTTAATAGATCTGGTCATCTCTGCAGATCCAAAAGTCACGATCAACTCGACATATCCCCAGGGCTTTGTGACCAACCCGTTGAAGCCCTGTAGGTCAGAACCCACGTAGGGAGTGAGGTGTGATTCATCTAGCTGGAGAGTCAAAAACAGTTGTGAGTACATGATGTCGACCGAGCTGCCTTGGTCGACTAAGATTCGGCAAACATCAAAATTTGCCATCTGGACTCTTACGAGCAGTGGAATGCTTGATTTTGAGGCTCCACCGAGGAGTTCCTCGTGGTATAAAGATATGGGGACCGATTCTCCCCGGACCTTGTCGAGCATTGTACTCTTGTTGGAGCTCGTGCTGAGAAGGTGCTCGGATTTCCTTTTCACGGCACCCACGGTGACTTTGTTGAATCCCCCTCCAAAAATGACCCTGGAGGAGGGGAAAGTTTCCCATGGGCTATGTGCTGCGAAGTAGGGGGAGTGTTGAGCTCTTCAGGGACGTAAAAGTCCTCAAATTGCAATATGCTCATGGCGACCTGAAGGTTTGTCTCTTTAGAGGAAAGCACCTCTTCCTCGACTTTCTTCGACTCCTGGGCATCTTGCCAGGGAGTTTCCTTCTTCTTCGTAAACTGCTTCAGGTGGCCGTCCCAGATCAGTATCTCTATGGCGTCCTTTAGGTGGATGCACTCATCACTTGTGTGGTCGTGACTTTTGTGAAAACGGCAGTATTTCGACTTGTCAGCGTTCGGCTTGGCCGACATCTGCTTAGGGAATTGAACCCCTACTTGTTTGAACTCCGAGCTGGCGCATTCGGAGAAGATTTTCTCCCTGGAGACGGTCAGGGGAGTATACTCATGGAAGCGGCCAGAGGGCCCTTTATTGTCCCGGGATTCCCGGGGACGATCTTCACGTCTTCTATCTCTCCGAAAGGATGTCGAGGGTTCATCGTTCTTGACGGCGCGCGCGCTTTCCTGCTGGCTGAGTAGGGATGGCAGGCAGACCCAAACCCGCGGGGCCCACCCTCACCCGAACCCGAGTCAACGGGTGAAAACCCGAGTTGACTGGGTTCAGGTTCGGGTTCGGGTGCGGGTTTGGGTAGTGTAAAACCCGTGCCCGAAACCCGAAACCACACCCGCTATTAGACATGGCAACAAAACCCATACCCGCGGGTACCCACCCGAACCCGCCCCGAAGTTGACGGGGAAAACCCGCTTTGACTGGGCTTGGGTTTGGGTTTGGGTTTTCCCCGATTAAAAAATATGGGGACGGATCGGGTAATGGGGACACTAGTATCCACCCCGAACCCGTCCCCGAACCCGTCCCCGAACCCGTCCCATTTATTATATTATGTACATTATTATTTAATTTTGTTAATTTAGAATATTAAATATGTGGCCAATGTTTTGATATTTTGATTTGTTTTATTTATTTAACATATTTCAAATGTATGTAAGATTTTTTTTGAGATTTTATTTTATTTTATTATTTGTAATGTAATTTGATTTTCGAAAAGATAAATATTTCTATTAAAAAATTGATTTTACTAAATGGATGGTGGCGGGGCGGGGATACCCGAACCCAACCCGAACCCGTTTGGGACGGGTTTGGGTTTTAATTTTCCATCCCCAATTAGGTTTGGGGCGGGGAACGGGGATTGTTTGGAGATTCGGGTTTGGGTTTGGGGAGGTAAAAACCGTCCCCGACCCGTCCGCCCCGTTGCCATGCCTACCCGCTATATATATATATATATGGGGTTATGCTAATGCACACCCATGTAGGTGTGCATTAGCAACATACACCTTAGTGTATTTTTGTGTGGGGGCCACCAATTTTGGGTGGGACCCACATTAAAAAGATGAAGAAAAAAAATAGATGTAGTATATTTTTGTGTGGGGCCCACCAATTTTGGGTGTATGTTAGCATTTCCCATATATATATATATATATATATTTTTTTTTTTTTGAGTTTTTGCTACGGGTCGGGTTTGGGTGAAAAAACCCGAACCCAACGGGTGTGGGCGTGGGTGTTATTTTGCCACCTGAATAGCCTTTGGGTTTGGGTACGGATTCGGGTGGTGATTTCAGGTGCGGGTTTGGGTAATGTGAAACCTGCACCCGACCCGACCCGTTGCCATCCCTAGGCGTGAGACCCAGGCGGAGCTGGTCGCCTCTTTCTCCTCGTACTGAATATATGTTTGTGCCTTGAGGAGGAAGGCGCCCAGAGTCCTAGGAGGATCAATACCAATAGTTTTGGCGAACTCCGTGCGGGGACGAAGCCCTCGCTCGAGCAAGAACATCTTCATGTCATCGGTGGTTGGGACCTAAACCGCTTCTTTATTAAATCTCTCGATGCACGCACGGAGAGACTCAACTTTCCCTTGAATTATGGCCTCAAGGGAGGCTTCGGTTTTCAGGTGGCGGCGGGATGCCGTGAAGTATCTGGAAAACATTCTCCCCAGTTGTCTCCACGAGGTGATGGACTCGTCGGGGAGTTGTTTATACCATGTCATTGCTCATTTTTTGAGTGTGGTAGGGAACAGGCGGAATTTGATGGTGCCCCGGAAGCCACGATAGTTGAGCAGCACATTGATGTTTTCGATGTGCTCGTCAGGGTCCGTCGTTCCGTTGTAAGTGCCCAACGACGGGGGTTTCTCTAGTCCCTTGGGGAGGCACATAGCCATAATTTACTGAGACAACGGATCGTGAGGCTCGTCGTCGCTGCTGCTGCTGGTTCATGATGGGGAGCGGGTGCTTCGCTCAGGGATAAGGCGATGACTTCTGCAGGGAGACGGGGTTCGGACCCGGCCCTTCGACCTGAAAGGGGGGAACGCTGATCTCTCCTGGTCCTCTTGTTGCCTGGGGAGTACTGGTTCCGCGGGGAAACATGGTCACGCTTCCAGACGGCATGGGATTCCGGCTCCTGGCGTGCCCGACGATCACTTTCACATCAGGGAAGTGGACTTCTGGATCGCCGGTGATCCTTCCTCGGCTGAGGGGATCTTGTTCGGGAAGGTTCTTCCAAGGCCTCAATCCTCTCATTTTGTTGGAGGATTAAGAGGCTAGTTTTGTTAAGAGCTTCAAAAAGTGTTTTCACGGTCGGGTCGGTGTTGGATGGAACCGGAACGGGCTGGAGGTCCAGGGAGGGTTGGTCTTTGACGTGATCAGTACGAGTGGGAGAGGAAGACGCAGTGGCCCTATCTTTCAGATGGTGGCCGCCGCCTCCGAAGAAAGGTGTAATCCCTTCAGTTCCAGTCTTACTGACAGAGAGAAAATCAGGGTTGTGAGCGTCACGAACGTGATCTTGGCTTACCATGATCGGAGTCTTGGACAGAGATTTATTTTGGTCTTTGATCTGCGATGGAAGTTAAGACGGGGATAACTGGATTCCCACAGACGACGCCACTGATCTTGATGGCTGATCATAACCTTAAGTGGGCCAAGAAAGTCGTCTGTGATACTGGGTGTGTGAGATGATGAGGGGTGTACCTACAAGGTACTTCGATGCTAAAGTGAGAATCGGGAGCAGGAAAAGGCAAGTACAAAAGTATGTGTTTCTTAGGATGATTTTGAATACCTGACCCTCTCATTTGAGAGGGTTTTTATATTGCCTCCAGCGCGTGGCCAACTGTCCCTATTTTCAGGTCAAAATAACTATTTCCCAAAGAATAGGTAACAGCCAAAAATTAGTCGTTAGGACGGGCAGAGGTGCCCGAAACTAGTCGTTGCTATGGGCAAAGATGTAGTTCCGGGCACGGGAGTCATGATTGTTTCTGGATGGTAGAGCCGTGCATGACGGGCAGGAAATGCCGAGGAGGAGCAGGTGATCCTGTGGGTCGTTTTACCATGCTTGCTCGGTGCAGGGGCAGAAAGGTAGAAGCTGCCCCCAATTGGCTGGACCTAGGCAATTGAGCCGTTCTGGGAGCAGAAGTGGATTGGGCCATGCCTAGCCATTGGTCCAGTCTGGAACAATAACATTCTTCTAGTAGGTACTACAAAGAGCAAGGAGTATAGAATGATAACATTGTTATTGATGTTGCCATTATGTTGATGATGCCATTGTTTTTATGTATTTGTTGTTGTTAATGCCATTATGTTGATGATGCCATTATTTTTTATATGCCATTGTGTGGATGACACCTTATGTTGATGATGTCATTGTTGTTGTTGATGCCATTGTGTTGTTAATACCATTGTGTTGATGGTGTCATTGTTGTTGATACTTCCATTATGTTGATGATGTCATTGCTGTTTATGTATTTGTTGTTGTTAATTCCATTGTGTTAATGATGCCATTGTTATTGATGATGCCATTGTTGTTGATATATCATTGTGTTGATGATGCCTTGTGTTGATGATGCCATTGTTGTTGTTGATGCCATTGTGTTTTTGATGCCATTGTGTTGATGATGCCATTGTTGTTGATGATGCATTTGTTATTGATGTTGTCATTGTGTTACTGATTCCATTGTGTTGATTATGCCATTATTGTTAATGTATTTGTTGTTGTTAATGACATTGTGTTGATGATGCCATTGTTGTTGATGATGTCATTGTTGTTGATTGTTTAATGTCTTGATAAATGGCTTCTTCTCCATCTAGTAGTGACGAAACTACTTATACAAATGAAACTTGTACAAATGATTCTCAATCTACTGGCGGAAAATAGAAAAATAAAATAAAATAAAGAGGTGCTACAATGATGACACAATTAGCAAAGTTCACAAGTCGGGTGTCAAATATGTGATCGAGTTTAGTGTCACTTATACGACACTTAATGGCCCTCATACTTATCTTTTTAAGAGTTATGTTGCTTTCCTTGGACGTAGTAAAGTTAGCATATTGATAAATGATTAGAAAGAAGTACCAGAAAAGGTGAAAGATAGCATATGGACAGACGTTAAAGTATTAATTTTAAATTTCATTGATTCGATATTACTTTATAAAATCACTAATACATGCAAATTGATGTAACTTTGTAGTTGACGTTTGAGTTTTCTGATGATCCTAAGTTTTCTGATGATCCATATGAGTCTCAAAGCTTTATCTTCATCATCAATCTTGACTCCAATAGTTTCTAATTTATAAACAATACCATTTAGAATACTTAGATGATCAAATACTTTTGTATGCTCATCCATATGCGACTATGAAACTACTCTTTCAACAATAAACGATTTGATATACCATTTCTTTGATATAGCCCTTCAAATTTCTCCCAAAGCTCTTTGGCTGACGATGTACCAAGAACGTTCGCAAGAATATTCTTAGCCAAAGACATGCAGATTGTACTCGAAGCTCTCAAATCTAATTACTCACACTTCTCATTGTCCATGTTGGAAATGTTTCCTTTCAACGCCTTGTGTAATCCTAATTGTATCAAAACATCTTTGACTTGAATTTTCCATAAGCCAAGATTAATTATTCCATCACATTTCTCTAAGTCAATCTTCATTGCACTTCAAAAACTTGACATTTCAACCAAAACCTTCCCTGCAGAAAAACAAAATTTTTCCAACCAACACAGAGTATAAAATTTCTTTTTTGATGTGGAAGATCAGCCAAAACTACAACCATAGAGCATACTAAAAAATTTATACCCCACAAACCAAGGCTCTTGATAGTGAAGATGGTTGGTTTATACCTGAGTGAATCGTACACTCAAAGATAACACAAAGTCGCCACTGAACTTTATTTAACCCCAAAGGACAGGGAAAATATCGATAAAACCCAAGGGGAAGAGAAACGGGAACGGGGGTCAATTATGCAAAAGGAAGGTACTAGCACCTAACGCATCCTTCGTACTCGACGGGAACCATTTCGCTTGCTTCTCGGCTTGGATGGGTTATCTATCTAAAGACTTCTAGCTAAAAGAAAGGGAGAAAGAGGAGAAAGGGGAAAAAGAAAAGAAAGAAAGAAAGTGCTCGCAGAGGAACAGGGTCCTCGTGCCTACGTACCCTCATAGTGCAATGAGGAAATCAGAGCGCCGTAGTTCAGGGAACCAGGGGACAGAGGAGAATGAAAGAAGGGTGGAAGGGTGCTTGCCAAGATCATCGCAATCTCGTGCCTACGTATCATACATTCGAATGAATGCAGAATCAGAGCTTCCGTAGTTCGTGGAACCAAGACGGAAAAGAAAGAAAAGGAAACGGAAATGGTGTCAAAACCAAGAGCAAAAGAAGGTCAGGAAACTCTACTGGGGAGAACCGACCAGAAAGAGCAACCGTGCTGGGGAAAGCAAAGAAAATGGTGTCAAAACCAAGAGCAAAAGAAGAAAGATCCACTGGGGATAAAGTGCAAGAGTAAGACTGAGCTGGGGAAAAACAAGAATGCAAGAATGGTGTAAAAAACAGAATATGAAGGAGAAAAAGGGATAGAAAGGATTCCACTAGGGGAATGAAGAGTATAGAAGACGTGCTGAGAAACAGAGGGTAGACACTCTGTCGAGGAGTAGACAGAAGTATGGTGTTAAAACCAAGTAAAAAGGTTTGGTGTGTTAACTGACTGACAGTGGTTAACCGAAGAAAAAGAGATAGACTCTGTGGGAAAAAGGAATGGTGCCAACAGACAGGCTGTGAAGAACCGAAGGAGAGCAAAGAGTGTTGAACCAAGAGAGGGTGTTTGACTATGAGGGGATTGTTGATCTTGACTGAATAAACAGTAACTGATCAACAAAAAAGGAGTATTGAACCAAAAGGGGTTGCCAACTCTGGGGGAACAAATGGTTTTAACAGATAAACTGTGATTAACCAGCAGAAAACGAGTGATTAACCAAGAGATGGTGATTAACTCGGAAAAGGGGTTCAGCATTTTAACAGACTGGCTGTGGTTAACTGAAAGCAATGGTGATTAACCAAGAGAATGTGATTAACCCAAAGGGAAACTCAGTATATTAATAGATAGACTGTGGTTAACTGAAGAAATCGTGCAAATTGGTGTTTTAACTGACAGGGAGTAATTAACCAATCAAAGGGAGAAGAACCAAGAAAAGGTTGCGAACTCCTGGGGATTCGGTCTTAACAGAAAACCTGGGTGTAACCGAAGAAAAAGGAATTGAAACTCTTCAAGGTAATAGAAAAGCAAATGATCGACCCTAAGAAAAGGATAGTGAGGCAAAAGAAAAGCAATGATCTTTAACCAAGAGAATGGTGATTGATCAAAAGAGAAATTGAGTGGGGCAAAAGTGATCAAGGATCGACTCGATTGGGAATTGAGAAAACACCATAGCTTGGGGATAAAGGTGACTATTCTCCGTGTAAGGACAAGACGCCCTTACAAAAAAAAATAGTCAGAATGAGGGTAGGATGGACTTCATCCTTATTCCTTCTCTAGCACTCAAAGTATAGTGTGGAAAATGAAACGGACAGCGTAACAACTCCAATTTGTACAGTGCTCCACTGCATTGTGAAAATGAATAGCGTAACAGCTTCAATTTGTGTCGTGCTTCAGTGCAATGCGTCATGCGTCGCACGTCGTGAAAACTCCAACTCCGCAGGGGATCAAGAAAGAGAAGATCTAAAGAGATCCTAAAGAGAAGGAAGGGGAAGATCAACTAATCGAAACATGGTTTCGATCAATTAATCAAAGGGATTGGTTTGCTAACAATTTTCCAAAGAGAATGAAAAATCGTTAAAGCAAAAGGTGTGAATTATTGATTAAGCATGATTAAATTTGCTCAATAAAGAACAAACTTAATGTAATCAAGAAACAAATATGCAAAATAGCACCAAAAGGACAATTAGTATGCAATGCAAACATGTTAAGAAGTGATCAAATGAAATGCAAGAGGTTCATGAACAAACATTTCCAAAAATATGAACAAGTTGAATAATCAAAATCGTGCATCGAAAGTCCATAAACATGCTTCAAACAGAGGTTAAATGACACCTAAAACATCTATAAAAATCAAGCACATTAATCCATGGAAGTTAGAAGAAGAAAGGATACCAAACAAGCTTGAAAAAACTCAAAATTGGCCATTCTGTTCAGGGGTAACCGGTTACTGCATATCTGCTAACCGGTTACTTACTTGAAAATCAGCGTTTTTGGTGAAATTTACACTGAGTAACCGGTTACCACTGAGACAGTGGCAAAAATAACAGCAAAAACAGCTTTTCAAAAGTAGTTTTCAGCACATAATCACTTATGTTAAACACCACATGCTAGATCATGAATTTGTGCACTAAAATTACATCATGTAAGGGCAATTAAACACAAATTACAAGCATTAATCATGGAGATTAAAGATCAAGCAATTGCATGATAAATTAAACCGAAAACGATCGAAATTACGACGTAAATGCGCGAAAATGATCGAAACAGTTAGCAAAGTAAGATCTACCAACCTACAAGGCGGAGATGTGCCTTGGTAATTGTTGCAAAGTATTTTTGATGCAGAAAATCAAAGAAAACCAGAGGAATCTTCAATTTTTTGACGAAACGTATCGAAACCGAGCAAAATACGATGAAGCTCCGAAATGAGAAATTGAACCGTTGAATGTTGCAGCAAATACTCAAGATTACTCCATAAGCTAAAATAATTCCAGAAATCCAAGTAGAATTGCAAAATTGATGGAGCTTAAGCTCAAGAAATAATCACTTTCAATGTGAAAAGTGATTATTCTTCAAGAATTAAGAGTTTTTGGTGAGGTTTTGGAAAGAAGATGAAGTAGAGTGTGTAGAAGTTGCAAAAAAATCAGAGAGAATGTGAGAGATTAGAGAGTGAAAAGAGTGTGAATTTGTGTGAATGATTGTGGAGGCTTGCAAAATGGTGAAGCTTGGCTTATATAGAGTTTAGGTATGGAGTGTGAGAGCTTTGGACTTTGGTTTGGACTTAGCTTTGGGAGGTTTGGAGTTAGGGTTGGAGTTAGTTACACTTGACTCACTGAGTCAAGGCAGTTAACTCGGTTAGTTAGGATCAACTCGGTAACAATCCCAATGTGAGCTCCAACATCCAAAGGTTGATATGCTTGGAAATCAAGGAACATGATACATTTAAATTAGAGTGAAGTATTGGAATAAATGCAAGTGAAGTGTCTTGAATGGTCTTAAATTGTCTAGAATGTTCCACATGCTCCTAAAACTATGTAGAATCCAAGAACAAAGTGAGTGCATAGTTGTTGTCCCAAAAATGCAGCAGAATTTGCAACTTTGTACGTGGTAACCGGTTACTGCATATGTGATAACCGGTTACTTGCTTGAAAAATGTAGTTTTTGGTGAAAAATACACTGAGTAACCGGTTATCAGATATGCTGTAACCGGTTACTTCAGCCAAACTTTCCCAAATTTGCTTGGAAAATGATCCTGAAGTCCTGGTTTCGATTTTCCACCTCTTGTTTTGATGAGTAATCATGGAAACCCTTATTTTGAGCTTGTTTTGGTGATGAAATAATCTTGAGAGGATGCGACTAATCGGGCTTGGAAAACCTGCAGATCCTGCAACAAGAAACACACAGGGAAAAGTACGAATGCGTATGTCGACGATGCTAATGCACATGCTTATGCAAAAAGCAAAAGAGGAGGTCAAATTTCGGGTTACGACAGCTGCCCCTATTTAATCCACTTGGACCTAAATGTACGAATTACGCTAGCTTTTTCGATGAGTCGAGGTAGAAGGGGATTAAATAAAAGAGTAACTCGAAAAGTTGGCCGACAGCGGCAAAAGGAGTAGTGCAAAGGTAGAATAGATAGGTGCAAAGTTTGGCTGAAATCTGTTGGGAGATAAGTCAGGCAAAGGGGAGCATGTTATGATGCATATGCTATGTATGCGATTCTACATGATGCTTGATACCATGCAATGCAAAGGCGCAAGGTAAGGCATAATATAAAGCGGTTAGGCATAAATCGTAGCAAAACGACTTCGACACCCTCGGTTGGGGAGAGAACCCGCGGATAAAGACAATCTCTGCTGGAGAAGAGAGTTCACAAAGGATGATGACTCTGCTGGGGAAAGAAACCGAGAACATCTCTGGTTTCTAAATCACCATGGCTGTCACTGCTGGGGATGAAAGAACTTGACCGATCCTTCCTACCAAGACTGACTCTGCGTGGGGAAATACATCCTTCCAAATCAGCCTGACTTTGCTGAAGAGAACCCACTGCTACTGGGTGTAGCGCGATTTGTGGTTTCGAATCACTATCGCCTTGGTACTACATTTCGATTCATTTTTTATCCTGTGAAGCTGATTAAGGAAGAGAAATAGATGTCTCCAATTAACCCTTCTTGCATACTGAGGTTAAACAATCAAAACTGTTGGTTTACAGATGCTATTAAAAGGGGGGTCTTCTTTGGTTATTTTGCCTAAGAACACGGTGTCTGGACTATTTGTGAGGTTTTTGGTAATGTGTTTAAATTTGATGCTTTTGGTTTGATTGATGGAGGTACTGGATTTTGAGTTTTTGATTAGTATGCTCGCTAAGATTTTTCAATCTTATGCCTACGTATTCCCTTTTAACGAAACAGGGAAATCAGAGCGATCGTAGTTCCCTCCTATTCTAGGGGGAAAAGATGTTTTGGTGTCTCGTTCGAAGCCCAAGACAGAGGCTAAAAGGAGTATTTGTATCTTGTGTAAAGCCCAAGATATGAAGCTGAAGGGTTTTTTGTGTCTTGTTCAAAGCCCAAGATTGAAGCTAAAAGGTTCGACTGAGAACTTGTCATCTCTAAAGAGGAACTGTTGATGTTCGTATGCCTTGATTAAAGCACACGTTTAATGCTAAGAGGTTGATTGGCTCAACCGGATATTTCTCTATACAAAGCCTAACAGTAGGTTATTGACCCAAAAAGAGGGTGTCTTTTATTTGTCTCGTACGAAGCCCGAGATAGAGGCTAAAAGGGTTGACTTAACAAGAGAGTGCTAACGATTGACTGACTCAGCAAGAGAGTGCTAACAAGTGACTGACTCAACAAGAGAGTGCTTTTATATGTGTCTTGTACGAAGCCCAAGACGGAAGCTAAAAAGGTTTGACTCAACAAGAGAGTCTTTTATACTCAACAAGAGGGTGTTTTAGTGTCTCGTACAAAGCCCGAGATGGAGGCTAAAAAAGGATTGACTCAACAAGAGAGTGATTTGATGTCTCGTACGAAGCTCGAGATAGAGGCTAAAAAAGAAGTGACTCAACAAAAGAATGTTTTTATCTATCTCGTACGAAGCCCGAGATAGAGGCTAAAAAAGGATTGACTCAACAAGAGAGTCTTTTATACTTAACAAGAGAGTCTGAAAAGGTTAGATCCGTTGGGGAGGATCATTTGTACAAAGCCCAAGAGGAGGCTGACTTTCCTGAGGAAAGGATCATTATACAAAGCCTAAGACAAGGCTATCTTCTGTCGGGGGTTTATTGAGATCCCGAGACAGGTCCAAGTGGGAGAGCCCTCATGAGAGAGGTCGGGTTTCTGCTGGAGATTTATCCAGAATGATCGGTGTTTTTCCCTATGTTCGAAAGGAACTTGAGAATGTCTTTGAGACTCAAGGGGATTAGACTATCCAAGTCTACGGGTGTTGAAGAGTTTTATCTTTTGTTGGGTGCCCAAAAGAGGGCAAGGGCCTTAAGGGATGAGAATCAACCCTGAAGTGGCCAGAGGTTTGACACTGGAAAGACTGCTCTAGCAAAGGATGACTAAGTTATGTCTTATACCTTTAAGAGGTCGTTAGGGTCCTTGTATTAAGCCCAAGAGAATGCATGAGAACTTCTAGGAAGCCGAAGGGTCCTGGTACAACGCCCAAGAGGAGACGGGGATGCTTTTAGGAAGCCTGTGGGTCCCTAAACCAAGAGAAGTTCAAGAAATGCAATTCACATAGAAGAGATCATTCCAGGAAAGTTCGAGAATTTGGAAGAAACTCAAGAGATGCTATTCATGGAGAATAAATCAACTCTGGGGAGTAGAGCTTCTTTGACGATTTCTAAGGGTGACAGTCTGAGAAAAGGTTCACCGAGAATACTGCCTTTCTTTTTGTTCCATATTGTTTAACCCCAAGAGAAGGGAAGACTGTATCTGGAATCCGACGGGGGATCTAGTTTTGTTTGTATTTAAGAGTGATCAACAGGGCTTTAGCTAGTTCTAGACGTAGTTGCCTGGGAAAACTCTAAATAACTATACTAGTATTACATAGTTGATATTTGACAAGTATATAAAAGGATGTGAAAGAAGACTTACTATGAAACAACCCCACAATACAGTTATATACATATGAAAGCGATAAATGAAAGCGGATAAACACTTACCCGTTGTAGAGCTTCCATGATATTTTGTTAGTTTGTTCAACAAAGAAAGTTTTGATAACAATATTGTATTCAAAATCAAAGGAGAAAGTGCTTTGAAAAGATTATTGGGGTTTACAGCTCAAGGAGTGACCCAAGTTTTAACGATGATTGCACCGTTGTTTTGAGAATCGTACAGAGGGACTTATACAATATGTGAGGCCAAAAAATTGTTTTATTTACAAATGGGTTGGGTCTTACACTCTATTTAGAGGCCCAAAGAGTTTTTGTACCAATGATGGGGCTTACAACTCAAGGAGAGGCCCAAGGGTTTTTTAAAAAGGCGACGATCACGCTGAACCTTTTGACGGTATCGGGACTTATAAAATACACTGAGGCCCAAAAGGGTTTTTATTTACAAAGGGGATGGGTATTACACTCTAATAGAGGCCCAAGTGATTTGTTTTAAGAAAAAGAATGGGGCTTACAACTCAAGGATAGGCCCAAGTTTTATTTTAAAAAGACGATGATCACGCCGGGGTTTTGAAAATACAGTGAGGCTTATACAATGACTGAGGCCCAAAGAGGTTATGTATTTACAAAGGGGATGGGTCTTACACTCTAATAGAAGACCATGAGTGTTTTTGTACAAGTGATGGGGCTTACAACTCGGGGAGAGGCCCAGGTGATTTGTATGAAAACGGCGATCGCGCCGAGGCTTTTGAAAACACAGTGGGTCTTATACAATGAATGTGGCCCAAATTGTTTTGGTTTTCAAAAAGGGGTTGTGTCTTACACTCTATTAGAGGCCCAAAGATTTATTTTAAAATGATTGATGAGGGTTGAATTAATCAAAACCCTAATTTTGTTTAGAAAGGCATTAATTTTGTAAAAAAAATAATAAAAAGTGATGAAAACATGTGAAAAATGAGTGGTGATCTTGGATCAGTGTTTCAAAAATCATGTTTATATCCACAAAATGATTGGAAACCAATTAAATTTGGAAAATCAAGGAGGAAAAAATATTTAAAATGTTAAAAACAAATAAAACATTAATTTCTTGCAAAAATATCAAATATATGAAATAAATAATATTTTTGGGATTTTTTGGTAAAATAAAATATTTTAACATTTTTGTGAATTATTAAAAAAAGAATCAACTCAAAATCATTAAAACTCAGAGAGAAATTAATTTTTGAATCAATTAAATAAAATCACAAAATTCAAATATTTGAATTTGTGAAAAAGGCGTCAAGAACACGCGCCACCCCTCTGTTTCTGCAGATTTGCATTTTCTCATCAATCTCACTCAATACTTGATGAAATCACACAATCCACATATCAATCTACTCGTTTTCACCTCACGATCATGTCTATGGTCTTTAATTTCATTTATTTTAAGCATGGAATAAGAAATCAAAGAGAAACCTCAAGAACCCTAAATTCTGCATGAAGGCTGAGAATTTTGATACACGATTCAAACAAAGCAATTAATTGAGGGGAAACCTTCTATGCATGATTATGAACATTTGGCAAAAGTATTGTGCAAGGAAATATGCATAGATTAAGAGATGACCAAGTTTAGGCTTACTTGAAGTTCGTGACAGCAAGAGCAATGTGATTTTTGAGTTGGAGGTGTTACAGATGTGTTGTGATGATCTGAACAGCTTCCCTACACCATATGGAGTGTGCTTGAATGCTTGGACTTGATTGGAAATGGCTGGATCACTTCATGGCATCTCAGCTACAACTTGGTTAAAACCTTGAGCAACTGGCTGGTGATTCTGAGAAATCAGTGTTACAGTTGTGGTTTGAGTGTTTGGATCACTTTTATATGATGTTTATGAGGTGTGTGTGTGTGTGTGATTGGTTTGGTTGGAATAGCTCTCAAACTCAAAACCCGATAGTGACTTGCTTTGGAAGGCAAATTTGGAAGTGAGAAGGTGATTTTGAGGAAAGCATCGGTTTGATGGCTTTGGTGTGCTTAAACTAAGCACAAATGAGCTCTATTTATAGTAGAGCAAGTTTGTTTTGCAAGCAATAGTGAATGGCAACTACAACATAGGTTTGGCCAATTGTAGCATTTTGGAATCTTAAGTCTCCTCTAGCCATTGACTAGAGGTTAGAGCACAGGCCTATGTGTCTTTGGTTCAGATCTTATCCTTGAATCATTCAGTTAGAAATGGCTCAGTTCATGCCACCTTGGTGCATCCATTGAAGGCTCCAAAACAAATTTGGAGTCTTGTCCCCTCTTTAGGCATTTTAGGGTTGGCATGCTACTTTGGGAATCTTGGACTTGGGAGGCTGATGGATCAGTGTTTGTTCCTCCTTGGTCTCCCCCTGAGGTGTTCAGATGGATAAACTTGTTTGTCATTTTCAAAAATTGCTCAAATCGAGCAAAATGCACAAATCTGCCTTGCCATGACAGTTTGCAGCAAGGCATATTGCCATTGTCATATCTCATGGCTTAAGTGGAGTTTCATGGGGGTTTTTGGCCATTTTGGAAAGCTCTCATATGATACAACATATGTGTGATCATAGTTTATTTTGATACTTTTTGGATCCAAGTGAAAAATGCCCCTACATTTGGAAAAAAGTGAAACAGATTCTGACTTAGTGAAAATTTCACTAAGTGTTTGAAAAAAGTGACATTTTCATTTTTTTGTGATTTTGGTCATTCAATAACTTAAAATCCATGGAGAATTGGAATGAGGTGTAGTTGAAGCTCTTGTAGTATGCCATGAGAGCTAAAAATCCATCTTTGGATCAGCCAAAATGGTTGCTTGGATCTCAAATTATGATCCTTGGAAGTTGGTACCCTAGTCACTTTGTTCCATAACTTAGAAAAATTCTAAGTTTTTATGGTTACCCCTTTTATAAGTTATCCCACTTTCTTTGGTTTTTCTTTATGAATGTTGATTCAAATCACACATTAACATCATTTTAGGGTTAGGGAACCATAATTATGAAAAATCTCAAAAAGTCAAACATTAATTTTTGTGCACAGTTGACTTTTTACTAGATGAATTCCAAACTGCGCGATCCTCTATGAAATCAAGTCCTTGACCTAAATTAAACTTGATGGATTGATTTCATAGGTGTTATAGGGTGTATTGAATCATGTCATAGGGTTTGGGAGCATGTCCTGGTCAAAAGTCAAAGATACAGTTGACTTTTTCCTCAAAACCCTAATTGTGGTTCAGATGCAATTGAAACTTGTGAATCAAGCTTCTTGGATCAATCCATTGTTGCAAATGGATTAATTTAGTGTATTAGGGTCCCTCAAATCATGCCTTGAGGTCTTGGCTCATGCTTTGTCCCAAAAGTCAACTTAGGGGTGAATTAGGTCAAGATACCCTAATTCCCGATTTTTTGATGAATGCATCCCCTGAGGCTAAATTGATTTGATGATTGGGTTCATGAGATCCCATGGAGTATATTAGGTTATTCTTTGAAGCATTGGCTCATGCCCAGAGGAAAATTTCCATCTGGAGGCCCTGGTCGACCAAAAACCCTAATTTGGTGACACTGGTGATCTTGAGGCTTGATCCACTTGGAATGTAGCAGCCTTGTGCTTGATCCTTGATGTGGGAGTCCTCTTGATCCTTTGTGGATGTTTGAGAGGTTTAGAAAAGTTGAATATCATGTCATTTCTTAATTGATCCTTTGTCTAAGAGCTTTAAAAGGGCCTGAAACCCTAATTCTGATTGTAGTAAATGCTCACCCATCTTTGGGGAGATTGATGAGGCATGATGATACATCCATATTGTGGTGATGATTTACATAATGATGGGAAACATTAGTGGTCAAAATTTGGGGTATGACACTGGGGACAGATAGTTTCAAATTACCGGAGATGATGTACAACCTTTGCTGGGGAAAAGAGAGCAAAGTGTCTCTGTTGGGAACATTTTGGAAATCTGCATGGGGACACTACAAATATATCAGAGAAAATAGATGTAAACAAACAAACTTTTCAACAGATCGCAAGGGCGCTTGCTGGGGAGAATGATGGCTCTGTTGGGAAGGATAATGTATCTTCAAAGAACCACCATAGTATTGGTCAATTATCAAGCATGTTGATGAATATGACCGATCATCCTATAAGAGTTACCAGTGAAAGATGCAATGCATAATGCTTTCTCCACTGATTTAGCTTTTATTATTCTCAACGTTTTTTAGTATTATGTGATCACAAATAATTGTTTATTTTGCAAACAAAATACTGAAAAGAAAATGATTGAGAAGTGAAATGATGAATTTTTATTGAAATGTGAAAAAGTTTGTACATAAGATGTGTACAAGGATGAAAAAATCCCTGATGAGGAAATTTGAAATCAAGTTGAAAAACAAATGTAAATGGCAAAGGGAAATCATGCTTTGCATTGATTACAACATTGGCCACCATCCACAGTAAGTCTAGATTCCAACGCCTTACATCAGTTGATGATGATTTAACCACTTTGTTACTATCTGAGGTCCAGCTATGATGAAGAGAGGCTCAAGTGTTCACAGTCAAATGCCTTTATCCCTAATTTTTGCCTGGACATTTTTCCATTTTTTTCGTCCACCGGGATACCCATTTTTGCCTAAGTCGCCCTTTCGGGTTTTCAACTTAGCGGACTATTATTGTTTTTTCATTGTCCCTAACTTTTGCATGAACATTTCTTTTTTTTTTGGTCCATCGGGACGCCCATTTTTGCCTAGATTGTCCTTGCAGATGTCAATTTAGCGGGCTCTATTATCCCTTTTTTTCAGGCATAATATTTTTTGGCTGCATCAGAGTTCACAGGCGATGGCAACTCTTCCCCATCCATGGTGGTGAGGATCAGGGCTCCGCCTGAGAAGGCCTTCTTAACTACAAAAAGTCCTTCGTAGTTGGGAGTCCACTTGCCTCGTGGATCCGAGTGAATGGGTGAATACCTCTTGAGCACGAGCTCGCCTTCATGGAATGCTCGAGGGAGAACTTTCTTGTCAAAAGCTCGCTTGAGGCGTCTCTGATAAATTGACCATGACAAACGGCTGTAAGGCGCTTCTCTTCGATGAGATTCAGCTGATCGTATCTGGATTGAACTCATTCAGCTTCGTCAAGACCTGCTTCCATGATTACTCTGAGCGAAGGAATTTTGACCTCAATGGGTAGAACAACCTCCATACCATACACAAGCAAATACGGAGTTGCCCCAGTAGAAGTGCGAACTGAAGTTCTATAGCCATGTAGTGCAAAAGGAAGCCTTTCATGCCAATCCTTGTAAGTCTTGACCATTTTCTGGACAATCCTCTTGGTGTTCTTGTTTGCTGCTTTGACGGCACCGTTCATCTTGGGCCGATATGGTGAAGAGTTATGGTGCTCGATCTTAAATTCTTGACACAACTCCTTCATCATCTTGTTGTTTAGGTTGCTTGCATTATCAGTGATAATGCTACTTGGAATACCATAGCGACAGATTATCTCTTTCTTGATGAATCTGGCAACCACTTGACGTGTAACATTCGCGTAAGAAGCAGCTTCAACCCACTTGGTAAAGTAATCGATAGCCAATAAAATGAATCGATGACCGTTGGAAGCCTTCGATTCTATCATTCCAATCATATCGATACCCCACATGGAGAATGGCCAAGGTGAAGTCAAAACATTTAATGGAGTTGGAGGCACATGGATCTTGTCTCCGTAGATTTGGCATTTGTGACATCTTTTGGCAAAGTTGTAATAATCTACCTCCATTGTTGTCCAATAATATCCAGCTCGAAGGACCTTCTTGGCCATAGTAGGACCTTTATCATGTACACCCTCGCAACCCTCATGTATAGACTTTATGATCGTGTTTGCTTCGTGCTTATCCACACATCTGAGCAACAGGGAATCATAATTCCTCTTGTACAGTACACCACCACTTAAGAAGAATTTGGCGCAAAGCTGCCTAAGAGCTTTCTTGTCAGTGATAGTGATACCCTCGAAATATTCCTGTTTTTCCAGATATCTCTTAATGTCGTAGAACCAAGGCTTGTCATCAGACTCATCCTCGATTGCTAAACAGTCTGCTGGTTCGTCCAAATGATCAATGTGAATAGAAGGGGCTTCGTTCTTCCACTTGACTTTGAACATGGATGCCAGAGTGGCAAGTGCATCAGCTAATTGATTTTCCTCTCTGGGAATATGATGAAAAGAAATTTCATCAAAGTAAGGAATCAACTTTGTTATGTGTCTTTGATACGGAACCAACTTAGAATCCCGAGTCACAAAATTCCCTCTGACTTGGCCGATAACCAAAGCAGAATCTCCATAGACCTCAAGAATCTTGATTCTCATGTCAATTGCCGCTTCAATACCGTAGATACATGCTTCGTATTAAGCCATATTGTTGGTGCATGCAAAGCATAATCTGGCAGTGAAGAGAAAGTGAAAACCTGTTGGAGAGATGAGGATAGCCCAAATTCCGCGACCTTTAGCATTGGAGGCACCGTCGAACACGATCATCCATCGCGCCCCTAGTTCGGGTCCTATATCAGGGTCTGGAGTCTCATAATCTCTGATAAACAGAACATCCTCATCGGGAAAGTCAAACTTCATTTGTTGATAACCCTCCACAGGTTGATGAGCAAGGTAGTCAGACAAGACGCTCCCCTTTATTGCTTTCTGGGTGACATGTTGGATATCATACTCAGTTAACAGCATTTGCCACCGAGCAATTCTTCCAGAGATAGCAGGCTTTTCAAATCATGTATTATCTTAGGCGTCGAGCATCCTAGACCAGAGCACAACAAGTTTTCTCCAAGAGTGAGTATCTGGTCTCACAATCAGTGAACTTCTTGCTCAGATAGTAAATTGCATGTTCTTTTCTGCCAATGTCATCATGCTGACCCAATACACATCCCATCGATTCATCGAGAACAGTGAGATACATGATTAAAGGCCTACCAGGAACCAGTGGTACTAAGATCGGTGGTTCTTGCAAGTATTGTTTTATTTTGTTAAATGCTTCTTGACACTCATTATTCCATTCGACCGATTGATTTTTTCTTAGTAATTTGAACATCGGTTCACAGGTAGCCGTCAAGTGTGAAATAAATCTTGAAATGTAATTAAGTCTGCCCAGAAAGCCACAGACTTCTTTTTCTGTTTTGGGAAGCGGCATGTTCTGAATTGCCCGAACCTTGTCAGGATCAACTTCAATGCCCTTCTAACTTACAATAAAGCCCAACAGTTTACCAGATCGAACTCCGAAGGTACACTTCACAAGATTTAACCGCAATCTAAACTTCCGAAGTCTGTCAAACAGTTTTCTTAGATGAACCAAATGATCGTCCTCAGTCTTAGACTTGGCAATCATATCGTCCACGTAAACCTCAATCTATTTATGCATCATATCATGAAAGAGGGTTGTCATGGCACGTTGGTAAGTTGCCCCTGCATTCTTCAAACCGAATGACATGACTTTGTAACAATATGTACCCCATGGCGTGATGAAAGTAGTCTTCTCCATATCATCTGGGGACATCTTGATCTGATTATATCCTGAGAAACCATCCATGAAGGAAAAGACAGAGAACGGTGCGGTGTTGTCTACCAAGACATCAATGTGAGGCAAAGGAAAATCGTCCTTCGGGCTTGCCTTGTTGAGATCTCGATAATCCACACACATCCTAACCTTCCCATCTTTCTTTGGAACCGGGACGATGTTAGCAATCCATTCAGGATATTCAGAAGTGGCCAGGAAGCCAGCGTCAAGCTATTTCTTTACCTCTTCTCTGATTTTGAGTGCCATGTCGGGTCTAGTCCTTCTGAGTTTCTGCTTGATAGGAGGACATCTGGGCTTGAGTGGCAAGCGGTGTTCAACGATGTTGGTATCCAACCCAGGTATATCTTGATAAGACCAGGCGAATATATCAACATACTCTTTCAATAGCTTGACCAACTCGGAGTGTAAATGCTCTGCGAGGGATACGCCAACCTTGACTTCTCTTCTGACCTCATCAGTACCAAGATTGACAACTTCCACTGGCTCTTTATGTGGCTGAATCTCTTTATGCTTGTGCTTAAGGAGCCTTGCTAGTTCATCCGGTAATTCACAATTTTCCTCACCATCCTCTTCGACTTGGTTAATTGGAATTCCAGAATTACAACGGATGTTTGCCATGTTGTTATCAATGCATTTATTAGTTCTGCATGTTTATGAATATGTCTAGAATGAGCTATTAAAAAGGTAAAATAAAAGAAAACTTTTTCCATTTGTTTGTGAAAAAGTAAAATAAAGAAAGAAATAGAGCATGATTTTGAATGCAAAAAAACTTTATTTATTGATCACGTAATATTGCAAAAGTGTGAGGCCCATTACAAGCTATCCACTCATCTCGGGCAAGGACGAGGGAAGGAAAAAGCAAAATGCATTACATGTTCGTCGGAAAAACCACAGGAATCACGGTTGATGTCCAGTTGTTGAGCTTGAACCCAGGAGGACACTTGCGCACAAAGCTAGAAGCCCGATGACTAGGACCAGCACCATCAGTAGCTGCCACGATGTCACCTTGCTGAAAACCCACGCTATTGAACTTGACAAAGTTGCACTGCTTCTAACCAGAGGAACCAGATTGACAACCAGGATGGTAGCCCAATCCGAACCGATCATGCTTTTCAACCACATCAATCACATGCACCCAGCCTGACAAAGCGCCTTTCTGGATAGTCTCCCTAGCACTTTTAACAGACGCTAAAGCCAATTATGGTGATCTACTTTGACTAGCTGAAGTCGAACTGACATCTTCGAACTCGAGACACTGCAATGGCACCTCAGTTATGCCTTCCTCAGTCTCGATGTATTGGAAAGACGATAATTCGCTTACAATCAGATCCTCTTCACCACAGACGATGACCAGCTGATCGTCATACATAAACTTCAATTTCTGATGCAAATTGGACGTGCCTGCCTCTGCGGCGTGAATCCATGGTCGACCCAAAAGACAAATGTACGATGGATTGATATCCATCACTTGGAAAGTAATGGTAAACACATGCGGTCCAACTTTGATGGGTAGGTTCACCTCTCCCATAACTTGTCTTCGAGAACCATCAAAGGCTCTGACAACTAAGGAACTTGGTCTCATCTCGCTTCCCTCCACCAGTAATTGACTTAATGTGCCCTTAGGCATGACATTAAGGGAAGAACCAGTATCAACTAGAACACTAGATAACAGGATGTCCGTGCAAGTTACAGATATGTGCAATGCTTTGTTGTGGACAGCTCCTTCAGGAGGCAATTCTGATTCATTGAAACCCAGGTATCTGCTTGCAGCTATGTTGGCTACTACATCATCGAAATCGATGACGGATATATCGTGCATAACATGAGCAGTGTTCAATACTTTCAACAGAGCTGACCGATGCGCATTCCTGAGTAAAGGCAAAATCGAGATCCTGGAGGGAGTCTGCCCTAGCTGATCTATAATTTTGAAAGCACTTTTCTTGATTATCTTAAGGAATTCCTGATCATTAAGTGTCTCATTGTTCTTTGAAACATCCTCAGATGGAATATTCGGCAATGGAACCGCAGTAGATGCCCCTTGCTGAACAACAGGGGTTATAAATGTAGGCTTCTCCTGTGAAGGAACGACTGTTGGAACTTGAACAGGCTTTGTAGTGACCTTCGGAGCGAACATACGTCCACTACGAGTCATACCTCCAGTGGTGACATTCACAATTTCAGATTCAGGAAACTTTATCTCTTGACCACCAGAAGACACAGTAGACCCATACCTCTAAGGTACCTCCTTAGAATTCTGGTACAGAAATGGCTTTGGCTGACAAACAATGATAGGTTGTATCTTCCTCTGCTTAGTGGATTCAACAGGAACCTTTCTGTAGATAATAGTGAATGGTTCGATAGTAGCAACCTCTTTAACAGGCTTAGCTCTGGCGAACTGAACCTCACCTCGGTTCATCAAAATTTGGACACAACCCTTCAGCCTTCGAAACTGGTTAGGATTGTTGTCACAGATCTGACATTTGCCATGCAAACCTTTCAACAAACCATGCTCATTCAATTTCTTAAAAACCACAGCCATCGGAGTCTTTACCTCATCGACATCCATGATCAATTCAGCCCTTGGATTATCATCAATCATGTTCACTGCAGGCCCACCATGATCGGGTAAAGGATTAAGCTGAACATTAGGACTTTCTTTAGCAAAGATCAAAATATTTCGATCAATGAGTTCTTGAACCTTGGTTTTGAAAACAATGTAATCCTCTGTTGCATGTCCTATGTATCTAGCATGATAGGCACATGACGCGTTTGGATTATGCTTTGGATTGAAAGAAGGAATTGCAGGTGCAATCGCCTTGGGAACAATTGCCCCTTGATGAACCAAGTAAGGGAACAATTCAGTGTATGGCACTGGAATTCTGTCGAAGTTCGGCCGTTTATGATTTCCCTGATTGTTGTTATTTTGCCGATTCTGATTCTGCTGATTCTTGTTATTATGCTGAGACTGTTGCTGATGTTGTGGTTGTTGCTAATTCTGAGCAGGTTGTTGTGGATGATACTGATAGGGGAACTGTTGATATTGCGCAGCAAAAATGTACGGATAGGGATAGTATGGCATATGAGCCATATGAGCTTGATACTGAGGAGAAACTTGAGCTGTCATAGCATTGGCTTCACCTTCCTTCTTCTTTGATTGACTGTTCTGAGATTTTCTGGTAGCAAGCTGCTGAGAAGCAGTTCCAGGAATCTTTCCAGTCTTTAAACCATTCTCGATCCGCTCACCAATGGTTACAATGTCAGCAAAGTTCGAAGAAGAACTACCCACCATTTTCTCATAATAGGATCCTTGCAAAGTACCCATAAAGATGTCAACCAACTCATTATTAGAGAGAGCAGCTCGCACCAAGGATGCCATCTCACGCCAACTTTGTGTATACTCCTTGAATGTTTCAGCTGAGCGCTGAGACTGGTTATGTAACTGCAATCTGGTAGGCGCCAGGTCAAAATTATATTTGAAATTATGGCACAAATATCAGATGTCCTACAAGGATGTTGAGACACTGATATCCAACACAATGAACAAGATAACAATAATACTAACATTGCAGAAAGTAAATAACACAGTGATATGTTTACCCAGTTCGGATCAACAATCCTACTCTGGGGGCTACCAAGCCCGGGACGAAACCAATATACGATAGTATCAATTCACATATCATACAATAACCAAATAATCTGCTCACTTAATCACTACCCTTCCTATGACTTCTACCTAAGACTCACCTAGGTATGAGGCCCTCCTCAAATCCCTCTACAACCACAACCCGTGATTGGTTTCTTTCCACACAAGTAACACCACGAAAGTCACACTTTCAAAACACACAATTCTCAATACTTCAAAGCTTATGAGAATTGACACACAAGAAACTCAATGCTTCAAAGCTTATGAGTAACTGACAGAACTTACAACACAAAAAAAGTCCTTATACTGTTATCAGAATGATACCAGTTAGGCTCACAAAATACACTCAAAAACCCTAACGAAAAACACACGTAAGTTCCACACCTAAACTAGGTTTACACCAGTCAATATATAGCATTAAATCTGGACTGGACTGGGCTTCGAAAACGCAGCAAATAGACTGCTCACAAATCTGCAAAATAAACTCCAACAAAATAGGTCTTCAATCTAAAGTTTCCTAATATGTCTCCATAATTAGAAAGCGCTGAAAATCCGAAAACCAACACAAAAACACAATCCAAAAATACTTTGGATGTCACATAGGATAACCAAATATTCATAGAATATTCAGTAACAATTAACAACAACAGAATCTTCTTTAAAACTGAGTTTAGGCGCGATGTCCTATGAGCCAGTATGGGACATCTTCATTCGACATGTTGAATGCAGCAAATTAGAACATCTTAGAACATCTTGTTTCAACATCTTGCTGCTAGAATAGTTTTAGCAAAATAAATGTCAACCACAAAATCAACGAAATAACAATCTCCCCCTTTGGCTTATTTTGGCTAAAACTACACACCAAACAAATCTTGTAAAGAAGCACAAAAATCCATATCAGAGACAGCAGCGAAAATACCAACACACAGCACAGCATAAAAAAAAATCCCCCTCAACAGCAGCAACACAACCATTCCACATTCTCCCCCTCAGCTGCAGCACCAGCACTAGCACACAAGCTGCAGCACCAGCAACACACAAGCACACTACTCCCCTTTTTTAGCCAGAAATATGACAAAGGCTAGTAGAACAGTTATTAATCTTTGAGAAATGGTCAAATCATAGACCATAATAAACAGCATCAGAGAGCAGATGCACACCACATCACATGACCAAGTGTCATGTACAAACTTCAGTTTTTTCCCTTTTATAACCTCATGCACACACTGCACTACCAGAAACTCCTTTAATCTTTCCAATCTGGCAGTCAGAAGGAACATTAATTGTTATAGTTCCTCATGAATGCAAACCCCAAGTCTGCTCCTCAGGTTTTCAAACTGAACTGCATCCAGAGCCTTGGTAAATATGTCAGCAAGCTGATTTTCTGTGCTCACATGCTCAAGAGTTATGACCTTGTCCTCTACAAGTTCTCTGATGAAGTGATGCCTGATATCAATGTGCTTAGTCCTGCTATGTTGAATAGGATTTTTAGAAATATTAATAGCACTCAGGTTGTCACAAAATAATGTCATAACATCTTGTGTGACATTATACTCAGATAGCATTTGCTTCATCCACACCAGTTGAGCACAACTACTTCCAGCAGCTATGTACTCAGCTTCAGCAGTAGAAAGAGAAACCGAATTTTGCTTCTTACTAAACCATGAAATAAGATTATTTCCCAAAAAGAAACATCCTCCAGAGGTACTCTTCCTATCATCAGCACTTCCAGCCCAATCAGCATCACAGTATCCTACTAAAATGGGACTTGAGTCATGGGAGTACAACAACCCATAATCACATGTACCACTTACATACTTAAGAATTATCTTAACTTGATTGATGTGACTGACCTTGGGTTCTGCTTGGTATCTTGCACACACGCCAACAACAAAGGTTATGTCTAGCCTACTTGCTGTAAGATACAGCAAACTTCCAATCATGCTTCTGTATAGACTTTGTTCAACATTCACTCCCTTTTCATCTTTGGATAACTTCAAGTGAGTAGGAGCAGGAGTTCTCTTATGCTTGGTATTATCCAGTCCAAACTTCTTCACAATGTTCCTCGCATATTTGCTCTGACAAATAAAGATGGAATCTTCCATCTGCTTGACTTGTAATCCAAGGAAGTAGGTCAATTCACCTACCAAGCTCATCTCAAATTCAGACTGCATTTGGTTGACAAAATGTTGGACCATTTCATCTGACATTCCACCAAACACAATATCATCTACATAAATCTGGGCAATCATTAGTTTCCCATCCTTCTCCTTGACAAAAAGAGTTTTATCAATACCACCCTTCCTGTATCCATGGTTGACTAAGAACTCAGTCAGCCTTTCATACCAAGCTCTTGGAGCTTGTTTCAACCCATACAAAGCCTTCTTTAGCTTGAAAACATGATCAGGAAAATTTGGATCCACAAACCCTTTAGGCTACTCAACATAGACTTCCTCATTAAGATAGCCATTCAGAAAGGCACTCTTGACATCCATTTGAAACAATCTAAATTTTAACACACATGCCACTCCTAGCAGCAATCTGATGGATTCCGATCGAGCCACAGGAGTAAATGTTTCATCGAAGTCTACTCCTTCAATCTGTGTGTATCCTTGAGCTACTAATCTGGCTTTGTTCCTGGTAACAACTCCTTGTTCATCAGACTTATTCTTATAAACCCATTTTGTTCCGATCACTTTTTTCCTGCTGGTCGTGGTACCAGTTCCCAGACTTCATTCCTCTTGAATTGACATAGCTCATCTTACATAACATTTATCCAGAACTCATTTGTCAATGTTTCTTTGACATTCATTGGTTCAATCTTTGAAACAAAGCATGCATTTGACACAGCCTCCCTCGTTCTGGTTCTTACACCTTCATTCAGATTTCCAATAATCAATTCCTTAGGGTGATCCTTCTGAATCCTTATAGAGGGTCCCCTGTTAGCATCCTCTACCTCTTCATTCTCAGATCTAGTGTCGGTTTCATGAGCATTATTTTCTACGGGCTCAGTGTCTTGTGAGATTTTATTGTTCATGGGAAGGCATGCTCCAACATCATCTGGGACATCTTCGTCTTTCCCAGAGTCATCAACCACCACATTTATGGATTCCATCATCACCTTAGTTCTGGAATTAAATACCCTATATGCTTTACTGTTTGTAGAGTATCCCAAAAATATCCCTTCCTCGCTCTTAGGATCCATCTTTCGCCTCTGCTCACGATCCGCCAAGATATAGCACTTACTCCCAAACACATGGAAATACTTCACATTTGGCTTTCTACCTTTCCATAACTCATAAAGAGTGACAGAAGTACCTGATCTGATAGTCACCCTATTGTGTATATAGCAAGCGGTATTCATGGCTTCAGTCCAAAAATGATATGGAAGCTTTTTGGCATGAATCATGACCCTTGCACACTCTTGTATAGTCCTATTCTTGCGTTCCACCACACCATTCTGCTGAGGAGTGATCGGTGATGAGAATTCATGAGTGATTCCTTCAGATAAGCAAAACTCTTTAAACCTGCTATTTTCGAATTCTTTCCCGTGGTCACTTCTGATTCGAACAACACCACAATCCTTTTCCCGTTGAATCCTTTGACACAACTCTTTAAAGGCTGCAAATACTTCAGACTTTTCTCTGATAAAGCTTATCCAGGTGAATCTGGAGTAATCATCAACGACAACATATGCATACTTCTTCCCACCAAGACTTTCAACCTGCATAGGTCCCATTAAGTCCATGTGAAGCAGTTCCAGAACTCTAGAAGTTGTGGTAAGATGTTGAAGCCTCTTGTGTGACACCCTTGTTTGCTTCCCAACTTGACATTCACCACATATTCTATCCTCATCAATCTTCAGCTTGGGAATACCTCTAACGGCTTCACTTGACATAACTTTCTTCATCCCTTTCAAGTGTAAATGACCCAATTTCTGATGCCACAGTTTGGTTTCATCTTCCTTTGACATCAAACAGGTAGACAAACTTTCCGATTCTTGAGGATTCCACAGATAGCAGTTATCCTTAGACCTGGTTCCCTTCATGACAACTTCATCTTTCTCATTGGTTACGAGACATTCAGATTTTGTGAAATTAACTTTGAGTCCTACATCACACAGTTGGCTTATACTGATCAAATTTGTAGTCAGCCCTTTGACAAATAGCACACGATCCAGATTTGGTTATCCTGTGTAGTCCAGCTTTCCAACACCTTTTATTTCACCTTTTGATCCATCCCCAAAAGTGACATAATTGGTGGAGTGAGGCTTGATATCTGACAAGAATTTCTTCACACCAGTCATGTGTCTTGAACAACCACTGTCAAAATACCAATCTTTCCTTGCGGATGCTCTAAGAAAGGTATGTGCTATGAGACCGGCCATCATATTTCTAGGAGTCCATCTTCTCTTCACTTTAGCCCAGCTCTGTCCTTTATTTTATTGATGAGCAGTTTTGGGATAGCCGTGCAACTTGTAGCAAAAGGACTTTAAGTGACCAATCTTTCCACAATAATGACATCTCCATGGTTTATACTTTGATCTACAAACTCTTTTCTGATGCTTCATCTGATGTTGAAGCATGTGATTTGACATCCCCTCTTCTTGCTTTATTTTCTGAGGAACAAACTTCAATCCAGGCTTCTTGTAAGTATCTGCTTGATTGTTAAAACCAAGGCCTTGCACATTTCCAACATCTTTCCCAGTCTGAAGAATCTCATCCAGCTGCGTGGTACCATTGTTCAGCATTCTTATAGATTTGGTTATATTGTCAAGTTTTGACTTTTGCCATACAACCTCCTCTTTCAGATCAGCAATGATTGATAGATGTTCTTCCTTCTCAGCTTCAAGTTGAGCTATCAGAACCTTCTGTTCTAATATTATCTGGCACCTTTCTTCATTCTTGATACACAACTCTGAGAACCCAGTGAAGACTTCTTCCTTAGTGAGTTCTCCAATATAAGATTCTTTGTCAGAGTCAGACTCACAAGTAGTTTCTCCATCAGCCTTACATATCCCAGTCAAGACTGTCACCAATTTTGCTGATTCTTCTTCAAGATCACTCTCAGACTCTCCTTCTGACCAAGACACAAATAAACCCTTCTTCTGTCTTTTGAGATACGTGGGACACTCAGTCTTTATGTGCCCATATCCCTCACATTCAAAACACTGAACTCTCTTCCCTTGATTGGAGTCTTCTTCAGTTCTGGACCTTCTGCCTGCATCCTGGTTTTTACTGATGTCGAGTGACTTGTTCTGAGCATTTGCTCTCGACTTCCAGTCAATCCTTTTCAACACTTTGTTAAATTATTTTCCAAGCAATACCAGATCATTAGACACCCCTTCATCTCTGACCAGGTCACCTTCATCTTCTGAGTCACCAGCATTTGACACAAAAGCTCTGCTCTTCTTCTTTTCAGACTTTTCACTGATCCCTAATTCAAATGTTTGGAGAGATCCCACCAGTTCATCCACTTTCATCTTGTTTATATCCTGAGCTTCCTCTATAGCAGTCACTTTTATGTCAAATCTCTTAGGTAGAGATCTGAGAATTTTTCTGACCAGTTTGCTGTCAGACATCTTTTCACCTAGGGCACTTGAGGCATTAGCTATCTCAATAATGTTCATGTGAAAATCATGAATGCTCTCATCCTCCTTCATCTTCAAACTCTCAAACTTGCTAGTGAGAAGTTGAAGTTTTGACATCTTCACCTTTGAAGTCCCTTCATGAGCAACCTTCAAGACCTCCCACGCCTCTTTTGCAATGGTGCAATGTTTAATCAACCTGAAGATATTCTTATTGACACCATTAAACAATGCATTCATGGCTTTGGAATTTCCCACGGACCCTTTGTAGTCTGCATCATCCCAGTCTTCCTCTTCCTTCACCACATCAGTAGGGGTGCCTTTTCCATCTATAACCTTTGGGGGTTCCCATCCTTTTATAACAGGTTTCCATGCTTGGTCATCCATGGATTTGATAAATGCTATCATCCTTGGTTTCCAATAGTCATAGTTGGAACCATCAAGCAGAGGTGGTTTGTTCAAAAATCCTCCATCCTTGTCCATTGTACCAGAAAGTACCTTCCCTGAATCTCACCCAGAACCAAACAAGGGCACAAGCTCTTGATGCCAATTGAAATTCTGGCACAGATATCAGATGTCCTACAAGGATGTTAAGACACTGATATCCAACACAATGAACAAGATAACAATAATATTAACAGTGCAGAAAGTAAATAACACAGTGATATGTTTACCCAGTTCGGATCAACAATCCTACTCTGGGGGCTACCAAGCCAGGGACGAAACCAATATACGATAGTATCAATTCACAGATCATACAATAACCAAATAATCTACTCACTTAATCACTACCCTTCCTATGACTTCTACCTAAGACTCACCTAGGTATAAGGCCCTCCTCAAATCCCTCTACAACCACAACCCGTGATTGGTTTCTTTCCACACAAGTAACACCACGAAAGTCACACTTTCAAAACACACAATTCTTAATACTTCAAAGCTTATGAGAATTAACACACAAGAAACTCAATGCTTCAAAGCTTATGAGTAACTGACAGAACTTACAACACAAAAAAACAGTCCTTATACTGTTATCAGAATGATACCAGATAGGCTCACAAAATACACTCAAAAACCCTAACAAAAAACACACGTAAGTTCCACACCTAAACTAGGTTTACACCAGTCAATATATAGTATTAAATCTGGACTGGACTGGGCTTCGAAAACGCAGCAAATAGACTGCTCACAAATCGGCAAAATAAACTCCAACAAAATAGGTCTTCAATCTAAAGTTTCCTAATATGTCTCCATAATTAGAAAGCGCTGAAAATCTGAAAACCAACACAAAAACACAATCCAAAAATACTTTGGATGCCACATAGGATAACCAAATATTCATAGAATATTCAGTAACAATTAACAGAAACAGAATCTTCTTTAAAACTGAGTTTAGGCGCGATGTCCTATGAGCCAGTACGGGACATCTTCATTCGACATGTTGAATGCAGCAAATTAGAACATCTTAGAACATCTTGTTTCAACATCTTGCTGCTAGAATAGTTTTAGCAAAATAAATGCCAACCACAAAATCAACGAAATAACAATATTTGTATTGCTTCACGAACGCTTCCAACAAATCCCTCCAAGTACGGATTTTGCTGCGCTCTAAGCCCATATACCAATCCAATGAAGCACCAGACAAACTATCTTGAAAACAATGAACTAGAAATTCATCATTATCAATATAGGATGCCATCTTACTACAGTACATTGTGATGTGACTACGCAGGCAACTCAAACCTTTATACTTTGGCAGCTCAGGTATCTTGAATTTCTGCGGCAGTACAAAATTCGGAACCAAGCACAAGTCCTTAGCCTCCATGCCAAAAGCAGAAAACCCCTCAATAGCTCTGATACGGTCTTCCAATAACTTATAGTCAGCAGGTCTACTTTGATTAGTGGGCCTGACAAGAATATGAGGATTTGGCAACTGAGATGCGGCAGGAGCATTCACTCGCAGAGTAGCAAACTGAGACGGATACACCAAACCTGGATTAACCAACTGACCAACATTCTGACCTATCTGAACACCAAACGGATAATTTAAAGGAGATATCACAGCAGCTGAGGAAGATGCCCCAGGATAAAACATCCCGGGGTAAACATTCTGAACAGTAGTTTGAGCAGCTTGAGATGACACCGGAACATGAATAGGAGGACCCCTATACACATGCTCTTCTTCATCAGGGGTTTCAACGTCAGCCAATCCGGCAGTTTGATGAGTCTGACCCTGAAGATTCTCAGGGTCATCATTCACCACTGGAGGCGGAACCGAAGTAGACATACCCCACGGGTATGCAGCAGCATTTCCATTAGGCATGGGTGCAACAAAAGGCTGATATGGTACGAAGGCGCTACCATTATTTGTAATCTGAGGAGTGTAATTCGGAGGCATGCCCCAAGGAAAACCAGCGGGCATCTTGTTCAAACTAGACTGGGCAATAGGCTGATTCACGGGCTCGATTGGCACTTCAACAGTAGCAGAAGAAGGCACAACAGTAGGAACAGTTATAACAATAGGAGAAGCAGTGACAACAGTTGCATCAGTGACAGTTGCAGCAATAGAAGTGGAAGCAGCAGCAACATCCTTCTGAGCACGAAGGAGTTCCATAATGGCATCCATATTTGTCTGAAACTGATTCATCCATCCTTGGAATTGGGCCAGGGTTTCCTTATAAGCAGTGTTCTCAGCTTTGAAGTCAGCCATGATTCTGGATTTGTTTGAGCGGGTGAAATACCAATGTCGAGTCGTCATTTTGCTATAAGCGGAAGACGAACAAGGATGAGCAACGGTTTAGGGACATGCATATGTGTGCAAATGAATGTATGCTATGCATGCACAAATAAAGTTTTATGCATATGTAAAAATTAATTTGACATGATGAAATGATATATAACACAAGAACAAGCCAACACTGTCTGAATAATCAAATCTGAATAATCTGGATATCTGCATATAAATTTGTGTCTGTGCAACATAATCTGATGTGTCGGTGAAAAATCTGATGCGCGTGAGAGAACAAAGTTTGGAAGAGTCTTGGTTTCCTGCAGAAAAACCCAATATCCCCCTCACATGTAAGATCTAGCAAAGAATGATCCTCAGATTCTCAGGCTCTCGGGTCGAGAAATAATAATACGTTCACCATTTCTGGTTTGGCATTATTACTCCTTAAGGAGGCCTCCACTGATTCTTCTCAAAAAGGGGTATCATATGGCAAGTTCCCAGCTTTCGGTCCTCGGATCAAGAAGAATAATGGGTTTGCCATTTCTGGCTTGCCATTATCACCCCTTGGGAGGAGTGCCTCAAGTGAGTTCTCGGGAATGGTCACCAGAGTCGACAGCTCTCAAGTTCAACACCCCGAAATGCACAAGACGCGCACGTCAGAATATCTCCCAAGAAAACCTCGTCTGGATGTGAATTTCATGAACACCAAACGCACCAAGATGGCACGTAGGTCCCACTAATTTTCACTCTAGTCCTAAGTGTATACTCGAGCCTGTGTATTGGGCTCATCTCTCAAAACATCTTGCCCACCAACAATAAAGAAAACAGCAGGTATCCAGAATAAGCAGCATATGAATATTCAAAGCAGTAAAGAAATGCGATAAATAAACATAAAGCTAAAATAGGTGAAATAAAGCTAGCAAAGCGCAAAAGATAAACACCCAAGCAAGCAAGAAAACAAACAAAACTAGGCGAGACCCCAACTTGCAAGAGCAAGGACTCCCCAGCAGAGTCGCCAGCTGAAGATGGTTGGTTTATACCTGAGTGAATCACACACTCAAAGATAACACAGAGTCGCCACCGATCTTTATTTAGCACCAAAGGACAGGGAAAATATCGATAAAACCCAAAGCGAAAAGAAATGGGAACGGGGGTCGGTTATGCGAAAGGAAGGTACAAGCATCTAACGCATCCGTCGTACTCGACGGGAACCATTTCGCTTGCTTCTCGGCTTGGATAGGTTATCTATCTAAAGGCTTCTAGCTAAAAGAAAGGGAGAGAGAGGAGAAAGGGGAAAAAGAAAAGAAAGAAAGAAAGTGCTCGCGGAGGAACAGGGTCCTCGTGCCTACGTACCCTCATAGTGCAATGAGGAAATTAGAGCGCCGTAATTCAGGGAACCAGGGGACGGAGGAGAATGGAAGAAGGGTGGAAGGGTGCTCGCCAATATCATCGCGATCTCGTGCCTACGTATCATACATTCAAATGAATGCAGAATCAGAGCTTCCGTAGTTCGTGGAACCAAGACGGAAAAGAAAGAAAAGGAAACGGAAATGGTGTCAAAACCAATAGCAAAAGAAGGTCAGGAAACTCTACTGGGGAGAACCGACCAGAAAGAGCAATCGTACTGGGGAAAGCAAAGAAAATGGTGTCAAAACCAAGAGCAAAAGAAGAAAGATCCACTGGGGATAAAGTGCAAGAGTAAGACTGAGCTGGGGAAAAACAAGAATGCAAGAATGGTGTAAAAACCAGAATATGAAGGAGCAAAAGGTATAGAAAGGATTCCACTAGGGGAATGAAGAGTATAGAAGACGTGCTGAGAAACAGAGGGTAGACACTCTGTCGAGGAGTAGACAGAAGTATGGTGTTAAAACCAAGTAAAAAGGTTCGGTGTGTTAACTGACTGACAGTGGTTAACCGAAGAAAAAGAGATAGACTCTATGGGAAAAAGGAATGGTGTCAACAGACAGGCTGTGAAGAACCGAAGGAGAGCAAAGAGTGTTGAACCAAGAGAAGGTGTTTGACTCTGAGGGGATTGTTGATCTTGACTGAATAAACAGTAACTGATCAACAAAAAAGGAGTATTGAACCAAAAGCGGTTGCCAACTCTGGGGGAACAAATGGTTTTAATAGATAAACTATGATTAACCAGCAGAAAACGAGTGATTAACCAAGAGATGGTGATTAACTCGGAAAAGGGGTTCAGTATTTTAACAGACTGGCTGTGGTTAACTGAAAGCAAGGGTGATTAACCAAGAGAAGGTGATTAACCCAAAGGGAAACTCATTATATTAACAGATAGACTGTGGTTAACTGAAGAAATCATGTAAATTGGTGTTTAACTGACAGGCAGTAATTAACCAATCAAAGAGAGAAGAACCAAGAAAAGGTTGCGAACTGCTGGGGATTCGGTCTTAACAGAAAACCTGTGTGTAACCGAAGAAAAAGGAATTGAAACTCTTCAAGGTAATCAAAAAGAAAATGATCGACCCCAAGAAAAGGATAGTGAGGGAAAAGAAAAGCAATGATCTTTAACCAAGAGAATGGTGATTGATCAAAAAAGTAATTGAGTGGGGAAAAAGTGATCAAGGATCGAGTCGATTGGGAATTGAGAAAACACCATAGCTTGGGGATAGAGGTGACTATTCTCGGTGGAAGGACAAGACGCCCATACCAAAAAAATTGTCAGAATGAGGATAGGATAGACTTCATCCTCATTCCTTCTCTAGCACTCAAACTATAGTGTGGAAAATGAAACAGACAGCGTAACAACTCTAATTTGTACAGTGCTCAAGTGCGTTGTGAAAATGGATAGCGTAACAGTTTCAATTTGTGTCGTGCTTCAGTGCAATGCGTCATGTGTCGTACGTCGTGCAAACTCCAACTCCGCAGGGGATCAAGAAAGAGAAGATCTAAAGAGATCCTAAAGAGAAGGAAGGGGAAGATCAACTAATTGAAACATGGTTTCGATCAATTAATCAAAGGGATTGGTTTGCTAACAATTTTCCAAAGAGAATGAAAAATCACTAAAGAAAAAGGTGTGAATTATTGATTAAGCATGATTAAATTTGCTCAATAAAGAACAAACTTAATGTAATCAAGAAACAAATATGCAAAACAGTACCAAAAGGACAATTAGTATGCAATGCAAACATATTAACAAGCGATCAAATGAAATGCAAGAGGTTCATGAACAAACATTGCCAAAAATATGAACAAGTTGAATAATTGAAATCGTCCATCGGAAGTTCATAAACATGCTTCAAACAGAGGTTAAATGACTCCTAAAACATCTATAAAAATCAAGCACATTAATCCATGGAAGTTAGAAGAAGAAAGGATACCAAACAAGCTTGAAAAAACTCAAAATTGGCCATTCTGTTCAGGGGTAACCGGTTACTGCATATCTGCTAACCGGTTACTTACTTGAAAATCAGCGTTTTTTGGTGAAATTTACACTGAGTAACCGGTTAGCAGATATACTGTAACCGGTTACCACTGAGACAGTGGTAAAAATAACAGCAAAAACAGCTTTTCAAAAGCAGTTTTCAGCACATAATCACTTATGTCAAACACCACATGCTAGATCATGAATTTCTGCACTAAAATTACATCATGTAAGGGCAATTAAACACAAATTACAAGCATTAATCATGGAGATTAAAGATCAAGCAATTGCATGATAAATAAAACTGAAAACGATCGAAATTACGACGTAAATGCGCGGAAATGATCGAAACAGTTAGCAAAGTAAGATCTACCAACCTACAAGGCGGAGATGTGCCTTGGTAATTGTTGCAAAGTATTCTTGATGCAGAAAATCAAAGAAAACTAGAGGAATCTTCAATTTGTTGACGAAACGTATTGAAACCGAGCAAAATACGATAAAGCTCCGAAATTAGAAATCGAACCGTTGAATGTTGCAGCAAATACTCAAGATTACTCCATAAGCTGAAATAATTCCAGAAATCCAAGTAGAATTGTAAAATTGATGGAGCTTAAGCTCAAGAAATAATCACTTTCAATGTGAAAAGTAATTATCCTTTAAGAATTAAGAGCCTTTGGTGAGGTTTTGGAAAGAAGATGAAGTAGAGTGTGTAGAAGTTGCAGAAAAATCAGAGAGAATGTGAGAGATTAGAGAGTGAAAAGAGCGTGAGTTTGTGTGAATGATTGTGGAGGCTTGTAAAATGGTGAAGCTTAGCTTATATAGAGTTTAGGTATGGAGTGTAAGAGCTTTGGACTTTGGTTTGGACTTAGCTTTGGGAGGTTTGGAGTAGTTTTTGGTGAAAAATACACTGAGTAACCGGTTATCAGATATGCTGTAACCGGTTACTTCAGCCAAACTTTCTTAAATTTGCTTGGAAAATGATGCTGAAGTCATGGTTTCGGTTTTCCACCTCTTGTTTTGATGAGTAATCATGGAAATCCTTATTTTGAGCTTGTTTTGGTGATGAAATAATCTTGAGAGGATGCGATTAATCGGGCTTGGAAAACCTGCAGATCCTGCAACAAGAAACACACAGAGAAAAGTACGAATGCGTATGTCGACGATGCTAATGCACATGCTTATGCAAAAAGCAAAAGAGGAGGTCAAATTTCGGGTTACGACAGATAGCACTTGTTAGGAAAAAACATGCATAGAGAAAAAAGATGAACACATTAACAACATAAGAGATTAACGTGGAAACTCCAAAACCGGAGAAAAAACCACGACCGTTGTCAAATGAGAACCAGATAATAACATTATGTGAAAATTGTTACAAAACATAAACTACCCTCAACACCCCAAGGTCCCAATACACCCACACTCTCCAAAGCAAATATTTAACTACTCCTCACAACACTCTAAAACTAAGAGTATAAGAGAAAATATAAAAAAAGTCAAATTCAAATACAAGCTTAAAGTATTTTTGACTAGTACATATTGGAATGAAGAACTTGAATCCTATATATAGCCTTAGACTCCCATTTCCTTCATAAAACTAAATGATGTGGGACTTCAAATAACTTGTATCATATATATAGCCTTGGAATCTCTCTTCATTCACAAAACTAAGCAATGTGGGACTTCTTTAACATGTATATTTTCAACCAACCCCAACAATCTCCACCTTGATTGAAAATAATACATAAGCTTTCATTGTCTTCACCGACAATCATACTCCACCATAAATAGTATATTCACTTGAAGCTACACCACTCCAATAATTTTACATTGTCTTCATCGACAATCATAGTTTTCAAAAACTATCATACTCTACCAAAAGAAGAGTATACTTCACTTGAAGTTAAACCACTTCAAGAATTTTCCCATGTCGAAAACTAGGTTGAAACTTTATGGTGCAACTTCCTTGTTGGCAGAAGCTCTTCAACCATATATATAATCTCACAACACACTTTGCATTAATGCCCATGTGTTAATCCGCTAGCAATAACTCGTCCATTTCCATGACAACGAAAATGTCATGAGGACACACTTCTCAATTTTCAGAGAAGATCTTCCTCTCTCCCAACGAGAGAGACATTGCTAGCATTTGACTCAGAGCCCTTCTTTAACACAGCCCCATCGGGACACTTATAATTTATATGTCCAAGCTTTCCACATTTCCAACATCTCACACCCATTTCATTATTTTTATTCACGTGTGACCTTCCTCTAGCAACCAACACTGAGTTTGATGAAGTATTCTCATCCTTCAATCTTCTTTCTTCAGAAATAATCTTACTAGCAACTTCTTCAAAGCTCAAAGTTTCCTTCTCATATATTAAAACAGGTTTAATATGCTCATAGGAAGATGTAAGAGACCATATGAGTCTCAAAGCTTTATCTTCATCATCAATATTGACTCCAATAGTTTCTAATTCAGAAACAATACCATTTAGAACACTTAGATGATTAAATACTTTTGTATGTTCATCCATACGTGGGCTATGAAACTACTCTTTCAACAATAAATGATTTAATATACCATTTATTTGATATAGCCCTTCAAGTTACTCCCAAAGCTCTTTGGCTGACGATGTACCAAGAACATTCGCAAGAATATTCTTAGCCAAAGACATGCGGATTGTACTCGAAGCTCTCAAATTTAATTCCTCCCACTTCTCGTTGTCCATGTTGGAAATGTTTCCTTTCAACGCCTTGTGTAATCATAATTGTATCAAAACATCTTTGACTTGAATGTTCCACAAGCCAAAATTAATTATTCCATCATATTTCTCTAAGTCAATCTTCATTGCACTTGAAAAACTTGACATTTCAACCAAAACCTTCCCTGTAGAAAAACAAAATTTTCCCAACCATCACAGAGTATAAAATTTCTTTTCTGATGTGGAAGATCAGCCAAAACTGCAACCACAGAGCATACTAAAAAAATGTATACCCCACCAAACCAAGGCTCTTGATAGCACTTGTTAGGAAAAAACAAGCATAGAGAAAAAGAGGAACACAATAACAACACAAGAGATTAACGTCGAAACTCCAAAACCGGAGAAAAAAATACAACAGTTGTCAAATGACAACCAGATAATAACATTATGTGAAAATTGTTACAACACATAGATTACCCTCAACACCCCAAGGCCCCAATACACCCACATTCTCCAAAGAAAATATTTAACAACTCCTCACAACACTCTAAAACCAAGAGTATAAGAGAAAATATAAAAAGTCAAATTCAAATATAAGCTTAAAGTACTTTTGACTGGTACATCTTGGAATGAAGAACTTGAATCCTATATATAGCCTTAGACTCTCATTTCCTTCATAAAACTAAGCGATGTGTAACACCCTTCTATCCAACGGACATTCACGAATAAAATAACATCAATTATCAAAGTAAAGTCCCAAAAGGGCATCACATTTCGTCATAAAACATCAAAATTAACATCCTGCTCCGTAACACGGGTTATAACATCAAAATTAAAATCAAATATCTCGCAGTGGAAAAACTTCAAAAAAATGTCATCATAGTTTATAACTCAAAAGTGTTAAGACAACTTCAAAATAATCTGTAATAATCATCAAACAAAGAACACTATGGTTCGACTCAAACGTCCCGACCCGATGTTACATATCAGAGCAAGACCCTCTACATCAACCAAAATAACAAAAAGTACTTCAAGTAAGCTCTTCACGCACCAAAAGCTAGCCGTGATCACCTGTACGTTACCCACGTGGAGGCAACATTCAAACAGGTAGGGTGAGTAATCATAAACCATTATACAAGATATAAGATAAGAAATAATAAGGTAGCATGCATCAAAACAAAACAACATCGTCATTATACATCATCATAATCATCATATATCATGGAAATCATGTCATCAAAACCATTCATTCACAATCATGCAATGCCACATAATATGAAATGCATAACAAGACTCGTGCATGTGGTACCAATTCGTCATATTTTATGAACACTGGGCCATCACCCTCCAAAGATCCCCACCAATAGGATCGATTCTACACAAGAACCGGAGCAACGTCATACACTCCAATCCACACAATGGGATTAAAGCCACCACTAGACCGAAGTCCTAAAACCGTCACTAGACCGAAATCCTAGGATGCTATGAATGCATGATACAAACGTCATAATCGTCATCATCATAAAATCGTCACATTGCATCATCATTCATAAAATTAAACATCATATTATCTCATCATCATTATGCATCAAAAGTCATCAAGGTCACACATCATCATATACATCAAAACACCATCATAATACATCTCACCTCATCACAATTTACTCATCAAAACACATCACATCTATTACCCAAGGCCTACGAACAACAAGGCATAAGGCAACCCAAAGTACAAGGAAAGAATATCAAAATAAACAAAAACATTGCTCCTGTTCGCCTGGAGCTCGCCAGGCGAAGCAGCGCGCTCGCCTGGGTTTCGCCCGGTGAAGCAGGGGCGAAGTACCTCCCCCTATAAAAATCCAGTAGCACACAATTCCCCCCTCTCCCTTCGCTTCTCTTTCGCCTGGCAAAGCCACTGGCTCGCTTGGGTGTTCGCCCGACGAAGCTGGGGCGAAACATCTCCCCCATATAAAATCTAGAAACCCCATTTTTCCACCTTCCCTCCGCTTCCTCATTCACCCGGCGAGGACGGGGCGAAATCGCTTCGCCCGACGAGACGGGATCTTCGCCGGGCGAATCCTTGCGAAACTGCAACTTCTCAGTTGCGATTCTGCACTATATCAGACCCTCAAGGCTTACGATTTCGGAACCAAAATAGTCTCATTATTCACAATTCATCACAGCAAAAACACCACAATGACAACACATTATAGAGGGTTTTATCCCTAATATCTAATACATCCAAAAACCTCAATTCCGACATAAACTCGTCCAATCTACCCGGAACCCGAATACCTACATGTTTCTACTCCTATATCAAGTATATTTATAAAAGATTCTCCTCATGCCTTAGTAAATTGCTTCAGAAATCTCCTCTCCGAGTTATTCTGAAGCCTCTCTGAACCATAGCCTTCTTCTCCTTTCTTCAGAGAGGTTTCCCAAAATTTGATCGTATCCAGAATGACTTCTCTCTCTCCCTAATTCCTTTTGTCCAACTTACCTCGAGGACCCCTAATACTCTTTTCCATCATTATCCTCACTAATTCTCGCACAATTACCACTTAGCCCTTCCTTTTATTTTAAAATAATAATAATAACTTAAATAACATTGTCACATTATTCTACTATTATTATTTTCAAAATAATCCTTAATAAATCATATACCTCTAACATAAATCAACACACCCTTAACATCGTCAATACCCCACAACATAAATCATCAGACATCACAATAATTCACCAAAATTTCACCGAAAGTACGAATATTTATAAAAAAATCAATTAAATAAATATTCTACTAATTTTGGGGTGTTACAACTCTCCCCCACTTAAAGAATTTTCATCCTCGAAAATTACCTGAAGACAACATAGTCGGTTACGACTCCTTCATCTGATCCTCGCGCTCCCAAGTCCAACTCTCACCAGCTGGTCCACCCCATAACACCTTCACTAAAGATATATATTTACCCCGCAGTTGCTTCATTCCTCTTCCATCTATCCGCACAGGTAATGCTTCAACGATCAGATTATCTCTTACCTGTACGTCATCCATCTGAATCACATGTGATGGATCCGGAATGTACTTCCTCAACTGCGACACATGGAACACATCATGTAGATTCGTAAGCGACAGCGGTAAAGCAATCCGATAGGCTACCTCCCTTATCCTCTGCAAAATTTAATACGGACCAACAATACATGGATTGAGCTCCCTAGACTTCAAGCCTCGACCCACACCAGTCACCGGCGTAACTCTCAAAAACACGTGATCTCCCTCTTGGAATTCAAGTGCTTTCCTCCTCTTATCATGGTGGGTCTTCTGACGACTCTGTGAAGCTTTCATCCTTTCTTGGATCATCTTAATCTTTTCAGTCGTCTCCTGCACAATTTGAGGTCCGAGTACAACACTCTCGCCCGATTCATACCAATACAATGGAGTTCTACACCTCCTTCCATACAAAGCTTCATACGGCGTCATCCCAATACTAGCATGATAACTGTTGTTGTATGTGAATTCAATTAACGACAAATGGTTATCCCAATACCCTTGTTGATCCAACACACAAGCTCTCAGCAAATCCTCCAAAGACTGGATAGTCCTCTTTGCCTGGCCATCCGTCTAAGGATGATATGCAGAACTCATCCTCAACTTAGTACCCAAAGCTTCTTGTAAACTTTTCCAGAACCTCGACGTAAATCTCGGGTCTCTGTCCGACACAATACTCGAAGGTATCCCATGCAACTTCATAAAGTTAAGAGTCTCCTCACATACTAAACTCATGTCTCTAAACCGCTCGATCAATTCCAGCTCTCTCACCCTAAGCATCGACATATGAAATGACTTCTTCTTTAATGCATCAACTACAACATTTGCTTTACCAAGGTGGTAGCTCAAATCAAAGTCATAATCTTTCAATAATTCCAGCCACCTTCTTTTCCTCATATTTAATTCTCTCTTATCGAACAAATACTTTAGACTCTTATGATCAATGAACACCTCAAACTTAGAGCCAAAAAGATAATGTCTCAAAATTTCCAACACGAATACTACAGCTGCCAATTCTAAATCATGTGTAGGATAATTCCTCTCGTGAACCTTCAGTTGTCTGAAAGCATAAGAAACAACCTGACCATTCTGCATCAACACTCCACCGGGACCCATCTTCGAAGCATCACAATACACCACAAAAGATTCAATCAGATTAGGCAAAATCAAAACCGGAGCGGTCTTCAATTTCTTCTTCAATTCCAAAAAACTCTCTTCACTTGCAACATCCCACACATAAGCCTGGCCCTTACGAGTCAATTGCGTCAACGGTAACGCCAATCTAGAAAAGCCTTCTATTAACTTGCGATAGTAACCTGCCAACCCAAGAAAACTTCGTATCTCAGTAGCAGACTTCAGAGTCTCCCACTATAGTACAACATCGACCGTAGCAGGATCAACAGCAATTCCACCACTTGAAATCACATGTCCAAGAAAACTCACCTCTTTCAACCAAAACTCACACTTCGACAGTTTTGCATATAGCTTCTTCTCTTTCAAGACTTGCAACATAGTCCTCAAATGCTCAGCATTCTCTTCTTCAGGTTTAGAGTATATCAGGATATCATCAATGAAAACCACCACAAACTTATCCAAATACTCATGGAAAATCCGTTTCATATATTCCATGAACACACCAGGTGCATTGGATACACCAAACGGCATCACAGTGTATTCATAGTGACCATACCTCGTCCTGAAAGCCGTCTTCGGGATACCATCAGGCTTAACATGAATCTGATGATAACCAGGCCTCAAATCAATCTTACTGAACACACAAGTGCCCATTAGCTGATCCATCAAATCGTCGATTCTCGGAAGTGGATATTTATTCTTATTAGTCACTCTATCCAACTGCCTATAATCATCACACAACTTCATACCATCGTCTTTCTTCTTAACTAACACACATGGGCACCCTACGGAGAAACACTCGATCGAACAACTTATTCTAAAGCGATTCTTCCAATTGTTCTTCAATTCACCTAACTCAGAAACATACGTTCTGTATGGAGTCACTGACATCGAACTTGTATCAAGTACTAGGTCGATATCAATTTCCACTCCACACTATAGCGGTAAATCATTGATATCATATGGGAACACATCCAAAGAGTCACACACCATAGGTAGATCACCAACCACTGCATTTCCTTATGCCTTTAAAGAAGCAAACATCATAAACACCTTTGCACCATCTTCCACAGACTTATCCACTTGCTTAACAGAACAAACAACTCTTCACCTTCGTCGAAATTAGATTCATGCTCCGGGGGCAAGTCGCAAATATCTTCAGGAAAACATCAGGAATTACATACCACTGGCATATCACTAGCCGTCACACTGCTCTCTATCCCCCGAGAATCAAACATCAAAAAAACCTGATCGTTCTCCCTCAAGACATTCCAACTTGACCGCCAGGTAAGAAACTCGAATTCACCTCATCTTCAAATATAATAATCTGCATCGACTCATCAAAACAGTCTGTAAGCACCTGGCTTAACCCTAAACAATTCGATGTACACACCATCTAAGCTGGCAAGACACGTCTATTCCATTCAGCATGATCCCGTCTACTATCAACAAGAAATTAAGGGTGATCAGTTCCTCAATTTGTCAATAGATAGCCGACAATCATGATGGGGCATAAACCGCATTTACCAAACTACAATAGCGTTCCTTGCATCTTGTGCACGAAGCTACCTAAGGCATAAATTCTTAGTTGTCATATTCCTTATCTCCGTATTTTCTTCAGTTTTGGAAACAACACAACTCCCAAAATGCTCGCACCCTTGCAATCAGTGGCACACCGATTTAACATTCCACAACCAAAACATCTCAGAGAAGCAAAAACTTATCCCCCCTTGTTTCAAACCAACTCCTGCAGACAACGGTTAGAAAACAAGCAAGTACCGACAGTGTTTCACACACATGTCGCATACTAAGGAACAAACAACATTAGACAACCTAGCCGGACTGGCCGACCTGCTCTGATACCACTAATGTAACACCCTTCTACCCAACGAGCATTCTCGAATAAAATAACAACAATTATCAGAGTAAAGTCCCAAAAGGGCGTCACATTTCGTCATAAAACATCAAAATTAACATCCTGCTCCGTAACATGGGTTATAACATCAAAATTAAAATTAAATATCTCGCAGCGGAAAAACTTCAAAAAAACGTCATCATAGTTTATAACTCAAAAGTGTTAAGAAAACTTCAAAACAATCTGTAATAATCATCAAACAAAAGAACACTATGGTTCGACTCAAAAGTCCCGACCCGGTGTTACATATCAGAGCAAAACCCTCCACATCGACCAAAATAACCAAAAGTATTTCAAGTAAGCTCTTCACGCACCAAAAGCTAGTCCCGATCACCTCCACGTGGTTACCCACGTGGAGGCAACATTCAAACAGGCAGGGTGAGTAATCATAAACCATTATACAAGATATAAGATAAGAAATAATAAGGTAGCAAGCATCAAAACAAAACAACAACATCATTATACATCATCATCATCATCATCATCATATATCATGGAAATCAGGTCATCAACATCATTCATTCACAATCATGCAATGCCACATAATATGAAATGCACAACAAGACTCGTGCATGTGGCACCAATTCGTCATATTTGATGTACACTGGGCCAACACCCTCCAAAGATCCCCACCAATAGGATCGATTCTACACAAGAACCGGAGCAACGTCATACACTTTGATCTGCACAATGGAATTAAAGCCATCACTAGACCGAAGTCCTAAAACCGTCACTGGCCCGAAGTCCTAGGATGCTATGAATGCATGATGCAAACGTCATAATCGTCATCGTCATAAAACCATCGCATTGCATCACCATTCATAAAATTAAACATCATATTATCTCATCATCATCATGCATCAAAAGTCATCAAGGTCACACATCATCATATACATAAAAACTTCATCATAATACATCTCACCTCATCAAAATTTACTCATCAAAACACAACACATCAATTACCCAATGCCTACGAACAATAAGGCACAAGGCAGCCCAAAACACAAGGAAAGAAAATCAAAATAAACAAAAACATTGCTCCTACTCGCCTGGAGCTCGCCAGGCGAAGCAGCGCGCTTGCCTGGGTTTCTCCCGGAGAAGCACCTCTCCCTATAAAAATCCAGTAGCTCACAATTCCCCCCTCTCCCTTTGCTTCTCTTTCACCTGGCAAAGCCACTGGCTCGCTTGGGTGTTTGCCCAATGAAGCTGGGGCGAAACATCTCCCCCATATAAAATCCAGAAACCCCCTTTTTCCACCTTCCCTCCGCTTCCTCATTCGCCTGGCGAGGACGGGGCGAAAACGCTTCGCTCGGCGAGACGAGACCTTCGCCCAGCGAATCCTTGCGAACCTGTAACTTCTCAGTTGCGATTCTGCACTATCTTAGACCCTTAAGGCTTATGATTTAGGCACCAAAACATTCTCATTATTCACAATTCATCACAACAAAAACACCACAATGACAACACATCATAGAGGGTTTTATCCCTAACATCTAATACATCCCAAAAACCTCAATTCCGACATAAACTCGTCCAATCTACCTGGAACCTGAATACCTACATGTTTCTACTTCTATATAAAATATAATGATAAAAGATTCTCCCCATACCTTAGTAAATTGCTTCTGAAATCTCCTCTTTGAGTTCTTCTGAAGCCTCTCTGAACCATAGCCTTCTTTTCATTTCTTCAGAGCGGTTTCCCAAAATTTGATCGTATCCAGAATGACTTCTCACTCTCCCTAATTCCTTTTGTCCAACTTACCTCTATGACCCCTAATACTCTTTTCCATCATTGTCCTCACTAATTCTTACACAATTACCTCTTAGCCCTTCCTTTTATTTTAAAATAATAATAATAATTTAAATAACATTGTCACATTATTCTATTATTATTATTATTATCGAAATAATCCTTAATAAATCATATACCTCTAACATAAATCAACACACCCTTAACATCGTCAATACCCCACAACATAAATCATCAGACATCACAATAATTCACCAAAAATTCACCGAAAATACGAATATTTATAATAAATTAATTAAATAAATATTCTACTGATTTTGGGGTGTTACAACTCTTCCCCACTTAAAGAATTTATGTCCTCGAAAATTACCTGAAGACAACAGAGTCGGATACGACTCCTTCATCTGATCCTCGCGCTTCCAAGTGCAACTCTCACCAGCTGGTCCACCCCATAACACCTTCACCAAAGATATATCTTTACCCCGCAGTTGCTTCATTCCTCTTCCATCTATCCGCACAGGTAATGCTTTAACGGCCATATTATATCTCACATATACGTCATCCATCTGAATCACATGCGATGGATCCAGAATGTACTTCTTCAACTGGGACACATGGAACACATTATGTAGATTCGCAAGCGACGGCGGTAAAATAATCCGATAGGCTACATCCCGTATCCTCTACAAAATCTAATACGGACCAACAAAACGTGGAGTGAGCTTCCTAGACTTCAAGGCTCGACCCACACCAGTCACCGGCGTAACTCTCAAAAACACGTGATCTCCCTCTTGGAATTCAAGTGTTTTCCTCCTCTTATCATGGTGGCTCTTGTGACGACTCTGCGAAGTTTTCATCCTTTCTTGGATCATCTTAATCTTTTCAGTCGTCTCTTGCACAATGCCAAGTCTGAGTATAACACTCTCGCCTGATTCATACCATCACATTTATCTGTTGGTATAGACTTAAAATCAGATAAATAAGTCTATACTCCTCAAGGGTTTGAGGATTATCTGTTTTTGGGATGAGCGCCAAAAAAGATGAAGTCACTCATTTATGAAGCTTTAGATTGGATTAAAATTCATTAATAAAGTTAAGAATTTCCTTTTTTAGAATCTCCTAACAAGACTTAAAGAAAAAGAGGTTATAATCGTCAGACCTCGGGCATTTGTCTTCAGCACTAGACCAAATTACCTATTTTACCTCTTCCTCGCTAGAATTGGCTTCGAGCGCAGACTTTTATTCATTTGATAAGGACTTAAAATCAATTTCGTCTAAAAAAGGTCTCTTTTTTAAATGTTAATTGAAAGAATCTTCAAAATGATTTTTTATTATCATTCTCATTTTCTCCACGTCTTCAACCTTTCTTGAAAGAGTATTCAGCCCAACTACTCTATTTATTCTCTTATGTATCTTTGCTTTATACGTTTTATCAAATCTTATTCATATATATATATATATATATATATATATATATATATATATTATTTAATCCATCAAAATAAACCATAGACAACTTCAATAACATGAAAGAGCAATATTGAAAAGTTATCTTTATGATCTTGTATAATAGTTTCAATTAGAAACACTTCAATTCATTCTAGCAGTTATACCTTGCATATTATTAATCAAACTATATATTTAAGGAAAGCAACACAATATTTAACCAAAAGCGACTCTTTTTGGTGTAAAATAAATTCATTTCCACCTAGTGCAAAATACATGTATATATGTTTTACAATTTTAAAAAAAAAAAAAATCACTGATCTGAACTCCCCCGATTTTCTCTCTCCCTCAAATTCTCACTCACATCTCCTCCACTCAACTCAGAATAACGCAATAAAAATAATAATAAAAAAAAAAACACAATGAATGGCAAAAAAAACTGTTAACAACATGACTAATTCATACTCATCATTAGCATCACACGCCATGTGTTAACTAACAACTTTTCTATCGTAAAATTCTCAAGAAACTATCAACGCCATGCACCATTACTCACATGCATGTAACAACAAAACGTTACACAAAATCTCCTAATTCTTCATGCTCCTAAGGTATTCGACGTAATTCCAATATGGACGAGCCTAGTACCAGTACTAGCAGCAACGCTATGCATTCAAATTTCGTGGAAATAACACTCAATGTGCACCAAGTTGTTCCACCACCACCCGTCAGCACTCTACAAAGAATCAAAATCAAACTCAAGGAAACTTTTTTCCCCGACGATCCTATACGACAATTCAAAGGAAAAACTCTTAACACCAAACTCATCCTTGGAGCTCAGTATTTCTTCCCTATTCTTCAATGGTTGCCTAATTACAGTTTCAATCTCTTTAAATCCGATCTTGTTGCCGGCCTCACTATTGCTAGCTTAGCTATACCGCAGGGAATTAGTTACGCTAAGCTTGCAACTCTTCCTCCGATTATAGGACTATGTAAGTATGTTAATTGATTCTACCTGATTGTTATGGTAAGTTCAAAAATGATAATGTGAGTGGAAATTTATTCTAATTATAGATTATTTTGTTGTGTGTGAATGATAGATTCGAGTTTTGTTCCGCCGTTAGTTTATGTTGTTCTTGGAAGCTCGAGAGATCTTGCGGTAGGACCGGTTTCGATTGCTTCTCTTGTGATGGGATTCATGATTGCAGAGGAAGTGTCTCCCACAACACAATCTGATCTCTTTATTCAGTTAGCTTTTACTTCAACGTTTTTTGCTGGTATTTTTCAAGCTACTCTTGGAATTTTAAGGTAATTAATTAACTAATTAATCACAAGATGTATAATAGTATATGTATATGTATATATCATTGTCTTATATTGAATGATTGGATTACAGGTTAGGTTTTATCATTGATTTTCTATCTAAGGCGATTTTACTTGGGTTTACGGCTGGAGCTGCTGTAATTGTGTCTCTGCAACAGCTAAAGAGTTTACTTGGAATCACACATTTCACTAAACAGATGGCTATTATTCCTGTCATGCGTTCTGTTTTTGACAATATTCACGAGGTTGATTTTTAAGATGAAGTTTTTTTTTTAATTTTTTATTTAGGGACAATTTTATAACTAGTAAGAAAGTAGTATATTTTCAATAATGATTTTTGTGGTTTTTGTGCAGTGGTCATGGGAAACAATAGCGATGGGGCTTTCCTTCTTAGGGATACTTCTGCTTGCAAGACACATTGTAAGATTTTATTCTAATTTTCTGTTGTTGTAATTGAGTTAAATGTTATTTTCTTTGTCAATCATTCCCATCATGCTTCTCAATCTAATAAATGACTCGATCTTCAAAGCCTTTAGTCATGATATCGGCTACTTGAAGACATGCTCTGCAATGTGCAGCTCTAACAGAAATATTCTCTGTATTGTTTCTAGAATGGCTGACGTGTCCTTTTTCTTTTGTAAACCTTGCCATATCTACCAGTCATATGTGTTGAACACCCAGTATCAAGATACAACTGATTTTCCTTGTCCTCATCTTCATTTGTGGTTACTATAAGCAAGACTTGATCATCTTCATTTTCTTGTGAAAATTTGGCCTCATCACCTTTGTTTTCCTTCTTATCATTGCAATAGCATTCATCATCCAAATGTCCCCATTTTTTACAATTGTACATTGAATGCTACTCTTGTCACGTTTCCCTTTACCGCTTCCTCTAGAACTACCGGCTCCACAACGAAAACTGCTAGTTCCTCCACATGAGTGACTAGTGCTCTCACCTCTATTATTTTTGCTGCAAGGAGATTGATTTGAGTGCCACTTTCCTCTATCTTTGTATTGAGGTTCCTTGATGAGATTCTTCCATTTTCCTTTGCCTTTCTTGAACTTGTTTCCTTCAATGCTTGCCTGAACTTGCAAAGCCAGTTCAGTCACATTTCTCTCATTCAATTGTTGCTCGTATTCCTCTAACGTTCCTTGCAGTTCATCCACCTTCATACTTCCAAGATTCTTTCTTTCTTCAATAGACCCCACTATAAGATCGAATCTCGGATTGAGACTTCTCAAAACATTTTTTACAATAAGTTTAGGTCCTATTTATAAGAAAATATTTACTTTTTAGATTCATTGAATAATCAATGTATTTGGTCTATATATTGTCCATGTGCATTGGTTATTCAATGAATCTAAAAATAAATTTTTTTCTTATAAATAAGCCCAGAGGTAGTATAAATTTTATATGAGTAACACTTGGAACTTCAGAGCTAAAACAGAATGGAAAATGTGTGCAGAGCATAAAGAAGCCACAGTTATTCTGGGTGTCAGCTGGAGCTCCTCTTGCATGTGTCATCATCGCCACTATCGTCACTTTTCTAATCAAGGGTCAAAAACATAGCATCAGTATAGTATGTCTCTCCCTCCTAACTAATTAAAGCTTCTTTTGTCAATATTATTCTGAGTAAGTTCTTAGCTAAAAATCAATGTCATGTTATTTACTAGGTTGGGAAATTGCAACAAGGAATAAATCCTGCTTCAACCGACATGTTGTTTTTTCATGGAGATTATCTTGGTCTAACCATCAAAACCGGAATTGTCAGTGGCATTTTAGCACTCACCGTAAGTTTCACTCTCTTTTACGGGGTATTTATAGGCATTAAAAACATATTTAACCGTATGTTCTTTTATTTGTATAATTAACATTGATTAACCCTTGATTGTTTTATTTACTTGGAAGTGTCAAAGTACCAAACAATGTTTGAACCTTAATAAGTACTAATGGATAAGTATATGAAACAGGAAGGAATTGCAGTGGGGAGAACATTTGCGACTCTAAGAAACTACAAGTTGGATGGAAATAAAGAAATGATGGCAATTGGGTTCATGAATGTGGTTGGATCTACCACGTCATGCTATGTCACAACAGGTTCTTGTTAATTTGTACTCTAAAAACTAATAAATTTAGTGAAGCGTGTTGATAAACACATTATTAACTTATTTAAATGATTAAAATTTCAGGATCTTTTTCTCGGTCAGCTGTAAATCATAACGCGGGAGCAAAAACAGCGATGTCAAACTTAGTAATGGCTGTGACAGTCATGGTGACACTCCTTTTTCTTATGCCGTTATTTCGATTCACGCCTAATGCTGTATTGGGTGCGATCATAATAACAGCAGTAGTTGGCCTCATTGATATCCCTGCTGCTTATCTCATTTGGAAGCTCGACAAATTCGATTTCATTGTGTTGTTGACTGCTTTTTTTGGTGTTATTTTCTTCTCTGTCCAATATGGCCTGGCTCTTGCGGTAAGTTCATTCTTCTGTTCTACAACATGTTTTAAAATGATTACGGGCACAATGAAACTTATATAGTCAATGAAAACAATAAACTTCTAACTAAAATAACTAATTTGTAACTAACTTTTATATCTTTGACGAATACTTGGTAAACAAAATCCAAGATCTCTTTGATGAATGAATTATGATTGACAAAGGGAGATGTTCATCTTGTTAACCAGGTGGGATTGTCAATTTTTAGGATCCTGATGCAAATTACAAGGCCTAAAACAGCAATGTTAGGAAACATACCAGCGACAACCATATATAGAAATATTCATCATTATAAAGAAGCTACAAGAGTACCTGGTTTTCTAATTCTAAGTATAGAGGCTCCAATCAATTTTGCTAATATTACATATCTCCATGAGAGGTTGGTTTCAACATATTTATCAATTTTTTCTAACTTTTTTAACTGCATTCGATATTGTTTTCTCAGTTATCAAACCATTGATATTTGTTATTAGGATATTACGGTGGATAGAAGAAGAAGAGGACACCAAAACAGAAAACTCATGCCTTCAATATGTGATTCTTGAAATGTCAGGTAACTCCATCATCAAATTGACCTTATTTACTTCAGGTTCAAAGTAGCTAGAAATGAGATTTTTTGGAGCATATTGCTTAACATGTTTCATACACAACCAATCATAAATGATATGCCATATATGTATCAATGATATGATCTTTGAATTTTCAGCTGTGAGTTCCATAGACACGAGTGGAGTCACACTTTTCAAGGAGTTGAACGCAGAATTGAAAATAAAAGGTGTTGAGGTAAGACTACTGAATTATGACAAGCTTATTCATCTACACCTATCAAGTACCAACATTTTTTATGAAGGCATGTCTGATGACCGCCACTGACATTTGTGATTACACTCAATTAGTTTACTTTCTCAAATTAATATCGGTATCAACATATCAATGTCGTGTCTAGTGTTCGTCTGTGTCAGTACTTATGCACCATGACAGTTTAGAATCCATATATTAACTATGGCTAATTGGAACAATTTATGACAGCTTATATTGGTGAATCCTCTAGCTGAGGTTATTGAAAAGCTGAAAAAAGCAGATGAAGATAACGATTTCGTACGACCAGATTACCTTTTCTTGACAGTTGGAGAGGCCGTAGCTGCACTTTCATCAGCAATGAAAAACCAATTACAAACCATAGAAGAAGAGATAGAATAGAATAGAGGTTGTATATATACTAATCAATGTATATAATATTCCTTTAGTTTAGAAATTTTTGTTCCACTAGGCATATCCTTGTAGACTTGAAATATATGTGCTTTTAAGCACATCTGGCTCAGCAAAACTACTTGTGAAGGTCTCAAGTTTATGTATATAGATAGATTTTAGAGAATAAAATCTTCAAAAATTTGGCAACACAAATTTATTTTACAAAATGCTACGCAATTGATCTATACAGACATATGCATCTAACCAGTAGCATTGAACTGTGGAGCATCGCATCATGTATTATCTTCATAAGTGATGTTTCTACAACTTAATATTTCACTGCTCCAACAAAAAGAAGAAAAAACATAGACACACATTGCACCTTGTGTACCATTACCAAGAGTTAGTAAGGAAAAAAAACACTACAAAAGTAATTCCGTTTGTCATTTTATAGCTGAACAAAAATTATTGATGAAAGTTAAATTGAATATACAGAAGTTTAGGGGTGTTATCTTGAAATCCAAAACACCTTAAATGTACTCATTTTTATCTTAAATTTCATATACAATTTAATTAGGATGATTTATATGACATTCAGGTAGAAGCTTACATGCTCATTTAGTATATCACCTTATGACATCCAATAGTAGAAGATAACCAAAAAAAATTGTAACTTGTTTCGGACCGGCCCAAGACCAACAAGACCGGTCTAACATCAAAAACTCAATCTAGAATTACCTTCACAAGAGAGCGATAAATAGATAAACCCTCGCCAGAAGACCACGCATCAAATACATGTTATTAGCTCACCACCAGCCGTCATATCTGATCAGACGGTCCCCCGCACCCCAAGCAGGACTAAATGGATGCAGTTTTAACTATGTGGCATATATAAGCTCAGCCACATGGCATAACAGGTATTCATTCATTCTAGTAAAGTTATATTTCTCTGACCTTACTGACTTAGACATTGGAGTGTTAACCTTGCAGATACGTTCTTGCTCCACCGCATCGAAGACCCGTACTACCGCACCAGAAGAAATCCTCTTCACATCAACAATTTTGTGCTCCACACCTGAATAGTGGCGCCTTTTATGAGAATCAACATCTAATTCTCAAGAAATTTCACATTGAATTCACAAAGTTCTTAGCATCACGCCATTCTTTCGTTGATGTCGTCAGTCAACATTAGCAACCTTTGATCTCATTACCAAAATTACTGCTTCAGTTTCAGAGTTGTAACCGCCGCTAAAACCCATTGTTTCTTCAATCAATGGAGGATTCTCCGGTCTAAGAGAGCCAACCAAGAGATACGTGAAAAGTATGTCTTAGAATCGCAAACGATCGAGAGAGAACCAAAGGACGAGAGGTCGATCCTAGGATTATGTGACAACAAAAAATTAGATGGAGTTTCCGACGAAGTGCTTCCATTAGTAATAACCACTACTATATCTAATCACACAATACCAAAAATTCTTATTAACAACAGAAGCTCATGCAATATCATGTACACCGACTATTTATGAAAGTTGGAACTACGCAAAAAGATATTGTCACCCTATGAGGAAACAGATCTTCGGGTGTTCAATGATTCCATAACCCACCCTTGCAAAACTATAGACTTACCAGTCTTCCTCGAAGAAGAAGGTGACTGATAAAATATTGTCATTGCACGTCAATTAGCAAGAAAAATCGGACAAATCAGACTAATAATGAGCAAGTTAGAAGCAAAAGTATATGGAAAAGTGACAAAGGGTGAAGAAAAAGACTTAGTGTGAAAACTAGAGAAAAAAGGAACAAAAATACGTTAAAGCCACTAGAATCAACGTGTCTGCGCCACTTTAGAACACATTCACGTTTTCGCCATGATTACACAACACGTCGGCGTTGCTCCTCAGCGCGACCACATTAGAATGATTTATTTGACATGTTTTTTTGGGATTTAAAAGGAAAAGGTGGAGAACAAAATGGGGTTGGATTTCCTAGAGTGAAAGTGACGAATTTGAGTGATTTTGGAGTTTGTGGAGGATTGATTAATTTCAACATGAGTAGTTAGATTTATCTTAGGTTAGGTCTTATTTGATAATGAACCTATTTATATTTGATTGGGACATATGATCAGATTAAGTTAACCTAATTGTCTTGACTCTCTATTATTATTCAGTTATAGATTATGTTCATCGCCTATTGTTTGTTACGACATTTGATTTGATTTTGATAAGTAGTGACTATTAACCCTAAGGCTATTTATCTGAACTACTATAACTATTAAATTCGCTAATTGACTAGGGATAGGATGATTAGGAGTTGTGACTTATGGATTAACGCGCTCTATTGCCTAGTCTGACGGTACAATTGGACTAAGAGATCAGGGAATTGATGCCTAGTGAGTTGCACACCAAGGGATTGAGTGTAGTGGTAGAGTTCTTATGTCGTGTAACTCTGTAGTCATTGCATGTCGGTTAACGTGTGTTTCATAAATCAAGTAGAAATAGGGGATTTTTTTTTGTGTAAGCAAGATATATTCAAACGGGAGAACTAAGGGTTCTCCAACCTGTTTACACGAGAACGGGAAAAACAACCCGACAAAAGGAAAAATTACAAACCAATTAAACTACGAAATAAAGAGCAAAGGATCTTTGCTAAATTCGTAGAAACTACAATTGGGATGAGTAATTTGACCACAAAAAGCCCACTTCCAAACCAAAAATTTTATACCCCACACCGTATTGTTAATGTTCCAAGCGTCTGATCGGAAGCATATACCATTCCTCAAAAGCCAAATACTCCAAGAGGTAGCTAACCAAACCAACCCAAGTTTGCCATCTTTAACTTTTTTTTCACGACAAAACAAATACCACTCCATAAACTTCGGAAGGCATTCGTCCTCCATCCCTTCCGATTTACCAATCCACAAAGCTATCTCCCTCCAAATCTTCTTAGCCACATGACATTTGAAAAAAGAATGATTTCTACTTTCAAAATCTAAACCACAAAGCGAACATATCAAAGAATCATTAGAAAAGTTAATGCCTCTATACACCAAAAGATCCTTCATAGGAAGCCTATTCACAAAAAGTCTCCAACCGAAGGCCTTTATCTTAAAAGGGACATCCGTTTTCCACAACAAACTAAACGCCGTATCACACTTATTAGGGGGGCCATACGGCAAACGGAAAGTAGCGTAGTGAGCGTAGCAAGATGCCACCGAAAAACCGAGAACCGGATCCTTTTCCCACATAATCACGTCCGCCCCCCCCCCCCCCCCCCCCCCCCCCTCCACCAATCCGTGATTGCTAAGCCGAGCTTTTAAAGAGACTAAATCGGCCACAAAATTAGAATCAATCTCCTCTACTCCTTTCAAACCAAAATCACCCCAAATCCATCTACCGTCGCTCCAACCCCCCATACTAGCAATCGAAACTCTCTTCAAACTAGAAGCTACAAATAATTCCGGGTAAACCTCCTTCAAAATATCATCCCCCAACCATTTAACCTCCCAAAAAGGAACGTTGAAACCTTTTTCCACCTTAAAACGACTCAAAGAAACAATGGGATCGATCAAGGAATATTTGTTAATAGAAATAATATCTTTCCACCAAAAAGAGGAAACCTTTTTAGAATCTTCTCCACAAAGAATTTTGGAAGAAATATCACCATACCTCGCTTTCAAAACACCATACCAAAGAGCATTACCACCTTGTAGTATTCTCCACCTCCACTTGTTAAGAAGGGCCATATTAAATTCCGCCATATTTTTAATTCCTAAGCCTCCTTTATCAAACGGTAAACACACATCCTTCCAACCAACCCAATGAATCTTCCTTTTGTCTTCTACTCCTCCCCACAAAAAATTACTTTGAATCTTCGTAAACTCTCTAATAACTTCCTTCGGCATTTTATAAAAAGACATTGTGAAGATGGAAAGCGAACATAAAATTGACTTAAGAAGCGTGATTCTACCTCCAAGGTTTAGAAACCGATTCTTCCAAGCCAAAAGCCGCTTTTTCATTTTCTCAACGAGAGGTATCCAAGAAGAAGGCTTCCTCGGGTTACAACCAATAGGGATACCAAGAAATACAAAATTGTTATTTTCCACTTTACAAGAAAGCACAAAAGCGGCCGCTTCCAAAAAATGGGTGTTAGAATTAATGCCAATCAACTTCCTTTTATGGTAATTAATTCCTAAACCCGACACCAACTCAAAAGCTCTCAAAACGGATTTGATAGCCCACACATGCTTCCAAGTCCCTTCTCCCACCAATAAAGTATCATCCGCGAATTGAAGAATATCCACCGAGCAATTCCTCTCCATGACAAAACTACCGAATTCACCAAGCTCAATGGATTTTCTAACCAACCCCGTTAAACCTTCCGCCACTAAAACATAGAGAAACGGAGAAAGAGGATCACCTTGTCTCAAACCCCTCTCAACAACAAACTCTTTAGTTGGACTTCCATTAACTAGTACCGACATGTTGCTTTGAAAAATCAAAAGTTCCATCCATTTTCTTCATAATTCCCCAAAACCCATTTTGCTCAACATATATCTCAAAAAATTCCAACTAACTTTATCATACGCCTTTTCAAAATCAACTTTGAAAAGTAAACAATTCCTACCCTCCTTCCTAGCATAATCCACCACTTCATTGGCCACCAAAATTCCATCAAGAAGTTGCCTTCCCGGAATAAAAGCGCTTTGATTCGGGGAAACAATGGAATTAAGAACACGTTTTAATCTTCCCGCTAAAAGTTTAGCAATCACTTTATACAAACTCCCCACCAAACAAATTGGTATATAATCGTCCAAACTAACCGGATTCGGAGACTTCGGAACCAAAGTAAGGAAAGATGAAATCACCGCTTTGGAGACAACACTACCGCTATGGAAATAATTGCAAAAGCGGAAGAAATCATCTTTTAAGAAGTGCCAACATCTTTTAAAGAATAGAAAAGAGAAACCATTCGGCCCCGGACTTTTATCTCCACCACAATTCCAAATAGCCTCTTTAATCTCATCCTCTTGAAAAGGACCTTCAAGAAAAGAACTATCCTCCCCACTAAGACGTTTGAATGGGATCCCATCCAAAACCGGCCTCACTCTCTCATTTTCAATGAATTTATTGGAAAAATGATTCCAAACCTCCTCCTTCACCTCCTCCACCGTATCCACTAAGCCACTAGAAGTGAGAATAGGGCCTAAATGATTATGTCTTCTTTTCTCTTTCATCACCTTATGAAAAAAACCACTATTAGAATCACCCTCTTTGAGCCACTTCATTCTTGATTTTTGGATTAACATGTTTTCTTTTATTCTCAATTTACTCCAAAACCGACTAGTAGCTTCCTTTCTATTGAATAATATGTCGGGGTTCAAGTCAACATCCTCCACTTCCGCCCTCTCATCCCCATAATTAATGTCTCCCACACCTTCCTCCACCTCCATATCAATCCTCCCAAAAACTTCCTTGTTCCACCATTTAAGTCTTCCCTTAAGAATACGAAGTTTTTCTTTTAAAACAAAATCCCCTCTTCCTACAATATTAATATCTTTCCATTCTTTCTCTACAAACGGAATAAAGGAGTTGAAAGAAAACCATTCATTAATGAAAATGAAAGGTTTTGGGCCCCAATCCACTTCATCCATAACCAACCAAATAGGACAATGATCCGAAAGGTCCCTATCCCCGATGAGTTGGCCGATCACTCCCCACCTATCCACAATCACGTCGGATAACAAAAACTGATCAATCCTACTCATCGCTTTACCATCTCCACTATACCACAAATACTTTTTTCCTTTGCAAGGAATATCCACCAATCCACTTTTAAGAATGAAATCCGAAAAAGCTCTCATTTCACTATTATTCCCCGCCTCCGTCCTCCCCCTCCTCTCACGATTATTCTTGATCGCATTGAAATCTCCACCTATAATCCATTCACCATCATTAAACGTCTCCTTCATTTTTAAAATCTCACTCCAAAGTAACTTCTTAGAAATAGGGGATTTTGATAATAAGACTTGACCGCCTCTATCATTGTTATTAAAACTTATCTCTCGTGTTTTTGACCAAACAACCTGAAAAATCTACCGTTTATTGTTTTTACTTATATCACACAATATACCTTGTTCTAAATTCGCAATCCATGGAGACAAATTTATTTTATTATTTTGATTACAATGTTAGTACACTTGTTAGTAAATTGCATCAAGTTTTTGGCATCGTTGTCGGGATTGTTGATATTTTCAATAAGGCATAGTGTGCGACTTGTTTAGTTTTAGTATGTTTATTTTGATTTCTGGTATTTTATCATTGATTGTTTTGTTAATTTGTGTTTTATAATTTTGATTTTTGTTTTTACCTTCTCCTGCGTTAAACAATGCTACTAAGGTATTATTTTATGTTTTTATGTGAGGTTCGAGTTCGACGCTTGTACCGTTGTATTTAGAGCTAAATAAAACCACACAAGCACTCCGTAAAGCAAAGATCGAAGCCTTGTTAGCAGTCGAATAGCAAAAAGATGAACCTGAAATGGAAATCCACCGTGCTAGACGTTGGGGGATTACTGTAGATGGTCCAATTACTGTAAATGGAAATCCACCGTGCTAGACGTTGGGGAATTACTGTAGATGGTCTGATTACTGTAAATAGAAATCCACCTGAAATGGAAATTTACCGTGCTAGACGAGGAGTTTGGGTTGTGGATAGCCAAAGTCTACCCATATGACTCTCACATTAGCCGACTGATCTATAACGTATCCCTATGGACTCTTGGGGTATTTATTAGTTAAGGTGGATGACCTTGCTTTTTCGGCTGACTTTGTAGTTCTGGACATGCTCGAGGATGCTGAAACCCCACTAATTCTTGGAAGGCCATTCTTGGAAACATGAATAGCTTTGATTGATGTGGAGTTAGTCGAGTTATCATTGAGATTCAACAAAGAACAAATGGTCTTCAATATGTTTGAAGCCACAAAGCACCAACATGAATAACATCAATGCTACAAGGTGAGCAAAATGATAAAATCACATGAAAAGTAAAAGCTGGCAAGAACAAAATTGAAATTTAGATAGAGGGTTCATTGGAGGAAGTCTAGGCTAAAAGGATTGATGGACGTGTTTAGGTGTAAGGCATATAGGCCTTACATAAATCAGAAAATTTGTGAGGATGGTAGTCTTTAAGTGAAGAATCCTGGAGACTCGAAGGTCTTCAGTGTTAAGGGCAAGGAGGTGAGAGACTTGCCACCTACTAACAAAGCATCAGAGAGGGTATCACTAGTGCTCGCAGAGCCTTAAACTCTAGAGTCAAGCTAGTGACCTTAAACAAGCGTTGTATGGGAGGCAACCCACGATTTAGTAAAGCATTTTATTCTCAATTGAGTTATTTTAATTTTATTCGATTTTAAATTTTAGCATTTTTTAGTTTTTTATTGTTTTGGTATTTTTAATGTGTGTGCTGAATGTGTAGAAAATCTAAAGGAAAGTGGAAGCAACAAGTAGCATTGAGGAAAAGAGTCTTAGTAGAATTTTGTGAAGAAAAAGGGAAATTCGCCCCTGGAATTAATATGGGTACGTTGGTTTCCAATGCGGGCGTGTTTGATGGTAATGCAGGCACACTGTTGATTAATGCGTGCGAATTTTGATCGTTAATGGATATGAACGTTGGACATCTGACCGTTGGGCAACGCGGGAGCGTTTAGAGTGTGTGTATGTGTGTGTGTGTGTGTGTGTGTGTGTGTGTATATATATATATATATATATATATATATATAAAGGGCTTTTTGCCCGTCTTTTTTCATACAAACTCCAATTCTCTCCTTAATTTTGCTAATTTTGCTCATTCCTTTTTGCACCCTTTTTATATTCTTTCACCTTTTTTTTCTTCAAAAAATGGCACCAAAGAGAATCTGCACCTCCAATGCATCAACATCGTCTACTCCCCGTCCTCTTCAAACTACTTCAAAGTATATTACATACTTATTTGCATCTCAAGCTAGTGCAGAAAATTTTCTACCAATCAAAGAGTACATAGTCGTAAAGGAACATGTTTTTGATGTGACAAATCTCAGTGGGTACATGGAGTTGAGCCTCGTGGTAGATGTAAAATGGTGGACATACCTAAATGGTTTGATAAGGTGACCAAACAATCCATCGGTTTTGAGTTCTATGCAAATACCGTCAACCAAGACTTTAAGGACTATACATCTGATGTTTGAGGTAAATTTATCAATTACTCGCCTAGAATTATTAACATTTTTTTCATTTCCAAGCTCCTCCTAGACACGGTATCCAAAATAAGAGGAGTTCTCATTTGTCTGATAGGATAAGTCAGTTAGTGCTAGAGGAGTTTTCTAACCCGGGGGTTGAGTGGGTGATAATGCAGGAGAAACCCATCAAGCTTAAGACTTGTGAGATATGCCATATACCAAAGACATGGGCATCCTTTTTGGTCCAAACCTTAGAGGCGGTTTCAAAACAATTAGAGTTTTTTTATGAAAAGGTGCCATGCTCTCATGTCGATCCTAAACGAGGAGCCTATAGATGTGGTTTTATTGATTGCCAGTAACATCAAATATATGGTTGACTCTCCACAAAGAACTCGAGGGAACTTTTGTGTTATTAATGAGTTGTGCATATTAACTGGAGCTCCTATTCCTACGGAGGATGTGATGATGAGTCTGATGCAACCAATCACTAAAACATTTATTTGCAAGACCCTCTACACACCCCATCCAGTAAGAGGCAAAGCGAAACAAAGAAAGGAAAATGTCTATCATCCTGAGGTACAGCAACAACCTCTCGGGGAGGTCCATCAACATCAGTAAACACCATATCAGATGTTGTGGTGGGAAGAGTTTGCCTTGGGCATGACTACTTAGGCAATTGAAGCTTTACCCAATTTTTACATTGACCCCCTAGATTTTGAGCCGAGTACCAAAGCTTTTATGATGATCACATAGATCATGTACCGGTCCAAAATCTAAGGGAAAGGTTTCCTTCTTCAGCAGCCATGGAGTTCTACTTTTTAGAGCAGGATCGAGCCTTGGCCAATCGAAAAATAGAGATGAGGATCACTTGGGCTAGGAAAGATCAACAATACATGACCAGATTAATCGGCTTTGTGACTTATGTCATCTAGACGATAGTATATGATTCAATAGTTTTAGTTGTATTTCTTTTTGTTTTGTTATGTGTCCTATATGTACAAATCTGATGAAGAGGGGGAGCTACTAAAAATTGCTCTGCCCCGAATTTTATATTGTTTTGTTCTCCTTGATTAATGAATTTGTTTGTGTCTGTTTCTTTTTCAGTTGAATTACTACCTTACTATTGAATAGAAACGCAGTCACAAAAAAAAAAGTGAATATGGTGATCGAGATTGAAGTACCCGAGTTGAGTGATGTTTGATGAAGAAAATGGATACAAATGCTTGTACTCAACCTCCAGATATCTAACCAGGTGAGGTTTGAGCCCGGATATTTCCATTGTTTACTTATTTCTTTTTCTGAGTGTATCCATGCATTTGTAATATCTAGAATTTGTATTTTTGTCTGTTTTAATTGGTTGATATGATAAACACACATAGAGGTAGTTGTTTGTGAAAACTGTATGACTTGTAAACCACCCTTGCATGATAATTTATATCCCTTGTTTACCAATTTAAGCCTTAACCTTTCCTTCGGTGACTTAGCCAATTGTGAGCCTTTGACTTGAAAGATTAAATCTTTCCACCATATTTGGAGTTAGGTAGATAGGTTTCATTTCCAGTATATGTTAATCACTAAGTTTGAGGTTGCTTTTGAAAGTTATCGACATTTAAGTTTGGGGTTGCAGGTACTAGAGAAATTGGTCAAATAAAAAAAGAAAAAGAAAGAGAAAAATAAGATGTCAGAAACATGACATTTTTAAAAATTGAGAAAAAATAAAGAAAAGAATAGGACAAAGAATAAGAAAACTCTCTAGTACCCAATATTAAAGAAAGAGTGATATGAAAGAAAGAAGATAACATAAGGACAAAGAGGAACCTAACTCCAAGGTTTAAGCCTACTATCCCAAAATTATCCTACCCTGACATAATCCACATTACAACCTTAAAAGTCCTCAAATACGTGTGTTTGTGTGTGTGTGTGTGTTTAAATAAGATCTAACTGATTTTACAAATAACTTACGAATTCATTGATTTTTTTACTCTTATATGTTGATTGAATGAACAACTTTACAATTGAGTGCATAATGGTGAGTAGAGAGATAGGTTGAGTAGTGGTGTTGGAAGAACTAATATGAGTTAATTGAATCAAAGTAGGGAACAAATGTATCGATCAACAAAAGAAAGTGGCGTTTAATTGGTAAGGTTTTTTATTTGTTTCTTACAAACTTTTAGTGTGCAGACAGGTTACTTGGGGATAAGCAATAGAACAAGTTTGGGGTTGTGAATGAAATGTTGTCATTTCACGTCGTTTAGCATGAAAAATCGGACAAATCAGACTAAAAATGAGTAAGTTAGAAGCAAAAGTGTGGAAAAAGCATAGAAAAGTGACAAAGAGTGATGAAAATGACTTAGTGTGAAAATTAGTGAAAAAAGGAATAAAAACACGCTGAAGCCACTAGAATCAATGCGCCCACACCACTTGAGAATGTGCCCGCATTTTCGCCATCATTACACAACACGCTCACATTGCTCCTCACTGCGGCCACGATATGACGATTTCCCGACACACTTTTTGGGGCTTTAAAAGGAAAAGGTTGAGAACAAAAAGGAGTTGCATTTCATAGAGATAAAGTGTCGAATTTGCGTGATTTGTGAACTTGTGGAGGCCATTTAAGCCATTAGAGAGCTTATTCTTCAGTGATTCTTCATGATCTTCGAGTCTACACTTATGGTATTGATTAAATTCAACATGAGTAGCTAGATTTCTCTTAGGTTAGGTCTTATGTGATGATGAACCTATTTTTATTTGATTGGGACATATGATCGGATGACGTTAATGTAATTGTCATGACTCTATATTATTATCTAGTTATAGATTATGCTAATTGCTTATTCTTTGTTACGATATTCAATTTGATTTTTATAAGTAATGACTAATAACCTTAGGGTTATTTATCTGAACTACTATAACTGTTGAATTCACTAATTGACCAGGGATAAGATAATTATGAATTGTGATTTAGAGAGTAACCCGCTCTGTTGCCTAGTCTGATAGTTCAATTAGCCTGAGGGATTAGGGAATTGACGCCTAAATTTGTGAGTTGCACGCCAAGGGATTTGACGTATGGTAGAGTTAGTATGTCGTGTAACTTTGTAGTCATTGCATGTCTGTTAACGCGTGTTTCATCAATCAAGTAGAAATAAGGGATTATGATAATAAGAACAGGTCACCTCTATCATCATTGTTATTAAAACTTATCTCTTGCATTAGTAATAACCACTGCTATAGCAAATAACACAATACCAAAAATTTTCAATGACAACTTAAGCTCATGCAATGTCATGCACGCCGACCATTTATTGGAGTTGGAGCTACGTAAAAAGATCTTGTCACCTTATGAGGGCACCAATCTTCGGGCGTTCAACGATTCCATAACCTACCCTTGCAGAACTGTAGACTTACCAGTATACCTCAGAGAAGAAGGGACAAAAAATAATATATGTGCACTTTATGGTGGTCTTTTACGAAAGCGTCTAGAGCTGCATCTTGGGAAGACCTTTCTTCCGTATGCTCGACATAGTCGCTTCCACCGTCCACCTGAAGATGAAATACCATAATGATCTCAAGTAGGGATGAGAAAAAAAAACCTGTACTCGTGGGTAAAACCCGTCATAGACACGAGTTGGATAGTTTAATGGGTATCCACGAGTAAAATAAACAAAAATTTAATTACTCGTGTCTTTACGGACATGAATACAGATTTGATGGTACCCGTACCCACGAGTATTTGTATCCGTTAATAATTAGAAAAGTTGCTTAAATATTCTTTAAAATTATTATACTTGATAAATTCCTTTAATTAATAGCCACTTAATTTAGCTTGGTAATATCTTTTTCTCTTACAACTCTAGCTCTGTACGTTTTTCTTCTGCGTCTTATTCTTTCCTTGCATCTTCTTCAAAATTTACACACATGATTTTCTATTTACATCATATAATAAAATTAGTATATTACAATTTTTTCAAAAACGTATCCATGGGTATCTGTAAATACCCGCGGGTATCTCAAAATCCACAAATATTTGTTTAGCGGATATCTGCACGGGTATGTGGCGGGTACATGTATCATATTTACTAAATGGGGCGGGTAGTAGTGGACTAGTACTCGCGCCCAAACTGAATAGAAAAGCTCAAATGGATTGGAGTTTTACAATACAAAAAAGACTTTGATAGAAAAATAAACTTTGCAAAAGTAAACATAGTTCTAGGGCAAGTAGGCCATTTGTTTCTCTGTAATTCCGACTACATAAAGGCTAATCCCATGATTACAAGAGTAAATTCATGCCCTTTTGATGTATGGGACGTTTATTGACAAAAAAAACAACCAAAATTAGAAAAGGTGAGAAAAAAACGCAACAAAAGAAAGAGAAAATGTAATTGCATAGGGCTGATAGGGGTTGTAGTGCAGGCCACATCCCATAGTGCATGATACATCCCGTAGTGTAGGTAATGGCCACGTGTAGCAGGCCTCTGGCTCTTTCTATGGGAGGCTTCTAAGGGCCACTACGACACGCAACCAATGCTACGACCACCAGTAGTAGGCCCCTGGATTTTGTATGGTGAAAATTTTCTTTTTTCGAACTTTGACGCTTTTTGTTCTCTCGACTTATCTTTTGTCTGAAACGCTCTTTCTAGCCTGAAAATAGAGAAAACAAACAACCACACATAAAAAGTTATAAAAACAAGGATTTAAATTACTAAAATAGAATGGAAGACTACTAAGAAAATAATGCAGATACCACTTATCAAACTCCCTCGTACGTAAATTGTTGCTTGTCCTCAAGCAACTTAGCTTGCACAGGAAAAATTCAGACAAAGCACATCAACGGATAAAAGCACATGAAAATTATCACCGATACTCATACATGAACCCTAGTTTGAATAAGTCAAACGTTAATTCGATGGGTACTCAAGTTAACACCAAGGGAATTATAAGAACACAAACTGTAAGAATACAGACTAAAGTCTCCCTCCCTAAATACAAATTCAACAATGGCCTTGTTCTTAAGTCTCTACACCCGATTTTCTATTATTTTCAAACATTCAAAATAATCAGTTTAAGGCAATGTGTATAATGATAATCATCGCATACATTTAAGGTTAAACCGATGACTTATTATTAATTTTTAACTTATTTGTATCACACAAATGAGCTGACATTTTACAAGGATGACCTTTTGAGGGTGCACACGACATACTCTTATTAGTTTCTTTTTATTCAAATACAATTACACAACTTTACATATTTTTGCAGCATTTGGGATTAACCACAGCTGGGTTGAATAATCAGGTGAGGGTTACCTAACTTAATAGGTGCAATTACCTTTTACTGCCTTTTTTTGTTACTTTTCTTCATTTTTGTATTCCTGGATAAACCAATTACAACATGCGAATCAAAAATATGCTAGACTGTTCTAAACAGATTACTTCAAAAATGCTTCTCAAAATTTTGGAGACTATAAGACAAAGTGAGTCAAATTGATACTTGGTTCAGGAGGCTTTAGGTGTTCAGACAATACCAATTTTATCAAAAATTTCCTGGTGTCCTTGACCTCAGCCTATCCTCTCTTGGACTCGATATACTTTCACAGCAAAGACACAATCACAAACTTTTCAAAAAAATTTCAGACAATTAAAATGTAGGGAAATTCAACTAGCGTTACACAGACCCAACTAATAAAAATAAAATAAAAAATTAAAGCAAATAAAAAATAAAGAGAAAATAAAAGCAAATTCTCCTATACTTGAACCAAACATTATCCGTAGTGTTTATAGTGAAAGCAAAGGGAGAGAGAAAGCTCACAATTTTATATGGCAGAGGCAGTGGAATAGAACTTACTCTGTTACTCCGCTTGTGTGATTTACCCTATTCTTGATCAAGATTTGTGTAACATTTTTTATGGATGGCAATAAAATATATCACAATGTACAACTGCCTAAGAACCTCATTAGTATGGAGATTTTGGTTCCTAAAATCTTCATTTTAGCGAGTTTGAGTCACTATAAAATTTTCCATCAATAGTTCTAGATTTGATTTCTTATGGGTAGCAACCGCACCTTGCTGGAAACCCGATGGTCCCATGGTAGGCTGGGGAGAGTTGTTCTTGTAAAAAAGGTTAGGGTGGTCTCTCCACTCTGGGTTGTAAGTGTTGGAATAAGGGTTACCGTGTTGATTATTATTAAGATAGTTAATGCTTTCTTGGCCAGTTTCTCCAGCGACGATCATCTGACAATCAGTTGCGGTTAGAGCCGTCTTAAACTTTTAAGAGGCCCTGTGTGAGAAGGTGAAATTACCTTCGACTGAGTAGTGAATTTTTTTTAAGAGGCCCTATTTAACTATAAAAATAATCGTGTAAATGTGTATGGAAGCCCTTTTTACCATAGCTTAATCAATAAAAAAATGTGAGGCCCTATGCTATAGGTCGCCTTGCACACCCTCAAAGACGGCCCTGGTTGCGGTATGCCCATTTATTCCACAAATTTCACAAGAAAGAACCGCAACAGGAGCTGCTGAAGCAAGTGAGGGCGTAGTCACATCCCCACAAGTGATGGTTCTTGCCACGTCCTCAATAAGATTATATGTTATGTCCTTAGAGTTATTCATAAGGGCGTCACTGGCTGCTACATCAAGGGCCATCCTAGTGGAATAAAGGAGACTGTTGTATAAGGTGTAGACAATGAGCCACTTTTCAAGCCCATGAAATGGAAACAACCTCAATATTTCCTTAAAACGCTCCCAAACATCAAATAATGATTCCAGTTCTCGTGTAAAGTTAGATATTTCACTCCTAATTTGTGTCGTTTTACTCGACGAAAAATATTACGCGAGAAACACAACTTTTACCTTGCCCCAAGTTGTGGTGGAGTTTACTGGTAGGGAGTGTAGCTAAGTGCGGACTCAATCCCGTAAAGAGAATTGAAATAACTTAACTCAAATAGCGGTGGGGTCAATATTGTTACATATTAGTGTGCCGGTAAATTCGACAAAGACAGACAAGTGTAAACTAGAATTCTCAGTTGGTAATCCTGAGAACTGGGTCTGCTGAACCATGCCCACAAGTGAAGGCTTAATCTCAAAATTGTTTGGACCTATGAGGGGGGTGAACTATGCTACAATGTGGTTCCTCATTAATAGGAATAACATAGTCCTTAAAGGGTATATTATCCTCTTATTCAACCATCATTTGTTGTTTTAGTAATCGGCGCTCTCATGTAAGAAACGCTTGATTTTGTTAATTGACTCAATAAGATTTTCCGCACTGCAAGATCTTCGCATAAGCTCGTAGCGAGAAAAGTAACAACAAAACAAGAAACAATAAGGTGCCTTAGTCTATACGGTGATAACACAAAATTTCAATATCAAATAAAATTGGTCTTCAACAACGGGGCCAAAAACTTGACACGCTGGAAGTGTACAACAATATAGAAGTAGTAAGAAGGTTGTTGAACCACATAGACCAAGTAAAGCGGTCGAAATTCCACCCTATTGTTGTTTAAGTAAAGCGGTCGAAATTTAGTTTGAGTTTGAAACAAACAATTATTTAGCGAAAAAAAGTTATAATAAAAAAGCAGGACCTATGGTACATGATTCTTATCTAAATAGACTCATGTGAACCTCTTGTTCTATTACGAGAAACCAATCAATATTAAATAAAAATCGAGAAAACTGGACAACACATACTTTCGTTAGCGTGTTGTCTTGTGTCAGACAAATAATTCGTCCTCTATTGTTGAGATTAATTTCGCGCAACTTTAAAAATGGGACTTTCTCAACTGCTTTTGAGACATTTTCATAGTCTCGTATTCAGCTGTCTAGAATTTCATTTTTGGATACCGAAACATATCGTTTCAGCGTATGATCAATACCTAAAATGTATTTACTTTCATATACGTCATCTTCGTTAAAAACTCAGAGTTCTAGAATAATTTTTAACTTTCTTTTTCGTAATACAATGATAGATGATTCACTTGAGGCCTATCATGAGACAATTCTCAAACCTCTAGTCTCTAAGAGACTACTCACACATATTATTAGTAGCACACATATTCATTAGTAAAATGAATAAAGTATACATGATAACTGGAAACAATAACAATATTAATTAAAATAAGAATTCGAATTGAAAGTACAAAATAGACTGAATAGAAAAGTTTCAATGAAGATGAGTATAACAATACAAAAAAGACTTTGATAGAAAAATAAACTTTGCAAAAGTAATCTTAGTTCTAGGGCAAGTGGATCATTTGTTTCTCCATAACTCCAACTATATAAAGGTTAAGTCCATGATTACAAAGTAAATCTCGTGCCCTTTTTGTGCTAGGGACGTTTCTTTACAAAACAAAATAGTCGGAATAAAAAAGGGTGAGAGAAAATACAACAAAAGAAAGAGAAAATGTATCTGCCTTGGGCTGCTAGGGAGTTGTAATACAGGTTACAATCTATAGTGCAGGATTCGACCACCCGTAGCAGACCTCTGACTCTTTCTGTGAGAGGTTTCTAGGGGCCACTATGACCCATAGCCTGTGCTTCAGTCACTTGTAGCAGGCCCCTGGTGATTTTGTATGGTGAATATTTTCTTTTTTCGAATTTTGACGCTTTTTGTTCCTCTCGACTTCTCTTTTGTCTGAGACACCCTTTTTAGCCTGAAAATAGAGAAAACAAACAACCACACATAAAATGTGATAAAAGCAATGATTCAAATGACTAAAATGGTAAAGAAAACTACTGAGAAAACAGTGCAAATACCACTTATTACTTTCCATCAAAATCTATGAGTATTATTTCCAATGAAATACGGAGTGAAGGTGAAACATTATTATCACTAGGCACACCATCCTTTTGGTAACTAGCCATTGCAAAGCGCATGAGATCAATTTGCTTCAGATTTTTGTTAAATTAGAACTAGAAACCCCAAATGCAAAGAGAAAGAAGCTAAAGAAAATGTGAAATTGAAGTAACCAATAGTTTGAAATGAAGCAGATAAGACATTTAGTTGGGAAAAAAATTAGACAATGAATAACCATGCAATAGATAATTGGCAGTAGACTAAGAAGGCCATATTAAGACTTTCAAAAACAATAAATCTTCTAAAATTATAGATGCAGTATGAATCCACACAGATTTAATTATTGAGAATTTCTTATCACACCACCCTTGCTTCTTAGGCACCATCTGAATTTCCGATTTTGCCCCCTGATTCCGGATGTGCACATCCGGACGCACCATTTTTTTTAAAAACACTGATGTGTTCCGGAAGTGCACATCCGGAAATATTCCTGATCTGCAGATCCGAAAAACAACATAACTTTTTTTTTTAAATCGGTTTTTTTGCTTGGTCGCATATGTTAATAAATCGTCGCAACTTAATATTCATTTGACAACATCCATATATAAAATAAAATGATATATATATATATATATATATATATATATATATATATATATATATATATATAATAAACGTATGTCAAAATACAGTGTATACATGTAATATAAATATGATACATAAAAAAAAACTACTGCGTATGGCGAAGGATCTCTCCTAGCTCCCCTGCTCCTCTGCCCCTACCCCCAACCTGGATCGATGTCTGCGGTATTGAAGTGCCCCCCCCAGCAATCGCAATCATCCTATCCACAGAAAGTCTAACACCAGAGCCCTCAGGGAGGTGACCGGCCTCACTGGCTTGCTGCCCTATCTGTACTATCTGACGACAGCGTGGTAGGACATCCTGAGTATGGTCCAGCTGAGACTGCTGCTCCTCTAATATCTCCTGATGAGTAGGTCTGGGTGGCGATCCCTTAGCAGTGGGCACCATGCATAGGTGTGAGACGGTGTAGAATCACAGATGTACCCGGCAGCAACACTCCAGTCTGTCTCCGCTCTGGTCGCCTGAGCCTCCTCCGGTACCAAGTGGGACTGGTAGTCAGCATTGTAATACCCCAAAATTTTCCCTCTCTTTTCTTCATATCTTTGAGTATGGGTTTTCATTTGCATTGCATTGCATTCAAGCATAGAAAAACAAAGCATCAAGCATTTAGCATTGCATCTTGCATAAGGGCATGTGATCAGGTGATTCTCTAAGGTGTTGATCATCCAAAAAAGAAGACCAAGTGTTTCTCACAAGCTTTAAGGATCTATTACATCATGTGTCATCTCCATTTGATATCACAAGTCATTGAAAGAAAGGAATTCACCAAGAAGACTGGACAGTGCATGATCTCCTACACAAGGCAGTCAAAAGTTGGGATTTGACCCTCAAATGTGCAATCTCTGTGAGTTTTTATCATCTCTAAATGGCATATCTCATCTTTGTTTGAGAGTATACACAACATATTCAGAGGAATTGAGATTTGGAGGATGTGTTTTTTCCTCCTAACCAGAGGGTGCCAAAACTAGGGTTGGACCTAAAATCAGTTTATTTCTGATTTCTTGGGCAAGACTTGATCTTATGGTATTCCTTATGTTTTTAAGTGTCTAAGGTTGGAAGATTGTCCATCAAGTTGGTTCAGAAGGGTTTCAATGGATCAGAAGATTGAAAATCAGGAGAATTGGGAATAAAGTCAACTGTGCAACGAAAAAGTCAACTCCTGACTTTTTAAGGTCAACATCATGATTTTCAAGTCAGATATGGTCCATGAACAAGAGTTGGTGCAGTAATGTTCAAAGAATCATCAAAAATCAAGAAAGTTAAAAGTTGCCAAAAATGGAAACTTAGGGTTTTAGAAACTTACTATTTTTAGTAAGTTTTTAAACATTTTAAAGACCATTTTTCATCATGATCAAGGGCTTATTTCAAAATCTTCTCCACATGAAAGTTGTAGATTGAAATTTTCTCTTCAAAATGGATACAAGAACCATGACATTTGAGTTGTTTATGAAAGAATTATGATGCTCCCAAGTTGGATATTTTCATTCCTACAAAGGCCAAAAACTCATAATTTTTCTAAGTTTTTTGGACAGTTTCATGGATAACTCTTCATGGCCAATCTTCACATGTTCCAAGCCCTATTTCAAGACCTTTCCTTCATGGAATTTGCTCTATGTTCTTCCTATTTTCCTTTGATCATAAGTTTGTGTCAAGTGGAGCTATATTCACCAAGTTCTACCCATGCAAAGTTGAGATTTTTCAAATAACTTAAGGCATGGTGTAGCATCATTATGTTATCTTTCCTTGGCACACTTGAATCATTCTTTGCAGCATGCTTAGGCTGGCCTCAAAATACACGCATAACCTCATTTCCTTTTGCCCAAACAAGTTAAACATCCCCCATATGCCATGTGAACATTTTGCCCAAAATGGTAAGAAAGAAATGGTACAAATTCTGACTTCACCACACACTCTCTCGCGTGCCATGTACCACCATATTCCATGCCTCATTCCCACTAATTTTTGCTCAGTAAATTCATTCTCCCAAACCTCAACCAAGAGCATTAGCCGAACCTACACTCTCACGTGTGAAATTCCTCACTTTTCTCTCCAAGCCACGACAACTTATTTGTAAGCCTTAGCCTTGTTTCCAAACCATTTTACCAACCCTAAAACTCTCTCATATATAAACTAAAGCACTCCAAACCTGCCTCACGCTCACCTTCTCAGATCTGAAGTTTTTTTTCTCCTCCCACAAGCTCCATTGGATTCATATTTTTCTCACAAGGAAGCTCCAAACTCTTGTTCATCTCGTGTATTTGGAAGAGCAAGGAGAGCAAGGATCAAGAATCTTGGATTTCTCTCATACTAGAAGTGGAAAAAGGCAGTGGATCATTCTCCACTTGGTAAGAATCTTTGAATCTCCATATCTCACATGTTTAGAGCTGAATGATTTAGGGTATGATATTAAGATCATGCATTGCATCTGCTGGAGCCTGAAATGATGGCGTTGTTTGTTTAATCAGATTTGAGGTTGTTGACATTGTTGATTGTGTGAAACTATTTTGAGCCCGTGACTTTGGATACATATTTCTTCGTGTTTGAGTGGTTGTTTTACAGAACTAATGGTACTATGTTGATCTATGTTCTTCGGGCTTCAGTTTTCTATTTTATTTCTTTTGATTTGATGGAGATTCCATGGAGATATTGTTGATAGAAGGTGATGATTTTAAACTATATGGAACTGTGTATGTTCTTCTTTTTACGACGCATGTTGCATTTCATGTTTGAATGCATGAAGAAGATGACCACATGGCACGATCTGGTTGGTTGGTTACCTATTTTGTCTTCTTCTATTTTAATGAAATGGACCGATTGAGAAAGGTTCATGTGGTGCAGCGTTACCTTTTTTGTTTGTCTCCTTTCCTTTCCTTTTTTTTTCGTTTTTTTTTATTTTTAAAGAGAAGGCAAATCTGGTGAAGGTTAACAAGGGTTTGGGCTTAGTGCATGGTTACTCTCTGCACCCTCCGCTTTGGGCCCATACGCAAGGATGCCCTATTTTTCTTTTGTCCTGAATTACTCATGCACCTCCTTGTTTCACCTTGTCTCTTGTTTTTCTTTTTTATTTCACTTTTCATTTGAATTTTATTTGAATTCTTATAATCATTTTTAAAAAATACTAAAAAATATTTTCCTGTTTAATTATTGTGTTAACTTAATTTTCACATTTTTATTTTTTTTATTTTTTATTTTCTTTTTCCTTTTTTATTAGGAATTATTTGGCAATGTATTTCCAATGATACCCTCCATCTAGGGTTAGGAATTTTCTTAACTTTTACTCATCATTTGAGACCAATCTTTTGGTTACTTGTGGGGGGTCATATGAGGGTATTTTGGTGTTGATTTGATGATGGTTTGAGTTACTTTTAGTGACTTGCCATTCAACTTTTATGGACCTTCGATCTTTGTTCGGTTATGTGCACATCTTGACTTGTGGATCACTTTTAGACAAGTTCTTTAACTCTTTTTGCTCCAATCTTTTTGCATATGCTACTTGATTGATTAAGTTTCCATTTGAATATTTTTTGGGATTTTATTGATCCACTTTTCTATTTTTGGTTGGCCTATAATTTTGATATAAGTTTGAATGAGGTATACCTTGGTACTTGAGCTAGTTTGGGTGCATTTATTCTCTTGTGATTGAGTGATGCTTGAGATGTTTATATGGTGTGATCATGTTCTGTTTGATCTTGTTTGTGGCTTTGGAATCATCTCTTTTCACTCATTTTTCTATTTGTTCTTGATTTTCTAAGTTGATGTTGTTTTGGGCTTGAATCTTGTGATATGTTCAACCTAATCTTGTGATGTGTCCTTGTTTGATCTCAACCAATGCATGAGGCCTTTTGTTTGATTTGTATGACATGCTAGAGGTTCTGACCCTCTTGGTTTAAGGTGCTTTATGTGACATGTTCTCACTCTTTGCTTCACATGTTTCTTTGTTTGTTGGCATGAATGATAAGTGGATGTTTTGATTAACTTTGATGCATGTTTTGAATGTGTTGCTTAAGGATTCATCTTGCATGACTTGAGTTTGATTTTGGTATAATGTTGATACATATGCTACTGCGCCTTGAGGTCATTACCTGGTTTTCATCTCACTTAATCATCATGGTTTGATTTGTATGATGCATATCATCATCATTGGTTTTGTGGTTTCTTTGGCTCATAATGCATCATAATGTGAAACATTCTTGCATGTTTGGATTAGATAATCATGATATGAATTGAATTCTGACTTGGTTTCATTTTCATCTTGTTTTTTTCATGTCATCTTTGTATGAAACCTTAGTGTGTGAAATTGTGAATCTTGTGCAAATTTACTTGCATCCTTTCTTGTGTACCTTCACTTGTATACTTGATATGTGCTTGTATGATCTTTGAAGCATGTTCTATGTTATGATTTGGATATGATGATTATGATGTGCTTGCTGCCCCATCTCTTCTCTCTTCTTCTCCTTCTCTTTTCTTCTCTTTCACTCTTTATCATCCCATGAATCTCAAGACTTGTTCAAGTCTTGGATTCTTTCCCCTTTAGAGCTACCTAGTCCAACTTAATTTTTGATTAAGCTTGGAGTAGGATTAGCATTAGGTTAGGTAGTCTTTTCTCCTAAACCTCACTAACTCTAGGATATCCATGCATGATAACATTAGGACTCTTAGTTTCCCTTTAGAGTTCCTTTGCGTTTTCTCTTTTCTCATCTCAAAAGAAAAGTAAAAAAACACTTGATAAAGGTTAACGTGTATTGTGCTTGAGCCTTATATGTGGGAAGTGGGGAACGAGGGGCTTCCTCTCATTCTTTTAGGATACCTAGTGTACGTCCTGTTGGGGACGATGCGCAAAAGTATTCGTTCCTATATTTAAGACTTTGGTTCAATGCAAGTTGCAAATAGCGGTAAAAGACACTTCTTTGTAAAAAACTCCAAAACTAACAATAACGTCTTTCCTTTGAGAATTCTTTTCTCATCTCACTCACTCTCAGCGTACGAACGTGCTCCTCCTCGTTCTCTTGCAAGATGGTAACGCACTCGGACCAGCGAGCCTGCAACACCTGAGCTAGAACGTTAGTCGTTCCCTAAAAAACACAAACAATCTATCCCTAGTGAGGGGAACTACGTCGCTCTGATTCTCATGTTCCCGATGAGATACGTAGGCAGTGGGGTAGGGCCCATTCGAGCACTTCTTTTATTTTCCCTATATTTTCTCTTTTCTCTCTCTTTTCCTTTTCCTTTTCCCCGTTCCTTTCCCTTTCCAGTAGTAGCGAAGCTCAAGACGACGACACCCTTTGATCGAGACAAGCAAGCGTGGATCCCATCGGGTACGATGGATGCGTGGGGGTGCTAATACCTTCCCTGCGCGTAACCGACTCCCGAACCCAGTTCTCTTGGTCGCAAGACCATGCTCTTTCCTTTCCTTCAGGTTTACGCAGTGTTTCCTTTCCCTCTCTTGGGATAAATACACATTACTGGCGACTCTGTTTCGGTGTCACTTTCGCGTTTGTACTTGGATGAAAATCCCGGGAGCGACAGCTGGCGACTCTGCTGGGGAATCGAACCCAGAATCTCTGGTTTCCTTAGCGAGTCAATCCTAGCGCTTGTTCGTTTTCTTTCTTTGGGTGTTTATTCTGGTGCTGTGTTTTGCTGTGTGTTGTATATTACTGTATTGCTGTTTACTGCATTTTTTTACTGCTTTACTATTTTTATCGCATTTTACTGCATTACATATCATTATATGCTGGATATTACTGCACTGTGCTGGCTGGTTTTCTGTTTGGCGGGTTGGGATGCTTTGAGAGATGAGTCCAATACCCAGGCTCGAGCATACACCTAGGTTTTAGCGTGGGCAGGCGTGACCCTCCCGTGGTGTTGGCCATGTGTGGGTGATTACGATCCCTACAATCAGACGAGGTTCTATCCGGAGCTATCTGTTACTGTATATTGATACAGGCCAGTAGTTATTCTCTGGAGGAATTGTCGACTCTGATGACCATTCCCGAGGACTCAGTTGCGGCACTCCTCCCGAGATGTGACAGTGGCAGCCCACGTTCTGTGGCAAACCCATTGCACATTCTCGATCCGAGGACCCAATGCTGGGAACTTGCTATAGGATTTCCCTTTTGTAGTGAATCAGCGGACGACCTCTTTGATTGGCGATAGCATTGTATCCTTCGGGCTGAATGTGCTATTGCTTCTCAAACCTCTGAAGCTGAGGATCTTTTGTCTTGGAGAATCGGTTGAGGCCTCTTCGATTGATGATGATGCCAAACCAGAAATGGTGAACGTATCATCATTTCTCGACCTGAGAGCCCGGGATACTGAACATCCTAGTACCCACATGTGAGAGGGATGGGGTTTGCAGGTTTGCAGGTAACCGTGACTTTCAACCTACCTAGTTTTCTGGTTCTATCACTATGGTGGTTATTTGTTCTGAGTTTTGGTACAGAGACTTGGTTTGTTCAGTCAGCGCAGTGCAGCCAGTTTGTGTGGACACCTTGATCCCATGCCCTGCATTGCATTCCATTTTTCTGACATTCATGTTTGTGCACTTTCAGGTAGTATCTAGTCTTTGATTCCAGTCAGAGGGCATTCATAGGGATGGACACTAAGAGGGGTAAGAAGAACATCATCGTCTACAGGTTCCCAAAGATCACTCTTGGTCCATTGAGCAGTTTGTAGAGTATAGTTGGTCCAGAAGTTTTAGGAGCCTTTGAAGAGAAGTATGGTTGAATTTTATCCCTGGTTCGGAGTCTTAGTGAATATGAATACAATGGGGTACACACCTTGATGCAGTTTTATGATCCTTCCTTAAGGTGCTTTGTGATGCCAGATTATGTGTTGGTTCCTACCCTGGAGGAGTACTCCAACATTTTGAGGATTCCTGTCAAAGAGAGTGTTCCTTTCTGTGGTTCCCAAGGAGATTGTGATTTCCAAGCAGTGGCTGAGGCTCTGTACTTGAGCAGATCTATAGTGGAGGCTGACTTTTCTAAGAAAGGAAAATTTCGAGGCTATCACTTGGGGTACTTAGTGAAGAAGGCTCAAGAGGAAGCAAAAGAAAAGAGGTGGATGACTTTCAATGCAATGTTGGCTCTGTGCATATATGGCATTGTGTTATTCCCTAATGAGTCTGATTTCGTCAATACGGATGCTATTCAGATATTTACAGCTCAGAATCCGGTGCCGACTTTGTTAGGTGACCTCCACTACGCCCTATACAACAGGAATGAGAAAAGACGAGGTGGGGTGGTTTGTTGTTGCGCACCTCTCTTTTACAAGTGGTTTGCCAAACGTTTACCCCAATCTGGTGCTTTTGTTGATTCAAGGATTTCTTTAGAGTGGAGTAAGCGTCTGATGGGCTTAGCCGCTAAGGATATTATGTGGGTGGACAAAGGATTAGTAGGGGCTGATATTTTGCATAGCTGTGGTCGGTATCCTAATGTACCCTTGATTGGAAGAAAAGGGGGTATTAATTACAACCTGTCTCTGGCTATTAGGCAGTTTGTGTATGCTCTAAAAGGTCCTCCGACTGGGAAAGATTTAGAAGAATCTTTGTACTTTTACATGACCGATGGTGTGGCTATTGCACAAGAAGCTTCTCAAGCTTGGCTTAGCAGACAGAAGATAGGTAAGGCCGTTCTGGGCAAACCTAACAATCAGGCTTTCCTTCCTTATGTGGATTGGGTAAAACAGAGAGTTGAGGAGTATTACTTGCCTTTTGATCGAGCACCTATGCTGTACCCAAAAAGTGTGGATGAAAGACTCACAGTACCATTCGAAGAATTCGATAAGCAGCGTAAGTTGGTATCTGATTTGAGGGTGGAAAGCTTTGACATGAGTCATCGACTACAGAGTGCTCTACATGATAACTTGGAGTTGAAATGGAAGGTTCAAGACATGACTACGCACCTAGAGAAAAAAGAGAAGGATTTTGCTGACAGGGCTCAACACTTCAAAAAGATCAGTATGGCTGCTGATTCGTCAGTCAAAGCTAAGAGGAAAAACAAGAAGCTTTTGACTAAAGCAGAGGACGAGTTGGCCACGTATCAGGATATGTGGAAGGAAGCCAAGATTGAGAACGAAGAGCTGCAAGAAGAGCTTCAGGTAGTGAAAGCGAGGAAAGACCGTTACTTTGCCAAATGGAAAGAAGCCCAGAAAGAAATTGAAGAGCTTAAGCTGCAAGCGGGAATCAAGAAGTCCAAGCATGAAGGCAGTGATGTTGAAGAGCAGATTGCTAGGCTGAAGCAAGATGTTGAGAAGAGGAATAGGTTGATCAAGGGTTTGCTAGAAAGACCTGCTCATCCAGATACTGTGAACCTTCTTGAGGAGATTGAAGTCGGTTTATTTGGAATTAACTTGTAGTATTTCTGTTGCTTATTTTTGTTGTGATTACCATCAGGATTGTTGATGGAATCACTTTTGATTGTATTGGACCTATTTGCATGACTTCTTATGCTATGTTATTGCAATGTTTGTTTTGTTGGTTATCAGTTGTTTGAAAGGGGTTATCTTGTGATTGATTTTGCGGTATTTCTGGATTCGAATTTATTTTCTGATGTTGTGTCCGATCCCTTGCCCAAAACTGGAATCAAAGCAGATTCGGCCTGGAAATGTTTAAATATGATTGTTTGCATTTTGCATTTGCATCCTTATAATCATGAGCATTTTTGCATAGCAGGTACCTGTTGCAGAAGATCTCTAACCTTTATTTGGTTTCAGGAACTATAGCTGAGAATCATATTCATCGTTACTCAACTCGAGGGAATCAGGCTAGGATAATGGATCAAATGCAGAGTGATTTGGCTGAAATGAGGGCAAGAATAGACCAGTTCATGACTCTCATGACAGGAATGACACAAAATCAAGAAAGATTAAGGCTTCTGGTCGAGCGTCCAGAAGGCACGCTTAGAGTTAATCAGAATGACAATGGAACTCCTCCTCCTGTTGACAATCCCCCTCCGGTGGGTAATGTGGGTAATGGAAATGGCAGAAATATTGGTGGTGTTCAGGAAGATGGTTAAGAAGACCAATTTACTCTATTGGATGCTGAGATGGGTGCTCCTAATGACAAAAGGTACGATGAGTTGGCTGAAAAGATACGGGCTATGGAATGCAAGAATTCTATGGGTATTGATGTTACTAGTTTGGGGCTGGTACCAGGGGTCAGGATCCCTCCAAAATTCAAGCCGCCTACTTTTGATAAATATCATGGCAATACGTGTCCCCAGACACATATCCAAGCTTATTTTGGGAGGATCTCAGCTCATACAGATGATGAGAAGTTATGGATGCATTACTTTCAAGACAGTCTGGCTGGAGCTTCTTTGACTTGGTATATGAAATTGAATAGAGCTGTTGTGAGAAGTTGGAAAGATCTGGCTGAAGCATTCCTAAAGCAGTACCAGTACAATATTGACATGGCGCCCAATCGCACTCAATTGCAGGGGTTGTCACAGAATGCTAAGGAAAGTTTCAAAGAATATGCACAGAGGTGGAGGGAAATGGCTGCACAGGTTCAACCTCCTTTGTTGGATAGAGAAATGGCAGACATGTTTATGGGCACCCTGCAAGGGGCATATCTTGAAAGATTAGCTACTTGTCCATCAACCGGATTTGCTGAGATAGTGATTGCTGGAGAAAGAATAGAGAGTTTGTTGAAGCTTGGAAAGATTCAAGATGTGAGTGGGGCTGGCTCTTCTGGGACGAAGAAACCGTTTGCTGGTAGTCAGAGAAGAAGAGAAGGAGATAAAAATGTTGTGTTTAGAGGACGAGGCAGAGGACGTTCTCAGGGTTATCACCAGGTAGGTGCAGTGACAATCCCAGCACCGTCTGTTCAGCAACAATAACCCCAACAGCAGGTTCGGCAGCAACAACAGCAACCTCCTTTCCAACAGAGGCCTAGGCAGAGGGATCGTAAGATTGACCCTCTCCCTTTGACTTATTCTGCGTTGCTACCACAGTTACTCCAGTTGAAGTTAGTTGAGCTCCGCACTATGAATCCTCCTGCCGCTGGCAACTTGCCTCCTAATTTTGATGCTAACGCATGATGCGAGTTCCACTCAGGTGCTCAGGGGCACTCCATTGAAAGATGTTGGGCTTTTCATCATAAAGTGCAAGACTTGATTGATGCCAAGGCAATCAATTTCTCTCGGCCTCCTAAAATTATTCAGCACCCCATACCTAATCATGGTACGGCAAATGTGCATGCTGCGGAAAATGTGTATGCTATCGAAGATGGAAAGCGATTGAATTTGGTAGCAGACATCAGTCAGGTGAAGACTTCTTTGTTGGTTGTAAAAGATCGTTTGTTGAAGGGACAGGTGTTCCCGGGCTGTAATCAAGATTGTTCTGAGTGTATGAATCAAGAGAATGGTTGTGATAAGTTGAAAGCGGGTTTGAAGAATCTGATCAATGAAGGATGTCTATAGTTTGACAGGGTTGTGAAAGAGACTGATGAGGTATCAACTGTGACCATATATTATACTCCCGCCGAGATCCAGGTGCCTGCTAGTACAGTTCCTGTAGCAAGTGTTGTGCAACAAAGACCTAGTCTTGTTACCATCATGGTGCCAGGACCAGTTCCGTTTACAACTACACAGGAAATCCCGTGGCACTATGGGGCAGACGTATATTATTCTCCCGCTGAGATCCAGGTGCCTGCTAGTACAGTTCCTGTAGCAAGTGTTATCCAAGAAAGACACAGTCCTGTTACCATCACGGTGCCAGGACCAGTTCCGTTTACAACTACAAAGGCAATTCCATGGCACTATAGAGCAGACATATATTATGAAGGTAAAAAGCAAGAAGTTGGGTCATCGGCCGGTTCGAATATTGATAATATGGGTGGTGTAGGTGGTTTTACAAGAAGCGGAAGATTGTTTACTCCCCAAACTTTGCGCAGTGATCAAGAAGCTGAAGCTGCTGCAAAAGCTAAAGGAAAACAGGTGGTCGAGAGTGTGCCTGTACCTGAAACTGAGAAAAAGATTACTATTGATAATGAGATGGAAGAGTTCATGAGGATAATCAAGAAAAGTGATTATAAGATTGTTGATCAACTGAATCAGACCCCTTCGAAGATTTTAATTTTGTCACTGTTGATGTGTTCTGACGCGCATCGGGAGACTTTGTTGAAAGTGTTGAAGAGTGCATATGTGCCACAGGAAATCACTGTAAATCAGCTGGAAGGTGTAATTTCCAATGTTAATGTCAGCCATGGTCTGGGCTTCACAAGTAGGGATTTGACTGCTGAAGGAAGAAACCACAATAAAGCTTTGCACATCACAATGGAGTGTAAGGGTGCAGTGTTGTCTCATGTACTGGTGAACACTGGTTCCTCACTCAATGTCTTACCTAAGAAGACACTAATGAAGCTGGAAGTTAATGGTTTGATTTTAAGGCCTAGTGAATTGGTTGTCAGAGCATTCGATGGGACTAAAAGATCTGTGTTTGGTGAAGTTGAATTGCCCGTGCAAATTGGACCGCAGGTGTTCAAATCCACATTCCATGTGATGGACATACAACCTGCATATAGCTGCTTATTGGGTCGCCCTTGGATTCATTCAGCTGGGGCTGTTACATCCACCTTACACCAAAAGCTGAAGTATGAGTTTGAAGGACAGGTCGTTACAGTGTGTGGTGAAGAAGATATCTTTGTGAGTCATTTGTCCACGTTTAAGTATGTGGAAATGGATGGGGAAATTCACGAGATGCTTTGCCATTCATTTGAAGCGGTAAATATTGACAATGTGCCTGAGTCTTCTTCTACACCAGCTGGAGTCGGTACCTCTATTTCATCCTACAAATAAGCTGTTGAGGTCGTCAGAGTCGGCAATGCCCAAGGCTGGGGCAAGTTGATAGAGACACCAATGAAGGAGGACAAATTTGGCATTGGTTATCATCCATATATGACTTCAGAGGCGGAAAGCAGTGGACCCATCACTTTCAGTAGTGGGGAAGTTATTTTCACAGATCAGTCTTGTGCAGCTACAGAAGATGGTGTTGACGGTGACTGTGACCTGGACAACTGGGTACGCCCACGTGTTCCAGGATAACAAGTGCAGAACTGGTCTGTTGAAGAAGTCATCCGGGTTACTCTTCAGACAGAGTAATTTTTCCTTTGTTTTTCTTATCATAATGCATGTCAAAATCTTGCGCTCTGCCCAAGGCGTATAGATTCATTTGTAGGGACACCCTGTTTGCATTTGCAATTTTAATCATCAATAAAGGACGTTTTGCACTCAAATTTTTGTTCTCTGTCTTTCAGTTTTTATTTTTGCACAAATTTAATAAAATGGCAATGTTTCTTTTTCTGTTTGTTTTACAATAATTTCTAAAATAAAACATGAACCTGTTCGTGCAGACTTGATCCTCCGGAATCCATTGATAACAATTTTGCTATGGCTATGAATGACTTTGACAAACCGATTTATCAAGCCGAAGAAGGGGATGAGAAGTAAGTGAACTCCCTGAGAAACTGGCCAGATTGTTAAAACAAGAGGAAAGGGTCATCCAGCCTCATCAGGAGACTGTAGAGATCATCAATATTGGTACTGAGGACGTCAAGAAAGAGATCAAGATTGGTTTCTGCCTGCAAGCAGATGTGAAGAGAGCTTTGATTGAGTTGTTGTGTGAATATGCTGATATCTTCACCTGGTCGTATCAAGACATGCCAGGGTTGGATACTGATATTGTTGTACACAGGCTGCCACTGAGAGAAGAATGTCCGCCCGTTAAATAGAAACTTCGTCGGACTCACCCTGACATGGCCATAAAGATCAAAGAAGAAGTTCAGAAACAATGGGATGCAGGATTTCTTGCTGTGACTCACTATCCTCCCTGGGTTGCCAACATTGTGCTGGTACCGAAGAAAGACGAAAATGTTAGAATGTGTGTGGATTATCGAGATCTTAATAAAGCTAGTCCGAAAGATGATTTTCCACTGCCACACATTGATGTACTGGTCGACAATACGGCTCAGTTTTCAGTGTTCTCGTTTATGGATGGTTTCTCCGGGTACAACCAGATTAAGATGGCACCTGAAGATATGGAGAAGACCACGTTCATTACTCCGTGGGGTACATACTGTTATAAGGTGATGCCTTTTGGGTAGAAAAACGCAGGGGCAACGTATCAACGGGCAATGGTAACTTTGTTTCACGACTTGATTCATAAAGAGATTGAATGTTATGTGGATGACATGATTGCCAAGTCGAGAACAGAAGAAGAACATCTGGTTAACTTGAAAAAGCTGTTTGAAAGGTTGAGGAAGTTCCGCTTGAGATTGAATCCAAATAAGTGCACTTTTGGGGTGCGTTCTGGAAAGCTGCTGGGTTTCATTGTGAGTGAAAAAGGAATTGAGGTTGATCCTGCCAAGGTGAAAGCAATACAAGAAATGCCTGAGCCGAGAACGGAAAAAGAGGTTCGTGATTTTCTGGGTAGATTGAACCACATTGCAAGGTTCATATCTCACCTAACAGCCACGTGTGAACCAATTTTTAAGCTGCTAAGAAAAGATCAGACGGTCAGGTGGAATGACGATTGCCAGTTGGAATTCGATAAGATAAAAGAATACTTGTAGGAACCTCTAATTCTCATACCTCCAGTTGAAGGAAGACCTTTGATAATGTATTTGACAGTGCTTGAAGGTTCTATGGGTTGTGTTCTCGGTCAACACGACGAGACAGGTAGGAAGGAGCATGCTATCTACTACCTGAGCAAAAAGTTCAATGATTGTGAGTCCCGTTACTCAATGCTTGAAAAGACATGTTGTGCACTTGCATGGGCCGCAAAGCGATTGAGGCAATATATGATTAGGCACACAACCTTGTTAATTTCCAAAATGGATCCTATCAAGTACATTTTTGAGAAACCAGCGCTAACAGGCAGAATTGCACGGTGGCAAATGGTTCTGACAGAGTATGATATTCAGTACACTTCCCAAAAGGCCATCAAAGGAAGTGTCTTGTCAGACTATCTTACGCAATAATCGATTGATGATTACCAACCCATGAAGTTTGATTTCCCTGATAAGGACATCATGTTTCTCAAAGCCAAAGACTGCGAGGAACCACTCCCGGAGGAGGGGCCAGACCCTGAATCCAAATGGAGTCTGATGTTTGATGGGGCCGTCAATATGAATGGATGCGGAGTTGGAGCAGTTCTTATCATGCCGGAAGGTGTTCATATGCCTTTCACTGCCCGAGTAACTTTCGGATGCACCAACAATGAAGCAGAGTATGAAGCTTGTATAATGGGGATTGAGGAGGCGATTAATTTACGGATTAAGACCCTAGATATCTTTGGTGATTCAGCTTTGGTAATTAATCAGGTGAAAGGGAGTTGGTACACGCACCAAGCAAATCTGGTTCCGTATAGGGATTATACAAGAAGATTGTTGACATTCTTTACAACAGTGAAGCTGTACCATATTCCTCGAGATGAGAATAAGTTTGCAGATGCCTTGGCCACATTGTCCTCCATGATCAAAGTGCAAGGATGGAATCATGTACCTAAGATCGATGTGTCTCGTCTTGACAGACCTGCATTTGTGTTTGCTGTTGATGCAACGTCTGATGACAAGCCATGGTTTCATGATATCAAGTGTTTCTTGAAAAGTCAAGAGTACCCGCCAGGGGCATCTACTAAAGATAAGAACACGTTGAGAAGGTTGTCTGGTAGTTTCTTCTTGAATCAGGATGATGTGTTGTACAAGCGGAATTTTGACATGGTTCTCCTCAGATGTGTGGATAAATATGAGGCAGACTTGTTAATGCAGGAAGTACATGAAGGCTCTTTCGGTACCCATGCCGGAGGACATGCAATGGCTAAGAAATTGTTGAGATCAGGATATTACTGGTTGACTATGGAGTCAGATTGCTGCAAGTATGCCCGCAAGTGTCACAAATGTCAGATCTATGCAGACAAAGTGCATGTTCCTCCAAACCCGTTGAGTGTCATGTCTTCTCCTTGGCCCTTTGCCATGTGGGGCATTGATATGATCGGAAAGATTGAGCCTACTGCTTCAAATGGCCATCGTTTCATCTTGGTCGCCATTGATTATTTCACCAAATGGGTTGAAGCAGCATCTTATGCCAAAGTCACTAAACAGGTAGTAGCTCGTTTCCTGAAACGGGATATCATTTGTCGCTATGGAGTGCCCGAGAGAATCATTACTGATAATGGTTCTAATCTGAACAACAAAATGATGGCTGAGCTATGCCGGGACTTCAAAATTGAACACCACAATTCTTCTCCATATCGCCCGAAGATGAATGGCGCTGTGGAAGCGGCCAACAAGAACATTAAGAAGATTGTGCAGAAAATGGTGGTCATCTACAAAGATTGGCATGAGATGTTACCGTTTGCTTTGCATGGGTACCGAACGTCAGTGCGCACGTCCACTGGGGCAACCCCATTCTCACTTGTATATGGTATGGAGGCAGTATTACCAGTAGAAGTGGAGATTCCATCCCTCAGAGTCATGATGGATGTCAAGCTAGACGAGGCTGAATGAGTGCGCGCCAGGTTTGATCAGTTGAGCCTTATTGAGGAGAAACGATTGGCGGCTGTGTGTCATGGACAGTTATACCAATGGAGGATGAAGCAGGCATTTGACCAAAATGTGCGTCCTCGGGTTTACAAAGTGGGAGATGTGGTACTCAAAAGGATCCTTCCTCCAAGTACAGATCACAGGGGCAAATAGACTCCTAACTATGAAGGCCCATTCGTGGTTAAGAAGGTTTTCTCAGGCAGAGCCTTGTTACTTACAACCATGGATGGCGAAGACTTTTCATCCCCTGTCAACTCAGACGTAGTCAAAAAATACTTCGCATAAATAGACCCGTTGGTAAAAAAAAAAAGAAAAGTCCAGGCAAAAAAGGGCATCCCGGCGAACCACAAAAATAGAATAAAAAGGTTCGGGCAAAAATTAGGGATATAAAATAAAAAAATTGTACACCCGGTGAGTTGAAAATCCGCAAGGACAACTCAGGCAAAAAAGGGTATCCCAGTAGATTGAAAACCCGAAAGGGCGGTCTACGCAAAAGAGGGATTTAAGCGAACAACTACGATCTGAGTTTATCTGTACTCCATCATCCGTTTCAACAACTGACATTCCAAAGGGTAGAAATCGGTCTGATCATTCCTCAAAAGGCAAGGTCGGGGAGTCTTGAAGACATACTGGCCATAGCAGAATTGAAACTCAGTGGAACGCCGTTTTCACATTGCCATTAGGATAATTTCTTTTCTCAATTTTTAGCAATCACCTCTTTCCAGGGATTGCTTCCTGATGTAATTGCCTATTCTGGGCCTTTTGATCAATAAATTGAATTTCAGTTAAAAGCTTCTTATTTTGTTTTACTGCTTTGTTTACAAAAACGTCCGAATTTTTTATAAAACATTGCATTTGAAAACATGGTGGCTTCACAATAACACGTGCAGAAAAACATTTAGAATTGCTTTGAATGTTGAATAATCTTGGATGGTGGATTTAAACCACGCAATATTCTGGGGCATGTGTGTGTTTCCTTTTGATTGCAGGTAACAGATTCAGATGATTTTAAGCACAAGACGAGTAATCATTTATTCCCACACAGGAGACTGGGGCAATCGTGTTCGGGGAAGGGTTTACTTGTTACCCTTTTGTCACAACGTTTACTGATTGAGTCCATCAGATGGTTGACGGTCGTTCGCGACGTCTCGATATCAGGGAATGGAATTCAATTGGGTATCATTGTCAATTCTCTCATTCAGTACTTCCAACAGCTACAAGCTTTTCTGTGTCGATAATGGTTACGAATTCCCAGTAGAGTCGCTTCGCAGACACCGAGGTTGATGGTTAATTCCCAGTGAAGTCGTCAGGAGTTTGAAGATGCTCAATCTGCTGTAAAATCCTCTTATGATGTTTCTTCAGGTAAGTCTGGTATCATGGAGCAGGAAGCAAGTTGTTGACCCTCCCGAGCATGGGGCATTTTGGATTTCCCCAGCAAGAGATATTCCAGGTCTATCATCCCCAGCAGAGTTTGAGGACGTTTGGTCTTCTGTAAAATCCTCCCTAGCACGAGATGCTTTAAAGCAGTTTTTCTCCAGCAGAGTTGATAATAAACTCATTATCCCCAACGGAATCGTCAAACGGAAAGTTCGCCTAACATGGGGCATTGTGGCACTTATCCTAAGCTCAACAGTCTTATTCCTCAGCAGACTACCATGGAATTGCTTTGGGTTTCCCCAACAGATATAGGGACTTTTTCCCAGCAGGTTGCAGTGAAATGTTCTAACCAGGATTCGCATATCCCCGGCAGAGTAGCCCTGATCCCCAGCAAGATCGTATCTCTGGAAGCGGTATCCCCACAGAGTTCAGCTTTGAATCTTGTTAACAATACTCCCCGGCTGAGTTGTTTTGTCCCCACAGAGGCCTGTTGATCAACAAAATCTATTCCTCGACAGAGTGTTAGTACATGCTTTCCCCAGCCGGATAACAGGTTGAGTCTCCCTGCAAAGGATCTCAGGTTTGATAGATCCTCAAGCAGAGTTTTGATGACTTTTCTTCCCTAGCAAGACGTCATGTAAAGAAATTCTCATTCCCAACAGAGTTGCGGTGACCAGAATTCATCCCCCAAACAGGTGAAGTAATTCCTGGCAGAATCATCACTCCCCTCATGTTTCAAAGTCCAATTTATTTTTGGCAAACTTGACAATTCGAAGCAGACAGATTGTTTATTCATTCTCCAGCAGAGATATTATCCTTTCAGGAATCTCTGAGATCAAATCATTGATTGTTGTTCCTCAGCAGAGTCAGCAGAGATGTCTGACACGGATGTAGAGCGTAATCCAATATTGGAATTGCTAAAGTCCACCCGTAGTGTGGCAAGCCAGTAGTCGTCTGGCATTGCTAAAAGACGTTATCAAAGTCTAACCGTAGATTGGCGAAAGGTCCATCCAAGGGTGGCAAATCATTGGAAAGTCCAACCGTAGATTGGCGAAAGGTCCATCCAAGGGTGGCAAATCATTGGAAAGTCCAACCGTAGATTGGCGAAAGGTCCATCCAAGGGTGGCAGATTCTCAAAGTCCAACCGTAGCTTGGCAAAAGTCCACCCGTAGTGTGGCAAGTCAGTAGTCGTCTGACTCCCTTTAAAATACCGCAGCTAAGTCCAACTGTAGATTGGCAAAAGTCCATCCAAGGGTGGCAAATCATCGGCAAGTCCAACTGTAGATTGGCAAAAGTCCCCCGTAGTGTGGCATCTCAGTTGCAAAGTCCAACCATAGCTTGGCAAAAGTCCACCTGTAGTGTGGCAGGTCAGTAGTCTTCTGACTCCATTCAACAAGACAGTCCACCCGTAGTGTGGCAAGCTAATAGTCGTCTGGCGTTATACAAAAGACATTGTTAAAGTCCACCCGTAGTGTGGCAAGCCAGTAGTCGTCTGGCGTTGTACAAAAGACGTTGTTAAAGTCCACCCGTAGTGTGGCTGGCCAGTAGTCGTCTGGCGCTATAAAAGACATCTCTCCAGTGGTTTTCTTCATCGCCAGAGTTTTATTCAAGCAGAGTTCGTTTGGTTGGGTTTATATCCCTTTTCTTCTTCCCTGCGGAGTGCAAATTTTTGGGTTATTGTCAGTATTCAATCCCTTCATACCTTGAAAGTATGACAGCAATCGCTATCATCCGTTCAGGTCTACAGTGATTGAATAGGGGCAGCTGTAATACCCCAAAATTTGCCCTCTCTTTTCTTCATATCTTTGAGTATGGGTTTTCATTTGCATTGCATTGCATTCAAGCATAGAAAAATAAAGCATCAAGCATTTAGCATTGCATCTTGCATAAGGGCATGTGATCAGGTGATTCTCTAAGGTGTTGATCATCCAAAAAAGAATACCAAGTGTTTCTTACAAGCTTCAAGGATCTATTACATCATATGTCATCTCCATTTGATATCACAAGTCATTGAAAGAAAGGAATTAACCAAGAAGACTGGACAGTGCATGATCTCTTACACAAGGCAGTCAAAAGTTGGGATCTGACCCCCAAATGTGCAAGCTCTGTGAGTTTTTATCATCTCCAAAGGGCATATCTCATCTTTGTTTGAGAGGATACACAACATATTCAGAGGAATTGAGATTTGGAGGATGTGTTTTTTCCTCCTAACCAGAGGGTGCCAAAACTAGGGTTGGACCTAAAATCAGTTTATTTCTGATTTATTGGGCAAGACTTGATCTTATGGTATTCCTTATGTTTTTAAGTGTCTAAGGTTGGAAGATTGTCCATCAAGTTGGTTCAGAAGGGTTTCAATGGATCAGAAGATTGAAAATCAGGAGAATTGAGAATAAAGTCAACTATGCAGTGAAAAAGTCAACTCCTGACTTTTTAAGGTCAACATCATGATTTTCAAGTCAGATATGGTCCATGAACAAGAGTTGGTCCATTAATGTTCAAAGAATCATCAAAAATCAAGAAAGTTAAAAGTTGCCAAAAATGGAAACTTAGGGTTTTAGAAACTTACTATTTTTAGTAAGTTTTTAAACATTTTAAAGACCATTTTTCATCATGATCAAGGGCTTATTTAAAAATCTTCTCCACATGAAAGTTGTAGATTGAAATTTTCTCTTCAAAATGGATACAAGAACCATGACATTTGAGTTGTTTATGAAAGAATTATGTGCTCCCAAGTTGGATATTTTCATTCCTACAAAGGCCAAAAACTCATAATTTTTCTAAGTTTTTTGGACAGTTTCATGGATAACTCTTCATGGCCAATCTTCACATGTTCCAAGCCCTATTTCAAGACCTTTCCTTCATGGAATTTGCTCTATGTTCTTCCTGCTTTCCTTTGATCATAAGTTTGTGTCAAGTGGAGCTATATTCACCAAGTTCTACCCATGCAAAGTTGAGATTTTTCAAATAACTTAAGGCATGGTGTAGCATCATTATGTTATCTTTCCTTGGCACACTTAAATCCTTCTTTGCAGCATGCTTAGGCTGACCTCAAAACACACGCATAACCTCATTTCCTTTTGCCCAAACAAGTTAAACATCCCCCATATGCCATGTGAACGTTTTGCCCAAAATGGTAAGAAAGAAAAGGTACAAATTCTGACTTCACCACACACTCTCTCGCGTGCCATGTACCACCACATTCCATGCCTCATTGCCACTCATTTTTGCTCAGTAAATTCATTCTCCCAAACCTCAACCAAGAGCATTAGCCGAACCTACACTCTCACGTGTGAAATTCCTCACTTTTCTCTCCAAGCCACGACAACTTATTTCCAAGCCTCAGCCTTGTTTCCAAACCATTTTACCAACCCTAAAACTCTCTCATATATAAACTAAAGCACTCCAAACCTGCCTCACGCTCACCTTCTCAGATCTGAAGCTTTTTTTCTCCTCCCACAAGCTTCATTGGATTCATATTTTTCTCACAAGGAAGCTCCAAACTCTTGTTCATCTCGTGTATTTGGAAGAGCAAGGAGAGCAAGGATCAAGAATCTTGGATTTCTCTCATACTGGAAGTGGAAAAAGGCAGTGGATCATTATCCACTTGGTAAGAATCTTTGAATCTCCATATCTCACATGTTTAGAGCTGAATGATTTAGGGTATGATATTAAGATCATGCATTGCATCTGCTGGAGCCTGAAATGATGGCGTTGTTTGTTTAATCGGATTTGAGGTTGTTGACATTGTTGATTGTGTGAAACTATTTTGAGCCCGTGACTTTGGATACATATTTCTTCGTGTTTGAGTGGTTGTTTTACAGAAATAATGGTACTATGTTGATCTATGTTCTTCGGGCTTCAGTTTTCTATTTTATTTCTTTTGATTTGATGGAGATTCCATGGAGATATTGTTGATAGAAGGTGATGATTTTAAACTGTATGGAACTGTGTCTGTTCCTCTTTTTACGACGCATGCTGCATTTCATGTCTGAATGCATGAAGAAGATGACCACATGGCACGATCTGGTTGGTTGGTTACCTATTTTGACTTCTTCTATTTTAATGAAATGGACCGATTGAGAAAGGTTCATGTGGTGCAACGTTACCTTTTTTGTTTGTCTCCTTTCCTTTCCTTTTTTTTTTTGTTTTTTTTTTTATTTTTAAAGAGAAGGAAAATCTGGTGAAGGTTAACAAGGGTTGGGCTTAGTGCATGGTTACTCTCTGCACCCTCCTCTTTGGGCCCATACGTAAGGATGCCTTATTTTTCTTTTGTCCTGAATTACTCATGCACCTCCTTGTTTCACCTTGTCTCTTGTTTTTCTTTTTTATTTCACTTTTCATTTGAATTTTATTTTAATTCTTAGAATCATTTTAAAAAAATACTAAAAAATATTTTCCTGTTTAAATATTGTGTTAACTTAATTTTCACATTTTTATTTTTTTTATTTTTTATTTTCTTTTTCCTTTTTTATTAGGAATTATTTGGCAATGTATTTCCAATGATACCCTCCATCTAGGGTTAGGAATTTTCTTAACTTTTACTCATCATTTGAGACCAATCTTTTGGTTACTTGTGGGGGATCATATGAGGGTATTTTGGTGTTGATTTGATGATGGTTTGAGTTACTTTTAGTGACTTGCCATTCAAATTTTATGGACCCTCGATCTTTGTTCGGTTATGTGCACATCTTGACTTGTGGATCACTTTTAGACAAGTTCTTTAACTCTTTTTGCTCCAATCTTTTTACATATGCTACTTGATTGATTAAGTTTCTATTTGAATATTTTTTGGGATTTTATTGATCCACTTTTATATTTTTGGTTGGCCTCTACTTTTGATACAAGTTTGAATGAGGTATATTTTGGTACTTGAGCTAGTTTGGGTGCATTTGTTCACTTGTGATTGAGTGATGCTTGAGATGTTTATATGATGTGATCATGTTTTGTTTGATCTTGTTTGTGGATTTGGAATCATATCTTTTCACTCATTTTTCTATTTGTTCTTGATTTTCTAAGTTGATGTTATTTTGGGCTTGAATCTTGTGATATGTTCAACCTAATCTTGTGATGTGTCCTTGTTTAATCTCAACCAATGCATGAGGCCTTTTGTTTGATTTGTATGACATGCTAGAGGTTCCGACCCTCTTGGTTTAAGGTGCTTTATGTGACATGTTCTCACTCTTTGCTTCACATGTTTCTTTGTTTGTTGGCATGAATGATAAGTGGATGTTTTGATTAACTTTGATGCATGTTTTGAATGTGTTGCTTAAGGATTCATCTTGCATGACTTGAGTTTGATTTTGGTATGATGTTGATACATATGCTACTACCCCTTGAGGTCATTACTTGGTTTTCATCTCACTTAATCATCATGGTTTGATTTGTATGATGCATATCATCATCATTGGTTTTGTGGTTTCTTTGGCTCATAATGCATCATAATGTGAAACATTCTTGCATGTTTGGATTAGATAATCATGATATGAATTGAATTCTGACTTGGTTTCATTTTCATCTTGTTTTGTTCATGTCATCTTTGTATGAAACCTTAGTGTGTGAAATTGTGAATCTTGTGCAAGTTTACTTGCATCCTTTCTTGTGTACCTTCACTTGTATACTTGATATGTGCTTGTATGATCTTTGAAGCATGTTCTATGTTATGATTTGGATATGATGATTATGATGTGCTTGCTGCCCCATCTCTTCTCTCTTATTCTCCTTCTCTTTTCTTCTCTTTCACTCTTTATCATCCCATGAATCTCAAGACTTGTTCAAGTCTTGGATTCTTTCCCCTTTAGAGCTACCTAGTCCAACTTAATTTTTGATTAAGCTTGGAGTAGGATTAGCATTAGGTTAGGTAGTCTTTTCTCCTAAACCTCACTAACCCTAGGATATCCATGCATGATAACATTAGGACTCTTAGTTTCCCTTTAGAGTTCCTTTGCGTTTTCTCTCTTCTCATCTCAAAAGAAAAGTAAAAAAACACTTAATAAAGGTTAACGTGTATTGCGCTTGAGCCTTATATGTGGGAAGTGGGGAACGAGGGGCTTCCTCTCATTCTTCTAGGATACCTAGTGTACGTCCTATTGGGGACGATGCGCGAAAGTATTCGTTCCTATATTTAAGACTTTGGTTCAATGCAAGTTGCAAATAGCGGTAAAAGACACTTCTTTCTAAAAAGCTCCAAAACTAACAATAACGTATTTCCTTCGGGAATTCTTTTCTCATCTCACTCACTCTCAGCGTACGAACGTGCTCCTCCTCGTTCTCTTGCAAGATGGTAACGCACTCGGACCAGCGAGTCTGCAACACCTGAGCTAGAACGTTAGTCGTTCCCTAAAAAACACAAACAATCCATCCCTAGTGAGGGGAACTACGTCGCTCTGATTCTCATGTTCCCGATGAGATACGTAGGCAGTGGGGTAGGGCCCATTCGAGCACTTCTTTTATTTTCCCTACATTTTCTCTTTTCTCTCTCTTTTCCTTTTCCTTTTCCCCATTCCTTTCCCTTTCCAGTAGCAGCGAAGCTCAAGACGACGACACCCTTTGATCGAGACAAGCAAGCGTGGATCCCATCGGGTACGATGGACGCGTGGGGGTGCTAATACCTTCCCTGCGCGTAACCGACTCCCAAACCCAGTTTTCTTGGTCGCAAGACCATGCTCTTTCCTTTCCTTCAGGTTTACGCAGTGTTTCCTTTCCCTCTCTTGGGATAAATACACATTGCTGGCGACTCTGTTTCGGTGCCACTTTCGCGTTTGTACTTGGATGAAAATCCCGGGAGCGATAGCTATAGCTCATCTATCTGCCTGCGGGTCAAGCCTAGAGGAGCAGACTCATGAGACATCCTGGGGATCGTCTGCGTGTAACCAAACTGACGCAAGATGCGCTCCGACAGGTATCATGCAGTAACAGTCGAACTGCATGCCAACCATCCTGAGAACAAACAAACCTCATCGAACGGGTGCGTCACACGGTGAGCGGCATAGGGGCAATACAAAACGTCCTCAGGAGCCATCCGATCTAGATACACTCTGAAGGGGTCCGGTGCCTGGTTCCCTCTGAGCAGGACAAATGCAGCAGCACGTGACATATCCTCAGTGTACCCCTGGACACTCCCCCAACCAGTAATGTAGGGAAAGTGCTGTAAAATCCACGCCTGAAATGGAAAACATAACATGGGTGTCAAACTTTATAATGAATACAGAAAGAAAAGGAATGAAAAAATCACTTAGAATATTAGATTGTTACCACGTATAGCGTACAACTGTCTGCCACAGTCTTGGCTGCCCAACGACAACCATCAGAGAGCCTGGAATAGGTGAATGCCAGCGCAGCCGCCCCCAGTTGTACCCATGGATCTCTGTCTGATCCGAAAGGTACCTAAGGTAGACGATATCAATATAATAGGCGCTGGTGTCCACAAACACCTGCGTGCCCAGCAAAAACAAGTAGTAGCATCTCAGGGCACGCGTCCTGTGGATCGCCACCTCAACTGGATCACCATCTGCCTGTCCTGCCTCTGCAAGCGCCTCAACAAATCTATCCATCAGAAATGAGAATCAGACGTGTGCGCCCCTCAACTGGTGCACCTCCGCATGTGCCTTCTCCGGGCTAGCCCCAAACTCTGTAACCAGCAACTCCGTGTCGTCCGCCTTCGTCATCCTACCGTGACGAAGAAGGGTACCTGTGATTAGTAGATGTAAGAGGCACGAGGTGTCGTCCAGCGTGATCGTGATCTCGCTGTGCGGTAGATGGAATGAGGATGTCTCAGGGTGCCATCTCTCAACAAATGCCATCAAGATACCGTACTAGATCTGAGAATACCCAATCCTAGACAGGCCTCCAAGACCAGACTCCGCAAGTGCAGACGTGAACCACTCAGCCTCTGGCAGCATCTCAATCGTGTCCATAACCTTGCCCCCATGGTTATAGAACTTCTGTGAATCCTTCTCCTGAAAATTTCCAAATAAAACAATGTTACAAATGAACATATTTTCAACGAATACAATTCTATAAATAAACCGAGAAAGGTTACCTGTCCTAGCCAGACATATCTGGCAGTATGCTCAGAGTACCCCCCGAGTAGGGACATATCAGACGGTCCCCCAGGGTAACCGCCCAGCTCATCGAAATCGTCATCAGCGTCAACACCCTCATGTGCTGGGTGATCACCCTCTGAAACAGGAACAGGAACAGGGGAACGAGGAGGAGCAGCTGATGGAACTGGAGTCTCCCGATGTCGCCTGCGTGCGGGCTGGGACCCTGATGAACTAGCAGTAGAATCCTGACGCCTCCGAGATGTAGAATCGACGACTGACGGGGGAGTGGCCTGAACCTGTGATGTGGAAGTGGCTTGAACCTGTGATGTGGATGGCTGTGGTGTAGGATGTGGTGTAGGATGTCCCTCAGTTGTAGGGGCTACCCCAACTCCCTCTGCGCCGAAAGCCTCGGCTGTAGACTGCACCCGCTCACGTCGGACAGATGCGTGCTGAGCTGTCCGTCCATGAATGGTACGATCGTCTCTGCCAGCCATCTAATCTGCAAAGCATAATAAATAAATTAAATTTTGTTTAAAAATAATTAAACAAAAAAAAAAGTCTTCCGGATGTGCATATTCGGAAGTACACGGAATTTTTAACGTTGGGTATTTCCGGATGTGCACATCCGGAAACACTCAGAAAACTAAACGTTACAAGCTTTCCGGATCTGCAAATTCGGTATGTATTTAGAGGTTTAAAATGGCAGCCATGACCACTGTAACATGCAAAAAGGCATTTTAATGTCCTGATCCTCAGTTTGAAGCAGTAAAAATGACCTACATTGTCTCTAACCTATGTTATTCATACAACCTAACAAATTCTACACCTAAATGTCTACTCTAAATCAATTACTCGAAAATAACTCTGAAACTCTAAAATTTGAAAACTTACCGATTAAAATGAGATACGGAGGATTTGGAGTGTGTTGATAGTTGTAGAAGTTGCTCTGTGCCGAACTCGAGTGGAAACAATCGAGATTTGTGGTGATTGAAAATTTGAGAGTTTGAGAGATTTTGGAAATGGAAAAAGTGAAGAATGAGGGGGAGGAAGAACGTCTGGCGCAAATTAATAATAAATCCTTCCGGATGTGCACATCAGAATTATTTTCGGATATGCATATCCGGAACATCTCTGTGTTTTTTTAAAATTTGGTGCGTCCGGATGTGCACATCCGAAATCAGGGGACAAAAAAATAATTTCACATGGTGTTTAAAAAATTTAGATGGTGCATTAAAAAAAACTCCCTAATTATTCTTATAGTTGAATTTACTTGTCAAATTATACCGTTGAATGATGTTCTCCACTTCTTTCATCATCTCACACTTAATTTAATATTTATGTGTTCAAACATACTTTTTTTTTTTTTTTACTAGGTATTCAATTTTATAAAATCAATTTTGACTGGTATTCAAACATACTTAGAACAACTACAATAATAAAATCAATTTTATAAAATCAAGCTATTATAAAAATTAGAATCTTTCTCATAAATTGACTTTCGATATTAAAAAAAAAACTTGAATTGTTTTGTGTTACTTTACGGTAATAAAATCACTTTTATTTAAACTAACTAATAATCAAAATTGATTTTTTAATAAAATATTCAATTTTTTTCCATTTAAAACAAATTTTCAGATATTTTACAAATTCTTATTTTTAAAAATTGGAACAAACAAAATAAAACTTCAAAAAAGCCGATTAATTGATTTAAAAAAAATGATATTCTGATAAAAAGTATAAATAAAAACTGCTTAAATCAAAATTAATTTTCAGCATCTTTGAACCAAATAGAAGAAGAATCGTTAACGCAAAAGCGCTTTTAAGTAAAATCAAATACGCAGCTGAATCACAATCACTTTCAACCAAAAAAACTTGTACGCGAACAAAAATGGGGAGAAGGCATGTTGCGGACCCTCCGAACCTGAAGAAATACGGCGTTCCTTTATACTCCGTTGCTTGGGTACCCCGCAACACTCTCAAATCGATCCAAAATGTAACCGCCGATGATTCCTCCGACGCCGATCCTAAATCTCCGCCGGAGACATCACCACTTGACGATGAGAACTACCTCGTGCTCGCCGGCGGCGGCGGAGAAAGCCGAAGCGGTATCCCTAATTCTGTCTTGCTCGCGCACTTCGATGTTGCGTCTAATTCTCTCTCTGATCAACCGGTACATCTTATATTCCTTCTGCTTCTTTCTTGCTTGCTTGTGAAATTTATATGGATTTGATTTGATTCAGTAGCGAAAAAGTCGTAGTCGAGAGATTGGAAGAATCGGATCTGATTTTGAATAGAATTTTACTCGTTCTTGTTTGTGTTATACAATTTGAGGAATCTGTGATCGTTGCTTGAAATTTTGTTCTCTATGGTTCATTTTATGTTTTGTTGAGGGTAGATTTGTTTGAATTGCGTAAACTCTATATTACGTGTCTTTTACTGCATAAAGATTCACGTGTTAATGATACTGTAGTCTCTTGTCTGAGTAACTTCATCAATATTTCAGGTGAATAAGCTAGGAACTAACTCTGAGTGTCCTTATAGAATGACACTTCATCCCAATGGAGATGGCGTTATTTGTGCAATGGAAACGCCAATGGTTTGCAGGTCTTTTGGTTTTCATCTCTTCTTTTTGTTTCATTGACATTGGTCATTTTATTAACTAGAAATCCAGCTAGAATTCATTTATCCGTTCAATGTTAATGTTTTATATTTCAAATGAGAGAGAGAGAAGCCAGACTTGTTTGAGCATACTTTTAAGATGTACTTGGGTAGACTAGCTGGAAAATGGAAGCACTTTTCATCTGAATTTTATCATGTTCCTATACTTTTCCTTTTTCCACCTACTCAACCAAGTTATCAGAAATGCGGATCAAGAAAGAAAAGTTGGATCATGAGTTCAATGGTTTTAGATTTGTATGATTTATGATCCAAAAGTTCCAGAAGAATTATCAGCTGTCTAGTATGTTAAGGAACTGCATATGGTCTGTATATTTTGATTATATATCCAAAATGTATCCTTTTTTGTGTTGACCCTCTAGGCTGGGACACATTTCAATTAGGAGATATCTTTCAATAGTTATTTATATTTTATTAGCTGCAAATGAATTGAAGTAATTCATCACTTAGTTCTACAACTCTATCTTTATAAACTTTCACTCAAAAATATTATTTGCTGCACTATACTCTAGGATATAAGATTGAATTGGATAATGATAAACCATATAGACTGCATGGTATTTTAATAATTCCAGCTATAGCATATGGTGTTAGTGTAAGATGTTTGATAACTATATTTTGATGTAGCCAGCAAGCATCAGTAAGAAGTTGAATTGACAAATCAGCATGCATTAATTTTCTGGAAAGTAGTTATCAGCAATCTAACTTAATTAATTGATTTGAAATAAATCCTAAATATAAATAGTTTTAACAATTCACTGTTTATTCATAAAAAGCCGTTTCATTGTTTAAGAGTTTTGTTTAATTTAGAGTGATAGTAGTAGTAGTGTTTGATGTGCAAAAATATTTGGAAAAAGGTTCTTTCTTTCTACATTTCTTTTCCTTGTCAATTGTTTTTAGAGGGTTGGCCGCTGGATTTTTGGTGTATGCCATTGTAAAATTTCCAGAACATGTCCTAGTGCTGCCACTAACTAAATGAAAGCATGGATTTACTACATTCTAGGAGGAAATACACTACAAAGAGGGCAGTTAAGGTCGCTGCATTAGTCCATAATACTGTATTGATACTCTAGACCAACAGAAGACTGATATTCTTTTGCACTGTTACAACTAACTGTAGAACATCATGATCAATAACATATTGTGCCTTGAGCATGCAGGTGGTTAGACTGGGATCAAAACGAGAGTGCTGAAGTTCACAAGTTGAGTCTGAAGTTGTCAGAGAAAGTGCTCACCCAGTTGGATAATGTTGGGCTACAATTGGCATTGGCATTCAGCAATGATGGTACTACACTTGCTACTGGTGGAGAGGTATTGGCTTCCTTTACATTTATATAAATGAAGAGAAACTGTTTGCTAACACTGATAACAAATTTTAGTAACAGAAGTAAAAAGATGTTTTATAGAAATTATCTCCACTCATTAATTATTATTATACGCTTTGTTCAACTAAGGAATGTTTTTGGTAGAGATTAAGATCCAAGGTATTGTTTTTTGTTGTTCATACAATGATACAAATCATTACGAGTGTGGAATCTCTTATAAAAAAGAATTGATGTAAGTAGGCAGTACTATTATCACAAGGTCAGTTTAAGACATGCACTTAATAGGAGAATTACTTGAGTATTACTTTAGTATATGAAAAGTTAATCCAGGTTATAACGGTAAGCCCAGTTTATTTGTAATAGATGTAATCATGTAACCATTTGTTTGGCTGCTGACCTAGTGGGAAAAGGCTTTGGTTGTTGTTGTAATAACCATTTGTTTGTCCATAGTACAAATATTATTTCCCTGCTATGAAGCACGGACACCCCAAACACGACCCCGACACTGACACAACGACACCGGTAATAATTTGAAAAAATGAATAAATTAAACGTAATCACAAGTGTCGGTGCAGGTGTTCGACACGGACACGGACACGGACAAGCATTTTTTTAGAGGTGTCAGTGCTACGTAGTTTCCCTGTATCCATTAACATAAACCTGAAAACATTGGTCTTAAGTTCCAGCCTAAATGGTGGCAATTGACAAGCATAAAATTGTTTTACCAACATACATACATTTGTAGATTATTTATTTTTTGAAGGATTGGCATGCCATATGATATTGTATTTTTGTGCAGTACAGGATGGAAGTCTAAGGGTTTTCAAGTGGCCTAGCATGGAAAATATTCTCAACGAGTCTAATGCTCATTCTACTGTGAAGGACTTGCACTTCAGGTTTGATGCGCATAGTAGCATAAGCATTTCACATAATAAATACTTTTTGACTTCATAAATCAGAAGGAAAAGAAGAATAAGTTAAGAAAGGATAAGAGATTGAGAGCCTCTGTAAACCCTGATATTTCTGATGGATTGTAGCTTAGTCTGGTTTTTCTCTCTTGCAGTTCTGATGGCAAGTTAATTGTTTCTTTGGGAGGTGGTGGCCCCTGCAAAGTTTGGGACATTTCTTCAGAAATAGTCTTAGCTACTCTAACAAATGAAAATGTGAGCAATTGGTTAAAACTTCACTACTGGATACATTTATTTTTGGTTTGATGGTTTTTTATATATTGTTTGAAATTATCTTTTCCTTAAGATTAACTGCTTGAGATTTTTCTTCCATTAATTTCACTCAATCAAAACAGACATCAATTTTATATATTCAGATTACGTTCCAAGCACAATCATGTTGAAGTATTGGGAAGTGTCTTATATGCTTCTTAACTAGAGATTAATTCTAATCATGAAGAACGACCCAACATTTATAATGAAGTAAAATCTTACATATAACATCTAGTTTAGAAAATTCTAGCTCCTGGTGGACTCAATATGATTCCTGTGTTTTTTGTGTTGGTGATTGCTTTGTCATAGATTTTATATTGTATATGTTCTAATCATATTTTGTTGAACTTCATACAGCGTGAAAATTTTAGCTCTTGCAGGTTTTCTCAAATAAATGATACAACTCAAGTCCTATATATCGCTGCCAAAACAGGTATATATTTTGAAGAAAAAATCATCATCTTTTTTTTATTTTTATTTTTTTTATTTTTATCTAACACATTTAATTGTTTTGTATAGATAAAGGTGGAAGCATCCTGACCTGGAATACACAAACATGGGAAAGGATTAGTTCAAAGTATATTTCGCGTGATGTAATTTCTGCATTCAATGTCTCAGCTGATGGAAAGTTTCTTGCATGGTACATATGTATTCTCTATACTTCTAGTACTTAAGATGGCACCCTTGTCTTTAGCTTTAGCTATTTGGAAGCAGGCGGTGACTTAATTTTTGCGGTCTACCTTTAGATCTCAAGGGTGCATTTTTACAAAAACTTACACCTTTTATTTTGGTGGGTTGACATGCAGTGGAACATCAGAAGGTGAGATTATAATTGTAAATTCAACTAATATGCATATTCAGACAAAGATAAAAGAGGCTCACCTTGGCATAATCACTGCTTTAGCATTTTCCCCTGATTCAAGGTTTGGAGTGAATATTTTTTTCCAGCCAAAATCTACTGTTTATGCCCTGTTTGAAGGTATTTTAATCATAATTGTGGATTCTGTATTCAGGGCATTGGCTTCTGTATCATTGGATTCAAGTGCAAGGGTAACAATAATTGAAGAAAAGAAAAATGGTATGTGCATATTTCTTGATTTGTTGACTTGATAAGGCTATAAATCATGTTATTGATTTACAGATTTATTAAATGTTTTGCACAGCTCTTAATAATTGGTGTAGTACTTCTTACCTATCATGTTGATTTAATAAACCTGGAATATTAGTGCCCGAATTTTGTTGAATGACCAAACCTGTCTAGTAAGTTATTATGCACTCACTTTGCTTGCGATGAATATTACCTGGTTCCTGAACGTGGTCATGATTTAGAGTGTTTGAGTTCCAAAAAAACTAGTACTAGACAGAACATAATAAGACTGGCATGAGTTATTGGGCAATTTTTGGTGGACATTGGAAGGTGGAGTTAGGGGAAGGGAGGTTTGGTCGAGATACTTCGAGGTAGTGAAAGGATATGTGGTCCATAGATGATAATACAGGATGGTTTTCAAACACGGTTAGGAAAAAGATTGGCAATGGTATGACGATATCTTTTTAGAATGATGTCTCGGTGTGGCAAGAGACTCTAAAATTGAGGTTTCCACGACTCTTTTTGGTTTCACAGCAGAAAAATGGTAAGGTGGGGGAATGGGTGGCTACACTGGGTATTTGGGAATGGAATTTGGAGCGGAGGAGGAATCTTTGTGTGGGAAAACATATTGATGCATAAATTATGGGATGTCATCCAACATGTGGTGTTACCGGGGGTTGAGCACAGTTGGATTTGGGGACCAGATAAAAAAGGTGTTTTCACATTAAAATCTACTTTCGATCTGGTATCTAATGTGCAGGTGTCAGGACATAGCGTGTCTATATTGAATACGTTTGTTTTTAAGCATATTTGGAAGAGTCCGGTCTCATACAAGGTAAGGGAATTCTCGTGGAAACTGTTGTTGGATCGGATACCTTGTAAAGTGAACCTAGTTACGCGCAGAGCCTTAACTTTGACAGGATCGGTACTATGTCCGCCGTGTGATGATGAGCCGGAGACTGCTAGACATTTGTTTCTCCACTGTAAATTTATGTCTAACATTTGGCTGGCTTTGTCTGGGTGGGTGGGGATAACCTTGATCTTACCTCCAAATCTTTTCACATCATATGCTATGTGGGTGGATTTTGGTTGGAGCAAGAGTTTAAGAGCAGTATACGCTTAATTTAGCATGCAGCTATTTGGTCAATTTGGAAGAATAGGAATGATAAAGTCTTCAATAATTAAGTGGTAACAGAGGCGGAGATAGTGGAACATATTAAGGTTCTGTCTTTGCAGTGGTTTTTAGATATTTTTGCCTTAAATCCATGTCTTTTGGATGATAGAAATAGGACGCGGCTGCCGCATTTGGATTCATAAGCATACTTTTTTGGGGGTTCCAGTGCTTTTTTTTTTCCTGCTTGAGTACGGGACTATAGTGTTGGTTTTGGGGCGGCATTTTACCATGTTGATACTGCAGGATTTTGGTGTTTTAAATTCCTTCAGTTGGCTTTTGCTTGGAGCCCGGGTGTTTATGTTTAAACATAATAAAAGCCAACTGAAGGAACTTAATGGTGAAATTGCAAATGTTGTCCTTCCCCTTCATTTTTTTCCAACCTCATAACTAGGTTTTTCCAATCTAATTGGAACAGTGTATGTGCTATGAATAGTTGAATAGTATTATTACTTATTTAAAAGCATGTTTGTGTTAATATTTGTGGCTGGCCTAAGAAATTTCATGTCCTCCTATATATGATCATGTATATAGGGTGGCCAATTTATCACATGACCAACTGTTTCTGTTTTGTTTTTTTGTTATAAGGAGGGTTGAACTTGCGGATTGCTGTATTTATCATCCTACTCGCAATCGCTACTGCTTACTTCCTAAAGGTTGAAGGAATTGAAAAGTTATGGCTTCAAGATTACTAGTCCAACGTAGAAATATTTACTGCTTACCTTTGACATTTCCAATTTTGGGGGGTTTCGGATGCATTATAATATTTTCATCATTCTGAATTGTTTTTATATTGGGCACTGTCCCTTTATTGCACTGTAGATTGTATAATTTTAATACTAAATTGTTATGTGTATCTATATACGCATGTCCAGTCATGAGTTTAGTTGTTTTTGATATCATTATTTATAAGTTTCATGTCATAATTTTATGTTTTCATATTCTTACTCTTTTTCCTAAATTACTTTTTTTACGTACTCTTTTATTTCTCTTTCTGGCTTTTTGCGTAACTGTTTTACAGTTATTTTTGTTAAATGTGAAGCTTGATAAATTCGACTTCAAATAAATATTTTATCAGTGTTTTAAAAACCGGACCGGTCATCAAACCGGCGAGGGTACTGGTTCACTGGTTTATCGGTCGAACCACTGGGTCATCGGTCGAACCGCATGACCAAACCGGATTAAACCGGATAACTCGGTTGAATAAACCTATCATTATAATAGGTATAAAACCGGTAAAACCGGTCGAACCGGATGATTCAGTCTCTAAAAACTATAACTAGCACTTAAATTTTTTGAAAAGATCATATCATAAATTCACAGGTTCATAATTTAAATTCAAATTTTAAAAGAGTCTAATTGTAAATTTTAAACAGAGTCTAAATTAAACAGAGTCTAATTTAAATTCATAGTTTTAATGTTAATTAAAAATAAGTTTTAATGTTAATAATTAAAACAATACAAATATTAACATTATTTTAAATAATAAATTTTCCAAGTCTATATATATATATAATGGAAATCAGTTAAGTCTAAAATTATATTATATTTAGTTTCTTAATTTGTGTTCTTAAATTTCTATACAAATATTTGTATGATGGTTTTTCAATCAATATAAATATAAAATAGTAAAAATAGTTTTGTGGATATTACAAAACTTAATTTGTGCATCACTTGAATTAAATGAGTGATTACTATTATTCTTGAAGAAAAGTTCCTATATATTTGAGTAAAAAAAAATTTTAAAAAAAATTAAAAAAAAAAAATTAAAAAAAAAAATTAAAAAAAAAAAAAAAAAAAAAAAAAATTAAGTAAGAAGTTGAACCGCCGGTTCGCCGGTTTTCCCGGTTTTCCCGGTTTTTCCGGTTCTCACCGGTTCACACCGGTTCTCACCGGTTCGACGACATGGCCGATCCAACAAGCGAACCCGGCCGGTTACCTGGCCGGTTCCCGGTCCAACCGGTCCGACCGGCCGGTCCGGTCCGGTTTTTAAAACTATGTATTTTATCAATGCAATCATAAGATTTTAGATGAATTAATTGGTAACATGAGTATGTAAAGTAAATTGTGTTGAATTAAATAAGTAGTTGAATAGAAAGTATAAATTGATACTAAATGTAAACAGATATTAAACAAAAAATGTCCAATGAAATGTAAATGTAAAATTGCTAACATTAAGGATTTCAAAAATGCATTTTATAAATAACAAGGGTTTGTTTGAATGTGTTTTAGATTTTAGTTTTTAAAAATTATTAGTTTAATGCATTTTTTTAGTTTTTTAACTTGAAACTTTAGTCCTTAATATATTATAGGACTGATACATTAATTGTTTTAGTGCTTATTTATGTCAAAACAAAGGCATTGTGATGAACATACAGTGAATGCGCAAGAAGATTGTGATTGTAAGATGAACGTAATAGCACACTCACACACTTTAATGTCTTGACATCTTGTAAAACATCTTAGAGGAGAAAAAGAAAGAAAGAAAAGAATAGAGATAATTCTCATTGATTATTGTTCACATTACAAACTAGTGGTATTTATAGGAATTACACAATGTAACTAACAAACCACCAATTTGTAACAAAATGCTAACTACCTAGTACACAAAACAGTTATGGATTAACATACAACACTCCCCCTTAATTCATAAAAGTTTCTTTCTCAAATACTCAAATCTGTCAAGCTTTAGAGACTTTGTAAAATCAGCTGCTAGTTGCACTTCAGTTGGACAATACTGCACCTCAATCATTCCATTGTTCACCTGCTCTCTAATGAAATGAAACCTTGTATCAATGAGTTTACTTTTGTCATGTGAGATTGAATTTTTAGCAAGGCTAATAGCTGATTTGTTATCAATTCTGAGTATCAAAGGCTAACTTCACACCTCAGTTCCTTCATCACTGAATTCAACCACATTGCTTGACAAGTTGCAAATGTTCCTGCAATATATTCTGCCTCACAAGATGAAAGTGTAGTCACTGGTTGCTTCTTTGTACACCATGATATAGCTGCTTCATTGAACATGAAAACATAGCCAGAGGTACTTCTTCTATATGTGATGTCTCCACACCAATCACTATCTGAGTTTCTAACGATTTCACTTTTTTCACCTTTGCTTCCATTTAGGAATAGCAAACCAAACTCCTTTGTGCCTCTTATATACCTAAGTATCCTTTTAGCAGCTACCAAGTGAGTCTTTCTTGGATCATGCATGAATTTGCTAATCACACTGACTGAGTAGTAAATGTCAGGCATGCTGTTGCAAGTATCTCAAAGAACCAACCATTTGTCTGAACAATGTTGGATCAACTCTTTCTTCCTCACTGCACCCATCTATTTTTGAGTTTGTCTCTAATGGATTTGAAATTGAATTGTAGCTATTAATTTCAACGTTCTCAAGCATCTTAACTGCATACTTCTGCTGGTGCATAACTGTTCCATTCTTCACCTTTAGAAACTCCGTTCTTAAGAAGAATGAGAGTTCCCCCAGACCAGTCATTTCAAATTCACATTTCAACTTGTTTTTCACTTTTCCAATCTCTGATGTCTTGCTTCCTGTAATGAGCAAATCATCCACATATAGGCAGATTATCATGGTTTCTTCTTCACTTGAACTTTGCAATACACACCAAACTCTGTTGAACACTTTTTGAAACCTATTTGAATCAGAAACTGAGCAATCCTCTTGTTCCAGGCTCTAAGGGCCTGCTTCAAACCATACAAAGCCTTATGGAGTCTGTTCTGGACTGGGCCGGGACATGCTCATCAGTCGAGCAGGCCCAACCCACAAGGCCTGGGATGACCCAATAAGGACTCCTAGCAAGACTACTGTCAAGCACAGGCTCACCTCCACAGGGTCGGGCACACGCCTAACCTCGGGTGTGTACGACACTCACGACATGAACCATCGGGCATAGGCTCTAAGCCTCCCCGGGCTCGCCTCTCCTCGGCGCTCAGATGCTCCTCCCTGCGAGGAGCCATCTCCTTCTCACATAAGAGTTCTCCCCGCGAGGACACGTCTCTCCCCGACACGCAAGACTCTTCCCCGCGAGGACACGTTCTCATGTAACCGCCCACTCCCGATGGAATCGGTTTGCCCTAGTTCCGGAGATCTAGGAGCGGTTACCCCAGGGCGAAGACCACGTGCTGGCCTTCACTACGCCACGTAAGCCCTGACAGTTACTTGGATTGGGCCTGGCAATCCAGCCCAATGCAAGTAACCATTGGCCCCGCGCTGAGGGCTCTCTATAAATACCCTCTCACTTGAGAGGGCCAGGTTACACACACTTTCTTACTCTCATCTCTGTACTTGCTATTATTCTCTGACCGTTACCTTACTTGAGCGTCGGAGTACCTTGCAGGTACACCCCCCCGTCGTCTTTCAACCTCACCGGAGCTGAAGTCCAGACGACGTTGTTGGCCACCAGATACTGTCTGATCCAGGTACGATCAGTGGCGCCGTCTGTGGGAAACCTTTGCTTCCCCGTTTTTCCTTCGATAAACCATAGCAATCCTCTCATTCATCACCAGCATGGCCAATCCGTCCGCTCACAAAGCGCTGGACACCGTCCTCGCACAACTCGAGAACGGAAACCACCACGAGGACGCTGCTACCCTCAACGGCGATGAAGGCGACGTAAGAGACGGGCAGACCGCCTCCCCAGACTCCCAAGACATGGCTGACAACACCGCCCGCCAAGACAATCAGCAAGCCATCTTTCAGCCAGTTGCTCCTCCGCCCAATGCAGATTCGAGCACCGTGGCCCTATTTGCCTTGATCAATCAGACCAACCAACTGATCGCGCACCAGAATACCAGAATTGAAGCACTGGAGCAAGGGCGGGCACAACGATCTTCCCCGCGAAGACATCGTCGTCCACCGTCACCTCGCCTTTCTCCTTCCCCGCGAAGGACCCCTTCCGACGAATCTCGAACCCCCTCGCCGGTGCGCGGGGGCCGTCGGCCACGTCTCGAGCGTCCCCAGCCGTCGATCTCCCAGAAACGCCCTCGTTCCCCGCCTCGGAAGGAACCCAGGGCCTCCACCACTACCAAGAAGTCCAAACAGACTGAGGAGAGGCCGAGGAACCGTTCGAGGAATTCCCCTCCACGGCATCAGCGATCCCCTTCGAGGTCCCCGACAGGAAGTGACGACGACCAGGGAACCCCTCTGTCATGGGAGATCATGAACACCCCAATTCTTGCGGGCATGGAGAAACCTCCGCAATTGGGGAACTACGACGGCCTGGCCGACCCCGATGACCACGTCGAAAGTTTCGAAGCCATGCTCGACTTCAGAAACGTCAGGGGAGCCATCAAGTGCAGGCTTTTTCCCACCACCTTGCGGAAGGGCGCCATGACTTGGTACAAGGGTCTGGCACCCGGGTCGATCACATCCTGGAAGCAACTAAGACAACGCTTCACCAAACATTTTACTGCATCTCGTCGACACCCGAAGACGGAAGCTGCCCTAGAAAGCATCTTCCAGGGGAAGAACGAATCTCTCCGGAATTACATTGAGAGATTCAACAGAGAAGCTATCGAGGTCCATACGACCGAAGACATGAAGAAGTATTTAATCATCCATGGGCTACATTTTGGATCTGACTTTGCCAAGTCCGTGGGCCTCTGCATACCCCGCCGTCTCGAGGATCTCCTCCAACGGGCTCAGTCGTACATCAAACTCGAGTCGGAGGCATCACAAATCGCCCTTGAATCGAGACGCAAAGAAGGCCCCCGCGGCCACAAAGAAGAAGACTCTCCTCCCCGACGAGGAGGAGAAAGAAAGAGAGATAATCGCCCCCGGGAACCTCGTGAACCACGCGGACCAGCTGGCCGGTTCACTGAATACACCCCGCTCAACGCTCCCCGCGCGCGAATCCTCTCCGAGTGCCAGAACTCATAATTTGTGAAAGGAGGAGTCCGCTTTCCGAAGCCCACTGCCCCCAAATCAAACGTTGACAAGTCAAAATACTGTAGGTTCCACCGGAGCCACTGACATGTAACAGAAGACTGCATCCATCTCAAGGATGCAATTGAAATTCTCATCAAGGAAGGACACTTGAAGAAATACGCCCAGAAGAATGACACTCCTCGTCCCAGCTCCCGGGAAGCCCAGAACGTCGAGGAGACAACACCTCCTCCCGACGAGAGTCGGCTTCAGGTCGCCCTCAGTGTCACTCGACCCGAAGATTTCTTTGACCCCCAATCATTGAAGGCCAAGAAGCAATTCGCAACATGTGGGCGACCTTCCCCCACGAGGACCCCGTCGCTGCTCGTAGCACCTGGGAACGGTTCCCCAGAGCGATGGTCATCTCCGGGGGTGGTCCCGAGAAGTTGTCTGTCGGATCGATCAAGCGGAAATTTGATGAGCTGGAATCCGCAACATCGGCGAAGACAATCACCCTCGAGAAAGTGCGGGGAAACTCCAACCCTATCACTTTCTACCTCGAGGAACTCCCCGGGGGAGTGCCAAACGCCATTATTCCCTTCCTGGTCAGGGCACTGATGGCGAACTTTGACGTTCGAAGGATCCTAGTCGACCAGGGAAGTTCGGTCGACATCATGTATGCCCATCTGTTCAGGACCCTTCAGCTCGACGAGAGACATCTGACCCCGTACGTCGGTTCAGATCTGCAGGGGTTCAACGGAACCATCACCAGACCATGGGGTTACGTTGAGCTCATGGTTACATTCGGGGCCGAAGACACTTCCCGACAGGTGAAGATCCGTTTCCTGGTGGTCGAATGCCCATCCCTTTACAACTGCATCCTCGGGAGGATCACCCTGGCCGAACTTACGGCGGTGCCATCGACAGTCCACCTCAAAATGAAGTACTACACGGCCAGAAGACGAGTGGTAACGATGCACGGGGACATAGACGCGGCCAGAAGATGCTTCGACGCCGCTATCAAAGGCATGAGTTCCATCGGCGCCAAACCCAAGACCGTGGCCAAGCCACCCTCGGACGCCGAGCAGGTACCTCTCCCGCGCGTCAACGCGGTCAAACTCGACAGCAGGTTCCCAGGAGAACCCGATGAAGACGGAGCAGAAGACCCCGACCTCCAGGTGAAAAACAACGGGCGCCCTCTCCACCCAACGCGCCCCATCCCGACGGAGACTTCGAGCTCGTGGTACTCGAGAACGATCCAGACCGTAACGTGAAGATTGGCACCGGAATCCCCGACCTGGCGAAGGAGCAGCTGAAGGCATGTCTCCGGGAGAACGCTGATCTGTTCGCATGGAGCGCCTTCGAGATGCCTGGCCTTGACCCCGAGGTGGCTTGCCATCAGCTCGCAGTAGATCCGGCCGCTAGGGCCATAGCTTAACATAGGCGTAGGCAGTCTCCCGAGAAAGCGGAGGCTGCTGAAAAAGCTGTAAAAGACCTCCTAGAGGCAAATTTTATTTCGGAGGCCAGGTACACAACCTGGTTGTCCAACGTTGTACTCGTTAAAAAGAATAATGGAAAATGGAGGATGTGTGTTGATTATACTGATCTTAACCGGGCTTGCCCGAAAGACTGCTACCCTTTGCCTAACATCGACCAACTGGTCGACAATTCTGCAGGTTACAAACTATTATCCTTCATGGACGCTTACTCGGGATACAACCAAATTCCCATGGACAAGGTCGACAAACAGCACACGGCTTTCATGACCGTGTCGGGCAACTACTATTACAACATGATGCCCTTCGGTCTGAAGAACGCCGGTGCGATCTACCAACGGATGATGAATAAGATTTTCCGGGCTGAAATCGGCGACATGCTCGAGGTCTACATAGACGACATGATCGTCAAATCAGCAGAAGAAGACGACCACGCCGTACACCTCAAGAAGGTGTTCTAGGCGGCAAGGAGATGTCGCATGAGGTTCAATCCCGACAAATGCACCTTCGGCGTTCGGGCAGGTAAGTTCCTCGGATTTTACCTCACAGAGCGAGGAATAGAGGCCAACCCCGATAAGTGTAGGGCTTTTTCCGAGATCCCTACTCCGGACTCAAAGAAGTCGATACAATCATTGAACGGGATGCTCACCGCTCTCTCCCGCTTCGTCGCCAAGTCTGCACAGTACGCACTCCCATTTTCAAACTTCTTCGACAAAAAGCAGAGTTTGAGTGGAGCGAAGAATGCGAGCAGGCGCTCCTCCACCTAAAACAAGTCTTATCGCAACCCCCGGTCCTCTCACGGCCTGAGGTCGGGGAGACACTTTTCTTGTATCTTGCGATCACGAGTGAAGCAGTCAGCGCCGTCCTCATTCGGGAAACCCCGGACGGGCAGAAACCAATTTACTTCACGAGCAAAGCCCTCCAAGGCCCCGAGCTCAGGTATCAGCAGATAGAGAAAGTCGCCCTGGCCCTCGTCACCGCGGCCAGGAGGCTACGCCACTACTTCCTTGCCCACACTGTCGTCGTAAGGACCGAACGACCTATAAGGCAGCTCCTTGGACGCCCGGACATGACGGGGAGGATGCTCAGGTGGTCGCTCGAACTCGCCGAGTTTGACATCCAATACAAAGGGAGGAAAGCCCTGAAGGCTCAAGTATTGGCCGACTTTGTAGCGGAGATGACCGTCCCGGAACCTTCGGCCAACAGATCCCAAAAATGGACAATCTATGTCGACGGAGCATCTAGCCCGAAGGGAAGCGGGGTGGGCATCATCCTCAAAAACGAGGAAGCATCCTGATCGAGGTATCCCTCGAACTATCCTTCCCGAAGTCGAACAACCAAGCGGAGTACGAGGCCTTCCTCGCCGGACTTCGGCTGGCCGAGGACCTCGGCGCCAAGGAGGTCAAACTCTTCACCGACTCCCAGCTCGTGGCCTCGCAAGTCCGAGGAGAGTACCAGGCCAAGAAAGACAACCTCATAGAATACTTGGCCTTGGTGAAAGAAAATATGAAGAAGTTCACCTCCGCGGAAGTAACTCACATCCCCCGCGAGCAGATGTCTTGTCCAAATTGGCGATCACAAAGAAGAAAGGCGGGAACAAATCCGTCATACAAGAAGTACTTTCCCGGCCGAGCATCGACAAACCCACTCCAGTGGCGGGCGTAAACGCCATTAGTGACAGCAATTGCTGGATGACCCCCGTGTACGAGTACCTCACGACGGGCAAACTCCCCGAAAATCCCAAAGAAGCCGGAATGGTCAAGCGGCGGGCATGCTCATACACGATAGTCGAGGACAAGCTATACCGGCGAAGGTTCTCTATCCCCCTCCTCAGGTGTGTCGAGGAGACCAAGGTCCCCGTCATCCTCCAAGAAATCCACGAAAGAATCAATGCACAACACCTCGGCGGATGATCGTTAGCTCGTAAGGCGCTTCGAGCAGGGTATTACTGGCCCACCATGCAACAGGACGCCAAGGAACACGTCAAGAAGTGCGACAGATGCCAACGACACGGGGACATGCACCTTGCTCCTCCCAACGAGCTTAAAACACTGTCCTCCCCATGGTCGTTCGCGTGGTGGGGGATGGATATCCTCGGACCTTTCGTCCAGGGGTCATATCAAAACAAATACCTCATCGTCGGGGTGGACTACTTCATAAAGTGGATTGAGGCGGAAGCATTGGCCAAAATCACGGCCTTCATCATACTGCATTTCTACAAAAGAAACATCCTCGCCCGATTCGGCGTGCCTCAAGCTATTGTCATCGACAACGGAACACATTTCACCGACAAGAACTTCCAAGACTTCGTCTCCAAGCTAGGCACAAAGCAGCACTTCACGTCGGTCGAGCACCCTCAAACGAACGGACAGGCTGAGGCGGCGAACAGAGTAATCCTACGAGGACTTAAACGTCGACTAGGCGACGCCAAACAACGGTGGGTCGAGGAGCTACACATCGTCCTCTGGGCCTACCGAACGACCCCACATTCCACGACCGGGGAGACCCCTTTCCGTCTGCCCTACGGAACGGAAGCGGTGATCCCTGTGGAAATCAGGGAACCCTCGAGGAGGACAGAAGCCCCCCTCGACGGGGACGCGAACGACGAAGCCCTGAGGGAAGAACTCGATTTCGTCGAGGAGACACGTTCGGGCACTTCTCTCCGAGAAGCTTCACTTAAGCAGAAAATAACACTACGTTATAACGACAAAGTTATCAAATGTGATTTTCAGGTGGGCACCCTCGTCCTACGAAGGAACCAGAAAGACTCGCGAGAAGGCAAACTCGCCGCGAACTGGGATGGCCCGTACCGCGTCCGCGCGAAAACGGGGACAGGAGCCTATTTCCTCGAAAATCTGCACGGGGAAGAACTTGCTCGACCATGGAACGCAGAGAAGCTCAAACAATACTACAGTTAAGCACTGCCCGCGACTCACGAACACCGCGATTACGGGGACGCACTAAGGTACGAGCGCGTCACCCCTATACAGAACACGATGATCAAAGGCCGCGTCGTGTGTGCGCGAGGACTTTTGATCCGACGGGGATACCTCGATCGAGCTCCGCCGTCGTTGTACCAATTTGGCAGAACACCCAGCTCGCGATGGGAAGTTCACGCCACGAAGCTAAGACCTCGATCGAGCTCTTAGCCTCGTTGAAGGTCGGAATACGTCTCCGACCACCCGACCAGCTCTCAACGCGGTCAGGGACTATCAAGGTCGAGCAAATCCCAAGATCTCTATTACTTAGACAAAAACAAACAAAATATAGCAAATGCAATAACATCACACACCATTAAAACCATGCAAACAGCACACGAGCAGATAAGCAAAAATACTTTGAAGCGGACAAAAGTCCATTGTACAAATATTACAAACAAATGTCAAAAAGCCCCTGGCACGCAGGCCAGGCAGAAATATCCCAATAAATAAAAATGGCTCGCAGGCCGAACAGAATGGGGAAGAAAATCCTACTCAGCGACGGTCCCTTCAGGCTGCTCGGGATCATGAACCTCGTCGACTCGCATCGGCTGCACGATCTGACCGTCGACCACCTCGTAGTCGGGGTCGATCCCCTCGGTCGAAAGGCCGGGGTTGAGGACCCGAAGCTGCTCCACGGCGTTCTTGAAACCTATGCCAACTACCGCGAGATTGTCTTCCTTGGCTTCCCGGAGCTTCGCTATCAGCGCTGCCCGCGAAGTCATCAACCTGTCCTCCTCGGTTTCCTCCTCAGCTGGGCGGACAGCCTCCTCCAATTCAGCGTTCCTCGCCAAGAGACGATCCCTCTCCTATTCAATGCCGACGAGACGTTTCCGCTCCTCCTCATCACTCTTCAACTTTTCCTCCAATCTCTGTTGAAGCTCGACCTGGGCCTGGTTTTGGCTTTTACAGTCAGCCAGCTCTTTGCCCACCTTCTCCATTTCGGCCGAGATGGACTGAAAACTCTCTCGCAACTTGTTCAGCTCGCCTTCGGGGCACGCCTCTTCGTTCAGAACCAGTGCAGCCGCACAAACCCGCATCACGGCGGACACATCATCCACCAGCGCCCTCCTCCGAGAGACCTTGTCGATGCCTAAGATGGCCTGAGCTTCGGGGGTACCCACGCACAAGGAGTTGTTCCCCGTGAAAAAGTTAGGCCTCGAGTGACAAGGCGGGAGCACAAATTTTACAGTAGGAGGACTCTCGTTCTCAGTAAGATCGATGTCCACTGTATCCGAAACCCGCCGCCTCTTCGGGGACTCCTGAGAGCTGGGAGAATCATTGTCCTGGTGAGAGCCAGAGGAACCCCTGACAGTCTGAGGGAGAACGGGGATCTGTGCTCGGAGCTGCTCGACACGACTCTTGCCTCCTTTCTTCGCAGCACGGGTAGCCTTCAGCTTTTTGAAGCGCTCCTCAGCACTCGACATCTTTCCTGCAAAAAGAAAATAAACATGTCAGTAAACCGGAGGTCAATATACGAAGAAAAAGTAAGTCGAAGAGGATGGCACCACCTAGCAGCTCGAGAGCATCCTCATCGGAGAACGTCTCGAGGAGGGCCCTCGTATTGATCAGACAACGTTTCGTCAACACCTGCCCGTCGTCCCCCCGGACAAATTCCCCGTCCATCGTCACGAACTTGCCCCTATTAAAACTGTTGACAAGCGCTACTATCTGCTCGTAGGCCAAGCGATCCCCTTCGTCAAGACGGCTAAACCTGACCTTGTAGCTCTCTGTTCCGTACTTGAAGTGTTCTTCGGTCCAGAACAATGGAAACCTGGGCACGAGGGCCTCCTCTCGCCGCCCATCTACCTCCTCGACAACCCGACGGTACAGTGTGTTTACGGCCTCATGTGTGATCGGCCTCACGAGGTAGTACCGGTACTTGAAGTCTCGCACGGAGTCCAGGTAAGTGTGAAACAGGCTGTTCACCTGTTTGAAGGACACCCAACCGTGCCTACCGTCGACGGTCTGTGGCTGAAGGTGGAAAATGCGGAAAAACAAGAGCACGGTCGCCCCAATCTGCAGATATTTTCACACTAGCTCGAAGGCCTTAATGAAAGCAAGAGAGTTAGGGTGGAGCTGGGAAGGGGCCAAACGCAGCCAGGTAAATTCGGCCTGCTGGAAATCCGTGAAAGGCAGACGCCACCCCGCCTCGTCGAACCTAAACTCATAGACGGGAAACCGCATCCCGCTGTACGTCGAGCAGATCCGATGATGTGCCTTCAGCCTGAACACGTTCCATGACTTCGACGAGCCCACCAGACGGTGCTCGACGGTGCAGAAGATGTCGTCCTCGTCCCCATCGACGAACAGAGACATCATGTTTGCGGCCTCCTCGCAGGCCTATTCGTCGGGCGAACTCTCCCCGCCGCTGGTTGTCTCTGCCATAGGGGAATCAGGCCCGTCGTAAATATCCAAATATCCCTCGGCCACGGGCAACACGTCCATTTACCTGAAAAGCAGAAGGAAATGGTGAATTCGATGACCCGTATCAAATCCACCCTTCCACCGCTGATCAAGTGAAAGGGCCAGGAGGGAACGTCGGGGAACACGAACCCGCGACCATCCTCGATTCCGCGAGGAGCGATGTTGGGCGGGACCCCGAGAGATTCGACCCATGTCCCCGAGACAAACTTCGGTTCCCCGGGGATCCCGTCCTTATTCCTCGGGACATTCAACAAAAGAACTGAGAAACGTTCATCTCATGACCCCGGGATATTCTTCATGTCCTCGGGGATTTCATCATCCCTCCCCGCGAGGTTCAACGACTAAACTATGAAATTCCGCCATTTTCGCCGGATATTTCGTGAATTCCATGGGAATTTCACCAGTTCACCATAAGATTCACCCTATAAATGCAAACGAAAGGAGGAAAAAGAGAAAAACTTACTTGTAAAACACTTCCGGTAGGGTTCCGGCATGGCAGTTGGTGGCGGCGCACGGTGGCGAAGCAGCGAAGGAATGGAGAGAGGAAGTCTGAGCAAAGGGGGAGCAAAAGTGCAAATGAAACGAGATGATCCCTATTTATAAGGGCCTCACGGGACTCGAGGATTTTCTAGGCAATTGATTACGCTACCCTAGCTAGCCGTCCTAGGGAATGATGAGTTGTGACGCGTGGCACACGTTTCCCCACGCGCGTCTTTTCATTTCCCAACGCGTGCCTTCCCATTCGCCTCGCTTCAGACTTCTCATATCCCCGCGACGTCGCGCATCCTCGGTCAACCCATCCCGAGGGATCGATTTATCTCTCCCCGGTTGACCTACCGCTCCTCGTTAGCATCCCTTCCACGATGAGTCCTCGACATGGATAGCCCTTAAGTCATCACTCTGATGCTCAGAGCAACGACTTGGGGGGCTCCTGTTCTGGACTGGGCCGGGGCATGCTCATCAGTCGAGCAGGCCCAACCCACAAGGTCTGGGATAGCCCAATAAGGACTCCTAGCAAGACCACTGTCGAGCACAGGCTCACCTCCACAGGGTCGGGCACATGCCTAACCTCGGGTGTGTACGACACTCACGACATGGACCATCGGGCATAGGCTCTAAGCCTCCCCGGGCTCGCCTCTCCTCGGCGCTCAGATGCTCCTCCCTGCGAGGAGTCATCTCCTTCTGACATAAGAGTCCTCCCCGCGAGGACACGTCTCTCCCCGACACGCAAGACTCCTCCCCGCGAGGACATGTTCTCATGTAACCGCCCACTCCCGATGGAATCGGTCTGCCCTAGTTCCGGAGATCTAGGAGCGGTTACCCCAGGGCGAAGACCACGTACTGGCCTTCACTACGCCACGTAAGCCCTGGCAGTTACTTGGATTGGGCCTGGCAATCCAGCCCAATGCAAGTAACCGTTGGCCCTGCGCTGAGGGCTCTCTATAAATACCCTCTCACTTGAGAGGGTCAGGTTACACACACTTTCTTACTCTCATCTCTGTACTTGCTATTATTCTCTGACCGTTACCTTACTTGAGCGTCGGAGTACCTTGCAGGTACACCCCCCCCCCCCCCCCCCCCGCGCGCGGTCGTCTTTCAACCTCACCGGAGCTGAAGTCCAGACGACGTTGTTGGCCACCAGATACTGTCTGATTCAGGTACGATTAGAGTCTATACACCATGTTCTCCTTGCCTTGCACTTCAAAACCAAGAGGCTATGATACAAACACTACCTCTTCAAGAGGACCATTTAGAAAGGATGATTTCACATCTAAATGATAAAGTGACCATCTTCTCTTGCAAGCTAGAGCCACAACTAACCTTACAGTTTCAAGCCTCGCAACTGGAGCAAACACCTCATTGTAATTAACACCATGTTTTTGTAAGAAGCCTCTAGCCACCAACCTTGCCTTATACTTTGAAATTTTCCCATCAGGATTTAATTTCAGTTTGAACACCCACTTCACATCTATTTTCTTTTTCTTATCTGGCAAGTTAACTAGCTCTCAGGTCTGATTCTTCTCAATTGAATGGAGCTCTTCCATCATAGATTTTCTCCATACATCTATCTTCAATGCTTCTTTGTAATTGATAGGTTCAACATCTGCCAATAATGCAAAGTGAATGATATCAACTTCATCATTTACTGCATTATCAGGAATTACTTCATAGTCATTCAACCTTCTTGGAGCTTGTCTGATTCTTTGAGGTCTCATAGCTGCTTCCTCTTCTTCTGGTTCATCTGCATCATTATTGTTCATTTTTTTATTATCTGATTCATCACTTGAATTAGGATAAATGCAGCTTTGTTGATTCTCTTTTCCGTATACTGGCTCCTCTTCTCATTTCCACTTCTTAGTCTTATTCACAATCACATCTCTACTGACATGAACCTTCTGAGTTAGTGGATTATAAAGCTTATAGGAACCTGTTGGATGATATCATATAAGTATCATAATCTCACTCTTATCTTCAAGCTTGCTTCTTCTAACATCTGGTACATGTTTGTAGGACAAGGAGCCAAAAAATTTGAAATGCTTCACACTAGGCATTCTTCCACACCAAGATTTTTCTGGTACCTTCAAATTCAGCTTCTTTGTAGGACATTAATTCAGAATGTAAGCAGCTATAGTGACTGCTTCACCCCAAAACTTGTGTGGTAAGTTTTTCTGCTTGATCATACTCCTTGCCATATTCAGTAGAGTTCTATTCCTTCTCTCAGCAAGTCCATTATGCTAAGATGTATAAGGAGCTGTTACTTAATGCACAATACCTTGATTGACACAAAAAGCTTCAAACTCTTTTGAGGTATATTCCCCTCCACCATCAGTTCTCAAGATCTTAATAGATTTATCACTCTCATTTTCTATTAAGATTTTGAATTTCTTGAATACCTCTAAAGCCTCACTCTTAAGCTTGATTGTATACAACCATATCATCCTTGTAAATTCATCAACAAATGTGATGAAGTATCTGCTTTCTCCCAATGAAGATACTTCAAAAGGACCACATATATCAGAGTGAACCACCTGGAGTGCTACACTATCTCTTTTAGGTGCTTCAGAAGCAAAGGAAATCATACTTTTCTTGCTCTTTACACATACTTCACAAATGGCTTTTCTGACATTCAGTTTTGGCAAGCCATACACCAGTTCTTTAGAATTCAACTCACTAAGACTTCTAAAGTTTAGGTGACCATACCTCTTGTGCCATAGATCTTCAACATCTTCACTCAGTGCTGCAGACAGGCACATCATATTTTCACTTGAGATGTTGCATCTGTATGTTCTATTCTTTGACATGTTTAATTTAAGCACCAAATTCTTCTTTGCATCAAACAACTAACTTCAAAGACTCACCATCCATGGTCACTAAGAATCCCTTCTCCACCAGTTGACCAATGCTAATGAGATTGCACTTCATCTCAGGAACATACATCACATCTTCAATAATGATTCTCTTGCAATCACTGCTTCTGATCACTATATTTCCACTACCTTCAGCTGTAAGTTCTCTACTGTCAGCCAATTTGATGCTTGTTTTCTAGCTAGCATCAAAACTTGTCAACCATTCTCTATGTGATGTCATGTGATTTAAGCATCCAGAATCAAGGAACCACTATTCATTCTTAATCTTTTCTTCACTGGTAGTAGCCATCATCAACATTGTACTTGAATTATCTCCATGGGTCAAATTTACTTCTTCATCAGTCTTTTGATTTTTCTTGAACCAATATTCATCAGCAAAATGCCTATACTTCTCACAGTTGAAGCATTGCACCTTACTTTTGTCAAAATCCCTCTTCTTGTTCTGACTTTTGCCTAAGCCTCCTCTCTTTGAAGATTCAGCTTTGTCTTCATTCTTGCTCTTTTCATTGTTTGACCAATTTGCTTTGCTTTTTCCCTTCTTCTTGAAATTCTTCTAATTTCTCTCCTTCTTGGAAGTTTGTACTTGAAATGCTTGTTGGACTGATCTCTCAGAACTTCTATCAAACACCAGGAGCTCATGTGCTTCCAATGTATTTTGCAACTCTTCAATTTTCATAGTTTTCATATCATTTGCTTCTTGGATAGCTACAATTATGAAATCAAACTTTGGACTCAACGATCTCAGCACCTTTTTTACTACCATTTGATCTGTAATGCTCTCACCACAAGTTTGCATCTGATTAACAATGGTTGTCAATTTCGAAAATTAATCACTTACTTTCTGATCTTCTTCCATCTGCATCATCTCATACTTTCTTCTATGGGATTGTAGCTTCAATTGCTTCACCTTTTCTCCATCAGTGTGATAATTTTCTAAAATGTCTCATGCTTCTTTGGGTCTTTTCGCCTTAGAAATCTTCTCAAAGTGTTGAATGTAGAACAAAGCTTTGCAGTTTTTCTTCTTGGCTTCCTCGAATGCAGTTCTCTGTGCATCAGCTGGATTCGCCACCAGATCCTCATAGCCATTTTGCACAATTTCACTCACTTCTTGTGCTCCAAATAAAGACTTCATCAAAGCACTCCAAGATCCCAATTCTTGCCATCAAGAACCAGAATATTTGATCCAAAACCATTGCTATTCATCTTGCCTATCAAGAAACTATCACTCAGTGTTTCCCTTTGATTGAACCCCTCACTTTTCACTCGTTTTTTCCTTAGATTGAACCAGACTCTAGATGCCAATTGTCAGAAAAAAAGACACTCTGATGAACACAGTGAATGTGCAGCACAATTGTGATTGCAAGATGAACGTAATAGCGCGCGCACACACACACACATACACTTTAATGTCTTGACATCTTGTAAGACATCTTGGAGGAGAAGAAGAAAGAAAGAAAAGAATAGAGATAATTCTCATTGATTATTGTTCACATTACAAACCGGTATTTATAGGAATTACATAATGTAACTAACTAACTATCAATTTGTAACAAAATGCTAACTACCTAGTACACAAAACAGTTATGGATTAACAAACACCAATTTAATGCTCTCTTTAGTTCTTTTTATAAAGAACACTAGAGTCATCTTTTGGCTATGTTAATGTTTTTGAATTGAAAATTGAAAATCAGGCTAATTTGTACGGAAAATCAAAACAAACGATTACTTTTTATAGACTTCTTTATGGTATGATAAATTGTTTACTTGTTGATTCTTGAAGAAAAACGAGTTTTGGTAATAATATAATTTCTTGTAAAAATTATTTTTATTCCAAAATCTCTCATCTTTATAATTATGGTATAATAATTATGTTGAGGCTTTAATGTAATTTCATAATCTCAATTATTTTGTTTCTTCATTGTATAATAGTTATTGAGATTTTAGAAGTGTTTTTTTTTTTATAATTTTTTTGGAAATTTTCTGGAATCTTGTTGAAGATAAATAAAGATGATGATGAAGATGGTGAAAAAAAGAGGAAAGATAAAAATATATAAAAAGTATTAGATGTAGATGAGATATTATTAAAATTAATACACCATTAAAATTCAAAGGTGTGAATTTGTTATAATTAATAAAGTCCAATTTAACAATTAATATATTTTTAGATTCATTAATTATTTAATGTATAGGTCCTATAATGAATCTTCACCTTTTTAGCAAATTTGATTTAAATATATTAAATGAAACAATATTTATTTCTAATTTCATTAAAAATTGGTTATTATAGTATGATATAGTTTAAACGTTATTTTAAAAAACATTGATTTTTTTCTCATCATTGTAATATGTTTTATTATGGTTTAATAGCATATTCGATTCTTCCGTAACAGTTCGAGATAGACGAGTGTCGATCTAGAATTGCTTTTGCTTGCCATAGTAAATAAATTTTAAAATAGTTTTTTAATCAAAAAAATTTGTATATGAACTATTTGCCCTCCCTCTAGATCGTTGCACTCGTCTAACAAGAGTGTCTCTTATCTTATATTTTCTTCAAAAACACACCACAATGAGATAAGGACTACATATCCCTATCTTCTATTTATGTATTTCAATAGCGTAAAACTCCCACTTCAATTTTGAATTTTTGAGAACATATTTCTCGTCAATCTGAAAATCAAACTGAATACTCTTCTAAAATATCCAGAAAGTCGGGAAGTTGTCAAGCTCGTATATCATTCACCCTCATTTAACAACAAAGGGGGATACAAACTTTGAAAGACAAATGAAATTTAAAGTTCATGTGAAGTACATTTTACCATTACGTATTAAAGGATTCGGTTGAAGTGGACGCGAAAATTGCAAGATCCTTTGACAATATAATCAATATGTTACAACGTTCTGAATTACCTATTTATAACAATATGTAATGTTAAATTTATATTAACAACTATTTATGTAATGTTGCGTGTTTTAATTTAATGTCAAATTGTTTTTGTTTCTAGATCTTCACATAATATATATTTCTGGTTTGAGGTATCAGGATCATTTTCAGACTATGAATTATACTAAATACAATACACTTTCAAAGATGCAACTCAAAATAAAAATTAAGTACTTTATTGAAAAAACAAATTGAAAAAATAAATTATGTATGACTTTACAGTAATACCTCTTATTATTACACAGAAGATAAAAATTAAAAGAATTGAAAAAATAAATAATAATAAATATTTGAGAGTATATTAAAAAAATATCATCAATATTACATTTACAAATATAAAGTGACTTATAATTTAGAATATATTTTTTTAATAAAGTGACTTATAATTTAAAATAAAATATAATATGAGTGGTTCACCAGTTTTCGTTCAAGGAAAAAAAATCTTCAAACACTTCCATTGTTCCTTTTAAAAATTTTATATTTATGAAAAAAATTGATTTTATTTAGTTGTCATTTTCAAAATTTAATATAATATTAAATATTAGTTTGTTAATAATGCATTTAATTATTTATTGCAGAGAAAAATTAAATGAAAACTATTTATAAAACAAAATATAGATGAAATGAAAATAAAAATTTTAAAATGTTTCATCGAAAAGATAATATAGCGGAAAATGGGACGTACTCCCGACCGTACCACGTTTTCGTCATCAAATTATTTACATAGTCAATGCTTCAATTTAGCTTCGAAATTGACGAACGCACGTTCTAAATTGAATCTAAACTCAAAAAATTAGTGACTGTTGTTAGCTTATATGGACTCACCACTTGAAAACTAGAGCCCTGTATATGAAGGTATTCAAAGAAGAGCATCATTGACGCCTTCTTTGATAAAGTGAATAACCAACAATGGCTGACATTAGAAATGTCCATAGAACCTGCCCACAGTATCAAATAAACAAATTAACACAAATCAGAAATGCAGTGAATTCAAAGTCAGCAAGCAATTAGGGGAACAGGGTTTTGGAAATACCGTATTTATCGCAAGCCACCTTTCAAGCCTTCTAATCTTTGATTGCATCTCCTCAATAATGCCTTCAATAGGAGAGACTACCCTGCTTGATGAGGATTCTGAAGAAGTGCTGCATCCCTGTTCCAACATGTTTTTTATGCTTAATGATAATGCCTAAAAAATATATTAAATGCGGGAAAAAAAGTCCGTTTAGGAATATAGTAGCTTTGAACCAATGCAGGAGTCCTATGGGTGTGCAAAGCAGCATTAGCTAATCTCGAATAGAATGGGATAGAGTTCTAGTAGATGCCTGCCTATATAGTTTAGGATCAACCAGTCATGTTAAGAGGCCGAAGCTGTAGCACCCTTATAATGTTGCATTCTCTTGGCTTCACTATTATATTTAAGGATATGATATGATGCATTAAAAAATCAAGTACCCACCTCTTTTAAACATCAGATATGCACACCTGAACATATCCTAGACATAGGTCCAACTTTCCTCACCTGAAAACACATCCTCCAACAACTAGCACCAATGATAATTGTTGAGATATTATAATTATGATTAGTATTGGTTGCTGGTGTATTGTGTTTTTATATCTTGATCTTATTTATTTAGTTTTCCTTAGTTGATTCTCTCCCTAATTCTTGGAATTGATTAGGAGACTCATGTATATATATGTTTGTACATTTTCCCACATAATGAAGTGAACACATTTTCAGTCTCAAGTTGCTACCATAGCAAGATTAAAAACCCTAGCTTTTCTCTGGCGGTTGGGGGTGTCCAAGAGACACCTCTGTTTTGTTCTGCTGCAACGCCTGCTGCCATCATGACTGGAAACATTCTATCTGTCATCGTCTAAAACCCCACAGTCAGAAGCTACTCCATGCACTTCCCTGCGTTTTGTTCATGTGGTCTCATTTTCCCCTCCCAGTTCTGTTGGGCCGGACCCCTTCCAGATTTTGGGTCTCACTTCAATTTGTGTTTCAGTAGTTCTTTGCTTCAGACATACCAATTTTTCACTATTTCAGTCCTTTTCCATCAAACGTTTGGGTTGTTTGGGTTGTTCATTGTTTCTACGCCCCATACTTCATTATTTGGTATTATTGAAAAAATTTAGGTTGTAATATAATATGTCAGAAATCCCAACAACAGAGGTTGATTCCACGAAAGAGTTTGATCTCGCTTGTGCTTCAAGGAACACCGACTATCATAACAGAAAAATTGAATGGTAAGAAATATTTGAACTGATATTCTTATGTTGAGTTGTGGTTTTTGTGTCAACGCCATTCGGACCATTTTACTAAGAAGGCTTCAGATATATGCTCGTAATTTTTATAGTGTAACATATTTTTGTTGAAAAAAATTTTACAAAGAATTTTTTTAAAAAAAACTTGAAATATTTAAAAAAAACGTTTTAAAAAACGATTTTAAAAAACGTTTTTATAAAAAATCATTTTTTAAAAATATAAAGAAAAAATCTATTTTTGTAAAGATAAAACAAACGGGCCCATGGATGCTAGTTAAAAAATGGTTGGGAATTAGTTGATTATCAACTTGTATAACTGATGTAGAATTTATTGATCCACAAAATCTCTCTAGACACTCTGCACTCTCCAAATCAATGAAAACTAAGTGCAAGCCTTCTTTATCCATCCGATATCACTTCATCCCACATTGTAATAGATAAGTCACTTTCATGGTCGACCACCTAAGCATAAAACCAAATAATTTATCGATAATTTGAGTCTCTACTCTTAGTCTTCACTCAATCACTCTTTCTCATAACTGCTTTTTTATTAAAGGTTTTCCACAAAATCTCTCTAGGCACTCTGTCATACGCATTCTCCAAATTAATGAAAACTAAGTGCAAGTTTTTTTTTATCCATCCGAAATCATCTTTTTTATCCATTTGATATCACTTCATCACACGTCGTAGTAAGTAAATCACTTCCATGGTCGACCTCCTAAGCATAAAACAAAATAGACTATAGATAATTTGAACCAACTATGCACAGAAAGGCTAGCATAGGCATGATTTCATATTTGATCTATGTCATAAAGATTCAATTAAATTTTATGTTGGTTTTTGACTATCATACATAACCCTCTCTTTTTATTTGGGCTTCGAACCAACTATGCACAGGAAGGCTAGCATAGGCATGATTTCATATTTGATTTCTAATTTAATAAAATTACCATACCGAGTCTAGTGTGGATATAAATAGGGGTTAGTACTTTGTCTTTCTTTTCACATCATACCATATTGATATGAACAAAAAAGAGAGTATTATTCACGATCTCCCTGCCTCTTCTTATGAAACAGTTACGTATTTAAATGGATAATAGGATAATATTTGACGAAGGCCCAAAAAAAAGACTAAATTTTGTCCAACGAGTACAGGGTACCTGAGATTGAATAAAGTCCATAATCTCTAGTAGCCTTGTTGATTGCTGAAAGTTACTCCCACCAGAAGTTCTCTCCATTGTTGGTAGTCTTTCCAAAACTATTTCAAGGTAACTCTGCCAAAAAAACAGACGGGAACAGTAATAAGTTGACCACAAGCCGGACATCACAATAGACATGATTGATTCAGCACCAGAGAAAAGAACGAAGCTATAATAAAGCAACAATGACATTACCTTAGTAGTATACGAGCCATCCAATTTAAGCATTGAACCTGCTGCTGCCACAGCATCTTTAGAAACACCCTTTATCTGAATGTATGGACCAGGGACATCTTGTAGATGATCAACCTCAATTAGAATCTACCCAAGTAAAATCAGAAAAAAAAACAAAAAAAAACTTCAGTGGCAAGTTAGGAGCTCATTAACCATAAATAAGACCAAAGGCCAAAGGTGATGGTGGCAAATAATCATCTTCCAACAGAATAATAACATGATTTAATAATTCCACATGCATATGCACCAAATTTGAGTAGCTTAATAAAAGGAAATTAAGGAGCTGGTACAACTGCATAACTACCCAAAAAGGTGGTAACTATTTGTTGTGAATAAAAAAGCAGGGGGTTTGGGTCATTGTTCAGTCTAAGCTTTAGTATAAATACAAGTCTAAATGGTATAACCATTCTGAGTAATTAGTAAAAGAATATCTACTGCATCTTGATTCTCTCGTTTGTTTTCCATTTTCCTTCTCACTCCCTAAAACCCTCACTTTTCAACAATATAGCATCAATTTACATCAAAGCCCAGTTCTTTTGAATCTTCATTGCCTAATTGACACTCACAATAGTTGCACCAAGATCTACCTTTCAGAGTTACATTAGAAAAATATCAAATATGGTGTTAAGATTTCAAGAATTATCATCATAAATCTGAACTAGAGAAGCTCTAGTGAACATAACCCGTTATAAAGTTCAGTTGCTAACAACGAATTTGTTCAAGCTGGGTGGTTGAAATGGAGGAGGGCTTCAGGAATTTTATGTGATAAAAAGGTACCGTTCAAGTTGAAGGGAAAATTTTATCGGATTGCAGTCAGACTTGCAATGTTGTAAGGAACAGAATGTTGGGCGCTTAAATATCAACATGGGAATAAAGTAAGCGTAGCAGAGATGAGGATGTTGCATTAGTTGTGTGGTAAGACTAGACATGATAAGATTAGAATGTTAGAGTGTTGGGGTAGCACCTATATTAGAAAAAATGGTGTAGAATAGACTTCGGTGGTTTAGACATGTACAGAGAAGACCTTTAAATTTTGTGGTAAGGAGAGCAGATCAGATGGAGGGGGGTCAAATAATTAGAGGTAGAGGAAGACCTAGGAAAACTATAAGAGAAGTTATTAAGAAAGATCTTGAGCTAAACAATTTAGATAAAAGCATGGTCTTGGATAGAATATTATGGTGGAAGTTGATCCATGTAGCCAACACCACTTGGTGGGATAAGGCTTGGTTGTTGGTTGTTGTTGTTGATGTGGTGCTAAGATCAGTTAAGTTAGGTTAATGGGAGGGGGGAACTAGGAGAAACAGGAACAAATTCAATTCAGCCTGTAATTTTTATCAGCTAATTACTAGAAACATGTATTTTCAGTCAAATGTAAATCATAAGATAAATCATGTGACCTTTCCATCCTGGTAAATGAATGCAGACGCTTCAATATAAGCAACTGCTTGATACCTGATAGATAACTGCTACCAATCAATAATAGTAATATGGAAATACATCGATAATTTAGAGAGAGAAATTGAAAGATAGAAATTTGCAAGAGGTGTCTATCGTTTTGTCAAATACAACACATCCTTATGTTAGAATATAAGAATAATATTTTTTTGAACACCAAACTTAAATCCATAAAACATAATTTTCATGATTACAATGAACTACAAAAGGAGATGATTATCTCTTTGTATTGAAATATGGCTTACCCAAGGTTAAGAAGACCCGCAACCGTAGTAATGCTAATATCAAAATCCACTTTAGGCTGAATGATGAAGTTTCCTTCTCTGATAGGCTGAATAGTATAAGAGAATATGAAACTTAGAAAAGATAATATGTAACTTAAAAGAAAAGAAAATAAAAACTGATACAACATCTCTATACATGTGCGACAATATAAGTAAATGATGGGAAGAAGAGAAAAATATTTCCGACCTCACGTATCAGTAATGCAAATCTGCCTTCACATATTCTAACCCGAATACAATCACTATCTGTCAGTTGACCATTAGAAGGGATCCCAGGAAGCCTCATGTAAATATCGATAAATTTCTGCACTGAACTGCAAAATTTTGCTGGATCAAGAATGGATAGAATATCTTGATAAGCCACCTGTTATTTATTGTTACCTTTAGTAAAAAAAATTGAACAAAACCTGGTCACATATTATGATTTATAGATAGACATAAACCCCTTACTTTTTTGTTACTCTTCAATACAAACAGTGAACTCTCGGGAGAAAGCACAGGGTCAAAGTCGTTTCGAATTTTCAGCTGGAATTCATAATGAAACAGGGTCAAAGTCGTTTCGAATTTTCAGCTGGAATTCATAATGAAACGGTGATATATCACATACCCATCAAGTCTCAGGAAACAACTATCCACTATCGAAAAATTAAAAAACATTGCGAGACAGTAGTCACAGTACTCCTATTAAAGATCTATGTGAGAGCAGAGAGAGAAAGAATGGTCTATCAAAATCAACTAAAATCACTAGGTTTTATATTATTGTTAATCCTAGGGTCAGTAATCATGCATGAAAGCTTTTGCCAGCAAAATATTTTTCAAGATTTACAGAATCACATTAGTGTAATGTATATGTACTTCTTGTTTATATATGGAAGCCGTTTAATGGTTCAGACTAAAATCTAAAGTAATCAAAACTACTAAAACCATTACTTCTTGAGCAGCTTTAAAATATGAGGGTTAAGAAAAGCACGCTATCCACTAACATGTGCATGAACAAGATGGGGTTCAATAAGTTGTTGGAACATAGGAAACACTGTCATCATGATCTCATTTTGGGAAATAAAACATCCCATTCTACTCTTATCCCTTTGAACTCGTGAAATCAAATGTGAATGAACGCCTCCTACCTGTTTTGAATAAGAAAATAAGTTATTTCATAGGCTTTCTTAGCCGAAGCTAAATAAATAAATGAAATAGAAAAGGGATTTCAAAGATAGATGATAACTCATTCTTACAACAGCAATCCACAAGTCAAGTGACATTCGGATATCCGGATGCAACGCATAGACGCCTTCAAAAATAATCTGGTCAAAATTAGGAATGAACACTCAAGAACTAGAATAGACAAATAGGAAAAGAACTAACTAGCATAACATGACTAGCAACTATATCAGGAAGTATGCATAGAGACAAACTAAGATGCATCAAATACTCAATTTTGTTGCTATGCATATTTGTACTGCATTTTCTGACGTCAGTGAGTGTGACAAAACAGGAAACAATACAAACAGGTAAAAAGTGGGTTTAGACAACTTTTAGACGAGGTGGAAATGGTGTAGTGTTCCTTTGTGGGACAAATTGATCAGTATATTTATTTCCTCAACTAATTGTTATATACCCTTCTGCAGTGCGACAGGGGATTTCAACAAGTACACTACACTGCAGTTAGTGTGTCGCTGAATCCGTACAGTAGACCAATAGTGACTGTGATTCTGAAGCACAGTCTTAGCAGAGTGGCATAGCCTGAATGCTACAGAAGTACGAAGGGTTAAGCACTAACACCATTTGTCAACTCTTGTGCAACTATTGGCATGGTAATTACAAAGAAACACACAAGTCAACCATGGTCCATAGCTTTCAAGTTTCAGGAGAACAAATTTAATGACTGACCACTCCACAATCTTCAGAAACTTCAAGTTCCTTGAAGCCACTCCGAGCACCACTTTCTAAGTCAAATATAGGTACTTTTGTTCTTCGTCCATTTCTTATGTCATCAATATTCTGCAAGGGACTCAAGAATATGAATGTTAAATAATCCACAAGTACATTGGCCAAAAAGTATCCAGAAACTTTGACTAACCAAGCATTTAAGTCAATGAAATTTACCCTTTTTTAAGACAATATTATCATCCATTTTATTTTCAGGTGAATAGAGTAATTACCATCATCTTAATTGAGAAAAATGGTGAAAACAAGAAACTAAAGTAGTTTGCAATAATACAAAACAGTTGTTATGTAAACCGTGTTGAAGATACAATTGGGAAACAGGCCATTACCGATAAACTCTGCAGCCGAAACTAATTAAAGGGTCCAAAGCTAAATACTAATAGATGGGTTAATGAATAAGAAAACATAAGAAAACCTAAACAAGAAAAGTTTTGGGGCAAACAATAATGAGAAAGATTCGGGCTAGGGTATCCCTAACCTTACAAATTGATTTTATGGGATTGAGTTGGACCGGAAGCCCTAATTTGAAGGTTGTATCATAGCTTGTTAGGCCAAGAAATTTGTTGTTTCATACAGAATCATCAACACTTCAGATGTCCAGTTCTAGACAAATGGGGGTGTTAGGATCCTTGTTATTCCAATCTTGAGCATGATGGGGTGTTGAGATTCTAACATCAACTAGAGATATGGTCTAAGTGGTGCTGATAAGACTAGCCATGTTATAAGCCAGTTTTATGGGATTGAGTTAGGCCTAAAGCCCAAATTCTAGGCAAAATAAATCCATTTATACATAGAAATTTCAAGTACTTGTGAAGTTAGATTGCTATATAAATGAGCGAGCAACATCAATTTATTATAAATAAATAAATAAAAATAAGTAACAATAAATTGCATTAAAACTATTCAATTGACCTACCTTTGATAGCAAAGATAAATCAAGTGAGTTGAAATCATCATATTTAAAATCCTTTACTTGTTTGTAATAACTTTCTAGGGAAATTATTTCACAACCAATGATATTTGCCATTTTATGAGCCAAACTTGTCTTCCCACACCCACTTGGACCACCTGAAAAGCATAACTTCCCAAGGATCAGTCATTAGCAAGAACCAAAAGCTAATATATGTATACTTTCGACGAAGATAATTTGGTTAAACAAAATTGACCCATTCAGCATTAGGTGAACCAAGCTTGAGCTCAGCTAAACTCAATTCCAGTCCTATCAGCAAGCAACCGAAGAACTGAATTGGTATCTTCAATAAAATATGCTAGCTAAATGTTTATTAATTACGTATCAATTGTAGCAACTCATTCTATGACCTATTTATAAGGCCTCTACCTTAATGACATTCCAGTTCTTCTAAAATACCTCCTCCTCTCATATGAATATGTGTGCACGCGTGTGTGTGAGATGTATACATACATAATATACTATTTTATTTTTTGTTAGATTTATCTTCTTAGCCAACCCTACTTAGTAGGATAAGACTTGGTTGCTGTTGTTAGCTTTGTCTGCTGGTACACATTTTGCTACTTGTACTTCTGTGTGGCAGAGTAACACAGCAACTTGTAGGCACTATGCATGGTAAATATGGAGAAGCGCACTAAAAGGAACATTGGGAACGAGGAGAGGTTCATATTATTACCAATTCCAACAATGACTGGAACACCTTTATTCTCCAACAAAGCCTGGAACAAAATAAATAAGCAGATAGGTTTCAATCAAACAAATAAATATGAATTTCTTATGGAATTGCAATCTTTAAAAAATGAGGTCCAGAAGAAATTTCCAAGCTACTCTTCCTTACTTGTATTGCTTGAACTGCCAAAAGCAATCCCCTGTCCAGGTCATATGAATCAGGCATGGGAGCAAGCCTAATGGTGTCCCTGAAAGATGAGGGATCTGTGGTTGCTTCATGAGAGAAGTCTTGATATAAAGGAAATCTTATATAGAGATACAATAATTATCTCTAAAATATCAGAAAAGCTTAGGGATCTGTTCTTCAATTCAAGGAAAAATACCTAGGACTGTGTTGTCAATAAGGGAGGAATCTGAAGACATGAAACGCCATGTAGCCACAAAAGGTTCTATTTTTGATTTTGTTGGGGATCGGGTCCATGGCTGAGATAAATCCTCAAGGCCAGTAACAAGGTTAGGGGTAACACGAATTGGCTTTGGCGCAACGATTGTTGTTTCTTGACTGCCAGTCACAGTTGTATTAGACACAAGTGGTGGCGTACTAAGACGGGGTACACCTGCAAGCAAAAGTTAGTAGAAGCAACAATTGCACTGTTGAACGACAAATACAAGTCACAGTGACAAATTGAAATGTTCTTGTTATTATCCTCATGGTTAAATTAAACATTGGATGGACAATGTAAGTCACTGAAACTAATTGACCAAATATTATCCACAGCCAAAATTAACCTTTTGTGGCAGTCATCACTCACCAGCACATAAAAGAAAGAATATCAAACAAGAAAAATAACTAAATTAATTAAATATGAAAGACAGAGGAAAGTATGCATTCAAATCCGTACCTTTTCTCTCAAGAATCATTTCAAGATATGATTTAGTAATCCAAGGTCCATTGATACCCATCTTCAATGCTTCTGTTCCAACAGTCTGCAGTTTTTTTTCGGTTCCCCACATAAGTAAACCACTAACCAAAAAAGCTACTTATTATAGACGGTTTTCTTTTTTAAATAAAATAAGATCAGAGGGAGTACGCTATCTTTCAATTACTTATTCTGTTCCGAAATATAGGTGCTAATTTGACCAAAAAAAATATGTCCTTAAATGAAAAGGGTGTTTGTGATCATTCTTATCTTGACTAATATGCATATAAAAGATTACACAAGAATGGAAGGCAAGTGGGCAACAAGCTAGGTTGCTACCTCTTTTTGGATAGCCAAACCAATCCTCTTAAAAACTACACCAATAGACCTAAAAGACACAACATTGCTATGCATAACCTTCTTAACTCTTAGTAAATGATTCACTGTCTCTGATGTTAAGAAGCCAAAAGTATCAAACGCAAATGGTATAAAATCATGGCCATTGTCGAAACACGTTTTCTCATGTTTGGCCACTTTGCTTAAAGCGGCACATTTGATGGTCTACGTGTCGATCTTCCATCTTGTGGGAGGGTCAAGAAGTTCACATGCGCACCTTTCTTCACAAATACTCCCACCTGTGGGGCGATGTCAAAATTCGGAATCCTACCACTAAGACCATCCAAAGCTCAATCAAAATCAGAGCTCATAACATATATCCCACTATCTCTCAATATATGACCTTGTAGCATCCAAGATTGAGTCCTGGAAGTCACAAAAACTTATAAGACAGCTTCTATTGTTGAGTACAAACTCAGCCCACAACTCTAATAGGTAAAGAAGTCGCTCTTCAATGAAGGTCCACGAATAAAGGACCTCCACCAACCACCCTCGCAACTCTTTATCAAACCAAATTATTATCTCTTCCACATGAAAAAGTTGGCACATCCTTAAGCCAAAAAATTGTTTGGCGATACCAATGCATGATCGAAGTAGAATTTCAGTTTATGGATCCATTAATTATGGAAGAAGATGCATTAACTCAACAGCCCAAACAGCCCTCTTCATGGACAATCCCTCAATAAAATCTCTATCTAGACTAACGGCCCTCCAAGCAATTTCATCCACAACACCGGATTGCCAATGTCTGAAAGGAATAACCCCCCACAATGTCTACTACCATCCCACAAAGGCCAAAAGATCTCATATAGGAATATTCAATTCAAGGCTCAAACTTTGACTCATCTCCCAAATGATGTCAAGGGCTTTAGCCGCCTCTTTTGAATCCTCTACGGTGGTCTCATCATCAAGATACCAAACATGAAGGATAAGCTTGCAATTATCTTTGATATTATGAATAAGAAGGTCTAACACAAGAGAAAAAATGAACTATTCCCATGGAGCACCTTGTTGCACTCTAATGCCTGACTTAACATGTTCATCCCCAAGGTGCAACCTCACTTTCTGACCATAAAGAAACTTAACCCACAAAGAAATAGATGTACATCTCTCACACTCACCTCGCATACTAATGTCAATCGATCTATAATATTGAAAGCATTTCAAAAATCTATCGTGAGCATAACCAATGAACCATCTCCATATCGCTTTCTCAACACCCTGATGCCACTGTGCAAATTGACCTCATTACCACCTGATACCTCAACTCCAAATTGAAAGCCTATGAGATACTTTTCCATCTTTACCAACTTCTTTCATAGCAACCTTGGATACTAAACGCCTCTTAATAGAACCTACAACAATAGTATCTTACCATCAGGCTTTAATAACACGTCAAGTATGAGGAAGCTACAAACTTGACCAAACTCACCGGACATTTTTCTCTTACTACTGAAGTGATTGCACATAAAAAGATCTCTTGCCACAGCAGAACCATCTCACACAGCGTTTTTAATATGTGTTGGGCTCGCAAACCATCTCTACCACACGATGTCCCCCAACGCGATGTCCCACTGGAACAATTGAATGCCCTTCAAAATAATGTCAGATTGTATCATTGTATGAGTGTTTAGCCTCCAAAATATTCATTGTAACTCCATTATAAGGGTCACTCCATATTATCCCATCATTTTCATCGCCGGTGTGAAGTGTCCATCTATAACCTTACGAAGGCATTGCCTGATGTTACTATGTTAGTACTCACTTTTTTATCTTCCTCCTCAATGTAACTCCTTCATGACCCACAACAAAATCGTCTTCTTCTCTTCAAGTAGCCAAGCAACTCAAAATCACTACCAATTAACTTGGTAAGATCGTCTTCTTCTCTTCAAGTAGCCAAGCAACTCAAAATGTGATGTTATTGAAAGGATTTCTGATTCTCAAACCTGCGATTCCGCCTATTTTGAGGCTTGAACACATGTAAAGTACAACGAAAAAGAATTACCAACTAAACCCAAGCAGATACAGAACCCGGCTCAGCGACCATCTTATAAAGAGCCTTCCTAAAAGAAAGCACGACTGACAGCTAGGAGATATATACTCTTCACAATGAAGATAGGTGTTGTGAGGGCTCACTCTTAACACCCTTGCATCCAAAACCAACCCCTCCTTTGCACCAAGGGTATCAGGGTCCCTTGAAGATGACTTTTAAAATACCTACAATATGGTTCTCGATCTCCTCTGTCTCATGAATAACACAAACTAGACCATCACGATGATGACATGCCCAACTCATGGCATGAATACTCATACACCTTCCACACATCCATAGCTCAACCACCCTTAAACACTCCTCCAATCCAATGCCAATAACAACAATCAAGCCTTACACCATTAAGTGGGGGACGGTACATGAATCAAATGGCGTCATAATGTTCTATTGTAAATCATATATCTATCCAAGTCATTAATCTCTATTTCTTTTTTAATAGTTTCTCTTATAGCTATTTTTAGGTCTTCTTTGCCTCTAGTAAAAAATGCTATTCGATGTAGAATTAAAGAAAACATTACTGATATGGACCTCTAGTTCTGTTAATTAGGATTAGTTAGGCTGAGTAGGATTTATTATTTTATTTTTAATTAGTCGCATAACAGAATTTTAAATTTTAAATTTTGCAGCTCAGTATTTTTAGGAAAAGATTTAGGGGTCAGGACTGAATCTTCCTATTAAATAGGATTATTTTCTTTTAAATTTAAATGATAATGATTCTAGGGAAAAGTAGTTACTGACCTAATTTAATTAGTAACTTTTCTTCTATTGTAAGCCTATTTAAAGGCATTCAGATTAGAAATAAAATCATCAATAATTATTATCAAAAAGTATTTGTGAATTTAAGAAGAGGCTATGTCAAGGACGAGCCCGCTTCTACCTTCACCATAGATCGAAGCAAAGCTTCTACCGCGTCTAGGACCGTGTCAACACGATCCAAGCCAAGGGACCATAACAATTTGGTATCTAGAGCCAACATGGGTGACGCGGATTTAGCATCAATCATGAAGGAATTCATCGAACAGATGATGACCAGGCAGACTGCTCTAGAACAGCAGATGACGGTCCGACATACTGCTTTAGAAGAGCAGATGATGGCCAGGCAGACAGCTTTAGCAGAACAGATTACTAACCTCTCAATCTTAATTCAAGGAGCGAATAATTGTTCAACCAAAGACAACTCAAAAGATGGAGGAATTGGTAGTGGCAACAATAATGACCATAGGGACAAAAACAGCTCGCAAATAGGAGGCAGCATGATTCCGCGCTATTCCAAAATGGAATTTCCCACCTATGATGGGACAGGGGACCCATTAGGGTGGCTAAGGCGCTGCGATAGGTTTTTTCTAAACCAAAGAATTGCTGAAGGAGAGAAGGTGGGATTAGCAGCGTTTCACTTGATAGGAGAAGCGCAACTATGGTTCGATCAAATGGAAGAAGAAGAACCCGGAATGGTGTGGGAACGCTTCAAGGAATGTTGCCATATACGGTTCGGACCACCTATGAGCAATAATCCATTAGGAGAACTCGCCCACCTCAAGCAAACTGGATCTGTGCAGGATTATCAACGCCAATTTCAGTCCTTGCTTGCTAGAACCCATGATCTTAAGCCTAAGCAACAAGTGGACTTATTTAGTGCTGGGCTGATTGATGAATTAAGGATAGACGTTGAGCTTCAACAACCACAAAATCTCGGAGTTTCTATGAATATGGCTCGAGCATTTGAACGCAAACTACAGTGCTCACGAAACCAAAAGGCGAAAATACCCCAAGCGTTCGATGGCAAGGTCTTACCTATCCCTAAAACAGCTCTTTGCAGTAGAATAAATAGAGGAATTAAAGAATTGTTAATTCAGTGGGAAGGATATACTCCAGAAGATAAAACATGGGAACCTTTCGATCGGTTTCGCGAAACTTATCCTGAATTTGAGCTTGAGGACAAGCTCAATATCGAGAGGGGAAGTGATGATATGGACCTCTAGTTCTGTTAATTAGGATTAGTTAGGCTGAGTAGGATTTATTATTTTATTTTTAATTAGTCGCATAACAGAATTTTAAATTTTGCAGCTCAGTATTTTTAGGAAAAGATTTAGGGGTCAGGACTGAATCTTCCTATTAAATAGGATTATTTTCTTTTAAATTTAAATGATAATGATTCTAGGGAAAAGTAGTTACTGACCTAATTTAATTAGTAACTTTAATTTAATTAGTAACTTTTCTTCTATTGTAAGCCTATTTAAAGGCATTCAGATTAGAAATAAAATCATCAATAATTATTATCAAAAAGTATTTGTGAATTTAAGAAGAGGCTATGTCAAGGACGAGCCCGCTTCTACCTTCACCATAGATCGAAGCAAAGCTTCTACCGCGTCTAGGACCGTGTCAACACGATCCAAGCCAAGGGACCATAACAATTGCATACATGGTCTGCAAGGACTAAGGAAAACTTCTTTATAAGAGATTTGTTAAGGAAAAATATGCGAGGAAAATAAACTCCCCAAAACTAGGAGTTAACAACAAAAAGGGAAAAGGGGGAAATATAACTCGAATGAGCAAATCAAAATATAGTTTTGGTCCTCACTAGTGATTATGAGATTAAAGATGTAATTTATGCTGTTACAACTTAGACTCTGACAATATTAATATTAAATTTTTTTTTTTATAGGTAAAATTGAGTGTCACTAGTTGAAACTTATATGAATTTGAAACAGCCCCGGCCTATTAACATTTATAATGAACATACTAGGAAATATAAATCTAAGTAGTCAACTAAGAATTAACTTTTCAGATCAGCAACACTGAGCGAGACAGAATAAATGTGCCCAGACAGGCGAACACTAAAACAATCCTCAAAAACTACAACAAAGGCAACCTAATGCATGGAAGCAGCTCACATATCAGGAGCAATTCCAACTTTAAACGTCTGCAAAATCTGAATATTATTGCATGACAAGTTTTAAAATGCAAGATCTAATATATAGACAACTTTATAAAAACCCTATCAAAAGATACTCTAGGAAAAGGAAATGAAATGTCATAATAATTAACTATCATGGTGATATGTGCAGAAGAAAGTAGGTAAAAAAGAAATAGTTTATCCTAAAATTATGTTATTTATAACCAAGTTTAAAGTGGGTTTCAAAACACAATAGTGTAAAAAAATTGATAGGGTGTCATTGTCAGAGTGGAAGGTCAATATTGCTGGGTCAGAATGATCATCAACTTGACAGAAATTTCTTGGTCAATAAATAGGCACATCAACGTTGAAACCTCCAAAACCATATTTGAAATTATTGACTTATTGTAAACCAAAATCTTTGAAATTGAGACTTGAAGCTAAGGTTTGTGTGTATAGAGCTAAGGAGAACTCATCACCTCCGTGGAGGATTACAAATTTTAGGAATCTGAATAACAAAATAGTGACATGATTGCTCACAAAGGATGACACTACTTAAATACTACATTAAAAATAAAAAGGAGGAGAAAAAGAATGGTAGAGATTCAAAATAAAGGTGTTAAATAGATATGGACTATTATGATGTGATACAGCATACAAAGCATTAAAACCAATTTATACTAATACTAGACTCGTACACAAATACAGAAACAACAGGAAATATGATAAAATATGGAAGTCACTCCTACGAGGCTGTCTAATATACTTTAAAACAATCTAATATACTATAAAAGATATGTAATGAGTTAATGATACTTTTTAGATATTTTAACAAATCTTGTACCATTCTTAATACTATCTACTTAAAATCAACATGGTGAGGCACCAAAAGAGAGGAATGCATGTAGTCGGAAAGATTTTATTTAGAAGGAACATAATTTAGTCATAAGAAAAAAAAAATTCATACCTTCCTATCGGTTCCTCTCGTGACCAAGAATGTCTCGCCAAGAACATCAATGGTTTCAAACGACATTGAAACCTTGCCATAATTGACAGTTGTGGATGCACGTTTATAACTAACCACAACAATGTACCCAAGAGCCAGCAACCCACCCAATGTCATTCGTCCAACCTGTTCCAACACTGTAATAATGAATGGCAAACAAAATCTACTAATGAGAAGAATAGGCTCATTTTTTCTCAATGAACAACATGAAAAGTTCAACGGATGAAGATTTTGTAAATGGCTAACCAAGGAATATTAGAAGTCTATAAAGTGTTCAACACAGTAACTAAAACAACACAATATGTTTTAGTCAAGCTTAACAACAAAGAATGGCATGTGAACAGAGACTTCTGAAAACCATTTCATTCAGAAATTCCAACTTCTGAATTCATGTATACCATCCTGACAAAATCTATAACCTCTCAATATTATATAATGATGTTTCTCTTGTTCCCATTGATCAAACTACAGTCGCTCTCATAAAACAAATTGATATATATTGACAAAGGTTGGTTCTGTTCTCTATTCAGTAATACCAGAAAATAGTAATAGTAGCTCTTGAAGCTCCATTCCAAGCCCAAAAATGAATATATGAATATTTCATGTTTTTCTATTGACAAAAGAAATTCCAAGTCCATAAAACATTTTACTATATTCTCAGGTTTATCCGAAACCAAAATAATAGTATTGTAACCATCTCTCAAACAGTCTGACCGTACATGTGTGACAAAAAAGGACATAATAAATAACTTAACCATTTACTCTGTTAATTTCCCTCCAATGATGAAGCTGGCCAAATTTTGCATATTGTCTAGTGCAACTAGGGAGAACGCTAACTTTTGACTTTTGAAGTTCCATCTTCCTAGCCTTATAGCTAGACATAACATCTAAGTTTTGGAACTCGCTCATGAGCAGAGGGAAGATGATTAGCAAGTCAACTGCTTAACTTTTTGTGCCATATTAAGATTGGGGGACACATTTACAATTTCCAGAGATCCTAAAATCCAATTAAGAGTGGATGCGGGGTGGAAAACATCCATGTCGCCTTCTTGATTAATTAATAGTTTTGTTGCAATCAGCATGTTAAAACTTGAAGAAAGGCACAGCTTTTTGGTTATATATCCTTCAACTAAATGCTGAACATACGAGATACACTCCACTCTTGTTGTTTAATATAGTTCTGTTATCAGAAAAATAAAATGATTATGAAAAATAAATTGAAAACACTCATACCTCAAACTCAGCTTTTGGCCTGATAATGAAATTCTTGTCAACAATCCTCTGGTCACCAAGGGATAAATAATACCTAATTCCAGACTGCCGCACTTTAATCCAATCATTTATCCCTGCTTCTTCACTCGCCGAAGGTGGTCTAAGGTACATTTCAATAAAACTGAAAGCAAAACAAGTTTTCTAGTGAATATATTTAAAATTTTCTAGTGATTACCAAACTCATTTTCTTCCTAAATTCAAAATACTAACTTATCTGTTTGAGCTTGTTTTCCTTGAGAGGAAGAACCTGGATATCCATCTGAAGACTGTCACGAAGTTTTAAATAATAGTAAAAAGCTTGAAGTTTTCCCCTCAAAAGTCCAAAACACAAATACAAAAAAAAAAATCTGACAAAAAAGATACTTGAAAAAACTATACAACAATAAGTCAAAAGATTAATAGAAAAAAAAGACCTGAGGAGAAAACTAATATTGCACACAGTTCCTCTCAAAACACAAAGGTAATGCCAAAGAATAAACAGTAAAGGGCATGCGGAACATAAATAATCCACGCTCTCTTTATAAAGACCCGTATTCAAATGATCACTAACTTAATTTGGTCCAGCAATATTAAAAATGTAAAGGAGAAAAAGGCCAGCCCACTCATGAGGTTCCTCTCCCACTATCTTAAAATAAATATGATGCAAGGTTAAGAGGTGAAGAACACATGATTGTGTGGAAAACAGACACAGTTGTTCTCTTTGTCATCCATATATGGCAGGTTTTATTGTTTTGGTTTGTTTAAAGAAGTAAAGCGTTTATTCGGAAAATTGCTTTCTTCTTATTCTTATTTTGGTTCTGTAAAGTAATGCAATCAAACCCAAGGTTTCAAGCCTGAGGAATCTTAGGGATGAAACCTGGTTACCAGAGGGTTCAGCTAATCTAGCTTTGAAAATAAACTATATTTGGGGTTCTAAGATAAAGAAGACGACTAACTTCAAAAGCAAAAAACCAGGCAGCTAAAAGACTTCCAGTAGAGACAAAGAAAGGATAAAAAAATAAACATCTGGGCACCAAAGAGAAAGAAAACATAGCAAACATAAACATGACAAATCAAAAACAATTAATCAGAAAAATAAATTCACATACAAAAATACAGACATCAGTACTAAATTATAGATGATAGAGGCACCTTGCTTCTGCATTTAACCTTGTAGATTGCCTCTCTGAATGATGACACAAAGCTGTTGTTAATTCTGATCTGGCAAAAGAAGGTAGAGGAAATAAAATTGTTAGTTGTGAAATTTAGATATGAAAATAAGAAAGCAACCTCCCTTAAAAATAAAAAAAATAAGAAAGCAACCAACCTGTGCATGATGAAGATCTGGCTCAATGTGCTTCCTAAATAATGGAAAAATGCTATCTATAAGGTAATCCAATGAACAAGAATCTCCAATGTCATAGCGAACTTTAGAAAGTAGGCTAAAATGAACACCACCAACCTGATTTATAAAAAATATACGTTCTGTATTATCTTGAAATATATAAGCAACTGATAACATAGTGCAGGCCATAAATTACAGTACTACAAAAAAACTACCACTGCAACTCGAATATCCAGTAAAGACCGCAGTTTTGCGTGCAATGCATATGTACCATCAACTATTACCTGAAACAAATGATGTTAAGATAATTGAAAAACAAAAAACTCCTTCAAATGTGGAATAAGGTCAGCTTACCACTCCAGATGAAGTACTCATTATTTTTTTATAGCCTATGCATCTCTTTTGCTGATAATCAAACTCTGGAATTAATGTGTCCTCGCCTTTTGTCAAATCCTAATTGCAACAGAGAATCCTGTTAAAATAAAAGAAGAAGAAGAAGAAGAAAAAGTCTGCAGAAAGCAAAGCATAAGGCTCATTTGTACTTCTAGCTAAAAGTAAAACCATAAGCTGGTCCCTCCCCCACCCCCGCCACCCCAATAAGCACATTCTTAATTGACACATAATCTAATCAGTTTCAGTCCAAAAGAAAACTAGCAAAAAAAATCACTTCACCATGAATTACATGATAAAACAGCAGCTACTGACGCTTTCTATTCTTACTCATGCTTTTCTCTTTTGATTTGTAAGCGCTAGTGAGAACAAGATCCCAGGATCAAAGAATACCAACATTATGCCAATAAAACTTGAAAAGACCAAAAAGTAAAGTAAAAAATTTAAGGGGTTAGTTAGTAGATATCAGCGTTGAAAACCGATGAAGGCATAAAACCAAGGTAATGAAGAAAAAGGTCAGGTCGGGTCAGCACTTATTACATTGTAAAATAAAGTATAAGCAATGGCAAACCTCAAGATTTTTGATAAGGGTAGCAAAATCTATCGAATCCAGAACATTTCCTTCATCAACTCCATCAGAATAATTCTCCATTGATATAACAGTACAACCAATAACAGATGCCACCTTCTCTGTTAAGCTTCAGGAGCCATGAAATAAATTGAAAAAATTAAGAAAAAAACAACGCAACACTATACACCTTTCTTCAGCAAACCAAATCCAAAATTACAAATACATGGACAACAATATCAATAATACCTTACCTTGTTTTACCAGAACCGCTTGGACCACCAATGCCAACCGTAACAAGGCCATCTTTCTTTTCTCGGAGTTCTTGGATAGATTTTACCAACAAATAATATCCATGATCAAAAGACTGCACCATTTTGTTCACATCTTACTAAAATTAGCACAAATTCCATGGACCATGACAATTAAGCACACGAAAGTTCAATAAACCTAAATAAAAAATCGGTCATAATAATTGGCAACACACTCGATCATTCACACGTACAAACATTACACAATTACAAGTTAATTGTGAACCTATGAAGCTAGTACACGAGAAACATGACACCGACATTGACGCGTCAACACCAATAATAATTTGAAAAATTAATTAATTAATTAAACCTAACACCGTGCTACATATTTGTGAACTGATCTTCAAATATGAAATTAACTTTACAATTTAAGTATCATGTGTGCTCATCGGCAAGTAAAATCATCAAGTGTTGAAAGACGCAATCTATAAAATTAAAGAATGGAAGAAAAAAATACGCATAGATTCCAAAATTCATCAAAATTGAAAGCAAAACATTGGGAGGCAAAGTGCAAATCGTATAAGCGAGAAATGAGAATCGAAGAATATGAAAGATGATGCATGGTGAAAATTAATATACCACATGGAGCGGGAGAGATTGAAGGATGGATGAGGAAGAGGAAGAAGTTGAAGGCTGTTGTTGGAAGTAATCGCGTCCTCCTTCATGGAAAACTCGCTGAACAACTTCATCATCCATCTTTTCCGGTCAACACTGCCACTTCTGAGATTCCTTCTTGCGTTGTGAGTTGTGGTGAGAGAGGAATCTTGTGTGGAGTGTGATGTGATGAAAAAATACAACGAATTCTTTTTACTTTTTTTGGTTGGTGCGAGAATATGTGTAATTAAGTTAAGTATTTGGAATTTCAGATTTCGGGGTCGGGAGAGTTATGCGCGTCTGTCTTTCCCACCTAGTTCCCCACTATTTTCTCCACGTCTTTTGCGCATACAAGTTTTCTTTTCTTTAATAGTTGAATGACAATAATTACAATAATGTGCTTTTTTTAAAATAAAAAATGTATTAATTCTTTTATAAATACCACTTTATTAATGAATAAGTAATAGTGATATAATTTTAAAATTTTAAAAAGATAAAAAAAATGACCATAACACATGTTAATATAAAAATTGGCTAAATCAGCGACTGTTGAAATATATATAATCATTACTGTTCTGGACTGGGCCAGAGTCTGCCCCTCAGTCGAGAAGGCTCAATCCACAGGACATGAGATGGCCCAACAATGACCTCTTTACAAGACCAGTGTCGGACACATACGCGCCTCAACAGCGTCGGGCACGTGCCACCCCTCAAACGTTGTCGGGCTCAGCAGAGTCCGTCGAGCAGAGGCATCAAGCCCCTCAGAGCTCGCTCTTCCTCGACACTCAGGTGTTCCTCCCTGCGAGGAGCCATCTCCTTCTCCCATAAGAGTCCTCCCCGCGAGGACACGTCTCTCCCCGACACGCAAGACTCCTCCCCACGAGGACCCCCTCACTGCCCGTAGCACCTGGGAAAGCTTCCCCAAAGCGATGGTCATCTCCGGGGGTGGTCCCGAGAAGTAGTCCATCGGATCGATCAAGCAAAAATTTGATGAACTGAAATCTGCAACATCGGCGAAGACAACCACTCTCGAGAAAGTGCGGGGGAACTCCAACCCTATCATCTTCTACCTCGAGGAACTCCCCGGGAGAGCGTCAAACGCCACTATTCCCCTCCTGGTCAGGACACAGATGGTGAACTTTGACGTTCGAAGGATCCTTGTCGACCAGGGAAGTTCGGTCGACATCATGTATGCCCATCTGTTCGGGACCCTTCGGCTCGACGAGAGACAACTGACCCCGTACGTCGGTTCAGATCTGGAAGGGTTCAACGGAACCACCACCAGGCCATGGGGTTACGTTGAGTTGATAGTTACATTCGAGGCCAAAGACACTGCCCGACAGGTGAAGATCCGTTTCCCGGTGGTCGAATGCCCATCCCTTTACAACTGCATCCTCGGGAGGACCACCCTGGCCGAGCTTACGGCGGTGCCATCAACAGTCCACCTCAAAATGAAGTACTACACGGCCAGGGGACGAGTAGTGACGATGCACGGGGACATAGACGCGGCCAGGAGATGCTTCGACGCCGCTGTCAAAGGCATGAGTTCCATCAGCACCAAACCCAAGACCATGGCCAAGCCACCCCCGGACGCCGAACAGGTACCTCTCCCGCGCGTCAACGCGGTCGAACTCGACAGCACGTTCCCGGGCGAACCCGATGAAGACGGGGCCGAAGACCTCGACCTCCAGGCGGAAAACAACGGGCGGCCTCTCCACCCAACGCGCCCCATCTCCGGCGGAGACTTTGAGCTCGTGGTACTCGGGGACGATCCATACCATAACGTGAAGATTGACATCGGAATCCCCGACTTGGCGAAGGAGCAGCTAAAGGCATGTCTTCGGGAGAACGCTGATCTGTTCGCATGGAGCGCCTCCGAGATGCCTGACCTTGACCCCGAGGTGGCTTGCCATCAGTTCGTAGTAGATCCGACCGCTAGGGCCATAGCTCAACGTAGGCGTAGGCAGTCTCCCGAAAAAGCGGAGGTTGCTGAAAAAGCTGTAAAAGACCTCCTAGAGGCGAATTTTATTTCGGAGGCCAGGTACACGACCTGGCTGTCCAACTTTGTACTTGTAAAAAAGAATAATGGAAAATGAAGGGTGTGCGTTGATTATACTGATCTTAACCGGGCTTGCCCGAAAGACTGCTACCCTTTGCCTAACATCGACCAACTGGTCGACAATTCTGCAGGTTACAAACTATTATCCTTCATGGACGCTTACTCGGGATACAACCAAATTCCCATGGACAAGGTCGACAAACAGCACACGGCTTTCATGACCGCGCCGGGCAACTACTATTACAATGTGATGCCCTTCGGTCTGAAGAACGCCGGTGCGACCTACCAACGAATGATGAATAAGGTTTTTCGGGCTGAAATCGGCGATATGCTCGAGGTCTACATGGACGACATGATCGTCAAATCGGCGGAAGAAGTCGACCATGTCGCACACCTCAAGAAAGTGTTCGACACAGCGAGGAGGTGCCGCATGAGGTTCAATCCCGACAAATGTACCTTCGGCGTTCGGGCAGGTAAGTTCCTCGGTTTTTACCTCACAGAGCGAGGAATCGAAGCCAACCCCGACAAGTGTAGAGCTTTTTTCGAGATCCCTACTCCGGACTCAAAGAAGTCGATACAATCATTGAACGGGATGCTCACCGCTCTCTCCCGCTTTGTTGCCAAGTCCGCACAGTACGCACTCCCATTTTTCAAACTTCTTCAACAAAAAGCGAAGTTCAAATAGAGCGAAGAATGCGAGCAGGCGCTCCTCTACCTAAAACAAGTCATATCGCAACCCCCGGTCCTCTCACGGCCTGAGGGCGGGGAGACACTTTTCTTGTATCTTGCGATCACGAGTGAAACAGTCAGCGCCGTTCTCATTCGGGAAACCCCGGACGGGCAGAAACCAATTTACTTCACGAGCAAAGCCCTCCAAGGCCCCGAGCTTAGGTATCCGCAGATAGAGAAAGTCGTCCTGGCCCTCGTCACCGCGGCCAGGAGGCTACGCCACTACTTCCTTGCCCACACTGTCGTCGTAAGGACCGAACAGCCTATAAGGCAGCTCCTTGGACGACCGGATATGGCGGGGAGGATGCTCAGGTGGTCGCTCGAACTCGTCGAGTTTGACATCCGATACGAAGGGAGGAAAGCCCTGAAGGCTTAGATATTGGCCGACTTTGTAGCGGAGATGACCGTCCTGGAACCTTCGACCAACGGGTCCCAGAAATGGACGATCTATGTCGACAGAGCATCCAACCCGAAGGGAAGCGGGGCGGGCATCATCCTCGAAAACGAGGAAGGCATCCTGATCGAGGTATCCCTCGAATTATCCTTCCCGAAGTCGAACAACCAAGCGGAGTACGAGGCCTTCTTCGCCAGACTTCGGCTGGCTGAGACTTCGGCTGGCCGAGGATCTCGGCGCCAAGGAGGTCAAACTCTTCACCGACTCCCAGCTCGTGGCCTCGCAAGTCTGAGGAGAGTACCAAGCCAAGAACGACAGCCTCATAGAATACTTGGCCTTGGTGAAAGAAAAGATGAAAAAATTCACCTCCGCAGAAGTAACTCACATCCCCCGCGAGCACAATGCCCGAGCAGATGTCTTGTCCAAATTGGCAAGCACAAAAAAGAAAGGCGGGAACAAATTCGTCATACAAGAAGTACTTTCCCGGCCGAGCATCGACAAACCCGCCTAGTGGTGGACATAAACGCCATTGGTGACAGCAATTGCTGGATAACCCTCGTGTACGAGTACCTCACGACGGGCAAACTTCCCGAAAATCCAAAGGAAGCCAGAATGGTCAAGCGGCAGGCATGCTCATACACGATAGTCGAGGACAAGCTATACCGGCGAGGGTTCTCTATCCCCCTCCTCAGGTGCGTCGAGGAGACCAAGATCCCCGGCATCCTCCAGGAAATCCACGAAGGAATCAATGCACAGCACCTCGGCGGACGATCGCTAGCCCGTAAGGCGCTTCGAGCAGGGTATTACTGGCCCACCATGCAACAGGACGCCAAGGAACACGTCAAGAAGTGCGACATATGCCAACGTCATGGGGACATGCACCTCACTCCTCCCAACGAGCTCAAAACACTGTCCTCCCCGTGGCCGTTTGCGTGGTGGGGGATGGATATCCCCGGACCTTTCGTCCAGGGGTCATATCAAAATAAATACCTCATCGTCGGGGAGGACTACTTCACGAAGTGGATTAAGGCGGAAGCATTGGCCAAAATCACGGCCTTCAGCTATTGTCACCGACAACGGAACACAGTTCACCGACAAGAACTTCCAAGACTTCGTCTCCAAACTAGGCACGAAGAAGCACTTCACGTCGGTCGAGCACCCTCAAACGAAAGGACAGGCTGAGGCGGCAAACAGAGTAATCCTACGAGGACTGAAACGTCGATTATGCAACGCGAAACAATGATGGGTCGAGGAGCTACACAGCGTCCTCTAGGCCTACCGAACGACCCCACATTCCACAATCGGGGATACCCCCTTCCGCCTGACCTACGGAACGGAAACGGTGATCCCCGTGGAAATCAGGGAACCCTCGAGGAGGACAGAAGCCCCCCTCGACGGGGACACGAACGACGAAGCCCTGAGGGAAGAACTCGATTTCGTCGAGGAGACACGTTCGGGCGCTTTTCTTCGAGAAGCTTCACTTAAGCAGAAAATAACTGCGTTATAACGACAAAGTTATCAAACGTGATTTTCAGGTGGGCACCCTCATCCTACGAAGGAACCAGAAAGACTCGCGAGAAGGCAAACTCGCCGCGAACTGGGAGGGCCCGTACTGCGTCCGCGCGGAAATGGGGCAGGAGCCTATTTCCTCAAAAATCTACACGGGGAAGAACTTGCTTGACCATGGAACGCTGAGAAGCTCAAACAGTACTACAGTTAACCACTGCCCGCGACTCACTAACACCGCGATTACGGGGACACACTAAGGTACGAGCACGACACCCCTATACAGAACACAAAAAGGCCGCGTCGTGTGTGCGCGAGGACTTTTGATCCGACGGAGATACCTCGATTGAGCTTCGTCGTCGTTGTACCAATTAGGCAGAACACCCAGCTCGCGATGGGAAGTTCACGCCACGAAGCTAAGACCTTGATTGAGCTCTTAGCCTCGTTGAAGGTCGGAATACGTCTCCGACCATCCGACCAGCTCTCCACGCGGTCAGGGACTATCAAGGTCAAGTAAATCCCAAAGTCTTTATTACTTAGACAAAAAAAAGTATAACAAATGCTATAACATCACACACAGTATAAACAATACAAACATCACACGAGCAGATAAGCAAAATTGCATTAAAGCGGGCAGAAGCCCATTGTACAAATATTACAAACAAGTATCAAAAGCCCCTGGCACGCATACCGAGCATACATATTGAAAAATAAATAAAACGGCTTGCAGTCCAAACAAAACGAAGAAGAAAAGCCTACTCGGCGACAGTCCCTTCGGGCTCCTCGCATTCATGAACCTCATCCACCTGCATCGGCTGCACGATTTGACCGTCGACCACCTCGGAGTCGGGGTCAATCCCTTTGGTTGTGAGGTTGGGGTTGAGAACCCAAAGCTACTGCACGGCATTTCTGAATCCTATGTCGGCCGCTTCGAGGTTGTCCTCCTCGAATTTCCAGAGCTTCGCTATGAGCGCTGCCCGCGAGGTCAGCAACATATCTTCCTCGGTTTCCTCATCAGCGGGGCAGACAGCCTCCTCCAACTCGGCGTTCCTCGCCAAGAGACGATCTTTCTCCTCTTCAATCCCGACGAGACGTCTCCGCTCTTCCTCAGCATTCTTCAACTTTTCCTCCAACTTCCCCTGAAGCTCGACTTGGGCCTGGTTCTGGCTTTTGCAGTCGGCCAACTCCTTGCCCACCTTCTCCATTTCGGATGAGATAGACTGGAAACTCTTACGCAACCTGTTCAGTTCGCCTTCCAGGCACGCCTCGTCGTTCAGAACCAGGGCAGCCGCACAAACCCGCATCACAGCGGACACATCCTCCACCAGCGCCTTTCTCCGAGAGACCTTGTCGACGCCTAAGATGGTCTGAGCTTCGGGGGCACCCACGCAAAGGGAATTATTCCCCATGAAAAAGTTCGGCCTCGAGTGACAAGGCGGGAGCACGAATCTTACAACAGGGGGACCCTCGTTCTCAGTGAGGTCGATGGCCACTGTGTCCGCAACCCGCCGCCTCTTCGGGGAGACCTGGGGGCTGGGAGAATCACTTTCCTGGTGAGAGCCAAAAGAACCCCCGGTTGTCTGAGTGGGAACGGGTTCCTGCGCGCAGATCTGCTCGAGACGGCTTTTGCCTCCCTTCTTCATAGCACAGTTAGCCTTCAACTTTTTGAGGCGCTCCTCAGCATACGACATCTTACCTGCACAGAAAACAAAGAGGTCAGTAATTCGAAAAGAAAGACGAAGGGAAAGGCAGGTCGGGGAGGCACCCACCTAACAGCTCGAGAGCCTCCTCGTCAGAAAACGTCTCGAGGAGAGCCCTAGTGTTGATTAATCGACGCTTCGTTAAGATCTCCCCATCGTCTCCCAGAAGGAAGTCCCCGTTCGGCGTCACGAACTTGGCTTTGTTAAATCCACTGACGAACTTGACTATGGCCTCGTGAGCCAAGCGATCCCCTTCGCAGAGTTTACCAGGGCTGGCGATATAGCTGTTCGCCCCCCTCTTGAAGTGTTCTTCAGTCCAGAACAACAGAAACCTGGGCACAAGGGTTTCCTCTCGCCGTCCATCCACTTCCTCGACGACCCGATGATACACTATATTTACGGCCTCATGTGTGACCGGCCTCACGAGGAAGTACCGATGCTTGAAGTCTCGCACGAAGTCTAGATAAGTGTGAAACAGGCTACTCACCTGCTTGAAGGACACCCAGCCATGCTTGTCGTCGACAGCCTGCCGTTGAAGATGGAAAATGCAAAAAAATAGGGGCACCGTCGCCCCAATCTGCAGATATTTACACACGAGCTCGAAAGCCCTGATGAATGCGAGAAAGTTGGGGTGGAGTTGAGAAGGGGCCAAACGCAGGTGGGCAAACACTAACTGTTGAAAATCCGTGAAGGGCAAACGCCACCCCGCCTCGTCGAACATAAACTCATATACGGGAAACCGCATCTCGCTATATGTCGAGCATATTCGATGATGTGGCAAAGGCCTGAACACGTTCCACGACTTTTGTGAACCTATTAGGCGGTGCTCGACGGTACAAAATATGTCGGCCTCGTTCAGGTCGACAAACTCGGAGATCATGTTCACTGCCTCTTCGCAGGCCCACTCATCGGGAAGCCTCTCCCCGGCACTGGTTGTCTCCGCCATAGGCGAATCGGGCCTATCGTAAATATCCAAAGATCCCTCAGCCACGGGCAATACGTCCATTCACTTAAAAAGCAGAAGAAAATGGTGAATTCAATGACCCATATCAAATCCACCCCTTCCACCGCTGATCAAGTGAAAGGACGAGGAGCGAACGTCGGGGAATGCAAACCCGCGACCATCCCCAGGTCCGTGAGGAGCTAAATTGGGCGGGACCCCGGGGTATTCGACCCATATCCCCGAGATAAACGTCGGCTCCCGGAGGATTCCGTCCTTGATCCCCGAAATGTTCAACAAAGAGCTGAGAAACGTCCATCTCATGACCCCGAGATATTCTTCGTGTCCTCGGGGATTTCATTGCCTCTCCTCGTGAGATTCAACAACTAAACTATGAAATTCCGCCGTTTTCGCCGGATATTTCGTGACTTCCATGGGAACTTCATCAGTTTACCATAAGACTCACCCTACAAATGCAGACGAAAGGAGAAAAAAAAGAAAGAAACGTACTTGAAATACGCTTTTTAGGGTTCCGGTACGGCGATCATCGGTGGAGAACGACGGAGAACGGTGGAAGGCAGCGGTGGAAAAACAGAGAAGATGAGAGGGAGAGTCTGAGAGGAAAAGAGCAAATGGTGCAAATGAAACGAGGTGAGGCCTATTTATAGGATCCTCACGGAATTCGAAGAGTTTTAGACTACTAGAGTACACTACCCTAGCCTAGTCGCCCCTAGGCAATGATGGCGTCTGACACGTGGCATACATGTGACCGTTCGCTCCCCAAAACGCGTCTCTCCATTCTCTTCAACACCCAAGTTCAAACTTCTCGCATCCCCTCTTAGTCGACTATCCGCAAACTCCCACGCTCAAGCTTGCTCGCTGATTTCTACCCAACGAACATTTGGCTCCCCGACGACACAGCCAGTGGATCTTAAACAAGTTCCCCTCATCGCGGTCACGCGATCGATACTTCCCCGACATGCTTGTTGGCCCTTAAGTCATTACTCCGACACTTCGGAGCAACGACTTGGGGGGCTCCTGTTCTGGACTGGGCCAGGGTTTGCCCCTCAGTCGAGAAGGCCCAACCCACAGGACATGAGATGACCCAACAAGGACCTCTTTACAAGACCACTGTCGGGCACATACGCACCCCAACAGCGTCGGGCACGTGCCACCCCTCAAACGTTGTCGGGCTCAGCAGAGTCCGTCGAGCAGAGGCATCAAGCCCTTCAGGGCTCACTCTTCCTCGACACTCAGGTGTTCCTCCCTGCGAGGAGCCATCTCCTTCTCCCATAAGAGTCCCCCTCGCGAGGACACGTCTCTCCCCGAGACGCAAGACTCTTTCCCACGAGGACACGTTCTCATGTAACCACCCACTCCCGATGGAATCGATCTGCCCTAATTCTGGAGATCTAGGAACGGTTATCCCAGGACGAAGACCACGTGCTGGTTTTCACTACGCCGCGTAAGGCCTAGCAGTTACTTGGATTGGGCCTGGCAATCCAGCCCAATGCAAGTAATCGTTGACCTCGCGTTGGGGGCTCTCTATAAATACCCTCTCACTTGAGAGGGCCAGGTTACACACATTTTCTTACTCTAACCTTGTACTTGCTTTTACTTGTGACCCTTGCCTTACTTGAGCGTCGGAATATCTTGCAGGTACACCCCCCCCCCCCCCGCCATCTTTCAACCTCACCGGAGCTGAAGTCCAGACGACGTTGTTGGCCACAGATATTGTCTGATCCAGGTACGATCAATTACGTTGGATTGTTGCTAAGTCATGATCAACAAGAAGTGATGAACTCCAAGAATCTTCTAAGAACTATATCAGTTCTCATCCTCCTCTGATTTTTGTTCATTGATCTTCTATCATACTCTTGTCATAGTTTTTATGTGCAATGAACATGTGTTTCTTTTGCTCTTTTCTCTTCTTTCATCGTGTGTGTGCTCCCTTTCATAAATTGTCCAACTTTTTAGATGTGTCTTCTATTACCTGTTTTTCTTTCTAGTTATTATCCTTTTCAATCCTCCTTCAATCACTTTGTATCTATCATGTAGAAGCCTCGAAATTTCAATTAATTGAACCCCAAACAAATAAACTTCATCCTAATTACTTCATTTGAACATATTTGTACCAATTACGATGTCAATTGTGAGAAAACATCCACCAAACAAAAAATCAAATATTTCCAAAAGCTATAAAACAATATTTAACAAGCCATCATAAGTACAAAGAATTTGGAAAACATTTAAATCCCTCGAGAAAAAAAACATTAGCCTAAACTTGAAAATCAACCCAAACCAATCTATCACCCTAGAAAATGACTGATACCAAAACAAGGAAGATATTGAACATGATTTTTTCATCTTTGAAGAATAAGAAATTCAATAAACTCAAGAATATCATCAATTTGTCATCTTGGGTAAGATCATAATAGAAAAACCAATACACAAAGGATCAATTTAGAATGCATTAATAAATAGATGGTGCACTCCGCTAAATTTAACAGTTTATGAACTATAACCCCCTGTTTTCAAGATAACCATGGAGAAAAAAGAAGATTACAATTGTATTCTCAAAGGGAGTCCATTGATATTCAAGAACTCCTGGCTTATTCTACAAGAGTGAAACGACATTACACCTCTACAAAATATGAAATTCACAAAAGCACCAATCTGCATTCAAATTTAGTGGTTTCCAATCAATGGAACCCCCACCCCCCAAATGGGAATGATGTTATGGGATATACTTGGAGAGGCTTGTGAAACGATCATCTTTGACATGCCAGACAGAACATCCATAATAAAAGTCAATGTCAAAATCAAAATTCACGACCCTATCAAATCGAGGATGTACATAGGAAGCAAAGCAAATTGTGTAACATGGGTAGATTTCAAGTATGAAAAACTACCCATTTTTTTAAATATGCGTAATTGGGAACAATAAAGATCATTGCAAGAACCCAATAATCCTTAATCACGGTATCCAAGGAGTTAACCCTTTGGGACTATCATACCATAATTTTGACCCTGAATCGCGGAATAAATATATCCATCGAATCGTTAACATTATATGCATATCATAACAAGCATTTCATCTCGCATAATGTCCAAATTGTCAGTCAAAATAATTTTTCAGATTTACAGACAGACTGGTCAAACTGAATCTCAACTCTGCGTAAAATTAGTGGATGAAAAAATTTCAAAATTGAGCTTGCAGACGTCAATTATATCAATCTATGTTTCACGTAGTCTAACTTGGCGTGCTCGTTTTTAATTTTTGACAACTGTTTCGATTGCATTTTGATCAGCCTGAGCCTTTTAACCGGTCAAAATTTATTTCAAAATTAAATCAAACGTTATATTTTTCCGAAGGGTTCATTTTTCGCGCTGATCATTTTGGTGTAGTCGGGTTAATTTTTCAAGCACTTTTGTGCCTGACTTTTATTCGTTTTAAGTCATTTTCATTTTTATTTTTTATTTTTAAATATTCAAATAGGATTAGTCATGTTCTTATTTTAATTTTATTGTAATTATTTAAATGTGTTTGATTCTTATTTGATTTAATTAAATTAACTAACTTTGAACTTATTTTGTCCAAAAGGGCAGTGTTGGAATTTTGTTTATGAAAACACTAATGTCAAAGAGACCACGAAACCTATACCTAAAAGGCACCACACGGCGCCTCTCCCCACTAATAATCCCTCTCAATTTTTTTGAATTCATAAAAAAGCCAATAATCTTGTTGTGTACAGTGAAAAGAGAAAAAAAAGGCACCTTGAAAAATCGTTTTCTCTCTCAGTATTTTATTTTTTCCTTTTTCGTGTTACATTTGTTTTTTTCGCCTTTCACTTGTTCTTCAAAGACTCACTAGCTACATCCATTCACATGATATAACAATTATTTTAACATAACACACTTTAATAATAAAACAAATCGCCACCACTGCATCATACTTCCTCACCACAATACATCGCCATTTTACTCCATCATTCTTCTTCAACATACTCACATAACCACAAAAACTCAACTCATCACCACCTTACCTCACCTTCATACAAACCATAAAATATTTACTCTCACTTACCTTCTTTCAAGATGCTTCTCACTTACTGTATACTTCATTTACTCATTATTCTTCATTAACCTTCATCCACCATATAACCTACATCATAAAAACCAAAACAAAAATGAACATAAAAAGAAAAAAAGCAAGGAAGAACCTAGGATTCACTCTTTTCATGTTAGTCATCATTTTCCTCACTCACCACCTTAACAACCTTTCTCCACTACACGTCTACCATGAAGCATCTCCACTCAACATCATGAGGTACAAAAAACATTGCATTTCCCTCCAACCATACAAGACTTCCATGAACCTCACTTAAACAATATCATTTCCTCCCACATACACAAAAATAAATCATACGCCTGCATTTGTTTCATGGAAACAAAATCATCACCTTCACCCATTTATTTCACTTGAACCTCTCACTCTTGTTTGGCAGCACATATACTTTTGATCTCGCTGTTTTTTTATACTTTTAGAAACACAAACATGAGATGAAAACTTCACCCACAAAAACTTTTCCCTCACTGTTTCATATTCATATTCTGCTTCCCACTACACTAACTACAACATCACTCTATCAACACGTGAACCACCACTTTCCTATACTCTAAATCAACCTGCAACATTACTTCAACTTTGCCCTCAACCCTTGCCATAAAACAAAAACAACAACGACACCATAAATTATGGCTACAACAAGATGCCATTGTCAGAGCCGCCGTTTCCGAAACTGAGTCAACAGTAGCAGTCCTCACATGTTTGAAAGGGATTTAGTTATTGGTTTGTTCATGAGAGAAAGGGTGAGAAATGAAAGATAAGAGGGACCTAGAGTTGGGGGCGCTGCCACCGCAGGCCAGCCGGCTGCCCCCTGCGCATGAACAATTGAGAGAGAGAGAGAGAGTATGTATAAAGGAAAGGTAAAAGGATTATAATTTTTGTTTTGTCTTCTGTTACGCAATCAACGAGAAAGAGGAAGAGTTTTTTTGTTTTGGTTTATTATATCATGGCCACGTGTCATCACACCATTGGCCATTTTGGAAAATTTGAAAAAAAAATGTGTAACAACATGGAACGGTCCCTCTTTGTGCCAACAACATAATACTCTCTCTCCCCAACGTTCGACTATAGGGCAGAACCAGTACCGTAATAGGAATCAATTTGATCCCATTCCCATGACGTACACTGAACTTTATCCTGGTTTGGTTCAGAAAGGTTTGATTACCACTGGGACTCTACCTCCTCCTCCAAATCCTCTTCTAGCTGGATTCAGATCTGATCTCCACTATGCATTCCATGAAGGTGCCACAGGCCACGATATGGAAAATTGCTATGCACTAAAGGCTAGAGTGCGTGGTTTAATTAAGGTTGGAATCCTTAGCTTTCATGATAGCAATCCTAATGTTCATAACAATCCTCTACTAGAGCACTCCAAGTGAAGCTTCGGTCGACCTCAGCCAACTATTCTCCTAAAAGCCAGTGTTTTAGACAGGCCAACTCACCCCTGTTGCTGATTAGTCACTATGTCATGTTTCTTGTTGTTTGCATTTTCCTTTATTTTGTACTAGCTGTTTATATTCAAATTATGTTTATACTTTCGTAATTAATGAAATGAGCATTGTAACTTTTGATTCAAAGTTGCATGAACTTTGCATTTACCATGCTTGTATGAACATTTTTGTTTGCAAACTGGCTTTCCTCTCAAGGAATTTTCAAACAGTTGAGAAACTTGGTCGGTGATCCTATTAGGGGAAAGTCCTTCTCAAGAATTGGTTTATCCAGATGATCTTTCAAGACTTAGACTATGGCAAGCTTTCCAAGCGCACAGTGAAATAATCATTTCAGAATCAGACAAACTGAAGCGATGATCAGCTCATCTACAACAATCAGATAATCTGGGGTAATTTACTTGAAGAATCCTCAAACAGCTCTCACTACTACGAAAAACACATTTAACAACGGTTGGGAATGACATATAATGACGAGGACGGAGACGTTGTTATGTAGATTGCCGTTGTAAATTAGCTGTTTCTACAACGGGCTGGAAACCGTTATTGAAAGGCATGGCGCGAGCCATATATCACAACGGTTATGATAATTAACCGTTGTGAAACATACACTTAGGTTCTGCGTTCGAAACCCATCAGCAACGAAATTATATAAAACATAAATTACTTATGATATCGGTTACAATAGATAACCGTTGTTGTAAGTACCCTAAGTTTATTATATTAAATGTAGATAACTTGTTTTCCAAACACCTCACTAAATAAATATACATGTATTCAATTTGATGAAGATGTCTATAATCTGCAAATTACACTGTTCTTGAAAACCAACTTAAACAAACCAATGTTGTTTTCTGATTGCATTCGTCTCATCGTGCATTTCACTCTCTTTTACATATATTGTGGTTTATTGATCTGACTCCTTCGATATATCGTTATCTTCGATTATAGTTAAATTTCCATAAGATCAACAAGATATTGGATAATCTGCCTCATCTTTGAATTAACTATAATGAAAAATGGTGATGCATCTAAGGAGCCAGATCATTATACCATAATCTATATATGAAAGAACGTGAGATGAATGACGAGAGGCATGCAATCAAAAAACAACATTGGTTTGTTTAAGTTGGTTTTCAAATACAACTTAATTTGCAGATTATAAGTATCTATGTCAAATTAAATGAATGTATTTTAAGTGAGGGTTAGTGAAACAAACAATCTACATAGAATATAATAAACTCAAACAACATTCTATACCAGACCCAGATATTATAAACTGATATAATACGCTTGCTTCCACCAGCATCATCACCCTGTATCATCCCCTTTACCTGAAAGGAAACAAAGCAAACTTCAAAAATGAGCATCCTCGGTTGAAAACAAACCCTAAAACCATAATCCAGTGAAGAGTAAAGAGAGGAACAGGAATAACGCACCTTTTAATGAAACTAATCGTGGAACAGGAATCAATTATGATGTTGAACTAGTTTGGGAAGCAATGAACAAGAAATATAAGGAGGAAGAAGCTTACACAAAAGCTTCATACTTCTTATATTTCTTTTCATTGTTTCTAAAACTAGATAAAGTTTGCTTACAGTGTTGATTCTTCATTTACTAACATCTTGTTCGTGAAGCTATGAAGAAAAAGTACAAGGTGGATGAAGTTTCTATCATAGCTTCATGCTTCTTGTACTTTTTTCCATAGCTACGCAAACATTATGAAGTTTCCAAAGCATGGTCTTTATTAAGGTAGTGAAAACGAATCTAAAAATGAGAACAATCAAGAAAAATAACAATCCACAAACGAGATAATGGGAAATATCTAACAATAGATGGAAGAAGAAGAATATCTTAATGTATGAAGCACAAGATTCACGGCTAATGGTGAAAACAAAGAGAAAGAATGGGTTCCAGGGTTTCACTTTGAAGGCAACGACGTTACTGTCAATTAAGTGAAAGTTATTTCGCTTATATATGGGCAAACTATTTCACAACGGTTAACAATAACAACCGTGTAGATATGTGTTTATTTATTATAAATATATCACTACGGTTAACCAGAATAACCGTAGTGATAACCCTTTTATCTGTGAAGTTTAAAATAAATAAAAACCATACAAATAGGTATTTATTTATTATAAATATATCACTACGGTTAACCCGAAGAACCGTAGTGATAACCCTTTTATATGTGAATTTTAAAATAAATAAAAAAGAAAAGGTGCGCCTTAACTTCTAACTTAATGCATCTGCATTTTAAACATCAACAATGTAATTCACAATGCATCTGCAGTTTAAACATCAACAATGTAATTCACAATGCATCTGCAGTTTAAACATCAACAATGTAATTCAAACCCTAATTCAACTATTAAATTTCATAACAAAGTAAACATTAAAACATAAAGGAGACAAGAAAACATAACATCTTGATATTTCCAGAAAATATCTCCGATTTCAGTTTGTTCTTCAAATTCTTGTTCTTTTTTTTTAAATCCTCATACATAACCTTCAGATAGCCCACAACTTCCAACTCTGACTTCATAATGCTCTCATCATCATTTCCATTTCTTTCTCCCACGTCTTCATCCCATATGAACAAATTACATATTTCATCGCTCCTCCAAAATGGACATCTCCAAAAAAGCCTTCCTTTATTTTGTCCCTTCTTACATTGATACAAAACCATACGACCATCACAACCACACAAATTTCCAGATCGAGATTTTACACTGGAAGAAGACGTAGAAACACCTTTGGATGATTTTGTCTTCAAATGCGACATTGCAACACCTTAAAGTAGAACACTTTCTTGTTGTTGTTGTCTTCTTCCCGACAATGGTGACAGCGTTGGTGTTAAGATTGTTTCATCTTGTTTCTTTTTTCAATTGATAAATTGATATATACTTGGTGTTTAAAATACATAAAAAGAAGTTTCAGTTTGTAACAACGGTTTTAAGAAAAATCTGTCGTGATATCCTTATTATTTTTTAGTTAAATATTAATAAAACTTAAAAAGGGAGCATTTACGTCAAAGGGATAAACTATTTGAGGGCGATGAGGCTCAAACTCATGATAGCTAGATTGTATCACCATTTTTCATAACAACCGTTATTATACCCTTGAAATTTCTAATTAAAACAATGCACACACATCCAATACGCACTATAAGAACGGTGTATATGATGTCGTTGTAAACCTGGCGTTGTTGTTTGGGCGTTTTGTAGTAGTGTCTTCATTCTTCCTACAAGAATCGACTTGATATAGTTTACCAGTGTGATAGAGATGTGTTCAACAGTAGCATCTTTAGTCCCCAAGCAGAATGACAGTGATCTTCGTGTTGAGGAATCAGTCTTTCAGTCTTGTCTTCTCCCAAAAGATTCAAGTTGTGTCGTCGATGTCTCCATATCATCTACATAATTCATATACATATGCATAGCAAGAGCGTTTCATCCACATTTGCAGTTCTCCACAGGTCGTGTTATTATTCACATATTACCTTGTGGTCAAAGTCCAACTTACTTGGCACCCGCCAAACAGACATTGTCGCATCTATCTGACATTCTTCCAGATATGACCGTTCTTATCCGATTGTTTTTCCATATATGTATGTTCTTCTTTTGCGTCCAATGACATTCTTGGATATCACATGTGTCTGTCTCTCTGATGCTTTACCAGGTTGAGTCTTTTGTTCTGATGTTCTTCCATAACTTATCTGATGTTTTTCCATATATACCGTGTTGATTCTAATGCTTTTCTAGAATCTATCCGAAGTTTTACCGAATATATTTATCTCTCTGATACTTTCCCAGATCGAGTCTTTTGTTCTGATCTTTTTCCAGAACTTATATGCTATTTTCCAGATATACCCTTTTGATTCTGATGCTTTTCCAGAATTTTTCTAAGGTTTTACCGGATGTGTTTGTCTCTCTGATGTTTTTCCAGATTGAGTCTTTTGTTTTGATGTTCTTCCAGAACCTACTTAATGTTTTTCCAGATATTTTCATTGTGATTCTAACACCCTTCCAGAATTTGTTTTACTCACTAGTGAGTTTCCAGATATATACCTTTACAATTCTGATGCTTTTCCAGAATGTTTTTGCTTTTACTGTCTGATGATTTTCCAGATGTGTCTGTTGCTCTGATGTTTTTCCAGAACTCCTTGTATGTATATCTGATGTTTTTTCAGATACGACCTTGTTTATCTTATGTTCTTCCAGATATGATGTTGCTTATGTGATGTTCTTCCAGATATGCCTTCAAAGTCTTTTTCCGTACATTTAATGATTTTCTAAATGTTTTGGATGTATCTTCAGAATCCTTGTCTTTATCTAATGCTCTTCTAGATGTCTTCAATTTATTTCTGACTGTGGTTAACAGCTGCTAATTATTTTCAAATTTGTTTCCATTCTCCATCCAATGCTTTTTTGGATGTGTTCCGGAGTTTATTCAACGCTTTCCCGAATATCTCCGATGTTTTTCGGAGTTTATTCAATGTTTTTCTGGATGTCTTTGATGCTTGTTATATTTTCGAGAGTTTGTTCAATGCTCTTCTGAATACCTCTGATGATTGTTCGAATGTCCTTAATGTATTTCTCTGAATTCTCCTCACCTCATTCAATAATCTTCTGAATGTTGTGACTCTTTTCCATCCAGTTTCATTCATGGATGATGACTGTTGATTCTCCAATGGAGCTTATTCAATGATATTCTAAATACCTCTGATGGATGTCTGTTTATATTCCAAAGTTCATTCAATGCTCTCCTGAGTGTCTTTGATGGTTGTTGTTGTACTTTCCCAGACTTTTGTTCAATGCATTTCTGACAAAACCTCTGATGACTGTAACCTTTTCCCCACATCTGATGCTTTCCCGAATGTTTGTATCTCCATTTAGGGTTTTTCCCTCTCTGTTTTCCAAATATTATTAGATACTCCATGTCACCTTGGCATATGTCCATAATATCTTGTATTCCTCAGTTGTGTCTCCTTGATACTTTTCCCTCTGGAATCTTGTTTTGTTTGCTAAGTTGTTCCTTGTTGGGTCTTTCATTCTTTAGTTGTGCTTTTAGCAACATTTCCATATACACTTATCCCCTATAGTGTCATTCCCCACATGATCCCTGTCTTGCATTTGTTTCATATCATATCATATCATAAGCATTTTGTGGCATCTTAGGGCAAAAAATTGTGCATGTTTGTATTTAAGTCTCTCATATCACGTCGAGACGAAGATTTCAATCTCAATATCTCCGGATAGAAGAAACTTAAGTAGGGGCATCCGTCACACCCTAATTTTAACTCTAAGATCCCACCTCTTTGTGCATCATCTTGCATATCTGCGTGCTTTATCACTAACCAGTTTGTGCAGGTGCATTAATTTCAAGTGGAGATAATACTCATTTTCTCAGTCAAGTGCCACAAAACATGACCAATTGGTTCTAATTCAAAATGGTCTTAAGGTTTCTATCTGATTGGGTTTTGGTTTCTTATTGATTCAAGCATGAAAGTCATTCACCGTTCTAAGATCCAAAGTCCAAATTTATCATTCAAAATTCCAAAGCGTCAAGCGTATCATTCACCAATCCAAGTTCTTTTCAAAAGAAAAAAAAAGGTGGACCGGGTGGAATCCAAGTTATAATGGGGCGCATTATTCAAAGTTTTCAAGATGAAGCATTATTTCAAGTTCAAGTCATCCAGATTGCAAAAGATAGCTTTGTGTTTGTCAAGTTTCCAAGATCAAGTCAAACAGGAGAAAGTCTACGAGAATAGCTTAGATTTAAGGGCATGTGTCATTTTCAATTATCTTGGGTTCTATCATTCAAGCCATACAAGTGTCTGAATTCATGTGTCATAAACTGCGGTCACAAGGGTTTTTGTCGCGACGAGAATCGGATATCAAGCTATTAATTAACTTGAATCACAAAACATGAAGTTCACCACCGAGCTTTGATTTATCCAAAGGAAAAGGGTAAAAATCGAAAAACCCTAAGTGCGCTATGTAGGAACAGCTAGAGATCTAAGGTTCGAGGGTTGGTTATACCTAGGGAAGGAATTAGCATCCTAAGTATCTGTAGTACTCTACAGGAATCTCTTGTTAGTATTTGTGTTATGTTAAAGTTTACTTGCTAAGGGAAAGTGCTAAGGTAAAAACCTAAGGTATGTACACTAAGTATGCTCGCCAAGACATCTCATCTCGTGCCTACGTATCCTGACGGGAATGGAATCAGAGCATCGTAGTTCCCCTCACTACGGGGTAAAAGGGTGAGAAATAAAAAGGTGGAAAAAAGAAAAGGTGACTCGCTAGGATCTCGCAATCCTATGCCTACGTATTCTCAAGATGAACTTGAGAAATAGAGCGTCCGTAGTTCCCCTCAACATGGGGTAAAAGGGTAAGAAATAAAAAGGTGGAAAAAGAATAGGTGGCTCACTAGGATCTCACAATCCTATGCCTACGTATTCTCAAGATGAACTTGAGAAATCAGAGAGTCCGTAGTTCCCCTCAACGGGGATGAGGAACTCTTAACTGTGGTCAAGGTTCCAAGGGAAAGTGGAGTCTGACAACAAGACACCTACGTGGAGTGCGGCGACTCCAAACCTAAGGGTAGGTAAAACAGGGAAAGAAATGTCCACGACGGAACACCTAAATAGAGCACGAAGACTCTAAACCTAAGGCCAGGTTAAAAGGGACTGCAAGTCTCGATCGCGCGGCGGCGTGAGATAAAGGAATGATGGACAAGGCTATCCTAAAATGACATGACAGTCAATAAAAGGGGATTCTTTCCTTTGGAATGAAGTAAACAGACATATGATACACATGGGAAGATGTCATGGTAATCAGACAGCAAATAAAATCAATAACGGACACGACAAAGCATCGTGGATGATTCAAAGGCACATAAAATCAGCAGACAGTCACGGCAAAGCATCGTGATAAAATCCACAGACAAAAAACATTCCATCACGGCAAAACATATTAACTTGAAAAAACTAGGAATAAGAAAATACTAAAAATAAAATATTAAACTTTTGGTCTTTTCTAATATTAAAAAAACCAATTAAAACTAAAAATGGAAATATTAAAAATAAAATAGTCAAAATATTTTTTTAGTATTTTTTCAAATATTTAAATAAAAGTAACTTAAAACAAATTTTTTACATTTTTAAATATTTAACAAATAAGTAATTAAAATTAGGAATAAGAAAAATATTAAAAGAAATGACTAAATTGTTTTCTTTAATTTTTAATGTTATATAAACTAAAGAATGATAGTACTAAAAAAACAAATGACTAAACCTGGAAATTAGTTTTTCCTAAACTTAAGTAGAATTACATGTCATTTATCTTCTTTCCCTTTTTAAAACAAAGTAAGCCAAAATTATAAATCTCCAAAAAAAACCAAGCGATGACTTTCTTAGACACATGACATATACACATTTTTTTAAGCATTACTCAAATTAAAAATTTAAATAATCAAAACAAATTTATTTATATTTTTCAAATATTACAAATGACTAATTAAACTAAAAAAGTGAAAATATTAAAAATGAAATATTAAAATAAACAAATTAGGACTCTTAAATTAATGAGAAAATTAAAATATTTGGATGAAAAGATTAAACTATTTTTATTTTATTTTAATGCTATTACTAAAATAATAATATTAATATATTTTTGTTTTTTTAGAGATTAATACCATTATTAAAAAAACCATAAAAAATAAGTGTCAAATTAGAGATTAATACCATTATTAAAAACCATAAAAAATAAGTGTCAAATTAGAGATTAATACCATTATTAAAAAAACCATAAAAAATAAGTGTCAAATTAGAGATTAATAATAATACCATTACTAAAAATAAATAAACAAAAACAAATAATTGCCAAAATAAAAGGAAAAAAAACAATATCGTCACAACAAGACTCCCTCATTTTGGTTCAAACAGTAACGAAAAAAGAAAAAAAAAACTTCAGATTCTCTCTAGATATCTCCTACTAAAACAACAAAGAGGCACATGCTATCTTCATATTCAAATTATATTTTCTTTTTCAATAAATATAGCAGTCAAAGGTCAATCATAAAAAATAAGCTTTTAAAAATAGAAACCAAGGCAAAGCATGCGTCAATATTTAAAATATGATCACCAAATTAAAATAAAACTTACATAGTGAAAAGCAGGTGGTGTCTTTGTAATGTGTGTTATATTAGTGAAGCTTTTTCCAAACTAGCAGGTAATGGAAGCTAATGAAGGGTGGATGCTTGCACGGAGGCATACGTGAGGAGGGAGTGTTTATGTATGTGTTGTACTAAATAATACTTGCTAGTTAAGTGTTACTAAAAAAAGAAAAAAAAACAATATTACAAAGAAAATATTATAAAGAAATAAAATATTAGCTAAATAAGAATCTAAAATAAAATCTGATTAATAAAATAATAATATGATTGTTAGTTAAAATTTGAAATATAATCGATAAAATAAATAAATAATTGAACCGGTATTGAGGTGCTCAGAAAAATAAAATGAATACACTAAAGTGATCAACAAAAAATATATTTTTCAGAAAAATACAGCGTTTGGTCAAATTTCAAAATAAATTTTACTCGCTAAAATTACTTAAACTGTAAAAAAATGCGCCCGAAAAGTGGTCGAAAAATTAAAATGAGCACGTCTGGTTAAACTACGCAAAACGTAGATTAATATGACTGACGTTTGCAGACTCGATTTTAAAATTTTTCGTCCACCGATTTTACGCACAGTTGACTTTTAGTTTGACCGATTCAGCTGTAATTCCAACAAATTTATTTCAGCTGATAAATTGGGTATTATGTAATATAATTGACTTAAAATGATATGCAAGAGATCAAAGAATCTAAGGGTAAAATTTGGGGTATGACAGTTTTAATATAAAAATTCAAGGTGCACTGATTTTAAGGTTCATGTTTATTGGAAACGTCAAGATCTAAATTGAAGTCATCATCAGATTTAAAAAAATTCAAATTTAATTAAAGAGTGTGCCGAGATTCATCACATGATTACAAGATCAAATACAAAGTTCCTCGTCGGCGTTTTTAGTAATTAAAGATCCACCCGCGCTAGCATCCAACAACGTTTTGTGAACTATGTGAAGACCATTTCTGAAAATATGCACTTGCGTTAGCTCATCAAAAATGTGCCCTTTGCATTTTCTAAGCATGGACTTGAATCTCTCCCAAGCTTCGTTGAGAGACTCATTCCCACCTTGTGAGAAAACCACAATCGTCGTTTTCGCTTCCATGAAACGATTATGAGGAAAAATCGTTCCAAGAATTTCTCTTCTAACATGTTCCAGATGTCATAATAGCAGTTGATTTGTCAAGGTACCATGTCTTTGCCTTCCCAATTAGGGAATGCGGAAACAGTCTCTTGAACAGAGACTCTTCTTCAGCTTTTGGGGCTCTAGTCGCACCCGCAATTTCATAGAATTTAGTCAAATGAGTAAAGGGATCCTCGTGATCCATACTGGTGAATGGATTCTGGTATAGAAGAGCGAGGATGCCCGTTTTCATTTCAGAATGCCGACCATTATGGACATTTCATGCGAACTGAGCTGTATGCATCGGACTATTAACACAAGGTGTTGAAGCAGGTGGTGGTGGTGCAGCCATGATTGGCGTTAACTGTGGTATTGGTGTCGAAGTTGAACTTTCTCCTCGTTCTCGTCTTTCCTTAGCAAGTTGCCTCCTCCGCCTTGTTTTGCTATTTAACTTACGTGCAGTTCTTTCAATCTCAGGATCGAAAAGAAGTTGGTCTGCGGGTAACTTCCCTCGCATAAACAGAGTCTGCACACTTAGCCAAACAAATTAACAAGCACAAGAAAAAGTTAAACAAGCTTAAAACTTAACAACTATTGCAATGCTTGCAATATCAAACAACAATCCCCGGAAACGGCGCCATTTTGTTGAAAAGTATTTCGGGGGGTGCTTTATCGTCTCCACAAGGATTGTATATGTATTGTCGTCGTTCTATAGTCGAAATCGTTTTAAACTTTTAAAGTAACAAAGAGTTTGGTTTTTTGTATCGGATCGTTTGCATAAGAATTTAGTAAACGGTAAAGAAATTGGTTTTAAAGATTTGATAAAAGCATGTCAAGATTAGGGTCCGATAATTCGTTTCGTACGTATTTACTCGATAAAGGATGTGAACTTGTTAACGATGAATATAACCACATATCCTCTCAATAAGTTTATCTCTAACACTTGTTGTGGGATTTACCATATTGATCCTTAGATGATCTCTCACTCCAAGAATCAATATTATAACATTCAAGATCAATATTTATGAACATCAACTTTCAAAACTATCTCTAGCCTCATGATTGTTGATGGATTGAAACTTAGGTCAAGTTTTAGAACATATTTCTCAATCATGAACTAAAACAAAATATAAACCATACAAACAAAATTTTTCATCTATATTTGTCATCAACAAAGTTCACACACTACAATCAAGATCAATACATACAAAATGAAGGATTACCTACCACTAATCTTGACACAAGATGTGTTTAGCTACACATATTCATGGTAGCTTGTTTCACAAGTTTCGTGAGGAGATGAAAAAGCATATGCGTTGAAGAATCGAGATCGGATACAAATCCAACTTCTCAATGTGAAAGATCTCTCTTAGATGAAGAAATATCAGAAAAATAGGTTTTGGTGTGATAAAATGAGGTTATGATCCCAAGCAAATACATAAAGTGCTTTTATAGTACACTTGAAATTAGCCTAGTTCGCACTGCAAACTTTTCATTCGCATAACGAACTACAAATTTGGCACCTGAAGTGCCTCTGATAAGCTAAACCGCCTCTGAGTTTCTGCATAAGTTCGCAATGCAAACTTTTGTTCTCGAAGTGAACTATTCGCCTACAAGTTCGCAAAGCGAACTTAGGCCCCTTTAGCTACTGCCTTATCCAAGGTGTCCTTTGCCAGGTCTTTGCAAAGCGATGAATCAGCGAACATTCGCTGGGAAGTTCGCAAAGCGAACTTTAGTCCCTTTTCTTACTGCCCAAATCCTGGGACCATTCGCTGGAGCTTCGCCAGTTGTTCGCAAAGCGAGCTTGCTGATGTTTTATTCCTTTCTTTGGCAACTTGGATCCTTTCTTTGTGTCTTACATCTTTGATCAATTAGTGTCTTTTCCTGCACAATAACACACACATTACAAGCACCAAAGGTATTTTCACAATGTTTGAAGAATAACAACAATTCAAGAATAAAATCTACAATTAATCATGAAAGAGTTGAAAAATGTCAAGTATTCACAAGAAATATATAGCATGTTTGACATCTAACAAACTCTCCCCAACTAACTCTTTGTTTGTCCTCAAGCAAAGTATGTCTCTCATTGAAAACAAGAGGATTTGCTCAAGCATTTGATTCAACCAAGAAAAGATAAACGACTCAAATAAACAACAATTGTAAACAAGCAACAATTACAAATTCCTAGAATCGAACAATGCACAAGAACTTAATTCTTAAACAAATATCAGACAATGTTTCAAGTAACAACTAAACTATCATGCTCATATCACTCTAACACTCCTCTTCAAAAAATAATTGAAGGAAAAATGCGCTTACAAATGCGGGGCAATTTCGCTTATCTGACAAATGATGCAAATACAAAGCAATTCATACAATATCTAAACGATCAATAAAGAAATCATTGAAGCAAAAAGATCACTAAGGGATTTTAAGGTTGTAGCTTGGTCGGGTTAACAATAAAGGGACATTTCTTAAGGCCATTGAATCGAAATTTCCGATGCACAAGAACATTCCCTATACAAGGTATTCACACACATCTCAACTTCATTCACCAATTTTATTCCTTTATTACAAAACTTCTCAAACTTCCTTATGCACAATTATTGGACTCTATTTTTCTCTTTCAAGCAAGCATTCTTTTTCTCTTTTTTTTTTTCACATTCATATTCGCATTTTCTTTTTCTTTTCATGCTTGCTTGAAATTTTTCAAAAGTTTGAGCAATTTACCAATCTTCTTTTTCATTCTCCCCAACTTATTTTCAACTAAACCTTAAGTGAACGCTCCTTGCTTTTTAAGGCAAGAAAATCAATAAAAACAAAGTTCCAAGGTTCAAGAAGAAATTTTTTTAGAAACTCTAAAAAATTCAATGATGAACTTGATTTTCAAATTATGCACAACACAAAGTTCATCACTAAAACGAGATCTAAACTGTTTAGGCTCAAAGGGATAACGAATACTCACTACTCACGGGTAAATCGCTGTTTGGAAATGGTTGTGCTCAATATCAACAAATGCCATGATCATTTCTAATGCTTCCACAAAATCACACAAATCATAAGATAAAGCATGAATTAAAAGTATATAACAAAATTCATCAGCAATCCTATGCATTTAGTAGACCATGGAGGTTTCTCACTATTTTGATTTTTGGACCTAAGTGACATAAGCAATCAATAAAGTTGTAACAAGAAACAAAATTTCATTTGTACAAAGACAAGAAGTTCTAACACATTCTAAATCCTAGAAATAGGTAACTATGTACTTTGTCAACAATTACATGCTTACATTCTATCATTGCCATCCAAACTTGGAAGAATCTTCTTTGATGAACAACAACACCAACCTAGAAGTTTCTTTCAAAACCACATCCAAAATTGGAAACATTAAATTCCCACAAGCATACCAACATAACACAACAAAATAAAGAAAAACTAAAATAAAAATGAAAACTGAACAAATTTAACTGAAAAACAAAATACTAATAATAATAGCATAATAGTGTTATGGTGTGAAAACACCAACAAAAGTCATCAGTACCTCATAAGGGTACAAAGTACATTAACATATCCCAAAATAATCCACATAGTAGATAAAGTACAATACTAAAAACTAATACATAAAGCAAAATAACAAGAAAACTTCAATTTGAAGATCAAAGGAAGTACAAAATAACAACATTAAAATCAGTCCTCTTCGGACTCAGAACCGGAAACCCCAATCTCCTCCTCCTCAGAACCAGACTCAGATCCAGATACCTCTACAAGCTCATCATCACCATCATCCTCCACATCAGCATCTTCAGGCTCACCAGCTGCCTTTGCTCCCCCTCCAAAAACTAGCCTGGCCTCAGGCCAACCAGCATGAGCTAGGAATTGCTCCCTAGTCATCATAGAGTGATCCACGGAGGGCTCACGAATCTGCAGGTGTAATATCTGCATCGAATCATGTAAATCCATCATAGTGTGCTGAGAAGCCTCCATCCAGTCCTAATTGTACTGGCATATCTCTTGCTGATACAGATAATAAACTTGAGAACCAGAACCACTCGACTCATCACCAGCACCTGTGCCAGCGTCAGTACCTACACCTGAAGACTCACCTCACAACCCCTTTGGTTTACGAAATTTGTCCACATACCGGTCATCAATAGCAGCTGGGATGGTTACCTGACGGCGTGCCGGGACATTAACCCCCGCATGCACACAAAGGGTCATAATAAGACAAAGAAAGGCAATGAGACAGTTCTTTCGCGAAGCTGAACCAAGGCCACTTTCCATAATAGCCTTCATCTCATCAGCAATAATCCTGGCCACATATATCTAGACATTCAACATGATGTTGTGGACCAAATGGGCAAGGGGTATGGTAATGGTCGAGGAATGCGACTTTGGCTTAATGTTTATAAGAACCAAAAGTAAGATCAACTGGGCCAAAGGATGCATGTCCTCACGACGGTATCGGCATGCAACCCCGGATGGGTTCAACTCAACTGTTTTACATTCACACAAAAGGTCTTTGGTTATTTTTTCGGTGTCTTTAACTAGTCTCAAGGTTCTGTGATAGGTATCTATCTCATTTTCTCTCAACTGCAGCGGGTTCCCAAGAACCTCGTTAATAGTATCCCGATCAAAAATCACCTCTGTTCCCTCAACCATGGTCTTCCATTCAAATGCCTCCCCATCATCCGGGAGGACATTAGCATAAAATTCCATGATCATCTCCACGTTATAGCTATCCACAGGTGTAATCAGCCTCCCTCACCTCTTTCTTTCAAGGAGTCTAGCTACCTCCCAGTAGCTTCCCTGTGGATTCAGATTAAATCTTTTCTTAGACAAGATAGTCCGTTTCTCTAGAATCAAGTACCTTGCAGTCTGTTTAGCTCCTTGGAAACGTGTATCGTCGAACTGAATTGGAACTGGTCATGAATTATTTCCGGTCTTTCTCTTTTTTGATGGAATGATTTTTGAAGCCATCTGCAAAAATCACCAGACAAAACAACAACCAGCCAACAAAACAGTCCATTAGATGAGGAACCAAACATAATCAAGAATCCTAAACAGAAACAGTAAAAAAAAATTCATAAATCTAGTCTGTTCGCCCAAAGTTCGTAAAGCGAAGTCCTGGCGAACATTCGCCCCTGATTCACAAAGCGAAGTTCTGGCGAATGTTCGTCCCAGGTTTGCAAAGCGAACTAGTGGCAAACCTGCAAATCTTTTCAAAATTAACAGCTCCTAACATTTCCAACATCAGACATTTTTCACAATACAACTCTACTCATAATGCTTGATAAAATTTCAACATACAGTACAAACGAAGCATTATAACCAGAGGTGCATCGATACCACTTTTAAAGCCTAGAATCAATCTGTCTCTAATGTTCAACCTAACCTAACCACATTGTTCTAACACAAATTAACAGAGAGAAATAGCATCAAACCTGGACTTGTTGAGAACTTGGAAAAAGTTTCGTGAGAGAAGTAGGAACAAAGAGCACGTGAGAGAGTTCAAACTTGTGAGTGTGTTTGTAAGAGAGGCAATGTGAGAGTGACAAAGGGAGAATATGGTTACCTCAAAATCAGAATAAGTGATGGGTCATGGGCCCAAGTGTCTGGCCCACACCTTATAAAACTCCCTTTTTTAATGAGGTGGCAGCAGAATTTTTTTTTGTTGTTTCGCTATGTTCACAATGCGAACTGGTCAGCGAACGCTCGCCCCAGGTTCACAAAGCGAACTAGCCAGCGAACGTGACAAAATTTTGAAATTTTTTATGCAAGCTGCTACCACACTACATGCCAATTCTAAACAACTTAACACTTAAAAATAGTAGAAAAACAGAAATACTTACAATGTTGGGGTGCCTCCCAACTAGCGCTTTGTTTAAAGTCGTTTGAGCTTGACGGTCCAAGATGATCTCAATGATCATCTAGAAACACTGTACAACTTTCTCGATCAATTTCTCCTCTGAGATAGATTTTCAGTCGTTGGTAATTCACTGTCCAACTTTTCTTCTTCTGCAAGTCCTCTATTACTATGGCACCATAGTGCTTAACATCCTTGATAAAAAATGATCCAGACCATTTGGACTTCAATTTTCCCGGAAAAAGTTTCAAACGGGAATTGAATAGAAGAACCATCTAGCCGACCCGAAATTCTTTCTGAGAAACCTTCTTGTCATGATACCCTTTTACTTTCTCCTTATAGAGCTTGTTTGAATGGTACGCATTATTCCTCATTTCTTCCAATTCATGTAATTAAACCTTCCTTTTCTTGTCGGCCAAGCTCGGATCAAAGTTTAACAGTTTCAATGCCCAAAGAGCTTTGTGCTCCAATTCAACTGGTAAATGGCATGTCTTGCCATAAACCATTTGAAAAGAAGTTAAGCCTATTGGAGCTTTGTAAGCGGTGTTATACGCCCACAAAGCCTCATCCAACTTTTGCGACTAATCCTTTCACGAGCTTGACACGGTCTTCTCTAAAATCCTTTTTACCTCCCTATTTGACACTTCAGCCTGACCATTGGTTTGCGGGTGGTAAGGAGTTGCTTCCTTATGCTTTACACCGTAATGCTCTAAGATCTTTTCGAGCGGTGTATTGCAAAAATGTGACCCTCTGTCACTAATCAACACACGAGGGGTGCCAAAATGGGAAAATATGTTTTTCTTTAAAAAATTTATCACCATTTTGCCATCGGCCCTCGGTGACGCAATTGCTTCCACCCACTTGGAAACATAGTCAACCGCAACCAATATATACTCGTTTGAAAAGGATGGGGGGAACAGTCCAACAAAATCAATACCCCAACAATCGAAAACCTCGACTTCCAAAACTGTTTGCAAGGGAATTTCATTTCTTTTTCCAATCCTACCACTTCTTTGGCATATGTCACAACTTTTCGCATGGAGGTTTGCATTTTAACAATGTTGGCCAATAAAAGCCCGATTGGAGGACTTTTGTTGCCGTTCTTAAACCATTGTAATGCCCTCCATAAGGCGAGTTGTGACAATGCTAAAGGATACTTTTAGCTTCGTTGAGAGTGACACACCTTCTCAACAAATTATCACCTCCTAACTTAAACAGATATGGCTCATCCCAAACATAAAAGTTAGCATCCGATAAGAATTTCCGTCTTTGGTTCCAAGTTAGGTCCTCCGGTATAAATCTGGTTGCTTTGTGGTTAGCAAAATTTACGAACCAAGGCTTAACTTGTACTCGAAATAGTTTTTCATCCGAAAACTCTTCTCGGGCCTTATTTTCTCGGTGTGTTACCTCTACATTGACCAACTAGGATAAATAATCCGCTACCAAGTTTTTAGATCCCTTCTTGTCACGGATTTTCAAATCAAACTCTTGTAACAAAAGGATCCACCAGATTAGTCTTTGCTTTAAATCCGACTTAGTAAGCAGGTATTTAATGGCCGAGTGGTCAGTGTAGACTACAACTTTTGAACCAATCAAGTAAGACCGAAACTTCTCGAGAGCATACACAATAGCGAGTAATTATTTTTCTGTGGTGGCATAATACACTTGTGCCTCATTTAGAACCTTACTCGCGTAATGTATGGCATGAAAAATTTTGGTCTTTATTTTCCCAAGCACCGCACCAACGGCATAATCGCTAGCATCACACATCAATTCAAAATTCAAAGTCCAATTTGGAGCAACGATTATGGGTGCGGTGATGAGTTTTCTTTTAAAATTTGAAAGGCATTTAAACATTCATCATCAAAGAAGAAAGACTTATCTTTGTTGAGTAAATTACTCAAAGGTCTTGCAACTTTGGAGAAGTCTTTGATGAACCGCTTATAAAAGCCCGCATGGCCTAGAAAACTCCGGATTCCTTTGACATTGGTTGGAGGTGGCAACTTCTCGATCACTTCAATTTTTGCTTGATCCACCTCAAGGCCTTTAGAGGAGACTTTGTGGCCAAGCACAATCCCCTCTGTTACCATGAAGTTGCACTTCTCCCAATTTAGTACCAAGTTTGTTTCCACACACCGTTCGAGAACGGTTTCCAAAATTTTCAAAAATAGATCAAAAGACGCTCCGAACACGGAGAAGTCGTTCATGAACACTTCCATTGTTTTCTCAATAAGGTTGAAAAAATGGCTTGTACATACTGTTGAAATATTGTCGGTGCGTTGCACAAGCCAAAAGGCATCTTCCGATAAGTAAAAATTCCAAAGGGACAAGTGAACGCCATCTTCTCATGGTCTTCTGGATTAACCGAGATTTGGTTATAACCGGAATAGCCATCTAGGAAGCAGTTAAATTCTTGACCCGAAAATCTCTCAAGCATTTGATCCATAAACGGAAGTAGAAAATGATCTTTTCTAGTAGCGGTGTTAAACCTCCTATAATGGATACACATTCTCCAACCCGTTACAGTTCTCGTCGGAATCAATTCATTTTTTTCATTTCTAATAATGATCATTCCTCCCTTCTTGGGTACAACTTGCACGGGACTCACCCACGGACTATCGGATATTGGATAAATCATTTTGGCATCCAATAGCTTAACAACTTCCTTTCTCACCACTTCCTTCATAGTAGGATTCAAACGGCGTTGTGGTTGAGCTACTGCCTTGAAGTCCTCTTCCATTAAGATTTTGTGCATGCAATTGACCGGACTAATTCCCTTTAGATTGGAAAGAACCCAACCTATATCTTGTTGATTCTTCTTTAAAACTTAAATCAAACGGTCTTCCTCTTTGTCGGTCAAAATGTTGCTAATGATAACCAGTTTGTTACAACCGTCATCAATGAACACATACTTCAAATTAGAAGGCAACACCTTCAATTCACGTCGAGACTTATCATCACTCACCTCTTTCTTCAACACTTCCGTTTCACCTTCCCATGGTTATAACTCTTTTAAAGATTCAAGTTCCTTTAAGCACTCTTCAAGTGCCATTTCTTCCTCATCGAAAAATATTTCAAATGAGTCATCAAGAGCTCTTTCCAAGGAAGATACTATATAAACTTGCTTTGAGACTTCCATTATGGCTTCTTCCGTTGCATCAATGCAGAAACTATCATGTTTATCTTGAGAATGCTTCATTGCTTCAAAAAGATCAAAGCACACCACTTCATTTTGAACTCTTACTTTCATAAGGCCGTCATCAACATCAATCATCATTCGAGCGGTCTTCATAAAAGGGCGTCCAAGAATCAATGGAGCATCTTCGTCTTCCTCCATATCAATCACAACAAAGTCAACCGAAAATAAAAATTTATCAACCTTAACCAATACATCTTGAGCCAATCCATGAGGATGAGTTGTGGATTTGTCGACCAATTATAATGTCATTCGAATTGCTTTCATTTCAATGTTCCCAAGCCTCTTCACAATAGACAATGGAATTAAGTTGATGCTTGAGACCAAATCAATTAAGCCTTTGCCAACATAGACATCACCAATGGTTACCGGCAAAGCAACACGCCCCAGATCGACTTCTTTCTTTGGTAGAGTTCTTTGAATTATAGCACTAGAACTTGCATCAAGTATAATGGTTTCCGGCTCCGAATATCTTCTCTTCTTTGTAAGAATATCTTGCATGAACTTGGCATATTTTGACATTTGCTCAAGCGCTTCGGAAAACGGAATGTTGATTTGTAATTGTTTGAATATGTCCATGAAACGAGTGTAATGCCTTTCATTGTCCTTCTTGGTGGCCACATGAGGGTAAGGTAAGTTTTGAATAGGAATTAGATTCACTATCTCCTTCCCCGTTTTTACTCTTCTCTTCTTTTCTTATATCTTTTCTTTTTCAAGGTTATCTTTTTCAACTAACTTCTCATTTTCTTTTTCAACTTTTTCCTTATCATTCTTTTCAACTACTACCACATTATCTTTCTCTTCCGCCACAACCTCCTCAATTCTTACATCAACATTTTTCTCATTTTTTTCTCCTTCTCCCAACTCTCTCCCACTCCTAGTAACAATAACTTTGCAATGCTCATTCGGGTTGGTTTGAGAATTTGCGGAAAAAGATGGCCCCGATTGTTGCTCGGCCATTTGTTTTGCAAGTTGCCCAACTTGATTCTCGAGATTTTTGATTGATGCTTCATTTGTCTTTTAGTTAGCCATGGACATTTGAATGAATTGGTTTAGAGTTTCTTCAAGCTTGGAACTCCCACCTTGAGGTTGTGCCGGTTGATACGGATTTTGTCGGTATCTTTGTTGATTTTGATAATTTCCTCTTGGTTGATATCCTTGTTGATTTTGATAAGGTTGTTGTTGCCTTTGATAACCTTGTTGTTGATTTTGATTATTCATGTAATTTGCTTCTTCATCAACCGGAGGACAAGGAGGACAATAGCTGGTGGGGTGATCTACTTTACATAGCTCACACACGGCTATTTGCACATTTTTGTTCGATAACTCTTACATCTCTTTAATCTGTTGAGGGAGCTTTGACATTTGTTGCGTTAACAACTCAACTTATTGAGATAGCAATTTGTTCTGAGCGACAATTACATCATTTGTCCCCAACTCTAGCACTCCCGATTTCTTTTGAGATTGGCCATGGTTATGATTCCCTTGATGGTCATTTAGTGCCATCTTGTCTATGATAAAAATGGTTTCGTTGGCGCTTTTAGTCATTAAAGATCCATCCGCGGTATCATCCAACAACGTTTTGTGAACCATTTGAAGACAATTTCTGAAAATATGCACTTGTGTGAGCTCATCAAAACCGTGCCCTTTGCATTTTTAAGCATAGACTTGAATCTCTCCCAAGCTTCGTTGAGAGACTTATTCCCACCTTGTGAGAAAACCACAATCGTCATTTTCGCTTCCATGAAACGATTATAAGGAAAAAATATTCCAAGAATTTCTCTTCTAACATGTTCCAGTCCGTCATAATAGCAGTTGATTGATCAAGGTATCATTCCTTTGCCTTCCCAATTAGGGAATGCGGAAACAGTCTCTTGAACAAAGACGCACCCGCAATTTCATAGAATTTGGTCAAATGAGTAAAGGGATCCTCGTGATCCATACCGGTGAATGGATTATGGTATAGAAGAGCGAGGATGCCCATTTTCATTTCAGAGTGCCGACCATTATGGACATTTCGTGCGAACTGAGTTGTATGCCTCGGACTATTAACACAGGGTGTTGAAGCAGAAAGTGGTGGTGGTGGTGCAACCATGATTGGCGTTAACTGTGGTATTGGTGTTGAAGTTGAACTTTCTTCTTGTTCTCGTCTTTCCTTAGTAAGTTGCCTCCTCCGCCTTGTTTTGCTATTTAACTTACGCGCGGTTCTTTCAATCTCAGGATCGAAAATAAGTTGGTTTACAGGTAACTTCCCTCGCATAAACAGAGTCTGCACACTTAGCCAAACAAATTAACAAGCACAAGAAAAAGTTAAACAAGCTTAAAACTTAACAACTATTTCAATGCTTGCAATATCAAACAACAATCCCCAACAACGGCGCCATTTTGTTGAAAAGTATTTCAGGGGGTGATTTATCGTCTCCACAGGGATTGTATGTGTATTGTCGCCGTTCTATAGTCGAAATCATTTTAAAATTTTAAAGTAACAAAGAGTTTGGTTATTTTGTATCGGATCATTTGCATAAGAATTTAGCAATCAACGGTAAAGAAATTGGTTTTAAAGATTTGGTAAAAGTATGCCAAGATTAGGGTCCGATAATCCGTTTCGTACGTATTTACTCGATAAAGGATGTGAACTTGTTAACAATGAATATAACCATATATTCTCTCAACAGGTTTATCTCTAACACTTGTTGTGGGATTTACCATATTGATCCTTAGATGATCTCTCACTCTAAGTATCAATATGATAACATTCAAGATCAATATTTATGAACATCAACTTTCGAAATTATCTCTAGCCTCATGATTGTTGATGGATTGAAACTTAGGTCAAGTTTTAGAACATATTTCTCAATCATGAACTAAAACATAATATAAACCATACAAACAAAGTTTTTCATCTATATTTATCATCAACAAAGTTCACACACTACAATCAAGATCAATACATACAAAATGAAGGATTACCTACCACTAATCTTGACACAAGATGTGTTTAGCTACACATATTCATGGTAGCTTGTTTCACAAGTTTCTTGAGGAGATGAAAAAGCATCCGCGTCGAAGAATCGAGATCGGATGCAAATCCAGCTTCTCAATGTGAAAGATCTCTCTTAGATGAAGAAATATCAGAAAAATAGGTTTTGGTGTGATAAAAGAGGTTATGATCCCAAGAAAATACATAAAGTGCTTTTATAGTACACTTGAAATCAGCCTAGTTCGCACTGCGAACTTTTCATTTGCCTAGCGAACTACAAATTTGGCACCTGAAGTGCCTCTGATAAGCTAAACTGCCTCTGCATAAGTTCGCAATGCGAACTTTTGTTCGCAAAGCGAACTTAGGCCCCTTTAGCTACTGCCTTATCCAAGGTGTCCTTCGCCAGGTCTTTGCAAAGCGATGAATCAGCGAATATTCGCTGGGAAGTTTGCAAAGCAAACTTTAGTCCCTTTTCTTACTGCCCAGATCCTGGGACCATTCGCTGGAGCTTCGCCAGTTGTTCGCAATGCAAACATTCGCTGGCAAGTTTGCTTGGCGAACTTGCTGGTGTTTTCTTCCTTTCTTTTTCAACTTGGATCCTTTCTTTGTGTCTTACATCTTTGATCAATTAGTGCCTTTTCCTGCACAATAACACACATATTACAAGCACCAAAGGTATTTTCATAATGTTTGAAGAATAACAACAATTCAAGAATAAAATCCACAATTAATCATGAAAGAGTTGAAAAATGTTAAGTATTCACAAGAAATATATAGCATGTTTGACATCTAACAGTGGTTTCAAAGAGCCAAAGTGCATTGGTTAAGAGAATTAGATCGCCATACTAAATACTTCCACAACAAAGCTAACCAGAAAAAGAGACAAAACAAGATCAACTATATCACTAACAAGGATATCATAATCTCTCATAAGAAGGATGAGATCCAAAACATCTTAACCCAGATTTTTAAAAAACAATTTAAGTCCCCAAAACCAAATAATCTCAGCTAGACCAATATAATTATCAAGGAGAAGTTTACTGAGGATATGAAAAATGACAATAACAGACCTTTCACAGAGGAAAAAGTCTACAATTCCATGAGCAACCTAAAGGATATGGCAGGCCCTGAGCTTGATGGAATCCCAACTATATTCTATCAAAATTCCAGGAACATCTTTGGTAACAATGTCATTTATACTACTCTTAAGAACACTTTTCTAGATATGGGATTCCATAAAGGCCTGATGACTTCTCAGCAAGTGTATTGATAGTGTCGCAGTAATAAAAAGAGTATCAAATCCATATGCATTACTATTTAACAAAGCTATTCTGGACTGGACAGGAACTTGGCCTACAGTAGGGCAAGGCCCAACCCAGTCCAGCTTTTGGCAAGGCCCAATAGCCAGAAACTAGCCATTGGGCAGAAATTAGCCGTGGGGCACAACTAGCCGTTGGGCAGAAACTAGCCGTGGGGCACAACTAGCCGTTGGGAACAACTAGCCGTTGGGCAGAAACTAGCTGTGGGGCACAACTAGCCGTTGGGAAGAAGCTAGTCGTTGGGTACAACTAGCCGTTGGGCACAATATGACCGTTGGGGACGCCCCTTCACGCGTTTGACAGTTCACACGACCAACTGCCTCCCCGGATCTCATAGGAGTAGTTGGACTAGGTCAAAGGGTCACGCTCCTGATCCTCCACCCGACAGTCTCCCATTGGTCGACCAGATATTTCGCCCACATGGGAGACCTTGGCCCCGCGCTGGGGGTTTTTCAATAAATACCCTCTCACTTGATAGGGTCAGGTATTCAGTATTCAATATTCTAACTCATACCTAAACGCTTTGTACTTGCTTTCTCTCTAGCCCAAACTTACTTTGGCATCGGAGTACCTTGCAGGTACACCCACTCCTCTCCTATGAGCATCATCATCTTCCCTACACGGAAGTCCACGAAAATCCATTTTGATCGCTCAAATCAAAAGCAATAGTTGTGTAAGTATAAAAAGTAACAATTGGGGGGAGGGGTTGCAAGTTTGTAGTTGAAAATAAAATAAGTATTATGAAAATTTAGAGAAAGTGGTCAGGTTTCGCCTAGAGTCCCCTATTTCTTCCCTATTGATGTCTAATGCATTACATAAATAAAGCATTGTTATATTTCCATGGCGTGTTAATAAGACCACTATACCCAATCATTTGGTGTATAACTCATTGAATCCTACTAGAGGTCTCATATCCCTATTCAACCGACGTAAGTGAAATTAGGCTATGATACAGTACGTTAACTTTAAGGCCACTACTTAAGGTCTCCTATCGATATTCAACCAACATAAGTACGATAATTGCCCTAGATCAGACGCATAGGCTAAGGGTCAATATTCTCTATACGTCCATAATCACAATAATAGAGTGTCTCAAATAATGTGATTTAAGTAAAAGAAGCAATTAAATAGAAATATAATTAAGGTAATTCATGCAACACTAAATTAAACACATGTCCCAACAGGTTCGAAACAAGTTCATCAGACAAAACCTAACCTAAAAGTATTTAGCAGCTCATACTGATAAAATTACAATGCCAATTGATAAGAATAAGACTGCATAAGAATTCCTTGAAGATCTGGCCTACAATGAATTCGAATGTGATAAGTGGTTTTCATACGTTATTTTACTGTTTGTTTTAGTTAATATTTTGTTTTTTTTAATTTGTTTTATATCTCTTTTACCGCATTTTATGTCTTGGTTGTGTTTTTTAGTGTTTTCAGGTTCATATAAACATTCAGGAGGAATCGGAGCGAAAAAATGAGAAAAATCACAAGATTCTGAATGAAATTGGAATGAAGACAGTGGCCTGAAACGGCCACCCGTGTCACCTGACACGGGCCGTGTCAGGAAGAAGCCAAGAGAAAGAAATTATGAAGAAAAACATTGGGCTGACACAGGAGCCCGTGTCACCTGACACGACCCGTGTCTGCAAGTCTGGCACTGAAGAGTTTTTGATCAAAATAACAGGGAGCCAAAACGGCCGCCCGTGTCAGCTGACACGGCCCGTGTTAGCTTGGACGCTTCATCTTCTTATTTTCTTGGATTTTTTACCTTTGTGTTCCATGAGGGTATTTTGGGCATTTCCCCATTAATGTATTGGACCTGAGAGTATTTAAGACACTTTTTGAGAAAGGAAAAAGGGACTTTTGGAGAATACGAAAGGATTTGACGATCAGATTGGGAGTTTTCAAGGAATTGGGAGAACGGAGATTTTCATGAGCGTAAGCAATTGAAGATCAAAGTCATCCATTTATCTTGTAATGTCTAATTTATCTATTGTAATCTCTTTAAATATTATGAGCAGCTAAACCCCCAATGCTAGGGGTGTCCCTGGATTGCGATGTCATAACTTTTATGTTCCTTATTTTATGATACGAGTGCTTTTGATCTTAATCTCTTTTATCTTGCAAAATGCTTACTGCTTTTTACATCGAACAAATGTAATCTGATTTACGGTTAAGGTTTAGGTTGGACAAACCAACTTAACGTTGTTTGCATGATAATAATACTGTAGATATTCCCTAGGAATGGGGATACACGATAGTAACCGTAACATTCTTGATAAAATATAATGCTTGTGATTCTTTCTAGACTGCTAAGGAATTAGGGTAGAGACTGAATCTCAAAGGTTTTTCTGCTAAGGAATTAGGGAAAAATAATCTTAAGAATCGGTAAGAGTTGGTCGAAAGCAAAAATATCGTAGAATAAGGATTGAGGCTATCGCAGAGCAATTCACACACCTCTCCCTAGCATGTTTCATAATATTGTTTAAAAGTCAATTTTATCATTCTGCTTATTTTCTCATTGTTTACTCTAATTTACAAAACAAATCCCAAAACCCCTATTGTCTTTTTGTTCAATTGGACCATTATCCAAACTTATATTTACAACGCAGTCCTCGAGATCGATACTGGGGATAAAACCCCTTTTAACTACAATTGGCAAAAATAGTATACTTGCTATTTTTTCGATCAAGTTTTTGGCGCCGTTGCTGGGGACTGCCATAAGTATAAGTTTAATTTTAGTTCAATTGAAATTTTGTCTCTCGTCGACTAAAATTTTATTTTCAGTTTTTTTTTTATATTTTATTCTGTGACTACTAATCTGCGTCTAACATTTTTATGCGAGGAGAATCCTCAGCAAATTTTCTTTTTGACGCAGAAATTAAAAGAACGCTACATGAAAGGTGTATGCAAGCAAAATTTACAACGTCTGAAGCTGAACCTTCGGAGAACTCATACTCAGGTTCAGAGTCAGACAAAGATACAGTGACCATGGCTGCAGAGCAACCAACAAAGAAACTCCTCGGTGATTATGGAGCAGCATATACACCGGCTGGTCGGTTAACAATTGTAAACCAACCGGTGAATGTGGCGAATTTTCAGCTACATCCGAGTACCATCACTCAGCTTGAAATGAGACCTTTCACCAGAAAGGTCAATGAAGATGCCAACAAAAATTTACAAAGTTTTCTGACTATGAACACCACTCTCAAGATTGAGGGCCACACCGAGGAAGCAAAAAAGTTAAGAATGTTTCCTTTCACTCTTTCAGAAGATGCTGAAGAGTGGTTCTACTCGTTACCTGCTCGGAGTATTACCACTTGGGAAGAGATGGAGAAGGTATTTTTGAAGGAGTATTTTCTGGCCTTTGTTTATATCTGAAAAAGATATGATATTGTGAACTTTAAACAGAAGGACGAAGAATCACTCGGCGACGCCTATAAGAGGTTCAAGAAGATTTTGGTAGCCTGCCCAACTCACAACATGGATCAAACTGAGCAGATGCAGATGTTTGTAAATGGCCTCTGAATGAAAACTAAGCAACTTATTGATACAGCTGCTGGTGAATCATCCAACTTCACCACCGCAACTGGTATCAAGAAGATCATTGAAGCCAATGAACATTTGGAGTTATATGATCGAAGTGTGAGTAAACCTGAGGGTGTGATTGACTTGCAGTTGAATAATCAGGTTGTGAAAGTGGAAGATCAGATTGCTGCAAAAGTTGAAAGAAGGTTAAAGGCTATGAAAGTGGCACAAGTTCAAACTAGTCAACCATTGAGTTTTGAGATTTGTAGTGGACCCCATTATACGGCATATTATGTTGCGACCCCGGAACAAATTTAAGAGATAAAATTTATGAAGCAGAATAATCCCTACGCTCAAACTTATAATCCAGGGTGGAAGAATAATCCTAACTTCTCCTAGAAAGATCACACTCAACATCGATACCCACAGCAGTAACAGGCTCGCCAAAAAGCACAATGAGAGGTTGCCATTGAAAAGATGGCAGCTCATAACATGCAATTTCAGAAAGAGACCCGTAATAACCAAAGGAATACCACAACTTCCATAAAAAATCTAGAGGTTCAATTGGGTCAGATAGCTCAACTAACTGTAAATTCTCAAGCACTGGGCGCCCTCCCAAGCACCAAAATACCCAATCCTAAGAATCATGAGAATGTTAATGTTGTTACCACAAGAAGCGGGAAAGTTGCAGAAGAAGAAGAAGGGGCAGCCAATGAGTATCAATGTATAGAGGTGGATATGGAAGTGCGAGAAAATCAAAGAGAGTCAAAAGAAGCAAGGCCACCAATAAAGCCAACCGAAGAGAAAAGGAAAAAGGTGGTTAAACCAAAGATCAAGTTACCATACCCCTCAAGAGTGACAAAGAAGGAGTCACAAGAAAAAGACTTTGAGAAATTCAGCTTATTGTTCAAAAAGTTAGAGATTAATATGCCCTTCTTTGAAGCACTTGAACATTTGCCTCTATATAAGAAATTCATCAAGGAGGTCATTGGGAAAAAGAGACCTAGTGGAGAAGAGCTAAAAAGTATAATTGAGGAGAGCAGTGGGGGATCACAAGGTAGGAGAATTCCCATCAAACTGAAAGATCCTGGTTCTGTATCAATCCCATGTACCATAAAGGACATAACTTTTAAGAAAGTCTTGATTGATTCGGGTGCCAGTGTGAGTCTCATTCCCCTCTCAATTTTTAAAAAGTTAGGTATAGAAAAAATAAGTGAAACGAGAACAAATATGAAGTTTGCCGACCTCATAACCAAGCGGTCATACGGCTTACCAGAAGATGTGCTTGTGACCATTGATAACTTCACCTATCCAGTAGACTTTGAGATCATTGATCTACCTGAAGGTGAGGAGACAACTATCATACTGGGTCGACCATTATTGATGACTAGTCGGCGCAATGTGGATATTGAGGCTGGCACTCTAACCTTGAAATATTTTGAGGAGGAAATAACCTTAAAAGTGTTGGAGCTCGAGAAGTAAGGTCAAGAGGAAAGTAATCACCCCTCAGTTGGAATGATCCGAACAGTGGGAAAAAGTAAAAGCTCAAAACCACTTCATGAAAAAGTCTCTGGAATAATCCATCAGGTTGCAGCATCTGAGTCATCTATTGCACATAGCAAGACTCCAAAATCCAGTCGAAAAGTCAATAAGAGGAAGAAACATCAAATAAAGAAGAGAATAAAACATCAAAGGAAGAATGTAGAAGTTGGATGCGAGTTGAGACACAAAGTAGTTCTTGTCTCTGAACCTGACTGGTCCTCTGTTGCGGAAAGGTCAAGCAACAAAATATGGAAGCTGAAGTACCTCCATAACATTGGGGAGTGATCCGTAGAGCCATGTGACGTTAAACGAAGCGCTACTTGGGAGGCGAACCACGCTATTAATGACTGGTCACTTTCTTTTTATTGTTTGTTTTGTTTTGTTTGCAGGAAATAAATAAGACCTTACGGGTGCGAGCTATGATGTAGCAGTTGATGTTGCATTACCGTCCGCTCATCAGTAAGGATATCTGTGAGTAACCTCTCTCGCTCTTGTTCTAACAGATTGGGGCAATGTGTGGTTCAAGTTTGGGGGGAGGATTTACTGTTTTTAGTTCTTCCGTTTAGACTTGTCATTTGTGTTTTTGTATGTTGTTTTATTGAAACCACTTTGAATCCCCCTCGAATTAGAGCAGAAATTTTTTTTCTTGTGAATTCCGTGATGTGTGAGGTAGTCAGGAAAGTATATAGAGTTTGAGGGAAGAGAAGTTAGAACTAGGGACATTGGGAAAGTTTGAAAACTTAGGAATGACCCGAACACCCTAGATTCCCTGGAGTAAGAAAGCAAGTTCAACGTATAGATTTGTGCTATAGTACTTGGATTTGAGAATTATTCCCCGATTAGATCATAGTGATAGTCTGGCATAACTAAAAAGAATTGCATGTATAGGGTATATTGAGAGAATGATTTAAGGCGCCAAATAAGTGAATAATGGCGATAAAGACAACTAGTCCTTCTAAGTTGGGTAACCCTCACCCGGTTACTTAGCCTAACGGCAGTTGAGTCTCAATTGTCACCCCAAAGTGGACTAATAAACCCCAATGCGCGAAGAAAAAAATATATAAAGGTGCCCAGGAAAAGTCTGGTAAATCTTGTACATGTGAAGGAAAACGATAAAAAATGCCTTAATCAGATTATCCAAATGAAAGGCGTAGAAAATCGAAGAAAAAACTTAAGCCCAAAGCATAGTTAGAGAGGTAACCAAAACGGGGATTTAGATCCATGGTTCTACCGCGGTATCTGTCTGTGTAATACCTTCATTAACGGACGATTACTAAGAGAACTAGTTTTAGCCGATCGAAATAAAGGCTCACGTATGAGTATTGGCACACCTTACCATCACAAGTCTTTCATTTGATATGTACCGTGTGATCTAAAAAATCTTTATGCAAGCTTGTTGCTTGAGGTCAAGCAACGGTTTAAGTTTGGGGGAGTTTGATCAATGGTTTTCATACGTTATTTCACTGTTTATTTTAGTTAATATTTTGTTATTGTTTATTTGTTTTAAATCTCTTTTACTGTATTTTATGCCTTGGTTGTGTTCTTTAGTGTTTTTAGGTTCATATAAACATTCAGGAGGAATCGGAGCGAAAAAACGAGAAAAATCATAAGATTCGGAATGAAATTGGAATGAAGAAAGTGGCCTGACACGGCCACCCGGGTCACCTGACACGGGCCGTGTCAGAAAGAAGCCAAGAGAACGAAAATATGAAGAAAAACAGTGGGCTGACACGGGAGCCCGTGTCACCTGACACGTCTGTAATACCCCAAATTTTGACCACTTAGATTTCCCATCATTGTGAAAATCATCATCACAATATGGATGTACCTTTATGCTTCATCAGTCTCCCCAAAGATGGGTGGGCATCCAATACAATCAAAATTAGGGTTTCAAGCCCTCTCTGAGCTTTAGACAAAGGATCAATCAAGAAATGACATGATCTTCAACTTGTCTAATTTCTCAAACATCCACAATGGATCAAAAAGGACTCCCACTTCAAGGATTAAGCACAAGGCTGCTCCCTTCTAGGTGGATCAAGTCTCAAGATCGACAGTGTCACCAAATTAGGGTTTTGGTCGACCAGGGTCTCCGGATGGAAATTTTCATCTGGGCACAAGGCAATGATCCAAAACATGACCTAATATACTTCATGGAACCTCATGAACCCATGCATCAAGTCAATTTTGCCTCAGGGGATGCATTCATAAAAAATCAGGAATTAGGGTTTCTTGACCTAATTCACCCCTAAGTTGACTTTTGGGATAAACCATGAGCCAAGACCTCAAGAGATGATTTGAGGGTCTCTAATACACCATGTTGATCCATTTGGAACAATGGATTGATCCAAGAAGCTTGAGCAACAAGTTTCATTTGCATCTGCACCACAATTAGGGTTTTAAGGGAAAAGTCAACTGTAACTTTGACTTTTGACCAAGACATGCTCCCAAACCCTAATACATGATTGAATATACCCTATGACACCCATGGAACATGTCCATCAAGTTTGATTTAGGTCAAGGACATGATTTCCTGAAGAATTGCACAGTTTGGAATTCATCTGATAAAAAGTCAACTGTGCACAAAAGTCAACTTTGACTTTTTGAGATTTTTCACCAAAATGGATTTTTAACCCTAAAATGATGTTAATGTATGATTTGAATCATCATTCATCAAGAAAAATCAAGAAAAGTGAGATAACTTGTAAAAGGGGTAACCATAAAACTTAGAAATTTTTCTAAGTTAAAAATAAAGTGGCAAAGGTACCAACTTTGGAGGACCATAACTCCTAAACCACAAGGCCATTTTTTCTCATCCAAAGATGGATTTGTAGCCCTCACTATCACCTACAAAAACTTCAACTACAAGTCATTCCAATTCATTAAGGATTTTGAGTTATGGAGTGATCAAAGTGACTGAAAAGTGAAAATGTCACTTTTTCCAACACTTAGTGAAATTTTCACTAAGTCAGAATTCTGCTTCACTTTTTGCCAAATGTAGGGGGATTTTTCACTTGGAATCAAAAGAGATCAAAACCAAACTTGTTCAAACAGTTGTTGTATCATGTAAGAGCTTTCCAAAATGGCCAAGAACATTGCCAAATTCAAATTACACCATGAGATACAACATTGCCAAGTTGCCTTGCTGAAATCTGTCAAGGCAAGGCAGAATTTGCAACTTTGGTCGATTTACCAAAATCAGCCAAATTCAATTGCTCCTATCCACTTGGACACCTCTGAGGATTGAATCCAAAGGGGACAATCACTGAGCCAAGCCTCCAAGGTCCAAGGAACAAGGAATAACATGTTGAACCTAGAGTTGCCAAAATAGGGACAAGACTTCAATTTTGGAATGAGGCATTCAATGAAACCATCAAGGTGGCATGGACTGAGCCATTCTCATCTAAAATCAGTCAAGACTTATCCAAGACCAAGGGGACCAAAGCTCTGTGCCCTAACCTCTAGTCAATGGCTAGAGGAGACTTGGATTTTCATTTGCCAACATTGGCCAAACCTACTTACCAGCTGCCATGCACTATTCCTTACAAAACAAACTTGCTCTACTATAAATAGAGCTCCATTGTGGTCAGTTTGAGTACACCAAAGCCATCTAACAGATGCTTTCCTCAAAATCTCTTTCTCTTGGCAAAAATGCCTTTCTTAGCTAGGTAGCTATCAGGTTTTGAGTTTGAGAGCAATTCTGCACAAACCAATCACTCACACACCTCACATACATCACATATGAGCTGATCAAACACTCACATAACTTCTGAAACATCAATTTCATGAAATCACCAGCTGGTTGCTCAAAATTTCAAACAAGGTGCAGTTGAGATGCCATAAACTGATCCAGTCCATTTCAATTCAATCCAAGTGTTCAAACACACTCCATATGGTGTAGGGAAGCTGTCCAGATCATCACAACTTGTCTGTAACACCTCCAACTCAAAATCACATCTGCTCTTGCTGTCACGACTTGGAGGTAAGCCTAAACTTGGTCATCTCTCAATCTATGCATATTTCCTCGCACAATAATTTGGCCATATGTTCATAATCATGCATGGAATGTTTTCCCTCAATTAATTGCATTGTTTGAATCGTGTATCAAAAATCCTAGCCTTCATGCAGAAATTAGGGTTCTTGAGGTTTCTTCGTGATTTCTTGTTGTATGTTTAATTTAAATGAAATTAAAGTACATAGACATGATCGTGAGGTTGAGACGAGCATAATGATATGTGGATTGCATGATATGATTACGTATTCAGTGAGATTGGATAGAAAATGCAAATCAGCCAAACCCAGAAAACGCGCGTGTTCTTGCTTGTGTTCTTGGCGCCATTTTCAGATTTTCAAATATTTGAATTTTGTGATTTTGTTTAATTGATTCAAAAATTAATTTCTCTCTGAGTTTTAATGATTTTGAGTTGATTCTTTTTTTAATAATTCACAAAAATGTTAAAATATTTTATTTTCACAAAAAATCCCAAAAATATTATTTATTTCATATAATTGATATTTTTGTAGAGAATTAATATTTTGATTGTTTTTGGCATTTTAAATATTTTTTCTACATTGATTTTGCAACTTTTAATACTTTCTAATTATTTTGTAGGTCAATACTTAATTTTTGAAGCATTAATCCAAGATCACAATTTGTTTTCCATGTGTTAAACAATTTTTGATCATTTTAATTGAATTTTTATTCAATTAAATACATTTTTGAAAACAAATTAGGGTTTTGGATTAATTCAACCCTTATAAATCATTTTCAAAACACTTTGGGCCTCTATTAGAGTGTAAGACCCAATCCTTTTTTTTGACCAAATCATCTTTGGGCCTCACTTATTGTATAAGTCCCGATACCGTCAAAAAACAAACGGCGCGATCGTCGCCTTTTCAAAAATCATCTGGGCCTACCCTCGAGTAGTAAGACCCATTTATTTTTCTTCAAAACTCTTTGGGCCTCTTGAGAGAGTGTAAGACCCATCCCCCCTTGTACAAAAACTTTTTGGGCCTCACTCATTGTATAAGTCCCTCTGTACAAGTAAACGGCGCGATCGTCGCCCGTTTAAAATTAAAAACCATATGGGCCTACCCTCGTGTTATAAGCCCCACTCTTTTTCTTTAAGCCTTTTTTGGGCCTCTTGAGAGAGTGTAAGACCCATCCCTTTGTACAGAAAACCTTTTTGGGCCTCAGTCACTTGTATAAGTCCCTCTGTACAAATTCAAACAGTGCGCTCACTGATAAAACCCTGGGCCTCTCCTTGAGCTGTAAGCCCCAAATCTTTCTTTTTCAAAGCACTTTCTCCTTTGATTTTGAATATACTGTTGTTTTTATCTTTCTTTGTTTAACAACTAACCAAACAGCATGGAAGCACTACAACCGAGTAAGTGGTTATCGCTTTCATTTACTGCTTTCATATTATAAACTGTATTGTGGGGCTGCTCACTGTAAGTCTCCTTTCATAAACTCATATCTACTGTGTAATAATAGTATAGATATTTAGAGTTTCCCAGGCAATTACGTCTAGAACTAGGTGACGCCGTTTCACTTATTCGTAGAAATAGACGCCTAGATCCCCAATAGGAGCACCAGATACAGTCTTCTCTTCGGCTGTCCTCCTTAGGAATCGTCAAGAAATTCTATTCCCCAGAGATGAATTATTCTCGGTGAAACTTCTCTTGAATTTCTTCAAACCTCCGAACTGTTCAAACTCTCTTGAAAAGATAAAGGTTGCTGGATAGTAAACCTCGCACGTTTACCAGTGGTTTTATCTTTAAAAGAGTTTTCTTGAACTTTTCTTTGGTTTGGGACCCAAGAGCTTCTTAAAAGCATCGGCCTCCTCTTGGGCATCGTAGAAGGACCCACAGGCTTCCTATAAGCAACCCGGCCTCCTCTTGGGCATTATTCAAGGACCCTACGGCTTCTTAGAAGTATTCACAGCCTCCTCTTAGGCTTCGTATAATGATCTCTTCCTTCGGGAATGATAGCCTCCTCTTGGGCATCGTACAAGGACCCGTCGGCTTCTTAAAAGTTTCCAGCCTCCTCTTGGGCTTCGTACAAATTATCCCGACGACCTCCTAGAGGTATAGGAACAGAACATAGTCATCCTCATAGAACAATCCTTTCATAGAGTCTACTACTGTTTCTCAAAGCATAGTACAAAAGATAAAACTCTAGACTTGGACAGTCTAACTTCCTTGAGTCTCAAAGACATTCTCAAGCACCCTTCGTTAAATAGGAAGGAAACCCGCAGACTCGGATAGTCTCAATACCCTTTGGATTTCCCGTTTCCTCAAAAAGAAGGAAATATCCCTGATCCCCAAATTAAATCCCTGAGTACAGTGTTGCTCATATAAGAACTGGTTTTCTCTTTTTTAAATCAGTATATTAGATCTGTCACTCAACTGAAACTGTTACAATAGCCTCCATCTCGGGCTTTATACGAGATACCAAAATTCTCCCCAGTGGAGTCAAAACAACCTTTTCGCCTCCATCTCGGGCTTTATACGAGATACCAAAAGACTCCATCGTCGGGTCAAAACCTTTTCGCCTCTCTCTCGGGCTTTGTACGAGATACAAAAACACTCTCTTACTGAGTATAAAAGATTCTCCAACTGAGTCAACTCTTTGCTAGCCTCCTCTTAGCTTTGTATAACGATATGCCCCACTGGGTCAAAAACCTTTAGCCTCTCTCTCGGGCTTTGTACGAGACACAAAATAGCCTCCTCTTAGGCTTTGTATAATGATTTTCCTAGCGGAAATTAGCCTCCTCTTAGGCTTTGTATAAGAAAACCACTGGTTGATCCAATCAACCTTTTAGCATCAAAGTTGTGCCTCGTTCACAGTACACAAACATCAACAACTCCTTCATCTAATCGTTGTAAGCGGCAAGCCTCTGGATCATCTATATCCATGCCACTGTCCCTCTTTTAGCATGAGAAATTCCTAAGGAAAGATGGCATTGCTCTACACTGAGTTAAAGTCTTCTCCTTCAGGTTAAAACCCTTTCTTCGGAAATTATGGCATTGCTCGGATCCGCGTATCCCAGTTAAAGTAATTCTCCTTCCCCCATCTTTAGAGATGACAAATTCTCTCTAAAGTCGAGGTCTTTCAGCTTCACGTCTTGGGCTTTGAACAAGACACAAATAGACCTTTCAGCTTCACATCTTGGGCTTTGAACAAGATACAAACCACCTTTCGCTTCACGTCTTGGGCTTTGAACAAGACACCAAAACACCAAAAACACCGATTTCCTCCCATAGAATAGGAGGAACTACGAACGCTCTGATTTCCCTGTTTCGGTAAACGGGAATACGTAGGCATAAGATCGAAAGAAAAGATCTTAGCGAGCGCAATCAACAAAAAAACCAAATCCCATATCTCCATCAATTAAAAGCAGTAATTCAAAAGCATCAGTCCTAACATCCTAATCCTTATTCCCCGCCAGAAACCCTTTGCCTAGAAAAAAGAAAGAAAGAACCGTATTGGCGAAATACGAATAACCAGTACAAAGGCCCCCCACATTGATAGCATCCGTAACCTAACAGACCGCTGTTTAAACTCAGTATGCAAGCAGGGTTAATTGGAGACATCTATTTCCCTTCCTTATTCAGCTCACAATAGGATAAAAAATGAATCGACCTGTAGTTTTAAGCTCAACCGCAGAGAGCGACCAGCGCTTAAGAACCGCGTCCAAAATCGCTCGCTACAGACGCAATTACCATTTAAGGGCCCTCCGATGAGAGTCAGTGAGGTCGTCGTCAAAGTATTCGACGGATCCAGAAAAACGGTTATCGGCGAAGTTGATCTTCCCAGAACTATTGGTCCTCACACTTTCCAAATCACTTTCCAGGTCATGGACATCCGGGCAACGTATAGTTGTTTATTAGGAAGACCTTGGATACATCAGGCTGGAGCGGTTACTTCAACCCTCCACCAAAAGCTAAAGTTCGTCAAGAACGATTAACTTGTCACGGTTTGTGGGGAACAAGCCTTGCTTGTAAGCAACTTATCATCATCTGCTTGTGTGGAACCCGAGGAGGTTATTGGAACTCAGTTCCAAGCACTATCGATGAGCAAGAACGATCAATCCGAAGAAGGAACTTCAATTTCTTCATACAAAGATGCAATCAAAGCGGTCGAGAGTACCGATACGACAGGGTGGGGGCAGCTTGTCATTCCCACTGACAATAAAACAAAGAAGGGTCTTGGTTTTTCTGCAACCTGTACTCAAACAGCCGCCAACGATGAAAGTTTTCATCCCCTTCAAAACTTCTTCCACAATGGAGGTTTTCTTCACCCAGTTTCTTAGACAGTTCATGCTATCAATGAGGAAGATCCCTCTGACACAGATGAAGAATAGAAGTCCTACCTTAACAAGGACGGCTATATGTCTCAGGAAGAGGTGCCTATGCCTTTTTGCTTTCCTACAGAAAGTCCAAGATTTATACCAAGATCAGATGTCGAAATGATCTACGGAGATTGTGATCCGGAAGGATGCCGTGCTCCGCCAAATTCATTAGAGGAAGACACTCTGATGAAAGAAAACTCTGATCACAATTACTATGGCCCGATGGATGGTCTGCCAATTTGGCAACCTTATCCAGGAAACTTGGGGCAAGAAAGTCAGCCGAGTAATGAAACTCAGCTGAGCGTCATTGAACAGAATACCTGTGTCCCCACCCTGTCATGGGATCAACACTCAGGTCATTCGGAAACTACTCAACATGAAGATGAATTCGCAACGTTTGCAGGACTAAAATTCATCAACTATGCTTTTCCTGAGGTCAACGTCATCGAGAGGGATGACTTCTCCAGTTCCAAAGAAGTTTGGGACACTCTGGGACAACCAAGTGGAAAATACGACTATATGGTCAAGTACACTGCTCCTGAAAGCTCTCGTATCAGGCTCGAAGATATCCAGTCAACTGGATGGGGAGATACAGCTGAGAGCACCAATGCTATGCAAAATGCAACAGAGGAATTCTCCTACGATAATTCTGCCTGGGAGACAGATTCCAATGATCCTGCTCCACCAGAAATCAACGTCATTTCTGAAGACAAATCAAAGAAGGTGCCAGACTTTGTGATTCACCGAGGAGTTCGTCGCCAATGGGTTGCCGTCGAGGTTCCGAAGGTCGTTCGTCAGTCAAAGTAATTGCCATTTTTAACCTTTCACCCTACCCAGGTGAAATGGATGTTTTGATAGGGCTCGCTTTTTGTAAATTTCCCTCTTCGCTTTGCCCGAAGCGACAAAGTTTTGTTTTATAGGGCTGTAGTTTCAAGATTCGACTTGTTCATTAATAAAATAACATCGTTCTGTAATTTCCGCATTAATTGTTGTTTTCTCTTTTTGCTTTTTCAGAAAATGGTAATCCTAAAAAAAAAAACAATTCAAAAATAAAAACAAGCAGTAAAATAAATACACTGCACACACTTACATTTTCTCTATCTCTTCTAAACACGAATCATCACGTCATGCAGATTGCTTGTTTTATACCCCGTTGAAACATACGATCCGATGCCTTCTCCCAACTTTGAGTTCCCGGTATTCGAGGCTGAAGAAGAAAATGACGACGAAATTCCAGAAGAGATCTCCCGACTACTCAGACAAGAGGAAAGGTCCATTGAACCTCACAAAGAGCCGTTGGAAACGGTAAACTTGGGTTCAGAAAAAGAGAGAAAAGAAATCAGGATCGGAGCACTGCTCAGTCCAACTGTCAAAGAAACTTTGATAAAGCTTCTCAAAGAATTCCCCGATGTATTCGCTTGGTCCTATCAGGATATGCCAGGGTTGGATACCAGCATCGTGGAACATTATTTACCGCTAAGATCAGAATGTCCGCCAGTAAAGCAAAGGTTGAGACGCACTCACTCGGACATGGCCATCAAAATCGAGGAGGAGGTACAGAAACAGATCGACGCGGGTTTCCTCGCTACATCTGAATATCCTCAATGGTTAGCCAACATCGTACCCGTTCCCAAAAAGGATGAAAAGGTCAGAATGTGTGTTGATTACAGAGATCTAAACAAGGCAAGTCCAAAGGACGACTTTCCTTTACCACACATTGACATGCTGGTTGACAGCACAGCAAAGTTCAAAGTATTCTCCTTCATTGATGGATTCTCGGGCTATAATCAGATCCAAATGGCGCCGAAAGACATGGAGAAAACTTCGTTCATTACCCCATGGGGTACCTTTTGTTACAAGGTAATGTCGTTCGGTTTGAAGAATGTCGGGGCAACCTATCAAAGGGCCATGACTACTCTGTTTCATGACATGATACACAAAGAAATCGAGGTATATGTCGATGATTTGATTGCAAAATCAAGAACAGAGGATGAGCATGTTGAACATCTGTCAAAATTGTTCGAACGTCTAAGAAAATTCAAGCTCCACTTGAATCCCAACAAGTGCACCTTCGGTGTCCGTTCGGGGAAATTACTAGGGTTCATCGTCAGCCAGAAAGGAATTGAAGTTGATCCTGACAAGGTCAAGGCCATTCAAGAAATGCCTTCTCTGAAAACTGAAAAACAAGTCAGAGGATTCCTGGGATGTTTGAACTACATCTCCAGATTCATATTCCTTATGACCGCGACATGTGCGCCGATTTTCAAATTACTAAAAAAGAACCAGGATTGCGTTTGGTCAGAAGATTGCCAAACCGCCTTCGACAGTATCAAGGAATACCTGTTGAATCCTCTGATTCTATCACCTCAAGTGGAAGGAAGACCACTGATCATTTACCTCACAGTCCTAGAGGACTCAATGGGATGTGTACTTGGCCAACAAGACGAAACTAAAAGGAAAGAGTCTGCCATTTACTATCTAAGCAAGAAATTCACTGACTGCGAGACTCGGTACACAATGCTTGAGAAAACTTGTTGCACTTTGGCTTTGGCAGCCAAACGTCTTCGCCAGTACATGATTTGTCATACTACTTGGTTGGTCTCCGAAATGGATCCAATCAAGTACGTTTTCGAAAAACCTGCTCTCACGGGAAGGATTGCCCGTTGGCAGATGTTACTATCAGAATATGACATAGAGTACCATGCTCAGAAAGCCGTTAAAGGAAGTATTTTAGCCGATCATTTGGCTCATCAACCCATTGACGATCAAGAATCAATCGGGTTTGACTTCCCAGACGAAGATGTCATGTATCTAAAGATGAAAGATTGCGATGAACCGCTACCCAGTGAAGGGCCAGAACCAGGTTCCCAGTGGGGACTTATCTTTGACGGAGCAGTCAATCATTATGGAAACGGAATTGGGGCAATCATTGTTACCCCTCAGGGTATCCACATTCCTTTCACTGCTAGACTTACGTTCAAATGTACGAACAACGAGGCCGAATGCGAAGCATGTATCATGGGTCTCGAAGAAGCGATTGATTTAAGGATCAAAAACTTGGACGTATACGGCGATTCAGCCCTGGTTATTAACCAGATAAAAGGAGATTGGAACACATACCAATCAGGATTGATTCCTTACAAAGACTATGCAAGAAGGTTGTTACCCTTCTTCAACAGAGTCGACTTTCGTCACATCCCTCGTGATGAGAATCACATGGCTGATGCATTAGCCACTCTCTCTTCCATGATTAGTGTAGGTCGATGGAATGACATACCTAAGATCGACATAATGCGCCTTGAACGACCCGCTTACATCTTCGCGATTGAAGCAGTCATAGACGACAGACCTTGGTATCACGATATCAAATGCTTCCTTCAGAAACAAGAGTACCCATCTGGGGCACTCAGAAAAGACAGGAAAACCCTCAGAAGATTGGATGGAAACTTCTTCCTGAGCGGTGACACTCTTTATAAGAGAAATTTTGACATGGTCTTGCTCCGATGCGTCGACAGACCAGAGGCAGACATGCTCATAAAAGAAATTCATGAAGGATCCTTTGGCACTCATGCCAACGGACACACAATGGCGAGAAAAATTCTCAGGGCCGGGTATTATTGGTTGACAATGGAATCCGACTGCTACAAGTACATGAGGAGGTGTCACAAGTGTCAGATATACTCCGACAAAATTCATGTACCGCCATCACATCTCAAAGTTCTTTCTTCCCCGTGGCCATTTTCCATATGGGGAATCGATATGATTGGTATGATTGAGCCCAAGGCTTCAAACGGACATCGGTTCATCCTGGTAGCCATTGACTATTTCACCAAGTGGGTCGAAGCAGCGTCATTCGCCAATGTAACCCGACAAGTGGTGGTCCGATTTATCAAAAACAATATCATCTGCCGTTATGGTGTTCCAAGCGAGATCATTACTGATAATGGATCTAACTTGAACAATAAGATGATGAAAGAGTTATGTGCTGAGTTCAAGATCGAACACCATAACTCATCTCCCTACCGACCCAAGATGAACGGGGCGGTAGAAGCGGCTAACAAGAACATCAAAAAGATTGTTCAAAAGATGGTTGTAACCTACAAAGATTGGCACGAGATGCTACCCTTTGCTCTCACGGTTATCGTACATCTGTCCGCACTTCAACAGGGGCTACCCCTTTCTCTCTAGTATATGGCATGGAGGCAGTGCTCCCCATAGAAGTAGAGATCCCATCAATCCAGGTATTGATGGAAGCTAAGCTCACCGAAGCTGAATGGTGTCAAAATCGACACGACGAACTCAACCTGATCGAAGAAAAGAGAGTCACGACACTATGCCATGGTTAGTTGTATCAGCAAAGAATGAAGAGGGCGTTTGACAAAAAGGTCTGACCTCGTGTCTTCAGGAAAGGAGACCTTGTGCTCAAGAAGATACAATCATTTATCACTGACTCCCGGGGCAAATGGACCCCAAATTATGATGGCCCCTATGTGGTCACGAAAGCTTTCTCAGGCGGCGCCTTGAGACTTGCAACCATGGACGGAGAGGAATTTGCCTACCCCACGAATGTTGATATAGTCAAGAAATACTTCGCCTAAAACTAAAAAAAAAAAAACGTCTCGGTGGATTGAAAACCCGAAAGGGCGGTCCAGGCAAAAGTTAGAGACATGAAAAGAATCATCCCGATGGATTAGAAATCTCATAGTACAATCCAGGCAAAAGTTAGGGATAATGGCAAGTAACTATGTTCAACAGAGGCAAGTCCCTCAGCAGCAGTTACAGCATCATCTATCAGAGGAAATCTCCAGTCAAAGGTCATCTTCAACGGAAGCTCAGGATGTCCCGAACTCAAAGTTGGTAGAAGGATAGTGATCGTTATGTTTCAACGTAGCCCTTTTCCCTGTAAATTACCATTTTCTAACCTTGTATATACTCTTTGGAATCACGCGTTTGGATGATCTCCATCTTATCAATAAAATTTGAGCCCTTGTGCTTTTGTTTGTAATTCTTAACTTGTTTTAGCTTTACAGAACGACGTTGTTTAAACTTAATCAGCGATTCTTGAAATAAAACAAAAATAAATTTACTTGTTAAACTTTTTCTGCTTTTAAATTAAAGATGGCATTTATTTTGACTGTTGAACATCAGAAAAACATCGGTCGCTTCTCCCAAAGTAAGCGAACTTCAAAGTGCAGAATCAAAGTACTCCTTCTAAGCCAGTTCGCCTGAATGAAGGGATCAACTGTGTCAGAGACCTTGTTTCGTCTGACACGCCTCGGCCGAGTTCTCATCTCCTAAGCCCGATCAGCATAGCTCCCAATGGGACTATCTCTCCTAAGCAAGGTGGAATTGCTATTTTGAATCAACGGTACTTCTTCGCCCCGCGATGGCCGAGTATCCAATTGTGTTCATCCATTAGTCTGTATGTCGTGTCTGTTTTGTCAGCATATACATACATACATCGTGCATTTTTTATTTGCATTCACATTTCATATTGCATCACTATCACTCTAGTCGGTCTTGTCCCCTAGTGGTAGAAGTCCTCTCAATCGAGTTGTCAGTTCTTGCCTCGTCAGGAAATACTGTGACTGAACAACCTCGCTTCCATTTTAATTCTGGAAAGAAGTTGGTCCTTGACCACTTTGATAACTTGAACCTCTGAAAAGCCAGAGAAAACTTTCAATAAGCATCACTCTTCGCCATTGAAGATGATATCCTTGCTTTCCCGGATTAAGGAAAATCCACAGAGAAAGCCTCGTGATCAGAGATTCGGCAGCACGCCAGTTTTGCTCCGAAAAACCACTGATGAGAAGGTCATTGGCACCTCAAAATTGGACCCTATCATATGGCGTTTCTCTGGGAAGATCCCGAGAAAAGTATGATGAAAGATCCCAAACGAAAACAGTCTCTCAAGAGACTCGCTTTCCCTAGTAGAATCGACAAATGGCGTCTCCAAAACAGAGAAGTTTGTGTACCTCTACAATTCAGACGAATGGGTTCCCCAGCAAGTCTGACATCAAAACTTTTTCCACTCAAATGGCATCTGCCCAGGAAAATTCGGCGAGAAGTTTGAAGGAAAGCCGTTACGAATAGCGTCCCTTGTCAGTAAAGTTTATTGACCAAAAGAAACTAAGACCAGTTCCTTGGTAAGAAACCAGGATCGAGGGGAAGTTTAAATCAAAAACTAAGACCAGTTCCTTGGTAGGAAACCAAGAATGAGGGAAGGTTTATTTCAAAAGAAACTAAGAACAGTTCCTTGGTAGGAAACCAGGATCGAGGGGAAGTTTATTTCAAAGAGACTGAGACCAGTTCTTGGCTGAAGACCAGGATCGAGGGGAAGTTTACCTTTTCTAAGCATAATTGCTTAGCTAAAGAAGATGAATGCGTAAGCTACCATTCATAACCACCATCAAAATTTTGGGTATTCCGTTATTTAATCCTCTTGCACCCCGAATGCTCGAATCCCTTCGTCATTCACACCTTCGGGTCCAAGAAGATTAAATAGGGGCATCTGTAATACCCCAAATTTTGACCACTTAGATTTCCCATCATTTTGAAAATCATCATCACAATATGGATGAACCATCATGCTTCATCAGTCTCCCCAAAGATGGGTGAGCATCCAATACAATCAAAATTAGGGTTTCAAGCCCTCTCTGAGTGCTTAGACAAAGGATCAATCAAGGAATGACTTGATCTTCAACTTGTTTAATCTCTTAAACATCCACAATGGATCAAAAAGGTCTCCCACTTCAAGGATTAAGCACAAGGCTGCTCCCTTCTAGGTGGATCAAGTCTCAAGATCGACAATGTCACCAAATTAGGGTTTTGGTCGACCAGGGCCTCCAGATGGAAATTTTCATCTGGGCACAAGGCAATGATCCAAAACATGACCTAATATACTTCATGGAACCTCATGAACCCATGCATCAAGTCAATTTTGCCTCAGGGGATGCATTCATAAAAAATCAGGAATTAGGGTTTCTTGACCTAATTCACCCCTAAGTTGACTTTTGGGACAAACCATGAGCCAAGACCTCAAGACATGATTTGAGGGTCTCTAATATACCATATTGATCCATTTGGAACAATGGATTGATCCAATAAGCTTGAGCAACAAGTCTCAATTTCATCTGCACCACAATTAGGGTTTTAAGAGAAAAGTCAACTGTAACTTTGACTTTTGACCAAGACATGCTCCCAAACCCTAATACATGATTGAATATACCCTATGACACCCATGGAACATGTCCATCAAGTTTGATTTAGGTCAAGGACATGATTTCCTGAAGAATTGTACAGTTTGGAATTCATCTGATAAAAAGTCAACTGTGCACAAAAGTCAACTTTGACTTTTTGAGATTTTTCACCAAAATGGATTTTTAACCCTAAAATGATGTTAATGTATGATTTGAATCATCATTCATCAAGAAAAATCAAGAAAAGTGAGATAACTTGTAAAAGGGGTAACCATAAAACTTAGAAATTTTTCTAAGTTAAAAATAAAGTGGCAAAGGTACCAACTTTGGAGGACCATAACTCCTAAACCACAAGGCCATTTTTTCTCATCCAAAGATGGATTTGTAGCCCTCATTATCACCTACAAAAACTTCAACTACAAGTCATTCCAATTCATTAAGGATTTTGAGTTATGGAGTGATCAAAGTGGCTAAAAAGTGAAAATGTCACTTTTTCCAACACTTAGTGAAATTTTCACTAAGTCAGATTCTGCCTCACTTTTTGCCAAATGTAGGGGGATTTTTCACTTGGAATCAAAAGAGATCAAAACCAAACTTGTTCAAACAGTTGTTGTATCATGTAAGAGCTTTCCAAAATGGCCAAGAACATTGCCAAATTCAACCTACACCATGAGATACAACATTGCCAAGTTGCCTTGCTGAAATCTGTCAAGGCAAGGCAGAATTTGCAACTTTGGTCGATTTGCCAAAATCAGCCAAATTCAATTGCTCCTATCCACTTGGACACCTCTGAGGATTGAATCCAAAGGGGACAATCACTGAGCCAAGCCTCCAAGGTCCAAGGAACAAGGAATAGCATGTTGAACCTAGAGTTGCCAAAATAGGGACAAGACTTCAAATTTGGAATGAGGCATTCAATGAAACCATCAAGGTGGCATGGACTGAGCCATTCTCATCTGAAATCAGTCAAGACTTATCCAAGACCAAGGGGACCAAAGCTCTGTGCCCTAACCTCTAGTCAATGGCTAGAGGAGACTTGGATTTTCATTTGCCAACATTGGCCAAACCTACTTACCAGCTGCCATGCACTATTCCTTGCAAAACAAACTTGCTCTACTATAAATAGAGCTCCATTGTGGTCAGTTTGAGTACACCAAAGCCATCTAACAGATGCTTTCCTCAAAATCTCTTCTTTCACTCCAATTTTGCCTTCTAAGGCAAGTCACTATCGGGTTTTGAGTTTGAGAGCAATTCCAATCAAACCAATCACTCACACACCTCACATACATCACATATGAGCTGATCAAACACTTAGATTACTTCTGAAACATCAATTTCTCAAAATCACCAGCTGGTTGCTCAAGGTTTTAACCAAAGTGCAGCTGAGGTACCACAAAATGATCCAGCCAATTTCAATCAAGTCCAACCATCCAAACACAATCCATAGGGTGTAGGGAAGCTGTTCAGATCATCACCACTCATCTGTAACACCTCCAAATCAAAAATCACTTTGAACTTGCTGTCACGGCTTGGAGGTAAGCACATGCTTGGCCATCTCTCAATCTATGCATATTTCCTCGCACAATAATTTGGCCATATGTTCATAATCATGCATGGAATGTTTTCCCTCAATTAATTGCATTGTTTGAATCGTGTATAAAAAATCCTAGCCTTCATGCAGAAATTAGGGTTCTTGAGGTCTCTTCGTGATTTCTTGTTGTATGTTTAATTTAAATGAAATTAAAGTACATAGACATGATCGTGAGGTTGAGGCGAGCATAATGATATGTGGATTGCATGATATGATTACGTATTCATGGAGATTGGATAGAAAATGCAAATCTGAGAAACCAAGAACACGCGCGTGTTCTTCAGTTTGTTCTTGGCGCCATTTTTAGAAATTCAAATATTTGAATTTTGTGATTTTGTTTAATTGATTCAAAAATTAATTTCTCTCTGAGTTTTAATGATTTTGAGTTGATTCTTTTTTTAATAATTCACAAAAATGTTAAAATATTTTATTTTCACAAAAAATCCCAAAAATATTATTTATTTCATATAATTGATATTTTTGCAAAGAATTAATATTTTAATTGTTTTTGACATTTTAAATATTTTTTCTACATTGATTTTGCAACTTTTAATGCTTTCTAATTATTTTGTAGGTCAATACTTAATTTTTGAAGCATTAATCCAAGATCACAATTTGTTTTCCATGTGTTAAACAATTTTTGATCATTTTAATTGAATTTTTATTCAATTAAATACATTTTGAAAACAAATTAGGGTTTTGGATTAATTCAACCCTCATAAATCATTTTCAAACCTTTTTGGGCCTCTTGAGAGAGTGTAAGACCCATCCCCCCTTGTACAAAAACTTTTTGGGCCTCACTCATTGTATAAGTCCCTCTGTACAAGTAAACGGCACTATCGTCGCCCGTTTAAAAATAAAAATCATCTGGGCCTCTCCTTGAGCTATAAGACCCATTCAAAACACTTTGGGCCTCTATTAGAGTGTAAGACCCAATCCCCCTTTTAACCAAAACATTTTGGGCCTCACTTATTGTATAAGTCCCTCTGCGTTAAAAGAAAACCTCGGCGCGATCGCCATTTTTAAACGAAAAATCATTTGGGCCTACCCTCGTGTTATAAGCCCCTCTCTTTTCTTTAAACCTTTTTTGGGCCTCTTAAGAGAGTGTAAGACCCATCCCTTTGTACAGAAAACCTTTTTGGGCCCCAGTCACTTGTATAAGTCCCGCTGTACAAAGTCAAACAGTGTGCTCACTGATAAAACCCTGGGCCTCTCCTTGAGCTGTAAGCCCCAAATCTTTCTTTTTCAAAGCACTTTCTCCTTTGATTTTGAATATACTGTTGTTTTCAATCTTTCTTTATTGAACAACTAACCAAACAGCATGGAAGCACTACAACCGAGTAAGTGGTTATCGCTTTCATTTACTGCTTTCATATTATAAACTGTATTGTGGGGCTGCTCACTGTAAGTCTCCTTTCATAAACTCATATCTACTGTGTAATAATAGTATAGATATTTCGAGTTTCCCCGGCAACTACGTCTAGAACTAGGTGACGCCGTTTCATTTATTCGTAGAAATAGACGCCTAGATCCCCAATAGGAGCACCAGATACAGTCTTCTCTTCGGCTGTCCTCCTTAGGAATCGTCAAGAAGCTCTACTCCCCAAGATGAATGTATTCTCCGTGAATGGCATCTTTGAGTTTCTTCCAAATTCTCGAACTTTCCTGACTTGATCTATTCCTTGTGAATAACTTGCCTTGAATGTCTCGGGGTTTGGGTACCCACTACGGTCATAATCTTGGACCTTAACTAAGGAACTCTCTTTAAAAGTTAAAAGTCGCTGGATAGTAAACCTCGCACGTTTACCAGTGGTTTTTATCTTTAAAAGAGTTATCTCTCCTATTGGAAAGGAGATGATAGACCCACGGGCTTCTTAAAAGCATCGGCCTCCTCTTGGGCATTATTCAAGGACACTACGGCTTCTTAGAAGTATTCACAGCCTCCTCTTAGGCTTCGTATAATGATCTCTTCCTCCGGGAATGATAGCCTCCTCTTGGGCTTCGTACAAGGACCCGTCGGCTTCTCAAAAGTTTCTAGCCTCCTCTTGGGCTTCGTACAAATTGTCCCGAAGACCTCCTAGAGGTATAGGAACAGAACCTAGTCATCCTCATAGAACAGTCATTTCATAGAGTCTACTACTGTTTCTCAAAGCATAGTACGAAATAAAAAACTCTAGACTTGGACAGTCTAACTTCCTTGAGTCTCAAAGACATTCTCAAGTGACCCCCTTCGTTAAATAGGAAGGAAACCCGCAGACTCAGACAGTCTCAATACCCTTTGGATTTCCCGTTTCCTCAAAGAGAAGGAAATATCCCTGATCCTCAAATCAAATCCCTGAGTACAGTGTTGCTCATATAAGAACTGATTTTCTCTTTTAAAATCAGTATATTGGATCTGTCACTCAACTGAAACAAACCTTTAGCCTCCATCTCGGGCTTCGTACGAGATACAAAAACACTCTCTTGTTGAGTATCAAAGACTCTCTTGTTGAGTCAAACTTTTAGCCTCTCTCTCGGGCTTTGTACGAGACATAAAATAGCCTCCTCTTAGGCTTTGTATAATGATTTTCCTAGCGGAAATTAGCCTCCTCTTAGGCTTTTGTATAAGAAAACCACTGGTTGATCCAATCAACCTTTTAGCATCAAAGCTGTGCCTCATTCACAGTACACAAACATCAACAACTCCTTTCCTTTCATCTAATCGCTGTAAGCGGCAAGCCTCTGGATCGTATAAATCCATGCCACTGTCCCTCTTTTAACATGAGAAATTCCTAAGGAAAGATGGCATTGCTCTACACTGAGTTAAAGTCTTCTCCTTCAGGTTAAAACCCTTTCTTCGGAAATTATGGCATTGCTCGGATCCGCGTATCCCAGTTAAAGTAATTCTCCTTCCCTCTCTTTAGAGATGACAAATTCTCTCTAAAGTCGAGGTCTTTCAGCTTCACGTCTTGGGCTTTAAACAAGACACAAATAGACCTTTCAGCTTCACATCTTGGGCTTTGAACAAGATACAAACCACCTTTCGCTTCACGTCTTAGGCTTTGAACAAGACACCAAACATCCATTTCCTCCCATAGAATAGGAGGAACTACGAACGCTCTGATTTCCCTGTTTCGGTAAACGGGAATACATAGGCATAAGATCGAAAGAAAAGATCTTAGCGAGCGCAATCAACAAAAAACCCAAATCCCATATCTCCATCAATCAAAAGCAGTAATTCAAAAGCATCAGTCCTAACATCCTAATCCTTGTTCCCCGCCAAAAACCTTCTGCCCAGGTAAAAAAGAAAGAAAACAGTATTGGCGAAAATACAAATAACCAGTACAAAGGCCCCCCCACATTGATAGCATCCGTAACCTAACAGACCGCTGTTTAAACTCAGTATGCAAGCAGGGTTAATTGGAGACATCTATTTCCCTTCCTTATTCAGCTCACAATAGGATAAAAAATGAATCGACCTGTAGTTTTAAGCTCAAACCGCAGAGAGCGACCAGCGCTTAAGAACCGCGTCCAAAATCGCTCGCTACAACGTCCCGTGTCAGCAAGTCAGGTACTGAAGAGTTTTTTATCAGAATAACAGGGAGCCAACACGGCCGCCCGTGTCAGCTGACACATCCCGTGTTGGCTTGGACGCTTCATCTTATTTTCTTGGATTTTTTACCTTTGTGTTCCATGAGGGTATTTTGGGCATTTCCTCATTAATGTATTGGACCTGAGAGTATTTAAGACACTTTTTGAGAAACGAAAAAGGGTCTGTTGGAGAATACGAAAGGATTTGACGATCAGATTGGGAGCTTTCAAGGAATTGGGAGAACAGAGATTTTCATGGGCGGAAGCAATTGAAGATCAAAGTCATCCATTTATCTTGTAATATCTAATTTATCTGTTGTAATCTCTTTGAATATTTTGAGCAGCTAAACCCCCAATACTAGGGTGTCCCTGAATTGCGATGTAATAACTTTTATGTTCCTTATTTTATTATACGAGTGATTTTGATCTTAATCCCTTTTATCTTGCAAAATGCTTACTGCTTTTTACATTGGACAAATGTAATCTGATTTACGGTTAAGGTTTAGGTCGGACAAACCAACTTAATGCTATTTGCATGATAATAATACCGTAGATATTGCCTAGGAATGGGGATACCCGGTAGTAACCGTAACATTCTTGATAAAATATAATGCTTGTGATTCTTTCTAGACCGCTAAGGAATTAGGGTAGAGATTGAATCTCAAAGGTTTTTCTGCTAAGGAATTAGGGAAAAATAATCTTAAGAATCGGTAAGAGTTAGTCGAAAGCAAAAATATCTTAGAATAAGGATTGAGGTTATCGCAGAGCAATTCACACACCTCGCCCTAGCATGTTTCATAATATTGTTTAAAAGTCAATTTTATCATTCTACTTATTTTCTCATTGTTTACTCTAATTTACAAAACAAATCCCAAAATCCGTATTGTCTTTTTGTTCAATTGGACCATTATCCAAACTTATATTTACAACGCAGTCCTCGAGATCGATACTGGGGATAAAACCCCTTTTAACTACAATTGGTAAAAATAGTACACTTGTTGTTTTTCCTATCAATTTTTTGGCACCGTTGCTGGAGACTGCCATAAGTATAAGTTTAATTTTAGTTCAATTGAAATTTTGCCGCTCATCGACTAAAATTTTATTTTCAGTTTATTTTATTTTATTTATTTTATTCTGTGACTACTAATCTGCGTCTAATATTTTTATGCGAGGAGAATCCTCAGCAAATTTTCTTTTTGACGCAAAAATTTAATGAATGCTACACGAGAGGCATAAGCAAGCAAAATTTGTAGCGTCTTGTTTACCTTGGAAATTGGTAAACAACTGCTGATCTTCTAAAACAATAAAGTTCTAGTAACTTACAGGATCGATCAGATTGATCCTAGGACATATGCTATAAGTGTATTTAAAATGTTTCACAAATGTGTAAAGCAAACATTTCAACCATGCTGGCAAACAAAAGGGACGTTATGAAACGTAAAACAAAAAGTGATAAAGGCAGAAAAGTGTTTAAGTCAAACAAGAAACTTAGAGAAAACAATGTAAAAGCAAATTCAATGAAAGACTGAAGTTTAAATGGTAAAGAAAATGCATAAAGTCTTGAATAAACTGCAGAAATGTAAATGGTTGAAGGTAAAGGCTTCTTAATGTAAAAACTGCAAAGTAAAAACTTTGTAATATGAAATGCTTGGAAGTAACAGATTGAATTAAAGGACTTCAAAGTAAAGGATCTAAGGTAGAAACTTCAAAGTAAATTGCACTGCAATGAAAGATAATGGTGATTACAATCACGTACATTCTCGCCTCACTCTTTTCTCTACACGCTGGATACTTTGAGTGATTACAGAGTTACTTGTACAACACGATTTTTTTCAAACATTCTAACTCTAGAACTAACCTATTTATAATACTCTAAAATAACCACCATTTAACGGTTTACTCCTAGAACACGCCACTTGGCACTTTGCATGTCTTCAACTTCTGGATATTTGCCACTTATTTTCTTTTCAAATTTAAATAGTAGAACTTCCCTCCAATAGATAACTGTAACTGCAGCGCATCATCCATAGCCATTTTACCCTGTCGAATTGACTCTTTGGACTTTGAAATGTTTGAAGTCTTAAAATCATTCTCTTCGACTCAGGCTTTCAACAAATATGGTCGAAGCCTTCTGGTCGAAGCCTTCTTCTGCTTTAGCTTATTATTTTAAAGAATAACTTCTTTAAAAGCCAAATCTATTTGAAATCATGTAGCGTCGAAATTAGGAGCTAACAAATTGCCCCCCAAAAATGTCCTTTCGCCAGTGTTGGTAGGAAGGTCATTTTTTTATAGAACCATTTTCGACGCTTGCGCATTCGACTATGAGAAGACGTGGTCATAACTGACCAACCCACGATCTAGAAACTATTCAGTTTCTTTCAATCACGCTTATGACGTCATACCATAATGGCAAATCTTCAAACGTCTTTTCCGCCGCATCCTTGAACAGTTTTCATCATCACCTTTCTTGGAACTAGACATTTGCAGTCTAATCATAACTGCCACCACTCAAACAATTTTGCAAAAAATAGACACGCGTCCCACTACCCACTTTGCTCCATTGGTGGATTGATAACCTTTTTAACTTCCAAATGCCTATAAATACCATTTTTCCATAACTTATTAAACTTTTGCAATCTCAGAATTTCTTGCAACCTTATTTCTCTTTACTTGTGGTTTTCAGGCTGATGTAGGTGGTTCTAACCCACCACAAACTTTATTCAGCTTTGCAACAACTATCCTGAATAGCCAAGGTGAGCCAACTTATCACCCTACCTCTGGCCTATGTTCTGGATATAGTTCACTGAGCGAAATTAACTAACCTATCCCTCTTACAGTTCCTCCTTCTAAGCAGATGAAACAAATAAAAACTCGGCCACCAGGACCAACACTCAACAATCCCAAACAGATGGCTCTGAACATGAAGAGGATGATGTTTCTAACCAACAACCTCTCGACCATACAGAGACCATTGCCATAGACGTAGAAGGAAGACCAATTGAAGAGGAAGAAGAGGAGGTCGAAAATGAAGAAGAACAAGAAGAAGAGAGGGAAAGGACTGAGCAGGATCAGACCCATTCACCCGTGGCTGAAATAGGTCCTGTCAACAATCCCACTCCTGGGCCTACAGTCACTTCGACTACTGGAGGATCCCCCACTGGAGACCCACTGGCTGCCCTTAAATGGTCGAATCCTCGAGAGTATGCCAGAATGATACTTGGGAAGAAGTGCAACTCTTCAGGTACTAGCCTTAGTACTTCGACCAGTTCTGGGGGTCCAGCTCCAGATGACTTTGCCAGCCATATCCTTCAAAAGATCAAAGACAAATTCTTCAAGGGAGACATCCACAATGTCTTACTTTTAGATCGAACTACTCATCTCTTCCTGAAAGATAGCCTCCAAAAACTGGACCTCTCGACTCTTAGTAAAGACGTGTCTGAATTCCTTGTGGAGTTAACTGCTTTAGTAAATCAAATGTCTGAGGACTTCAAACTTCTTCCCAAGATCCAACACACCATTGAAATTTCAACTGGATTGGAACATTCAGCTTGGGATGAAGTACACGCATCAGAAGCTAAGGTCGAAAATCTGGAGATTGACTAAAACAAAAGGCAGGCAGAGATAGAGTCGAACCAAAAGGACATTGATACCTGGAAGCAGCAAATTGAAGAACTGCAAAACAAGATTTCTAACGTTGAAAAACGCAACCTTGAGCTGAAAAACTTCGACGATATTGAAATGGCCAAAGAGCTAAAGCGCACTATAGACTTCCTTGATAAAGCCCAAATGCTTGAAAAGGAACTTTCAACAGCTAAGATCAACAAAGCTCTGTGTGAGAAACGCCTTAAGACTCACAAGGTCAACTTTCTTGATTTGAAGTCGAAGCTCCCTTTTTGATTGTCCTATGATTTCTTATTTGTAGTTCTTTTTTGATCATCGTGTTTTCTGGCCCTTTTGAGGCCCTATGTAAAGACAATCTCAATGCCCCCTGGCATCTATCTAAATACTTCTGTTTGCTATTAGCTCTTCGACTTGCAAAATCTTTGATAAAATCATGGCGCATTTTCTTTAAACTTTGCTAATCTTTGTAATTAAAGTACTCTGCCTCTTTTCTTGGAAATCATGAAAATAACGCAGCTTTTAACAGCTTAGTGTTCCAACGGCACAAGTTTCTATTCCATAAAGGAATATTAATAGCGTAACCCTAGGGTATATTCCCAAGAGCAATTTCACGTGTTTCCATTGTTGACTGGCCAATCCTTACAAGGATTTGCCTCTATAAAATCCTCTTCACATGAGCCATATTTTGCACCCACTAAAGCAAGCATGAGTACTTCCTCAAAGAAGGCAGTGACCAAGAAAGTGGCTGAGGAGACAAAGAGAGTTGAGGCAACAACTACTGCCTACAATGATACTTCAACTGGAGTAACCTCTCGCGCCAAGAAGCGAGAAACTAAGATGAAGGTCCCCAAGAAAGGACATTCCAAGGCAAAAACTCTGATGATGAAGCTGACAAAGATTATGTCACCTTCCTCAACTCTATTAATTGGAGAAACTATGAATGATATTTCTCCTAGGTTTCATGTTGTTGTACTTGTTTCCTTTCCTTTGTATACCATTTTGGCCTCACATGGCCTATTTTGGCTTTTACAATCTTAATAAGACTTATGTTCTAATATGAATCTCTTGCAAAATAGGCTTATATTTTTTCAAATATTTCCCATATACCCTTAAGACTCTTAGATCACCCTCAATCTCCTGAACCTCGTAAGCATTATTACTGAATACCTTAATAATTTGAAAGGGACCTTCCCACTTAGGAGACAACTTCCCTAAAGATCTGGTCTTTCGATCCATAGGCAAGATCACTTTCCACACCAATTCCCCAGCTAAAAAGGTTTTAATCTTGACCTTTTTGTTATAAGACTTCTCCACCCTTTTCGTTTGCCTTTTCAGCAACTCCAATGCATGGAGCCTTTCTTCGTCTAAATCCACTAACTCATCAAGCATCATATTCCAATAAGACTCAGATGGGATCTCATGGTGCCTTTGGATCCTTATGGACTGAAGATGAATTTCTACAGGCAAAACTGCATCATGACCAATGTTAGTCGAAATGGGGTAGTACTAGTTGCCTCTTTTGGGGACGTTCGACATGCCCAGAGTATTTGGTCCAATGTTTTATGCCAATTTCTTGGCCTTTTTCCCACATGTTTTTTTATCAACCCAATAACTACTTTATTTGCCGCTTCGACTTGGCCATTAGCTTGAGCATAATAAGGCGTGGACGTTAAAAGCTTGAACCCCATGTCTTTAGAAAACTCTTGCATTTTCCGACCAGTGAAGACTGATCCTTGGTCCGTTGTAATTGTCTCTGGGATTCCAAACCTATAGATGATGTGTTTCTGGATAAATTCAATCACATCTTCTTGATCAACATTTGGTAAAGGGATAGCTTCGACCCATTTGGTAAAATAATCAATACCCACCAAAATGTACTTATGATTTTTAGATGATGTTGGTCGAATTTCTCCAACTAAATCCAAAGCCCATCCTCTAAAAGGCCAAGGTTTCACTATAGAGTGCAATTCACTTGCAAGGACGTGTTGAATGCCAGCGTGAACTTGACATTCCTGACAACCCTTAGCAATTTCGATACAATCTTTTAACATGGTAGGCCAATACATGCCTTGTCAAAATAACAACCATTTCATTTTATGGCCTACCTGATGTGCTCCACATGTCCCACCATGGACAGTCGAAAGGGCTAAGTACGCTTCTGCCTCACTAAGGCACTTAAGCAATACTCCCTCAGGAGTCTTTTTGAATAATTCATTAGCCAACAAGATATAACTCAAAGCTTGATACTTGATTTTCCTTTCTGTCGAAGATATTGGATTTTTCAGATAACCTACTATAGGTTTTCTCCAATCCTTGTCAGTTATGCTATCAACTGCTAGAATTGCAAAATTGTCTTCATCAGCGTATCCAAGCTTAGTTTCTTCCAAATCTGATGGGGCTAATCCAACTGACACCACCCTTCCTCTGACTTCAACTTCGCTTGCATCTTGTAATTTATCTTTCTAAACTTTATACCCTGATGTGATCTGAGCCAAGTCATTAGCGACCTGGTTTTCCAGTCTAGGGATGTGTCGAAAACTAACTGCGTCGAACTTTTTCAACGGTCGATTCACAACTACAAAGTACATAATCAAGTTTTCTTTTATGCACTTGTATTCCTTGGTAACTTGTTTTATGACCAGTTCTGAATCTCCCATTATTTCGACATGAGTTGCTCCCAATTCTAACAATACTTCAAGTCCAGCAATTAAAGCTTCATATTCAGCTTCGTTGTTTGAACAACGGCCTTTAATTTTATACTTAAGTGTTGTTGGAATTTTATTAGGAGAAATAACAAGCACTCCTATGCCTGTCCCATCTTTGTGGCTCGAGCCGTCGAAGTATAACTTCCAAGGTTTCACTTCAAGATAGTTCAGAGGGGTCTCATTTGTAGAATGGTCAACTATAAAGTCTGCCACTACTTGTCCTTTAACAGCTTTTAAAGGCTTATAAGTTAAGGAATATTCAGTTAATGCTAATGCGCATTTTCCAATTCGACTATGCAAAATAGGTTTGGACAACATATGTTTAATAACGTCATAACGAGAAGAAACATAAACATCAACTGGTTTTATATAATGCTTCAATTTTGTACAAGAGTAATACAAACATAAACATAATTTTTCAATCATGCTATATCTAGTTTCTGCATCATTTAGAACTCTACTAAGGTAATAGACGACCCTTTTGACACCATCATCATCCTCTTGAGCTAACATGCTCCCTAAAGTTCTCTCTGACGCAGCTATGTACAATCTCATACTCTTATTGCCACAAGGTGGTGAAAGAATCGGGGGGGTGACTCAGGTACTCTTTGATCTTGTCGAAGGCTTCCTGTTGAGCCTGCCCCCAGTCGAACCCATCCTTGCTAGCTTGAAGCAATGGCGAAAAGGCTTGCGTTTTCCCACTCAAGTTGGATATAAACCTCCTCAAGAAATTTATTTTGCCCAAGAGAGACTGCAATTCCTTCTTTGTTGATGGCGCTTTTGCTTCCATAATGGCTTTGGTTTTATTCTGGTTAATTTTGATCCCCTTCTTGTGGACCACAAAGCCTAAGAAATCCCCTGCCTGCACACAAAAAGCACATTTAAGAGGATTCATTTTAAGACCATGCTTTCTCATTCTTTCAAAGGAATGTCGAAGATGGCTTAAATGATCTTTCCCTGAAAAAGACTTAACAACAATATCATCAATATAGATTTGCATAAAAGTCTCAATAAAATCATGAAAGATCGAATTCATTGCTCGTTGGTAAGTTGCCCCAGCATTTTTTAGACCAAAAGGCATTACTACCCATTCGTAGGTGCCTAATGCCCCTGGACATCGAAAAGTAGTCTTTGGGACATCTTCCTCAGCAATGAATATTTGGTTATAACCAGAATAACCATCCAACATACTCAAGTATTCATGTCCTGCAGCAGAATCAATCAACATTTCTGCCACAGGCAAAACATATTCGTCTTTAGGGATTGCAGAATTTAGATCTCTAAAATCTATACAGACCCTTAAAGAACCATTCTTTTTAATGACTGGTACAATATTAGCTAGCCATTCGACATACCTAGCTGTACGGATGAACTTGCATCTAAATAACCTTTCAATTTCCTCTTTGATATTTGAAAGGATTGTTGGGGCAAACCGTCTTGGATTTTGCTTGACTGGCTTTTTCCCAGGTATGATTGTCAACTTATGTTCAACAAGCTCTCTCTTCAAACCAGGCATTTCATCATAGTCCCAAGCGAAGCAATCCTTAAATTCCTTCAATAGTTGGACCATTTCGACTTTGAGTTGTGGGTCAAGGTTATCACTAACATAAGTAGGCCTTTTTACTCCCCTTTCACCCAAGTCAATTTCTTCCAAAGGATCTTGCGCCAGCATTCTAATGTTATCTGCCACTGGATCCCTTTCAAAACCCAAAGGCTTATTATCATAAATAGCATCAAGCCTTTGATTTTGGTCTTCGATTTGAGACCCATCAGGTGGTTCAGGCTCAAAGTCCTTACCAGGGCCTACTTCACAAATTTGAGTTGTGGCTTCGACAACCATGTGGTTGTGTGCAGCCTCCAAGGCCGCTTATAATTTAGATTCGGCCACATAGGCCAAAATTCTTTGTATTGCATCAAATTCAATCATTATTACTGAATTCACTTCCCCAGCCTGTGGGGTTTACATCAGGCTCTCCACAGTATGGGACATTGCCTTATTCCCTTATGACCTCTCTATCCCATCGAAATCCCTCCACAGGGTGCAGGTGTAATGAGCATAATGCATGGTCGTCTGGGGTGAAATCAAATTTTGCTGGAGTACAAGGCACAATATACGCCAAGTTTTTGTCAAACTCAACACCACCAACATGATTAACAGGCACCTTAAAGTACCCTTGATCACCTTCAATGTTTTCTACTATGCCATCAGGCCTCCAGATTGTGATCTGCTGGTGCATTGACGAAGGTACTGCTCCAACACCATGGATCCATTCCCTCCCCAGCAGAAGGTTATAGTTATCTTTTCTTTTGACTACCATAAACAAGGTAGGTCTTGTTACTGTTCCCACAGTTAAATCAACCAGCTGAACGCCAAGAGTGGTACCAAATTTCCCTTATAGTTAGAAAGTACCATGTTGTGGGGCTTAATATCAAAGTCGAATTTACCGATCTTGCTTAGTAGGAAATATGGCATTAAATTGACTGTAGTCCCATAATCCACCAAGATTTTATTCACAGCCACGTTCTCTACTTTCCCTGTAATGTACAGAGGTTTCAAGTGCCCTTTCATGGCCTCAGTTGGTCGTTCAAAGAAAGCATTATGCTCTTCGACACAGTCATTGTTCATCACATAGTAGCACACAGGTTGATGTGCTGCCATTTCAGCCTCAGCGTTGGCGTCTAAGTTTTCTACTTCAGTTATCCTATCATATTCTGTTGGCATCACCGAAACCACATTAACAATGATGTTTAAAGAGGCATCAGAGTCGGAATCAAAGTTGTGAGTCAAATCTTCATCCTCATCTGCTTCGACTGGAAACCTCTCAACTTCTTCCTTCTTGGAAGCAAATAACCTATGCCCCGCAGGCATCTTATTTGTTATTTTTATCCCAACATCTTTATTGCTAGCAGGCAGAACATTGGTACTAGTTTCAGTTAGATCTTTGGCCTGAGCTTCCCTCAAAGCCTTCCTTTGTCTTTGTTCCCTTCTCCAATGGGACCTAGACATAGGATTTTTTCCTTTGTAATTCTCAGAAATATAGGCAGCTTTATTGGAGGACTTGAATTCTTTCCGGTACTCCATTGAAGAACCTCCAGCTACGTCGAAATTCTTCCATCTCTGTTTCCCTTTCCCTGCTGCTTCAACTGGTTTGACCCACTTTCCAATTGGTACCTCACTGTTAGGCTTTGAAAGTAGCCTGCTTAGCCCTTAGCATTTGTGGCCTTTGGCCATATTGTTTTTTAGTAGCTTTTCTTGGGTCGAAACGCCCTGGACTTTGAGCAGCTCTTTTCTCGCGTCCAGATTTGGCTTTTTTCCCCGCTTGGAGGCTATGAGCAGCTTCTTTGTCAAAGATAGCACTGCATCGAGGGCACAACATGACTTCTGAGTTCTTCCCCTGACATCTGTGGAGAAAATCAACAATGGTTTCATCTTCTCTAGGGTAAGCCAACTTGTTGCGGTCTTCTTGACGAACCTGTTCATCAATATCCATGGCCTGTCCGTTAGTAACTTCGACCATATTTATGTCAATTTCATCTTTTAAACGCATTTTGGAGAAGTGGACATCAAGGCCTTCAGCAGCCTCATCCATCTGTCTGAAATGGTCAACAGTCTCTTTTGTCACCATCTATAATTTTGATGCTTCAACTTCGTCATAAATCTCAATTGTAGCCTCAATGTTGAACCTTTGAACTTCAGAAGATGTCCTAAAGTAGTGTTCAGCAGCCATACATATCAAGTGCTCAAGCTGGCAACCATCCATTTCCTCGACTTCTCTAATGAACACAACATCATTGGTAAGGTCCTCAGTAACCTCAACCACTGTGGCATTTCTGCCAAGAGCTTCGTTGGTGCTAACACTATCTGAACTACTGTCAGATTCCTAAACTAGTTCGACCATGTTAACCTCCTCGGGCTCTGTGTAATTTGCTTCAGCTACTTGGAGAGGGTCAACATCAATTATCATCTGGGTCTTAGTCTTCTCCCCAAATTTGAGTCTACCTTCTTGTATAGCATTCTGCACCAGATCCCTGAAAAGAAAACATTGAGAAGTTTTATGACCCAAATAATTATGGTATTTACAAAAGCCTCTCTTTTTTCTTTGCTCTAAAGGTGGTATTTTAGCACCAGGAGGCACTAGTATTTGACCATCCTTAACTAACAAATAAAAAATTTCGTCATATTTAGTGATGTCGAAAGTGTATGTTTTCTTTGGGAACCTATCGTTCTTTTCGATTTCGACAGGGTTTTTCCCATTTGAAGGGACTAATAATTTACAAGAATAAGGAGGACCTTGCTTAAGTTCAACAAGATCTATTTCACTTTCGTCGAACCTAACAGGCTCGTCATACAACTCTTCGATGCCCTCCTGGTATTCGACGTAAGCTACCTTCTTATTTTTGTTCACCCTAGCTTTCTCATCCTTGAGACGCTCTAGCTGTCGAACTCTGTCAGCTAACTGGGCCATATCCCTTAGATACTGGGTGTCCAGTTTTTTCCTGATAGAGTAATCAAGGCCACCAGCGGCCATTTCGACAAGTTCATGCTCAGGCACTTGTGTAAAGCACCTAGCCTTGAGTAGTCGAAACCTGTTCAAGTAATCATCTATTGGCTCATTGACCTTTCGTTTCACACTAGCCAATTCTTTCAAACTAATTTTAGTCTGCCCCATGTAAAATTGCTCATGGAACAAACGTTCTAACTGGGTCCAATTACAAATCGAACTAGATGGTAACGTAGTGAACCACGTGAATGCATTTTTAGTGAGGGAACTAGGGAAATACTTCACCCTTAGACTCTCATCATTCGCAATCTCACCAGCTTCGATCAGGTAGCGCGCCACATGTTCGACGGTAGATTCTGTAGTATCTCCTGAAAACTTAGTAAACTTTGGTACTTTTGTCCTGGGGGGCAATTCAGCTTGGAGTATATAGTCTACTATAGGCGGGGTGAAGTTTGGCCTAGAAAAACCCATATTCAGGCTATTTCGAGCCATTATTCTCTCGACCATGGCTGCCAAATTGTTCTCCGCTGCTACAATATTGCGTCGAACCTGATTCACCACATGATCAGCGTTTTGATTTCTGTTTACTAGCACCATCCTTGGTTCCTCCTCTTCAAGTATAGGTATTTGATTCCTAGGAGGCTCCTCCCTAGGTGGTTCGACCAACTCTGGATTTACCGGATTCACTTGTTGAGCGATTTCCCTCATCTCGACTCCTTGATTTTGGTGTTGAACAGGAGCGGGCATTCCCATGAATTCTGCTATACGCGCCATCTGGGCTGTCATCATTTGATTGGTTTGAGTAGTATTCTGGATCAATGGCTAGAAAATCTCTCCCATTGTCTAAGACAAAGTATGTACCATTTGCATGTTGCTCTCATCCATCTGTTGCCTCAAATATGCTGCAGATTCATTTGTTAAGTTGGGTCATTGAGCAGAATATCCCAAACCTATGGACTGGCTGTTTCGACCCATGTTAATTCCAGAACCTGAACCCTGTAAAGGGGAAAATATCACATTCTCTGAAAATATTGGGGGTGCAGTACGCAAATTCTGCATCATTGCCGTTGGCATGCCATAGATTAGGTTCCTAGGCAAAGGCTGTGAAAATCCAGGGGGAGGAAACCACCTATACGTCAAAACTCCTCCTGGCGGAGTCTGAGGATTTGTCACTGATGGGCCAATGTACTCCAGGACTGGCTGAGTGTAAGACCTCACATATGTCGCCCCTGGTCCTGCTATCGAAGGTGTTGGCTCTGTCACCATGGTTAACACTGTTGACCCTCCTGTCAAAGGAACTGGAGTTGGCGCCACAGTACTTCTTGGTATTTCTTGAGGATTGATGGTGCTGTTCTGAGCGCTTGAACTGCTTGGTTGAGGATTCGTCCCAGCAGAACTGGGATTTGGATTTCCTTGGCCAGATGCCATTTTCCTCGTGTTTCTTCTCTTTGGTCTATATTCGTTTGAATTGGCTACCTTTCCACTTCTCAAGTGCATACAATGAAGTTTGTCACAATCTCGACCAATGAAACGAAAAAATTTCAAAAAGGTAGTTATGAAACTTCCTTTTGACAATTATTTAAAAGTTATAAACTTCCAAATACACGTTTAGCACCGTCCCACTGGGCGTGCCAATTTGTTTACCTTAGAAATTGGTAAACAACCGCTGATCTTCTAAAACAATAAAGTTCTAGTAACTTACAGGATCAATCAGATTGATCCTAGGACATATGCTATAAGTGTATTTAAAATGTTTCACAAATGCGTAAAGCAAACATTTCAACCATGCTGGCAAACAAAAAGGACGCTATGAAACGTAAAACAAAAAGTGATAAAGGCAGAAAAGTGTTTAAGTCGAACAAGAAACTTAGAGAAAATAATGTAAAAGCAAATTCAATGAAAGACTGCAGTTTAAATGGTAAAGAAAATGCATAAAGTCTTGAATAAACTGCAGAAATGTAAATGGTTGAAGGTAAAGGCTTCTTAATGTAAAAACTGCAAAGTAAAAACTTTGTAATATGAAATGCTTGGAAGTAACAAACTGAATTAAAGGACTTCAAAGTAAAGGATCTAAGGTAGAAACTTCAAAGTAAATTGCATTGCAATGAAAGATAATGGTGATTACAATCAAGTACATTCTCGCCTCACTCTTTTCTCTACACGCTGGATACTTTGAGTGGTTACAGAGTTACTTGTACAACACGATTTTTTCCACACATTCTAACTCTAGAACTAACCTATTTATAATACTCTAAAATAACCACCATTTGACGGTTTACTCCTAGAACACGCCACTTGGCACTTTTCATGTCTTCAACTTCTGGATATTCGCCACTTATCCTCTTTTCAAATTCAAATAGTAGAACTTCCATCCAATAATTAACTGTAACTGCATCGCATCATCCATAGCCATTTTACCCTGTCGAATTGACTCTTTGGACTTTGAAATGTTTGAAGTCTTAAAATCATTCTCTTCGACTCAGGCTTTCAACAAATATGGTCGAAGCCTTCTTCTCCTTTAGCTTATTATTTTAAAGAATAACTTCTTTAAAAGCCAAATCTATTTGAAATCATGTAGCGTCGAAATTAGGAGCTAACACGTCTGAAGCTGAACCTTCGGAGCACTCATACTCAGGTTCAGAGTCAGACAAAGATACAGTGACCATGGCTGCAGAGCAACCAACAGAGAGACTCCTCGGTGATTACGAAGCAGCACATACACCGGCTGGTCGATTAATAATTGTAAACCAACCGGTGAATGTGGCGAATTTTCAGCTGCATCCGAGCACCATCACTCAACTTGATAGGAGACCTTTCACCGAAAAGGTCAATGAAGATGCCTACAAACATTTACAAAAGTTTCTGACTATGAGCACCACTCTCAAGATTGAGGGGCACACCGAGGAAGCAAAAAAGTTAAAAATGTTTCCTTTCACTCTTTCAGAAGATGCTGAAGAGTGGTTCTACTCGTTACCTGCTGGGAGTATTACCACTTGGGAAGAGATAGAGAAGGCAGTTTTGAATGAGTATTTTCCGGCCTCTGTTTATATTAAAAAAATATATGATATTGTGAACTTTAAACAGAAGGACGGAGAATCACTCGACGACGCCTATAAGAGGTTCAAGAAGATTTTGGTAGCCTGCACGACTCACAACATGGATCAAACTGAGCAGATACAGATGTTCGTAAATGGCCTCCAAATGAAAACTAAGCAGCTTATTGATACCGCTGCTGGTGGATCATCCAACTTCACCATCACAGCTGGTATCAAGAAGATCATTGAAGTTATTATAGTCAATGAACATTTGGAGTTATATGATCGAAGTGTGAGTAAACCTGAGGGTGTGATTGACTTGAAGTTGAATAATCAGGTTGTGAAAGTGGAATATCAGATTGCTGTAGAAGTTCAAAGAAGGTTAAAGGCTATGAAAGTGGCACAAGTTCAAACTGGTCAACCATTGAGTTTTGAGATTTGTAGTGGACCCCATTATACTGCACATTGTGTTGCGACTCCGCAACAAATTGAAGAGATAAAATTTCTGAAGCAAAATAATCCTTACGCTCAAACTTATAATCCAGGGTGGAAGAATCATCCTAACTTCTCCTGGAAAGATCAGACTCAACATCGATACCCACAGCAGCAACAGGCTCCCCAAAAAGCATAATGGGAGGTTGCCATTGAAAAGATGGTAGCTCATAACATGCAATTCCAAGAAGAGACCCGGAATAACCAAAGGAATACCACAACTTCCATACAAAATCTGGAGGTTCAATTGGGTGAGATAGCTCAACAAATTGCAAATTCTCAAGCACCAGGTGCCCTCCCAAGCGCCACAATACCCAATCCGAAGAATCATGAGAATGTTAATGTTGTTACCACAAGAAGCGGGAAAGTTACAGAGGAAGAAGAAGGGGCAGCCAATGAGTATCAATGTATAGCGGTGGATCTGGAAGTGCGAGAAAATCAAAGAGAGCCAGAAGAAGCCAGGCCACTAATAAAGCCAACCGAAGAGAAAAGGAAAGAGGCAGTTAAACCAAAGATCAAGTTACCATACCCCTCAAGAATGACAAAGAAGGAGTCACAAGAAAAAGACTTTGAGAAATTCAGCTTATTGTTCAAAAAATTAGAGATTAATATGCCCTTCTTTGAAGCACTTGAAAAAATGCCTCTATATAAGAAATTCATGATCTGGGTCATTGGGAAAAAGAGACCCAGTGGAGAGGAGCTAAAAGTATACTTGGGGAGAGCAGTGGGGGATCACAAGGTAGGAGAATTCCCATCAAACTGAAAGATCTTGGTTCTGTATCAATCCCCTGTACCATAAAGGACATAACTTTTAAGAAAGTCTTGATTGATTCGGGTGCTAGTGTGAGTCTCATGCCCCTCTCAATTTTCAAAAAGCTGGGTATAGAAAAAATAAGTGAAACGAGAACAAATCTGAAGTTTGTCGACCTCACAACCAAGTGGTCATACGACTTAGCAGAAGATGTGCTTGTGACCATTGATAACTTCACCTATCCAGTAGACTTTGAGATCATTGATCTACCTGAGGATGAGGAGACGACTATTATACTGGGTCGACCATTCTTGATGACTAGTCGGTGCAGTTTGGATATTGAGGCTGATACTCTAACCTTGAAATATTTTGAGGAGGAAATAACCTTAAAAGTGTTGGAGCTCGAGAAGCAAGGTCAAGAGGAAAGTAACCACCTCTCAGTTGGAATGATCCGAACAGTGGGAAAAAGCAAAAGCTCAAAACCACTTCATGAAAAAGTCTCTGGAATAATCCATCAGGTTGCAGCATCAGAGTCATCTATTGCACATAGAAATACTCCAAAATCCAGTCGAGAAGTCAATAAGAGGAAGAAACATCAAAGAAAGAAGAGAAAAAAACATCAAAGGAAAAATGTGGAAGTTGGATGTGAGTTGAGACACAAAGTAGTTCTTGTCTCTGAACCTAACTGGTCCTCTGTTGCGGAAAGGTCAAGCAACAAAACATGGAAGCTGAAGTACCCCCCATAACATTGGAGAGTGATCCGTCGAGCCATGCGACATTAAACGAAGCGCTACGTGGGAGGCAACCCACACTTATAATGATTGAGTACTTTCTTTTTGTTGTTTGTTTTGTTTCGTTTGCAGGAAATAAATAAGACCTTACGGGTGCGAGCTATGATGTAGCAGTTGATGTTGCGTTACCGTCCGCCTCCTCTGTAAGGATATCTGTGAGTAACCTCTCTTGCTCTTGTTCTAACACATTGGGGCAATGTGTGGTTCAAGTTTGGGGGAGGATTTACATTTTTTAGTTCTTCCGTTTAGACTTGTTATTTGTGTTTTTGTACGTTGTTTTATTGAAACCACTTTGAATCCCCCTTGAATTAGAGCCGAATTTTTTTTCTTTTGAATTCTGTCATGTGTGAGGTTGTTAGGAAAGTATATAGAGTTCTAGGGAAGAGAAGTTAGAACTAGGGACATTGGGAAAGTTTGAAAACTTTGGAATGACCCGAACACCCTAGATTCCCCGGAATAAGAAAGCGAGTTCAACGTGTAGATTTGTGCTATAGTACTTGGATTTGAGAAGTATTCCCCGATTAGATCATAGTGATAGTCCGACAAGAATTGCATGTATAGGGTATATTGAGAGAATGATTTAAGGCACCAAATAAGTGAATAATGGCGATAAAGACATCTAGTCCTTCTAAGTTGGGTAACCCTCACCCGATTATTTAGCCTAACGGCGGTTGAGTCTCAATTGTCACCCCAACGTGGACTAATAAACGCCAATACGTGAAGAAAAAAATATATAAAGGTGCCTAGAAAAAGTCTCGGTAAATCTTGTACATGTGAAGGAAAACGATAAAAAATGCCTTAATCAGATTATCCATATGAAAGGCGTAGAAAATCGAAGAAAATACTTAAGCCCAAAGCATAGTTGGAGAGGTAACCGAAATGGGGATTTAGATCCGTGGTTCTACCGCGATATGTGTCTGTGTAATACCTTCGTTAACTGACGATTACTAAGAGAACTAGTTTTAGTCGATCGAAACAAAGGCTCACGTATGAGTATTGGCACACCTTACCTTCACAAGTCTTTCATTTGATATGTACCGTGTGATATGAAAAATCTTTATGCAAGCTTGTTGCTTGAGGTCAAGCAACGATTTAATTTGAAGGAGTCTGATCAATGATTTTCATACGTTATTTCACTGTTTGTTTTAGTTAATATTTTGTTATTATTTTTTTATATCTCTTTTACCGTATTTTTTGCCTTGGTTGTGTTCTTTAGTGTTTTCAGGTTCATATAAACATTCAGGAGGAATTGGAGCGAAAAAACGAGAAAAATTGCAAGATTCGGAATGAAGATAGTGGCCTGACATGGCCACCCGTGTCACCTGACACGGGTCGTGTCAGGAAGAAGCCAAGAGAACGAAAATATAAAGAAAAACAGTGGGCTGACACGGGAGCCCGTGTCACCTAAAACGGCCCGTTTCAGCAAGTCTGACACTAAAGAGTTTTTAATCAGAATAATAGGGAGCCAACACGGCCGCCTGTGTCAGCTGACACGACCCGTGTTGGCTTGGATGCTTCATCTTCTTATTTTCTTGGATTTTTGACCTTTGTGTTCCATGTGGGTATTTTGGACATTTCCCCATTAATGTATTGGACGTTAGAGTATTTAAGACACTTTTTGAGAAAGGAAAAAGGGACTTTTGAAGAATACGAAAGGATTTGACTATCAGATTGGGAGTTTTCAAGGAACTGGGAGAACAGAGATTTTCATGAGCGGAAGCAATTGAAGATCAAAGTCCTCCATTTATCTTGTAATGTCTAATTTATCTTTTGTAATCTCTTTGAATATTATGAGCAGCTAAACCCCCAATGCTAAGGGGTGTCCCTGAATTGCGATGTAATAACTTTTATGTTCCTTATTTTATGATACGAGTTCTTTTGATCTTAATCTCTTTTATCTTGCAAAATGCTTACTGCTTTTTACATCAGACAAATGTAATCTGATTTACGGTTAAGGTTTAGGTCGGACAAACCAACTTAACGCTGTTTGCATGATAATAATACCGTAGATATTGCCTAGGAATGCGGATACTCGGTAGTAACCGTAACATTCTTGATAAAATATAATGTTTGTGATTCTTTCTAGACTGCTAAGGAATTAGGGTAGAGACTGAATCTCAAAGGTTTTTCTGCTAAGGAATTAGGGAAAACTAATCTTAAGAATCGGTAAGAGTTGGTCGAAAGCAAAACTACCGTAGAATAAGGATTGAGGTTATCGCAGAGCAATTCATACACCTCGCCCTAGCATGTTTCATAATATTGTTTAAAAGTCAATTTTATCATTCTGCTTATTTTTCTCATTATTTACTCTAATTTACAAAACAAATCCCAAAACCCCTATTGTCTTTTTGTTCAATTGGACCATTATCCAAACTTATATTTACAACGCAGTCCTCAAGATCGATACTGGGGATAAAACCCCTTTTAACTACAATTGGCAAAAATAGTACACTTGCTATTTTTCCGATCAGAATGCGCTATATAAAACTCACTTCGGGTGTTGTCAATCGTACTCTCCAGTCTCCAATTGGAGAACCTTTAAAAAAGTCCAAAGTGTTCCTTTTTATAGCCATCAAATCGTACCATAATGCGTTAGAAATTGCCCCGAAAAGAGCCCATCACGCGGGTAATAGATTACATCGAGCGTGTAATGCTACTTTGGTTGCTCTTCCACGCGCGCAATGGTACGCGACACCACTTTTCTTATTTTCTATCGCGCGCGTGATACAACACGTAATTATTCCAGTGGCTTGCTGGCTTTTGCTCCTTTTTCAGCCAAATTTCTCTAAGTCTCCAATTCTTTATACTTGGTCATTTTTGTTCCATTCTTTGCCCACTATTCATCAAATTTGATCATCTTCAACTTGTTTTTGTTTGTTTCTTCGACAGAAAACATGAAATGACATAGTGTCATCACAACCCAAAACTTGAAATGTTGCTTGTCCTTAAATAACTGTTTGTACTGCAAATTCCAAATAGAAAAACAAGTTGCAACAATAACAAATGAACATTGCCATATGAAATTTGTTTTACCTGACCACCATTCTAGATTCTGACTGCAATCCGCCAATTTAGAAAACATCTTAAATCTTTGATAAGGACTAAATTTGTCTCTCATCTCACCATGACTCACTCAGTTGACAGGGTAGTCTCTCAATCAACATGTAAAATAATTTATACTGAGTTTGATCATATCTAATAGAATTTGTCAAAGAAATTAAAACACACACACTTGAGGGTTTTTTCGGTTGTACCGTGACTTATTTTCTGGTAGGATAATTTTTTTTTGGAAAAGTTGTGTAGTACCCTAAATTTTGTTCACATATATACAATTATATAAGGTTTAGTTTCATTTTATTTTGAATGAATGAGATAGGCCATTTGGTCGTGAAGTGAATATCAGGAGTACGAATATGAGGTCTTGAGTTTGAGTCTCACATTTTCCATTTGTTTTAATGTTTTTTCACTTTTTACCTTTTTTCACAAAAATTGTATTTTCTAATATTTATTTTTAAATTAATTTTCGTTTTTCTATTTTTATAATATTTATTTTTTATTTTTCCTTTTATTTAATAAAAAATAACATATATATATATATATATATATATATATATATATATATATATATATATAGGGTTCATATCCTATGAGAATGCAATTTTTATATAAGAATATGAGAATGAATTTGAATTATTAGATTTTAAAATAAATGGTGGAGATTATGTGTGGTTTTTGTTTTTCTGTCTTTTCCATTATTAAAATAAATGATGGAGGAGAGAGAAAAAAAACTGACACATATTCTTTACCATTAATTATAAAATCTAATGGTTCAGATTCATTCTCATGTTATCACATAAAAATGACATTCTCAAATTGCAAATATTGAAAATTAGTGAACATTAAAATACAGGTGAAATACACTTTTACCAACAGATCAATTTCATCAATTGTAATTGTTGAATTGCTCTTTTCATGTTTTGTTCCATCTTGATGAAGATACTTTAGGAAGTATGTAACTTCCTTTAAGTTATTTTTAATCTTATATCGTTTGCATGAAAATGAATACTCCATCCGGCCACTATTATAAGTTAAAAAAATACCTTAAATCTTGGTCACTATTATAAGCAAAAGTCATTAAATTTTAGACTAATTAATGCTTGTATTACTATTATACTCTTAATTTAATTCAAAAGCATTTAATGTCGGTAGTTGATTCATTAAATAAACTAAGGATATTATAGTAAATTTTATTTTGATTGTACATGAAATCAATAAAATTAATTACACTTAACTAACTTTCTTAATACGTGTGAAAATAGTTATTTTGACTTATAATTGTGACCGGAGGGAGTATTTATAATCATGACTTAGTTATGATTTTATCGTCAAATGAATATCAACATTGTTGAGTTTGATTATAAATTATACAGTTGGTTGAAAAATAACATTGTTGAGTTTAATGTGTCTAAGATATTTCTAAAATTGATTGAAGATTTTAAATTGCGTGAGTTATTTATTGTTTTGAATAATATGCTAACATTTAAACAATGCGTTCAACTCGATGTGCATAAATTTAAACTCCACTATAATATTTTCGAGAGAAAAAATCTTTTTTTTTATTCTAAGGATTATTTTATTAAAGAGAAGGGATAACTAGACCTTTGCGGTTGGGTTGATTAGTAAGTGTAGTTATCAGTTAGACCAATGGGCGGTGCAATAAGAGCAGAGATGCAAGTTCGTTGCACCTTTTTCTTGGGCTCCTTTTTTATTTTAAATTAAAAAAAAACACATTTTCACGCTATCCCAAACTTTATCAAATAAAAACTAAGGGTATAAGCAGATCAGAAAAACTGATTAAATTGACAATCCAATTAAAAAAAATAAATTGTTTATGGATTGATTCAAAAATCAAACAAAACCAATGAGAATCGAGGTGGTTTGGTCCTCTTCTGAATTTTAGTGTTTAGGAATCGTCAAAACAATGAACTAAACCAATGGCTATAACTATCCACTTAATCTTTTATTCAGCCAACTATTAAGCCCAAATTTTGTATTGATCTAACCCTTCTCCATCTTTGTTTACGCTTTCTTTCTTTCAACAAATTATGCAGCCAGAACCAAACTTCGAACATAGAAAGTAAAAATCACGAGTCACAAAAACTTGCTCTCACATAATTAGTGCTCTCACCGGCCGCCACCATTATTGCTCTCGCCGTTGTCGTTCTAATATGTTATGGTCGCCCTCTGCGTTCAAGTTCTCTTCATCAGTTTTCATTTTTTTTACCTTTTTTGTTTCTTCTTCTTCAACGAAATTCCTTCTATCATTGTTACTAAATAATTTTGATGAGTGTTTGAGGTGTGAACCATGTTAATTTATGTGTATTGAAACCTTTTGTTGTTACTGTTGTGTTTTATTTGTAAGGTTTCAAATCTCTTCCCACCTTTATGATGTAAAGTGCCAACTTTTTTATTTGATAGTGAACTTATTTAATCATGCAATAAAAATCATGTCACTGCTTATGGATTTTATAAGTTATTTGGAAAGTAGAGCATGTAATAAATTATATCAAATGTACTATTTGAAAAAATAATAACATAAAATATATCAGAAAACATGAGAGCGAAGAAAACACAGATGAGTATAATGTTTGGAAAAAACATTGTAAACCGATCAACCGAACCAAAACAAACCGATTAGTTTGGTTTGGTTACATTTTTGAAAAAAATTAAAAACCAAACCAAACCAAATCAATGGATATATTATCCGTTATGACATTTTTTTGACTAAAAATCGATCAAAACTGAACCGATTACAAATCTAATAAAAATGCTACTATTATGTTTCAAATTCAAGTTCAATTTTCATGGGAGGGCACACTATCATAATGAGTAAAGAGCATAAGTTATATTTTTTTAGTAAAAGGATAGCAATTAGCCTAAATATATTAAAAGGAAGAAGGTACAAAAAGAGGGGGACTAGGCCAAGACCTTAAAAGCTAGCAAAATCTAAAGTTAGGCAAACCACAAAGATTCCTACTATCTGATGGTCAACTCACTCTCAAGAGAGCCTATTCCCACTTAGCAACTTCTTCTTAGAAGGTTAGTTGGGGTAAGTTCATTTGGCACCATAGGATTCCTCCTTTAATCTCGCTTCTGGCCTGGAGAATCCTACATAACAAGCTACCCACGGACGATAAGCTTGCTCACAGAAGCTTGATGACTTATTCTATGTGTAGTCTCTGCAACAAGACTACACATGGAAGGAGTCATCAAGATCATGCGAGAAAGCTGATCGTCCGTGGGTAGCTTATTATGTAAGATTCTCTAGGCCAGAAGCGACATTGAAGGAGTAATCCAATGGTGCCAAATAAACTTACCCCAACTAACCTTTTAAGAAGAAGTAGCAGAGTAAGAATAAACTCTCTTGAGAGTGATCTGATCATCAGGCTCGGGACACCGAACCAAAGAGTCATTCTTGTTTCTGGAAATCAAAACATGGTGCGCAAGGGAAACCAGGATGGGAAAAGCCTCAATCAGATAAAGGGGAAATTTTTTATCATCATGTAGGAAATGACAAAGATATACCTTAAGTTGCAATGAACGTGGGCATAAATATAGAGGATCTTAGATAGAGTTTGTTAGACCAATTGTCGAGCCAGAGGTTGATTTTATCACCTTTACCCACTAACTAGGAAGATTTTTCCCTAAAGATAGAATACATAGATTTCATACCTGTCCAAAGAGAGGAGGAGGTATGGTGCCTGTTGTGACCACCTGTCCAGAAGACTCTGGATCGGGTAATGAGGGGCCAATGATCCTGAGAGTTGGCAAACTCCCAACAATTTAAGAGTTTAGCAACTTCATTAAGATGAATCAGATACCTAATACCAATGTCACCACCAACCACATTTTTACAATAGTCTTTCTTTGAAACTATAACCATCTTCCGCTTAGAAATCTCGCCACTCCAAATGAAATTACGACACCATTTCTCAATATCCCTGAGAATGGAGATGAGTCATGAATACACAAGAAAAGAAGGGAGAAACATGATCTGAATGACATACTTAACAAGAATAACACGTCTAATAATGGACACTCAATAAGTAAATCAAATTAATAAATAGGATAATAATGTGAAATGTCAAATTAATCATAATATAATTCTATTATTTAAAATAAAATAAAAATAAATGTAAATAATAATTTATGTTTGTTTTTAATAATTATTTTCAAAATTTAAAATAATATCAATTGCACTTAAAATTATCCATAATTATTTATTAAAGATAAAAGAAATCAATTGAATAAATGAACTATTAGAGGTATTATAAATAAAAAGACATTATTATTTAAAAAGTAACAAAATTTATTAATTTAATATGTGCAAAAAAAAAAATAAAAAACAACATTTAAAAAGAATTAAGAAAATAGTTAATAAAAAATCATAGAAATATATATATTTTTAAAAGCTAAAATTAAAAAAAAAATCTTGATTGCCCCGATGGTAAAACCTCAAACAAGACAAATTTAAAAGGAATAAATATGTAATAACTTTATTAAATAACTAGTAGAAGACCCATGCGTCCGCACGGGAAAAAGTTCATTTATATCATAAATCATTCTATAGAAATGTCATTATAAATAACAATTATACACATGAAAAAATTGAGAGATCTGTTTAAGATTTTAGAAAAATTATGAAAGAGGTGAGTATTTTCCTTCACATGAAAAAATCACATTTAATAAAAAAATTGCACTATTGTCATAACTTAGATATGATTCGTCTAATAAATTGCACAGCCAATAATTCTGTATATTTGAACTTGAAATTGACAAACTTATAAATTGCTCATATATGTACTAAAATAGCAACGTCTTCTACATACACATATTAGGTCATCAAAATTAGGCTTGAAAAATGTTCTCCATATATATATATATATATATATATATATATATATATATATATATATATATATATATATATATATATATATATATATATATATATATATATATATATATATATATAATCAGCATCTAGGTCTTATTATAAGTATTTATGACATTTTAATAAAATCCATATTTCCAAGTCATTTTAATACTGACTCAACTTTGTACATTTAAGTCAAAATTTTAAATTGTCTTTTTTTTTTTAAATATCATCTTTCAAAATACCAAAAAGATCAAGGTCTGCTACTATCTTTATAAGGATAATTAACACAAGTGTAGCACAATTTATTTTAAGAGTTATTGTAAAAGTTATTTTTTAATCTGTATTCATGAAATAGATTAAGTGCAAACTAAAATATTCTAATTCATGTTAATGGTATATGCCTAATTGCAATTATAAATTTCTTTTATTCCTTAGCCTAAAATCAAGTCATGGTATTAAGGTCATATATTTAACCAATATAGTACAGGAAACATACTGGTTAGTAAAATAATTGCACGTATATATTCATCATATAATAGTACAAGGTGTAGGCAAGCACTTAATACGCAACGCTACACCAACCAGAACAACAGGTTAACCACCTAAAAGAGGAATAACAATTTATGAGAAAATCACAACTCATTCTAACATCAAGCCTTGAGGTATACCAACCACAATACATCAACCAAGCATCCAGATCACCAATGCAGACTCAAAGAACTCCATCACTCTACTACACCGATCATGAATTACAACATAATCTACCTAGCAGACAAGATTTAGAGCCTCCAATCCCAAGCTCCACATCATCTCATGTAGAAGTTCGTGATAAGAAGTAAAAATGATTTAAATGACAACATGCAACACCATGTCTTTGAATGCTCTCGTAAGATCAATGCATTTGTGTGCTACTGATAAAACGTGTCACATTCTCTTTTTACTTGATTCCAGAGTATTCACATGCACCAGACCAACCAAAATCTCGACAAGAACATACCTCTGCACAAAAATTGGTTTTAAAAATGGCCTAAACTGATATGACGCATCTCCGAATTTAATCGATATTGTAATCCTAAAATATTACAAATGTTAGCAAGATTAAAATGTTTGAAATATTGATCCCTTCTACTGTAAAAGCCATAATAATTTGAATATATTCATAGATTTGCATAACCATCTAATTTGTAGGGTGCAATTTGAAACAACTCTATGATGAGGCATACCTTATTAGGTGGAATTTAAATTCTTCATTATCAATTTTTGTGAACCTAAATAAGAAGCATATATACCAACACATATAGAAAAAATCAAACAGGGGAGAAACACTTCCAGGTTAGAACCAAACTTTTAGTTGTTGAAGAAGAGGAACTAACTGTTAAAACTTCCAACTTAAGACCAGTTGATCAAAACTCCTAAGCTAGGTCACAAGCCACACAATATCAATAAATTAAATGAAATATCTTAGTAGACAATATGGTAACAGATAATAACATGTGACATAATAGAAACAGTGTTGTTGACTGACTTGCAGGAAGAGGGAAGCCCATTATACAATGTGACCCAGAGGTACAATTATAAGTTATGTGGAGGTAATGAATCCCAGTGTCAAAGAACATTTCAGTAATATAACTATTTGATGTGATAAAACAAATTGGTGAATAATCATGTTAGTAGCTTCCCACCAAATGTAAAACAAATTGAACTGCATATTTGATGTGATAAAGTCTTTATTTCGATAGCTGAAGCTTCCCACTGTTTTATGAATGACAGTAATTGGTGTTTCTACTAAAATTGAAATGATTGGTAGTTAATTCAATACATTTATTTTTTGTACTAATGTGCCTGGAAAAGTGTAGTAATTGTGAGTTTTGATTCATGTTCTTAGCAGGATAAATATAGAAATGTTGGAAATTATTTTGAAGCACATGTATACATCTATAACCAAATAAACAACCACGAATGACTTCAAAAATGATGAGATAAATCCAGTATTCAACAATGATCCAAAATGCTGAAGAAGAGTATTGATAAAAAAATAGAAACTGCAAATTTCCCGTAATAACCTTGATAAGCTATTTAACACTAGTACATTTAACAATCAAGGTTGATAAAATAGTTCGAATCACATGTATATATCTATGACAGTAATGTGACCAACTAATCCACCGAGAATTACTTCATTATTCATAAGTAGCATCCAGTATTCAACAATGACACAACTTTGGGGAAGGGTATTGATAAAAAAATAGAAACTGCTAATTTTCCTTAATGATAATAAGTAAAGGGTGTATTTACAAATGTGGAGTATAAAATGATTACGGCAGGAATAAAGACATTGAGCAATTAATGTTGGTAAAACAGTTCGAAATGATAATGAGGAAAAGATAGTGATGTAGACATATCCTTTACAAATGTGGAGTATAAAACAGAACTTTTATTTGATATAGTCTATAGATGAAGCTGAAATAGGCAGTAAGTACAAAAATACCAGCTGTAGTTGACATACCTTATACATGTTGAACCCTTTGGTTAAAAGAATATAGCTTGTTGTAGTCGATAAAGCAATACTATTAACCAAAACTGCATATAAGTTTCTGTAGCAATGGGCCTCAAAACCAGTATTTTAATAAAACTAATCACAAAAGCAGTACTTTAATAAAGCTGCAAATAAAATTGTTTTCATATGTAGAATGTTGCAGTACTTTAATACATTATTTATGTTACAGTCTGTTATGATTTTAGGTGTGAAATCTCTATTTAGTTACAAAAGTGTGGTAGAAAATGTTATTTGTTGTGAAATTGAAATTTGATTGAGATCTCAAAAGTGCTGACACGTTGCAGCAAGGAGAGTTATGAGTAAATCAATTTTAAGTTCATCTTCTACAGAAGCAGAAGCAACTTCCAACATCCTAGTTGCAGGATTATAATTGTCCTTGATCTTTGGAGCTCCTATTATACTTTAATGGACAATATAGTTAAATCAATATAAATTTTAATAATTTCAGCAAAGGAGTGAAGACTACAACACAATGTTTTGTGAATATACTTTGCAATAAAGGAACATTAATAAATAAGATGATTACATGGATCTGGCCAGAATCTAAGACACTAAGTACTTTGCTTCAAGTTTGAACAAACCTAAAAATATTCAACCAGTAGACTTGAATAATGGTCTAGCATTCCAATATAAATGATCTTGGCTCCAGATTTCATTAGAATCAACTGCATGAAAAATAAATCGTTTAAATATTTTGAATCGTATGTCATCCATACAGAAACTTATCAAAAGAAGGTACTTTTGACTACCTCATCAAAAGTCCCAAGTATATTGATGTTTGGCTGATGTATGGTGCAAACCATGGTCCTACCAGTGCATTCTTCATTGCATGCATAACTACACCAGCAATAGCTTGGGCATCTAAACCTGATATGGGTTCATACATAAAAATTATTGAAGGATTGGATACAAGCTCTACTGCTATGGTTAGTCTTTTACATTGCTCGGTAGAAATGGTAAGTCTTTTAACCTGCTCAGTAGATAAGTCACTTCTTCAATAAATTTCTGCAAAATAGATACAGATAGAAAGTTACAAAATGTATATTTCATATGATCATAAGTAGATTCCAATAACAATCATGAAAATGAGTGCCTAGAATAAATGTTGCAAGAATAAGTAATAGTGAAGTCAATTCCCAAGTCTTTTGGAAAGTTATTGAAAATACCTTTAACATTTGATCATTTCAAACTTCCAAGAAACTTTCTATCATGAGAGAATGTTACAAAACCAAAGAAAATTATAAGTAAAGCTTCCTGGAAGCCACAAACAAACAAAAAATTAGTAACATATAAAATGGTATCTAGTGCCTGAGCATACAATAATGAGGCTAAACATAGTAAATATTCTAAACGAATGTCAAATAAACTACAAAAACTACAAGCATAAAATTACAAAACCAATTCTTAGAAATTGAGGTTTGGAACAGTAGGTTCAACCCTGGACCAAAACAGCAGCATACAATTTTGAGAAAAGATTAAGACTATGTTACCAAGATGCTAACGGGATATTCAGAGTGCTCGGAGATTGGCTGAATGATTCTGTTTGATAATATTCCAACCAAGCTGAACATAAAAACAAAGTGCACGCATATAAAAGAAAACAAACATGATGTAATATAAATGATTTACTGACCTCTTTCAAAACCATAATCAATGTTGTTAGAGAGGTGTTAGTGATTAAAGCTTCCTTTACGAATTAAAAGTTAAAATAAACCACTACTTCAATTGTTTCTTCCCTTGAAATATAAACCATAACCCATAAGCATATCTACATCTTCTTCATCGCTTGAAATCGAAACCACAACCCATAAACAAAGCTACATTTTTTTCCCCGTGAACTCAAAATCACAACCCACATACATATATTCATTATCTTCTTCACGTGAACTCAAAATACAACTCAGGAACTTAAATCATTCTGCCCTCACGATTGCTGAACTCAAATCCACATCTTGTTCGCTTTGACATCGCTTGATCTCTGATCCGGAGTATTCGAACAGGTCCACGTATGCTGGCCGTCAGATGGGCAAGGTGCTCGGAATGTTGATGAGGAGAGGAGAGGGGTGTACCTGCAAGGCACTCCGACGCTCAAGTAAGAAAGGGTCAGAGAAAAGGGGCAAGTACAAAGTGTATTCTTAGGGTGAATATTTGATACCTGACCCTCTCGAATGAGAGGGTTTATATAATGTTCCCCAACGCATGGCCAACAGTCCTATTTTCAGGGCGAAATAACAGTTTTCCTGAAGAATAGGTAACTGCCAAAACTAGCCGTTATGACGGGCAGAATGCCCAAACTAGCCGTTATACCGGGCAGGAAGGTAGTTGCGGGCATCTGTTCGTCGGCTGTCGGGGAGTAGTAGCCCGTGTTAGACGGGCAATAATTCTGGGCAGGACTGGGCCGTCCGTGACCAGTTGTAGGGGTAAAAGGGTACTTTTGTCCCCTTATTGGACTGGATCCAAGCGTTTGGTCCGTTACTGTAGCAATCATGGATTGGGCCGCGCTTGGCCGTTGGCCCAGTCCAGAACAGTAGCCCCCTAAGTCGTTACTTTCGAGCGCGGAAGTGATGACTTAGGGATAACGTAAAGTCCCAGGGAAGTGGAGTGTTTTGCTCGTTGGCTGTGGATGCCCGTGGTTTCTATTGCCTGTTGTGGCTGTTGGTCGTGATCGTTAAGCGTTGCCCGTTTCAGATGGATACCAACAGTCTAGTGGAATTTGAAACGATACGGGGGTTGCCACGTATGTGTTGGAACTTGAGCCTTTGTCGCTTAGGCAATGATGGCTAGCGGGTAGTCATCATGACCTATGCACGCGTGGGGCTGCACGTAACCTCCTGTATAAATAGGAGGGAAAACTTTCATTATGAATTTTTCCCTTCAATCTTCATCAAATTTACTGCCCGCGGCACCTGCCCGTTGCATCCTTCGTCGTTTGAAGCTCCGAGCAACTTTTTCAGTCTTCTATTTACAAGTAAGTTGTCTATTTCCTTTGTTTTGCTTCGTATTGATGTTTATTTAGACATTGCATGCGGTTAGGTTAGATTTTAGGAGACTTAGGGTAGTATATGTGGTAGCCGCTGGTGGTGGATGATGGCTCCGCCGTCTCCACCGCCGTTAGCCTGTTGTTACGCTGTGTGTGAAGAGTCTGTCTGTGATGTCGTCGTGATGGTGACGTGCACGCGACCATTCTAGCGTTGCGTTTCATGGAGTTACGAGTTGGATGAAAACCTTGTGATCTTGCTTTGGAGAAGTTCCTCGTGTGATAGGAGGGTTCCGGGCGTTATCCCGTGGGGAGACTTTTTCGTAGTGTTGTCAGGGCTTAGGCCGGGGACGTCGTCCTCAACCCTTAGCGCGCCCTTTCACTTGTTCAGTGGTGGAAGGGTGGATTTGATTAGCTGTCGAATTCACTGTCTTTCTCTGCTTTTCAGGTGATGGCGACAGGGCCCCGTGGAGAAATTGTATTAGATTCGTCCAAGGAGGAATCTGGTTCCTCGGGGAGTAGTAGCACTCAGTCCTCGAGTGGGTCCGCCGAGCAGGATACAGACTATGAGCAAGAGGATGAACTGCGGGATGACGATCAGGAAGAGGTGCCCGAGGAGGAGGTATCCGAGGAAGATGCAGCGGAGAATAAGGCCGAGGAATGGGAGGTGGAGGAACCCTCTGAGCACGCGTCTGAATTTGCGACTTACACAGGGGATTATTTCCAGACGGTGGGAGGTTGAAGTGGACGAGAATGGCGAGGATAGGATTAATGAGGAGGGGAAATATATCGGGCGGAGGTTGTTGAAGTATCCCTTCCATTGGACCGGAGAGCATTTTACGAAGCCCCCAAAAGACTATGTCTTTGAGCCTGCGAGTTTGGATGAGGGGGATACTGCTTCATATGAAAAGTTGCTGCAGTACGTGAGCTCGTTCTGGATGGTCGAGTGCATCACGAAGAAGAAGGAGCCGATCCTCGAGGCTGATGGTGGCCCTCGGGTGGAGCCTCGTTTTATCAACGTTAGGGCACTACTGGGGTGCAAAACTTATAGGGATGCCATGGATCTGCTCGGTATTTAGCTTTAACATGTCGCTTTGTATTGATCGTTATTTTCTATTGTCTGACGCCTGTTTTTGTCTTTTACAGCCACTATGCCTTCAGCCCACGAAAGGATGCTGAGGAACGTGGCCGCACGGAAACAAGCTGCTGCAGCTGCTCTTACTAAGGTTTGTCCTCGTCCTGCTCGTGTGGTTCGTCCTTCCCAGCCTCTTCAGGGGAGTGCTTCTCCGGCCAATGCTCAACGGTCTCCAATGCCCCAGGCGACCAGGTCTAAGCGTCCAAGGAACGAGGCAGTGGATCTGGGCAAGGCGCCAGAGAAAGCAAAATTCGAGCTGCCTCCTTGTGTATTGGATAAGAGGTTCTTTGAGGGGACCTCTTTGGTGATTCCTCATGCTGATTCTCTGCATCTACAAAGCCTGGACCGTCCGAGCAAGAGGGCGTTGGTGGCCCAGGATGCCTCAGCGGTGGTCATATTGCTGGATATGGCGGCCACCTATACCGAGGGGGACACGACCACTGAGAGTGAGCTGACTATTGCCCGCGGTAAGGTGATCGCTCTTGAGGAGAGCTTGAGGAAGGCCAGGGAGAAAGTTAAGGCTGCCAAGGAGGCGAGGGAAAAAGAGGGCGAGGAGGTTGCCCGGTTAAAGGGGGAAATGGCTACTCTTGAGGCTGAGAAAAAGGTCGCTGAGGATTTGGTCGCGCAATTGCGGGCGGCCAATGCCCATGGCGAGGAGGAGCCCGAGGATGTGAAGGTAATGACCAGGTCAGAGTTAGTTGCCCGACTGGTGGTGGCCGAGGATGACAACTTAGTGCTTGGCAATGAGTCCTTCCAGAACGCCGTGTCTCAGCTTCAGGTGGTGAATCCTGATGTTGGTTTGGTGACCGAAGGCACCAATTTCCTGGCGTACGTTAAAGACGGGCAAATTGTGATGCCAGAGTCTCTCCTTGCCGGCCAAGCTAGAACCCAGACTTCTCCGCCCAATGATGAACGAGTCAAAGATACCGAGGAATGATGTTAGCACGTGTTGATGTTTTGCCGGCCTGCGTACCGTGTAGTTTGTTGTAATTTTATTTGATTTGGGGGGGCGTGGCCTCCCCTTTTTATGTAACTCGTACAATCTTTGGCCCTTGTGGCCGTTTTTACTTTATGTCCGGTTTATGTTGACCGGTTTTGTTACTTATATGATTTTTGTTTATATTGTTGTGCTTTACATTAGCGGTGCATATGTGACTTCCCATCGGAGGGTGTGTCTGTTAACAGAGCTTTCTTTTGAAAGATTACTCGTTGTGTGTGAATTCGCCAGTGTGGAGAACTGGTCGAACAGCCGAGGAAGGTCCTGGCGAGATTGCGGATCTCAGGTCGCGATTGAGGCCTGAGGTCGCGGCGTGAACGTCCCATTGCAAGTTGGGGTTCTGCCAATCGTGGTACTTGGGAGAAGGCGATGCTCGATTGAGGACCGCCGACGAGCAGAGCTCCGGCTCATTTACTTGAGCGGGATTCCACTATGTGCGTATGCATCGTCTATACCTGAACGAGCATCCTGACCGTTAGGTGGTTCTTTGACGCGAGGAAGCCTATTGTGACTTTAGCTGTAGTACTGCTTAAGTTTTTCAGCATTCCATGGTCGAGGGATTTCATCCCCGTTGAGGGTCTCGAGGAAGTAGGCCCCATTCTCTATTTTGGCGCGGACTCTGTATGGCCCTTCCCAGTTGGCTGCTAGTTTTCCTTCGCGAGAGTCCTTGTGGTTTCTTCGCAGGACAAGGCTGCCCATATCGAACTCTCGTCGTAAGAATTTAGCGTTGTGCCTGATTGCTATTTTTTGCTTAAGAGATGCTTCACGGAGGGCTGCTCTCGTTCGGATTTCCTCGACAAGGTCGAGCTCCTCTCTTATTGCTTCGTCGTTCATTTCCTCGTCTAGAGGTGATTCGGTTCTTCTGGACGGTACGTGATTTTCAATGGGTATAACCGCCTCCGTGCCATATGCTAAGCGGAAAGGTGTTTCCCCGATTGTAGACTGAGGAGTGGTGCGGTACGCCCATAAGACGTTGTGGAGCTCCTCGACCCAGGCTTTCTTTGTTTCATCCAGTCTTCGCTTGAGGCCACGAAGAATGACACGGTTGGCTGCTTCTGCCTACCCGTTGGTCTGGGGATGCTCTACAGATGCGAAATGTTGCTTTGTTCCGAGATGGGCGACAAAGTCTTGGAACTTCTTGTCCATGAACTGCGTTCCATTGTCCGTGACGATTGCTTGGGGAATCCCAAACGGGGCAAGGATATTCTGCTTGTAGAAGCGCAGAATGTTAAGTGTTGTTATCTTTGCTAAGACTTCCGCTTCTATCCATTTTATGAAATAGTTTACGCCTACTATCAGGTATTTGTTTTGGCTGGACCCCGTCACGAAGGGTCCTAGGATGTCTAGGCCCCACCAGGTGAATGGCCACGGGGAGGTCATGCTTTTCAGTTCGTTGGGTGGAGCTAGGTGCATATCCCCGTGCCGTTGGCATTTGTCGCATCTCTTCACATGCTCCTTGGCGTCGTGCTGCATGGTTGGCCAATAATACCCTGCTCGGAGGGCCTTGCGGGCAAGGGACCTTCCTCCTAGGTGCTGGGCGTTAATGCCTTTGTGGATTTCTCGTAATACGTGAGGGACAACTTTCTCTTCTATGCATTTGAGCAGTGGGATGGAGAAGCCTCGTCGGTAGAGTTTGTTTTCAAGGATGACGTACGAGCAAGCTCTTCGTCTGATGGTGCTGGCTTCCTTGGGGTCATCCGGAAGCTCGTCCCTGGTGAGGTAGTTGTACACGGGTGTCATCCAGCAATCGTTGTCCCCGATCGCGTGTACGTGTAGGGTCGAGGATCCCTTATCGATGCTGGACCGGGGAAGTATCTCTTGGATGACTAACCTGTTTCTGCCTTTTCTCTTAGTGCTTGCTAGTTTGGACAAGATGTCTGCTCGCACGTTATGTTCGCGTGGAACGTGTCTCACTTCTACCGTTCTGAACCTCGCCATTTTTCCCCTGACCAGGGTTAGGTATTCAGAGAGACTGTCGTTTTTGGTCTGATATTCTCCTGATATCTAGAGGGCTACGAGCTGAGAGTCCGTGCAGATGATGATTTCTTCAGCCCCTAGGTCTTCGGCTATGCGCAAACCGGCGAAGAAGGCCTCATACTCGGCCTGGTTGTTCGACGTGGGAAAGAACAATGTGAGAGAAGCCTCGACTATGGTCTCTTCGTCGTTATCCAAAATTACCCCTGCCCCCGCTGCCTGTCGAGCTGGATGCTCCGTCTACATAGATGGTCTATCTGTTTGCTATGTGGACCGGGGAGTCTGGGAATGTCATTTCCGCGACGAAATCGGCCAGGGCTTGGGCCTTAAGAGCTTTCCTGCTTTCGTACTGGATGTCGAACTCGGACAGTTCCAACGACCACTTGAGCATTCTGCCTGCCATGTCTGGTCGTCCCAGTAATTGCTTTATGGGCTGATCCGTTCTTACCACGATCGTGTGAGCCAAGAAATAGTGTCTCAGTCGTCTGGCAGCGTTGACGAGGGCCAATGATACCTTCTCTATCTGTTGATATCGCAATTCTGCGTCCTGCAATGCTTTGCTCGTGAAGTATATTGGCTTTTGTCTGCATTCTCGCGAATGAGAACGGTGCTAACAGCTTCGGCAGTGACGGCGAGGTATAAGAACAAGACTTCCCCGGTATCTGGTCGTGATAATACGGGCGGTTTCGACAGAGCTTGCTTCAAGTGGAGGAGGGATGTTTCACATTCCTCGGTCCATTCGAACGTTGCTTCTTTCCGCAAGAGCTTGAAGAAAGGAAGGGCGTGTTGGGCAGATTTCGCCACGAAGCGGGACAACGAAGTAAGCACCCCATTGAGGGATTGGATGTTCTTCTTAGACGTGGGCGTTGGGAACTCAGAGAATTCCTGACACTTGTCGGGGTTAGCTTTGATTCCTCGTTCTGTTAGGTAGAAGCCAAGGATCTTACCTGCCCGTACGCCAAACGTGCACTTCTCTGGGTTAAAACGCATTCGATAATTTCTTGCTTGCTCGAAGATTTTACAAAGATGGGCGACATGATCTAGTTCCTCGTGGGACTTGACGATCATATCGTTCATGTATACTTCCAGCATGTCGCCTATTTGTCCTTGGAAGACTCTGTTCATCATTCGTTGGTACGTAGCGCCGGCGTTCTTCAGCCCGAAGGGCATTACGTTGTAGTAATAGTTGCCCAATTCGGTCATGAAGGCCGTGTAAGTTTTATCGCTCGCGGCCATTGGGATTTGATTGTAGCCCGAGTAGGCGTCGAGGAACGATAAAAGCTTAAAACCTGCTGAGTTATCTACTTATCGATATTGGGGAGGGGGTAGGCGTCCTTCGGGCATGCCCTATTAACATCAGTATAATCAACACACATCCTCCATTTACCATTGTTTTTTCTTACAAGTACAACGTTTGAGAGCCATGTAGTGTATTTGGCCTCAGAAATAAACCTAGCTTCTAGAAGGTCTTTGATAGCTTTCTCCGCGGCTTCCATCTTTTTCGGGGATTGTTTCCTTCTGCGTTGGGCAATGACTTTGACGGTCGGATCAATTGTAAGCTGGTGGCAAGCGACGGATGGGTCCAATCCTGGCGTTTCAGCGGCGCTCCATGCGAACAAGTCTGCGTTCTCCCGGAGGCATGCTTTTAGTTGTCTCCTGGCCAGGTCGGGGAGGTCTGCTCCGATCTTTACTCCCCGTTGGGGGTCTTCTCCGAACGAAATGATCTCGAAGTTGCCATCTGGGACGGGGCGTAGGAGATGGCCGCTGTTGTTGGGCTGGCTGCCTGAAGTCCCTGGGTCCTTGGCGTGATCTTCTTCGCTGAAACGGCTGTCCAAGTCGACAGATTCGACCTGAGGGAGCGGTTTTGGCTGCTCGGAGCTGCTGGGCAGCGGGGAACGGCCAGAAGTCCTCGGTCTTGCTGAGATGGTGCTTAGTCCTTTTGATGCTACTTCAAAGCATCGACGGGCAGCTTTGATGTCACCGTGGAGGGTGGCGACCATCCCTTTAGAAGTGTAGTACTTCATCTTGAGATGTACGGTGGAAGGAACAACAATCAATTCTGCCAGGGTTGGCCTTCCAAAAATGTACTGGTATAGTAACGGGCATTCAATTACCAGAAACTGTGCTTTAATTGCTCGGGTTGTCTCTCCTGAACCAAAGGTTACGATGAGCTCTACGTAACCTCGGGGCTTTGTCACTGCTCCGTTGAATCCTTGCAGGTCGGATCCAACGTATGGAGTAAGGTGATAGTCATTCAGCTGTAACGTTTCGAATAGGTGATTGTACATAATATCAACCGAGCTGCCCTGGTCCACGAGTATTCGGCGTACGTCGAAGTTCGCCATCTTTGCTCGGATAAGCAGCGGAATGCTTGAGTTCGGTGCGCCGCCGAGGAGCTCTTCCTTGTAGAAGGAAATAGGAACGGATCCTTTGTGAGTGGTGTCCAACGTAGTGACTTCATTGGAGTTTTTGCTGATCAGTTGATCGAATCTCCTCTTGACGGAACCGACCGTGATTTTGTTGAATCCCCCACTAGAAATGACCATGGCTGACGGGAAGGCCTCCCATGGGCTGTGAGCAGCGAGGTACATGGGGACGGACATACTATCAGGGATGCGGAAGTCCTCTGGCCGAGTTATGGACATAGCGACCTGCACGTTGGTGTCATCAGAGGGCAGAGTCTCTTCTGCAACCTTTTTCCTCTCCTGGGTTTCCTGCCGGGGAGCATCTTTCTTTTTCGCGAACTGCTTCAGGTGGCCGTCGCGAATAAGGATCTCTATGGCATCTCTGAGGTGGATGCATTCTTCCGTCGTATGACCGTGACTCTTGTGGAAGCGGTAATACTTGGATTTGTCTACAGCCGGTCTGGCCGACAGCTGTTTGGGGAAACGGACTCCCGCTTGTTTGAATTCCGAGTTGGCACACTCGGACAAGATTTTCTCCCTCGAGGCAGTGAGGGGGGCATAATCATGGAACCGCCCAGAAAGTCCATTCTGTTCGCGTGCATCGCGAGGCCGATCGTCGCGTCTTTTATCTCCTCGACGAGATATCCAGGTTTCTTCAGCTCGGGACGAGCGGGCACCTTCATGGTGTCGAGAGGCCCGAATAGAGTGTGCAACAACCTTCTCCTCGTACTGTATGTGCGACTGGGCTTGGAGGAGAAGGGCATTAAGGTTCCTTGGTGGATCGAGGCCGATGGCTTTCGCGAAGTCTAAGCCAGGACGTAATCCCTGCTCGAGCAGGAATTTCTTCATGTCGTCGGTTGTTGGCACTTGGATGGCCTCCTTGTTGAACCGTTCAATATAAGCCCGAAGAGGCTCATCCCTTCCCTGTACGACAGCTCCGAGGGACGCCTCGGTCTTTGGATGGCGTCGCGATGCAGTAAAGTGACGGGAGAAAATCCTCCCCAGCTGCCTCCAGGATGTAATGGATTTCTCTGGCAGTTGCTTGTACCATGTCATTGCTCCCTTCCGGAGCGTGGTCGGGAACAGGCGACATTTGATGGCTCATCGTACCCCTCTATAGTCCAAAAGAGCATCTATGTTTTCTATGTGCTCGTCCGGGTCAGTGGTTCCATTGTAAGTCCCTAGGGACGGAGGCTTCTCTAGTCCTTTAGGGAGACGGGTGGCCAAGATCCTGTGGGACAACGGGCCGCGAGGCTCGTCGTCGCTGTCTAAACTTGGAGTTGATGTTGACCGTTGTCTGCGCTCGCGGCGGCGGTCTCTGCGAGGCGATGGTGAACGTAGTCGGTCACGAGGTCTGACCGGTGGAGAATGCCTATCCTGCCTCGTTCTCTTGTGTCTTGGTGATGATCGATCTCGCGGGGAGATCTGGTCGCGCTTGCGAATGTGTTGTGATTCAGGCTCATGCCTCGATATATGGTCTTCCCACGCCTAGGTGGCGGGCTTCTTGATTTTCGATGCTTACTCTTTGGAGGAGAGGATCTTGGAAGAGATGCTTCCTCGAGAGCTCCTATTCTCTCTCCTTGCTGCAAGATAAGGAGGTTTGTGCGGTTGACAGCTTCCAGAAGAGCTGCGACGGCCAAGTCGGCGCTGGGGGGCCAGGAATTGGTCGTTCACCCGACGGTATCTGTTTGCCTCCTTGCTCGGTGGGAGGAGGAGTAGGAGACGCAGTAGCTCTGTCTCGAAGGAAACGGGGATCAGAAAGTAACAAAGAACTGCCGTCAACGTCCATCTTGTTGACGGGAACGAGAACCGTAGCGTCAGCACCTTTTGCGGAGTTCTGAGCGGCCATATGTGGGCGGATCAAAGAAAGTATGTTTTGATCTTTTAGTTTCTGAGGAGGAAAGAAAGAAGGAGAGAACAAGGAGTTCCCACAGACGGCGCCACTGATCCGGCGTATTCGAACAGGTCCACGTATGCTGGTCGTCAGATGGGCAAGGTGCTCGGAATGTTGATGAGGAGAGGAGGGGGGTGTACCTGCAAGGCACTCCGACGCTCAAGTAAGAAAGGGTCAGAGAAAAGGGGCAAGTACAAAGTGTATTCTTAGGGTGTATATTTGATACCTGACCCTCTCGAATGAGAGGGTTTATATAATGTTCCCCAGCGCGTGGCCAACGGTCCTATTTTCAGGGCGAAATAACTGTTTTCCTGAAGAATATGTAACTGCCCAAACTAGCCGTTATGACGGACAGGATGCCCAAACTAGCCGTTATACCGGGCAGAAAGGTAGTTGCGGGCATCTGTTCGTCGGCTGTCGGGGAGTAGTAGCCCGTGTTAGACGGGCAATAATTCCGGGCAGGACTGGCCCGTTCGTTACTGTAGCAATCATGGATTGGGCCGCACTTGGCCGTTGGCCCAGTCCAGAACAATCTCGTTGCCGTAACACTCGTATATTCGTCGTATTACTCATAAGCTTGGTTTTTCTTCTTGATTCGCCCGCCTTCGCACCCGTCACGATCTAATACCAGTAATGAAAAGAAAAGTTGATTTTGTTCTTTTGTCTCTCTCTTCCTCTGCAAATATGTTAATGGCAATTTGAAAAATAATCTCCCTCCTCCAAAGCATTGAAAAAAAGCAGAATAATGAGAGGGGAAATATGCCACATGGCATAGTGTGAGTGAATAAATTAAATTGAATATGTTAATTACTGTTTAGGGTATTAGGTAGTGTATTTTTCAATTTGTTAGAAGGATAAATTAGGGAGAATGATAGTATGTTTTATTAATAGGTAAGTAGTTGATTGATGATTATTTACTATCACCTTTCAAATTCAAGTTCAATTCTCATGAGGACACACTATCCTAATGAGTAAGAGTACAAGAAGTTCGACACCACCTCAATAAATAAATCAAATTAATAAAGAGCATAAGATCATAGTTTAAAAGGTGGAAATAATTTATAATTCTACTAAATTAAATCAAATAAATATAAATAAAAGTGATTAATATAAAGAAAAAAAAGTTAGAGAGAGAAAATGGAAGCTTGTACACGCAGTAGTAGTAGTTAGTTTTTGAAAGCGAAAATGGTGCAGTGGACCAAAAGCGTTTGACTATTCAAAAACGCTAAACAAAACCCTTGATCGCGCATACAACAATGGCGGAACCTCCACAACAACAACAACCCATTCTTCTTCTTGAAGGCACCGATTCGAGAAACAACCGAGTCATGTCTCAATTCACTCACTCTCTCATTTCTCAACTCAGTCCTTCTCTTCCTCCTTCCACCCTCGCACAACGCTCTTCTTACATTCAATCTCGCCTTCAACACCTTTTCCATAATTTTCACACCCCCACTCACCCTCCTTATGCTTTGGTCAGTAATCTACATTGCCAATTTGTTATTGAAATTGATAGGTAATGAGTAATGATGATGTTGATTTGTGTTTTTGTTTTTGTGTTTAGATGATAAACAAGGCGATTGTGGAATTGAATGACAAAAATGGATCCACCGTGGAGGCGATTTCGGAGTTTGTTCGAAGAGAATACGAGGATTTACCGTGGGCTCATTCGAGGATTTTGAGTCTTCATTTAGGGAGATTGTGTGAGGTTGGGGAGATTGTGTGCAATGAGAATGGGAGATACATGTTTCCTGTTGGTGGCATGGAAAAGAAAGAGAAGGAGAAAGAGAAAGAACGGTGTAAGGGTGGCAGGAAGAGGCGGAGGAGCTGTAGGAGTAATCGTGAAGGTATTGAGAGAGGGATTCAGTTGGCTTTGTTAGATAGTGAGGGGACGGGTGAGGTTTCGACGCAGGTTGCTGAGAGTGATGATCATTTGATTGGAAGTGTTGAGGAAAAGGCAAAACTACAATCGAAAAAGGGAATTCAACTTCAGGTATTTTGATGTTTTGGTAATTTATGGCATTTGGTGTTGCTTAGGTCTAATTTTATCTAGTGCCTTCGAGTATTTGGTAGTTTCGAGCATAGAGACTCTAGGATTAGGTGCGAGTGTTCGACATTTGTATCTGTGTCCAACATTTCTAGGATATTGGCACTATGTGTGGCCGGCAAGACAACTCAATGAAACAAACCTTAGACATTTCCACAGGATTGAAAATGTGTTGAAACAATGATGGTGATCGAGGGGTTGAAGGCATTATATTTGATTACATCATTTTTGCTTTTGGTATTAGATGGATGAATGAAGGCGAAAGACTATCATATCTTATTTTGGAGTTTTTTTAATGTACAGATTGATCAATTTAGACGTTATAGCACTGCTATACTGCTATTGTGTATTGGAATTAGGGGTAGCCAATACAAAAATCGATACAATATGTCAACTTCGCTACTCTGCAAATAGCGACACATTTTTATTTTCGGTTATACCATGAAGCACCGAATAGCAGAATTAGTTGTGTTTTTAGCTGTGAACCAATTTTTAAAATCATTAGCAGTGTCAACACTGGCCTTTCTCCGTATCATTTCATGTGCTAATTTAACACTGCCCTGCACTTCATACCCCTTTTATCACTAGTTTGTAATCTGCTCTGTTTAGGCTGTTTGTTTAGGAAGAAGTAAAGAAATCGTTAGAATGAACATTTACTGTTAAAATTCATTTGGTGCAGATGGTAAATAGCATAGTTTGTGCAGAAGGGTCACCAGAGGGCATAATATCTACCGGTTCAGGAATAGAATTATCATCGCAAACACAGTTGCAACCTCAAAAATCCGCTGACATTGATACAGATGTAACAACTGCACTAGTTTGTGCGAATGTAGATAATGATGAGCTTCCTCGGGATTACAGTCAAGGGAATATTGATGGAAGCCTTGAGGAGAACCCGGTTATCGAGTGTCTCGAGAAGATACAGCCAATACGAAAGCGTCCCAGAGGGAGGCCTCCTAAAACAGATACTGATGATGCAAACTGGCAAGAGAAGCCGTTGCTGCTTACGCGGGGACCAATCAAAAACAAGAGGAATCAGGATGATCAAACTAGAGGTTCAGGGAGGCCTCGTAAGGCAAATCAAGATAATGAACAATGTGAAGATAAGTTAAAGGAAAAAGAAGAGAAGTTAAGGAAGAAAGAAGAGGCGTTGAGGAAAAAAGAAGAGAAGTTAAAGGAAAAAGAAGAGAAGTTAATGAAAAAAGATCAAGCTAAGCTGCATGACCGTGAAGGGAAACCAAAGAAAAAAGATCAAGCTAAGTTGCATGAATGTGAAGAGAAATTAAAGAATGAAAATCAAGCTGGTCATGGACGAGGTCGTGGGCGTGGTCGAGGTCGAGGTCGTGGTCGAGGTGAAGGGAGGCCTCCTAAGCCAAAGGTAGGTGATACTGAGGCACTAATTGCTGAAGCCACAACCATGTAAAGTTCAGGGTAAGAGGTGGATACATGCCTCTTAAACATAATCAGATTTAAGTTGCTACTTCAGTTTGCAGTGTCTGAAGTGAAAAATCAAAATCCACTTGGAAGCAGTAATGGCATTAATTATATCTGCTTGATTGCTCTTGATTCGAGACTGGCATGAACAGTCACAGAATTGTTGTGTTTTTGTGTACTGAAATCATGATGCTAGTTTTGTTACTTCGATAGCAATGTGTTTGTTTTTGGGATTATTGAGGAATGCTAAAGTTTTTATGATTGAGTGCTCGCTTGGAAACACGTTTATCCCACTTATACGTGCCTTAGCAAAGTTCAACGTGATTTGCTGAAAAATACAGTGTTTGGTTTTCTTGGTGATAAATCAATTCAAGTCTCAAAAGCAAGTTGAACTTGAAGCTAATATTCTGCATTAACCAAAATCTTTCTACTCTTTTATTAAACAATTATTTTATTTTATATTATTGTGTTTATTATATCTTGTGAATATGTCAAGCATGCCTAGGTTATTTTCTTATAGAATTAAGCTAGTTTGCATTTACTCTCTATCTCTTTGCTTTGTCATTTCTTATAACTATTATTTCTAATAAATATTTAAATAAATTAAAAGCATATTATAATTAATTAATGACAACTTTTTAAATTAGTTTCAGATTTCACTTTAATCTCTTATTTAATAAATATTTAATTTTAATCCCTTAAAAATCGTTCTATTAATCAAATTAATTATATCAAATTAATTATTTCTGTTAAATGTTGAGGAAAAGAAAACGTTAAATTATGGTAATTTGGTATGACACTATAACAAAAATTAAAATAATGAGTTAGCAATTAAGATAAAAAGATAAAAGACTAAATAGAAATCTTATAATTAGTTAAGATACTAGACTAAGACATTAACCAAACTGCAATTAAAGTAATCAGAGTAGAATTTTACATTTTACAAGACAATAACATGTTATTTACCATATTAAAATTTCATACCAATAAAATCTTGAATTTATTGATATTAAACTAAAATTTTGTTACATTCTTGATTCAAACCAAAAATATTAAACAAAAATGGAGAACCAAACAAGTATATGGTCTAATTAGGGATGGTAATGTGTAGGGTTCTATGGGAAAATTTTACCTTATAACCCTACTATTATCCTTCTACCCCTATATTTTTTAAAATATTTCAATTTTACCCTTTTCAATTATCAAATTATTTTATTATTTAATATTTATTATTTTCTGGTATTTAATTTTTTTTCACCGGATAACTTGCAATCAAGTTTTCCGGTATGTATTTTTTCTTCATCGGATAACTTGCAATCAAGTTTTTTAGTATGTATTTTTTCTTCACCGAATAACTTGCAATCAAGTTTTCGGGTATATAATTTTTCTTCACCGGATAACTTGCAATCAGGTTTTCCGGTATGTAATTTTTCTTCACCGGATAACTTGCAATCAAGTTTTCCGGTATGTAATTTTTATTCACCGGATATGTTTTATTATTTAATATTTATCATTTCATACCCCTATCAAAGTGTATCGATATGTATTCTAATTCTTCCCTTTTCCGATATGTTTTTGAAACTTATGAAAAATTGTATATTCCACACATGAAAAACTGTTGCCTAGTATTTTAGACAACGATTTTATTTACTTTAGACCACGGTTTGTCTTGCTTTTTCAACTTATGAAATATTGTATATCCCACGCAAAAAAAAACCGTTGCTTGGTACTTTAGGCAACGATTTTATTTACTTTTTAGGCCACGGTTTTTGCTTGTTGCCTAAACTCAAGTTATTCGATGAATAAAAATTACATACCGGAAAACTTGATTGCAAGTTATCCGGTGAATGAAAATTACATACCAGAAAACTTGATTGCAAGTTATCCGGTGAAGAAAAATTACATACCGGAAAACTTGATTGCAAGTTATCCGGTGAAGAAAAAATACATACTGGAAAACTTGATTGCAAGTTATTCGGTGAAGAAAAATTAAATATCAGAAAATAATAAATATTAAATAATAAAATAATTTGATAATTGAAAAGGGTAGAATTGGAATATTTTAAAAAATGTAGGGTGGAGGGATAATAGTAGGGGTATGCAGTAAAATTTTCGTACTATAGTACTCGTCCCCATACCCGCAGTTGAAAAAAATCCACGTACCCGAGTCCATATCCGCTTGGGTATCAACATTGATATTCGTCCCCGTACCTTATGGAGAGCCAAACAAGTATATGGTCTAATTAGGGATGGCAATGGTAGCCCAGTTGGAAAAAAATCCACATAACCGAGTCCATATCCGCTTGGGTATCAACATTGATATATGTTCCCGTACCTTATGGGTATATAAGTGTCCATACTCGTTTCCTACATCTATAGTTAGATATATTAAGATGTATGTAGAGTAGATAAAACTATAATATGTTAGTATATTGAAGTAATTTGTTATGAATTGCTATAAAATTTGGCATTAAAAGTACATGGCATATGATTTGTGAAATAATCATTAATTTCATCCACCACTTCAATTGTGGATGTCAATATTTCTCCACATTGAAGATAATGAGAGTTGTTATAGTTGTCCATCAAATCCGGATATGAACTTGTAACAATGGCTTGAACTGGATCATCAAAGTTAGAAATGAGAAATTCTTTTCGAATTGCAATATCAACATACCCATCATTAGGCTTAGATGGTCTTCCATCTCCTATTTGAAGTATTCAATCATAATTTTTTTTGAATTCTTCAATTGAAGAAGTAGATGTACCACTTTGAAGTCGTATGTTCTTTGTAAGTTTCAATACTTTACAATGATCCTAAATGTAAGAAGCATTGATTGTAGCATGAATAATATCAGATATACTACCTCTTGGTATAATAGGTAGAATTTGTCTGAAATCATCACCAAATACAATGACTTTTCCTCAAAAAAATTCTCATAACCATTATTAGTTTCACTCATAATATCTTTCAAACTTTTGTCAAGAGCTTCAAAGCAAAATTTATTGACCATTGGGGTTTCATCCCATATGATTAGATCAATTAATCTTAGAAAATGAGCAACTTCATCTTTCTTGTCAATTTTGCAAATCCAAGTTTTAATAGTTGGGACTGAAATCTTAAACTTTGAATGACTTGTTCTCCCTCATTGTAACAATAAATTGGCAATTCCGTTTGAGACACCATTTAAAACAATTTGCCTTTTGGAACGTAGTGTTGTAGGTTGGGTGTTCCACATGAATGTTTTGCCTGTCAAATAGATAAAGATAAGTCATAGATGATCTTGATATCATGTAATATCAATTCATGATATAGTACTTGATTCAATAATGTTATCTGTATGTATGTATAGTAGATATAAAAATATATAACAACTTAAATGTTAATACATATACGGAAGTAGAATGTATTTTTCAGACGTATACAATAAGTAATGTAAAAGTGGAATTGAAATAAGTTGGTTAACATACATGTGTTGAATACATTAATTATAGTAGTCATTGTAGATTTTTACAATAATTGATGCATAGACAACAATTAGAATGCATTGAATTATGTTGGATAAATTAATCAAAACACACGAACAAATAAATGAAGGTGAAATAGAGAAATAAAAAATAAGGTGTCTAAATTAACTTAGAACAAAAAAATATTCTACCTAAGAAATATAAAGAAGTTAAATGTGAAAATATTGAAAGTAGTAGACAACTTTTAATTATTATACCGGTTCCACTACAGCCATATAGAAAAAAAAACACCTCATTGGTCAGATTCAACATCTTGCATGATTTCATAATATATACCTCTTTGCTCATCTAATTTGAAAAAAATGAAAGAATTATATTCGAGACTAAGAAAGTATAAATATAATCAATAGATTTCATGGTTTACAAAAGAATATGAAGAATAACCTGTGAGAGAGGAAAATAATTTTTGATGTAGAATTGTTTGAGCAACAGGATCATATTGCCTCTCATCATAAAATAATATATTTCCAAGGCAATTTAAGATGTAATCTTTGGATATGACATCGACTTTGTTGAAAATTCACCACACCCTATGATGATTTCACTTCAATTTTGATCTCAAGATTGATCACCAACCCACAAACAATACGTAATGACAATGAAGAACAAACTAACAACAAGAAAGAAAAGAGAGAGAAGCGAAATATTTGGAGAAATGTGTTTCTACCCATGAACTGTGGGATTTCTTCTATTGCTATTATTCACTTGCTAATCTGCAAACTGTTAATGCAATTGTTTTACAATGTACAAGGGTAACTCCCTATTTATAGATTTAGATTTACAAAGGCCCAAAACTCTAAAAGCCCAAAATATCAAATCTAATCTAAATCATATAAAATCTAATCTAATCAAAACAGAATCTAATTAAATCTAAAATGAATCTGTCGAAACTATTCGACATATGAATGCTTCGACTTCGACACTATGAATTACATTTAACACACCACCTAATTCATTGTGTCTAAACTATCTACATTCATCATCGATCTTAGCTTCTTGAATACTTCGACCTGCACTCCCTTCGTCATGATATCTGCAATCTGATTCTCAGTTCTGCAGTGTTCCAAATTCATCTTCCCTTCTGCTACCTGCTCTCGAAGATAATGGAACCTCATTTCGATGTGCTTGCTTCGACCGTGAGCTATTGGATTCTTCGCCAAATTGATAGCTGACATGCTGTCGATCTTCATGGTAATTGCTCCATGATTCTTCCCTGTAATCTCTTCGACCAAGTTCACCATCCAGGTTGCTTGACATGCACAAAGAGAAACAGCTATATATTCTGCTTCGCATGATGACAATGCCACTACTGGCTCCTTTCTCGAACTCCAAGCAACTGATGCACCACCTAACATAAACACATATCCAGCTGTGGATTTTCTATCTTCTGCATCACTACACCAGCTAGAGTCTGTGTATCCCACTAACTTGCATTCTTTCCCTTCGTCAACTGCAGGAAATAAAATGCCATAGTCGAGAGTGTAACACCCCTAATCTATACCCCCAATCTATTAAAGCGGTAACAAAAATTCAAAATTTCATCAGAGTATATTTAGAAGTTCACAGCATAGACCGAGGGGTCACATCAATTTGAAACAAACACAATAAACCTGCCCATAAAGATATGCAACACTCGCAGGTAGCAAATAAACAGAGGAACTTAGTTCCTACTACCCACAATTCAGCTACAGAATAAAAGCAGAAAATCTGTACTGAATCTCATATATATATATATATATATATATATATATATATATATATATATCACATAAAAAGTTTGTCATACATGTACAATCCAAAAGATATATATATACATATACACACAAATCACCAACGGTCTCCCTAACTACCCGGTGTCACATATCAGAGTCGGCCGACAAAAGAATGAAGACCTAAGCTTCACAAAAAGACCTCCAGCAATCTAATCTGCAATGCCTCATAGAGCATTATAAAATAGCAGAAGGGTGAGAAAAACAATCATAATATAATTGCATACAATTATATATAACACCAACAATACACATATATACTGTTCTCACCACAACTCATACCAGTATTCAAGCATAAAACAACACAATGTATAATTCATATTTCCATCCCCAAGGTATACCAACCATGCACAATACAAGTATCACCAACACATATCCATATATCAATTTATCAATTTTATCCATAATTCCACACATAAACAAACCATTAATGATTTATGCAAATGCAAGAGACCGACACAACGACTCTATGCATATGCACATACGGTACTGACTTCCATCAATTCTCGACACCAGTTCACTCAGGAACTATTGGAACCATCGCTCGTTACTTAGTGTAACTCCCCGTCGGGCATACGATGTTCCCCGTCGCTTTCGGTCCTCTTTGTATAAGGCTCACGACGTTTATGGATCGCTTTCGGTCCTCTTTGTATAAGGCTCACGATCCGACCGCTCACACCCCACATGGGCACACGATCGTCTATAATCATCGCTTTCGGTCCTCTTATTTTTAAGGCGCACAACCCAATCAGATCGCTTTCAGTTCTCTTATTTTTAAGGCTCACGATGTTATAGCGGATTCCCTCTGGAATCAATCCGTCACTCAGGACGTCACAAGAATGCATATCATGATGCTCAGCATACAATGACTCATGACATTCAAATGCACACATATATGCGACCATCTCACTTAACATTAATCATGTTTTGCAATTCAAGCCTAAAACAATGCATTTATACTATACAACAGCACGCAAATCATACCATATCCATATCAACAGCACATTGCATGATACACACCAATTACACACAATTAAAACGACAAAAGTCGACAAAACGACACTATTCCAAATTCCCAACATAATTAAATCGGCTAATAATCACAAAATTATTATCATAAGAAAGTACAGTTCAATAGCTACTCAACGATACCAAGAATGTTAAAAACGGATAAACGGAACACAAGTTACGGACTAAACAAGAAAAGACATCGCGGAAAACCCCCATTTTGCAATTCTCCTGGCCATACGCGTATTGCCCTGAGCCATACGCATATTGCCCTGATTCCTCGCCCATTCCATACGCGTATTGCCCAAGGTCGTACGCGTATGGGCAGAGACCCATTTTCCCCAAAATTCCCATTAAAAGTCCAATACGCGTAGTGCCCTACACCATACGCGTATTGCCCTAAAGTCTTACGCGTACCATATGCAAATGGGAAGATGACCGAGAAAATGAAGCTCCATCGCGTATTGCCCAGTTTTCTTCAATGCCATACGCGTATTGCCTTGACCAATACGCGTATTGCCTTGAGTGATACGCGTATGGGCAGTGGAAAATCCAGAAAATTCTGCAGAACTTTGTTCTACGTTTTCCAACCCAAAATCATCCAATTTTCACCTATACACCAGAAAAATTACCAATACAATGCCTAACAACATGTATCTAACATGTATCAATAATAATGGACCTGAAAACATGATTTCCGACACAATTTAATCGATTTCTAATCAATTTCTACATAAATGGTTTTTACTATATATTTCCATTTCAATCCAATAACAACCAAAAACATACATACATAATCATACACAAGCATATAATAATTGAGTTTCGCACCCTTACCCGATTTAATCGTGTTTAGAAAAGTCGGGAGATTGATTTCTTGATTTCCAAGTTTTCTCTCTTTTTCTTCTCTTCTTCTCTTTTCTTTCCCTTTTCCTTCTTCTCTTTTTCTTTCTCTCTATTTTTCTCTCTTTCTATTTTCTATTTTCTAACTTAAGGAAAAATAAGATGAAATGACCAAAATACCCCTATACTCAAATATCTCGCAAACGTTCCCAAAACCCGATAAAATATCACCACATTGAAAAATAACATATTTCCAAATAAAAGTCGAAAATAAAATAAAATAATAATAAAATAATCAAAACGACTCGATTAAATAAAAAAATACTAAAACTGGGGCGTTACAACTCTCCCCCACTTAGAAATTTTCGTCCTCGAAAATATACCTGAGACGAACAACTCTGGATACGACTCCCGCATCTGACTCTCTAACTCCCAAGTCAAATTGCCCTCAGCAGCGTCTCCCCACTCTACTTTCACAAGTGCAATATCCTTTTCTCTCAACCGTTTCACCTCGCGATCCAAAATCCTAACTGGTAGTGCCTCAACCGTAAGGTTCTCCCTTACCTCAACCTCATCCATCGGAATCACATGCGACGGATCCGGAACATACTTCTGAAGTTGTGAAACATGGAACACATCGTGCAAATTCGACAGATTCGGCGGCAACGCCACCCTATAAGCCACAACACCCACTCTCGCGGATATCTGGTAAGGACCAATAAACCGAGAACTAAGTTTCTTCGATTTCAATGCACGACCCACACCCGTTACCGGCGTAACTCTCAAAAATACATGATCGCCCTCTTGGAACTCAAGATCTTTTCTTCTCCGATCATGATAACTCTTTTGTCTACTCTGAGAAGCCTTCACTTTCTCACGAATAAGCTTCACTTTTTCCGTAGTCTGTTGCACCAACTCTGGTCCAACCACCGAACTCTCACCAGATTCGTGCCAACACAACGGTGTTCGACATCTTCGTCTATAGAGTGCTTCAAACGGTGCCATTCCAATACTTGAATGGAAACTGTTATTATACGTGAATTCAATCAATGCAAGATAACTATCCCACGCACCACCTTGCTCAAGAACACAAGCTCTCAACAAATCTTCCAACGACTGAATCGTTCTCTCGGTCTGTCCATCCGTCTGCGGATGATAAGCCGAACTCAACCTCAATTTAGAACCCAACGCCTTCTGTAAACTTTCCCAAAATCTCGAGGTAAACCTCAGATCTCGATTAGAAACAATACTCAACGGAACCCCATGCAACTTCACAATCACACTGATGTAAATCTCAGCCAACCTCTCCAAAGTAAAACTGATGTCAATCGGAATGAAATGAGCCAATTTAGTCAGCCTATCAACAACCACCCAAATAGCATTATGCCCTCGCTGTGTATTCGGCAACCCCGTTACAAAATCCATGGAAATGTTATCCCACTTCCACTCAGGAATATCCAACGGTTGCAACAAACCACTAGGCCTCAGATGTTCTACCTTTGATTTCTGACAAGTCAAACATGCATAAACAAACTGAGCCACATCTCTTTTCAATCCAGACCACCAGAAAATCTTCTTCAAATCTTGGTACATCTTATTCGCTCCCGGATGTATACTCAAATTACTCCGGTGTCCTTCCTCCAAAATCATCTTTTTCAACTCCGCATCATCCGTAATACAAATTCTACCCCGAAATCTCAAAACACCATTAACATCCACTTGAAAATCACCACTCGCATCTTTTCCGCCAACCAACATCAAATCCACCAATTTCACATCCAACTTCTGTTTTTCACTAACAGTCATCAGAAAATCATTAGTAACCTTCAACATTCCAAGCCTTACGCTATCCGACGTCACTTCACATACCAAACTCAAGTCTCTAAACGATTCCAAAAGTTCCCACTCCTTAACCATTAAAGCGGACATATGCAACGATTTCCGGCTCAATGCGTCGGCTACCACATTAGCTTTACCAGGATGGTAATTCAAGCCAAAGTCGTAGTCCTTCAAAAATTCCAACCATCTACGCTGCCTCATATTTAACTCTTTCTGATCAAACAAATATTTCAAACTTTTATGATCACTAAAGACTTCAAATCTAGCACCGTAGAGATAATGCCTCCAAATCTTCAACACAAAAACCACAGCCGCTAATTCAAGATCATGAGTAGGATAATTTTTCTCATGCACTCTCAATTTCCTTGAAGCATAAGCCACCACCTTACCTTCTTGCATCAGAACACCACCTAGACCAATCAAAGACGCATCACAATACACCACAAATGGTTCATTAGGATCCGGTAAAGTCAAAATCGGAGCTGTCGTCAATCTTCTCTTCCGCTCATTAAAACTTTCCTCGCACCGAATATCCCAAATGAACGCTTGCCCTTTACAAGTCAACTGGGTCAAGGGAAGTGCTAGCTTAGAAAAACCTTCAATGAACCTTCGATAATATCCGGCCAAACCCAAAAAGCTTCGAATTTCAGTAACAGATCTCGGAGCCTCCCATTGTAGAACTGCTTCTACTTAAGATGGATCCACAGAAATACCATTACCTGAAATCACGTGCCCAAGAAAACTCACTTCCGACAACCAAAATTCACACTTGGACAATTTGGCAAAAAGCTTTCTTTCTTTCAAAACCTGCAAAACAATACGCAAATGTTCCGCGTGCTCCTCCCGAGACTTAGAATAAATTAAGATATCATCAATAAACACAACAACAAAACGATCCAAATGCTCAGGGAAAATACGATTCATGTACTCCATGAACATACCTGGCGCATTAGAAACCCCGAATGGCATCACAGAATATTCATAATGACCGTAACGTGTCCTAAAAGCCGTCTTCTGGATATCTTCCTCTTTCACCCTAATCTGATGATACCCTGACCTCAAGTCAATCTTACTAAACACACAAGCACCAACCAACTGATCCATCAGATCATCAATTCTCAGAAGAGGATACTTATTCTTAATCATCACCTTATTCAACTGGCGATAATCAATACACAATCGCATACTTCCATCTTTCTTTTTCACCAATAAAACTGGAGCACCCCAAGGAGAAACGCTTGGTCTCACAAACCTCTTCTTCAACAATTCATTCAACTGTTTCTTTAACTCAACCAACTCAGATGCCGACATACGATAAGGTGCCATAGAAACAGGTCTAGTACCAGGAACTAGATCTATAGAAAACTCCACCTCTCTCTTTGGCGGCAAGTCTGAAATATCCTCAGGAAACACTTCCAGAAACTCACACACAACAGGAAACACATCAAGGGAAACTTGACTATCCACAGTCAACGATGCAAATAACCCAAACAACTGAGCTTCATCTGCCAAAAGTCTCTTCAACTCTTTGGTAGATAAGAAACTCGAGTCTTCATCTTCCTCAAGAGAAGGAAACCTTACCAGCTTATGATAACAATTAATATGAACCCGATTGAATTGCAACCAATTCATTCCCAGAACCACATCTAAACCCTCCAACGGTAAACACACCAAATCCATCTCAAAGTCTTTACCATAAATGGTCAAAGGACAACTTAGGCAAACCAACGAAGTAGTTACTGACCTCATTGCTGGAGTATCAATAACACCACCCATCGCAGACAATACAAGATTCAAACGCTTCGCGCACTCAGACGAAATAAACGAATGAGTCACTCCAGTATCAATAATAGCAACTAAAGGAGTACTATTAATAAAACAAGTACCTCTGATCAGACGGTCTGCACTTAAAGTCTGAGCTCCCGCTAATGCAAATACTTTCCCACTAGCTGGAGCTTGCTTCGGTTTCGGACACTTCGTACTAATATGACCAGGTTCACCACAGTTGAAACACTTCACCACAGTCTTCCTTGCATAATCAGCTGCGACACGTCCTAAACCTCCACAATTAGAACACTTCCTCAAATCTTTCCTACATTCAGACTGACGATGCCCCACATCACCATATCTATAACATCTCAGAGGACCAGACATTCCTCCTCCACTTGACCTCCTTTCAAAAGTAACCCTTTGTTTACCCTTATCAGCTGGTGTTACATACGGACCACCATAGAACTGTTGCTTCCCTTTCCTCTCGCTCACACTCTTATAGTGAGTAGAACGAGCCTTACTATCCTCCTCATAAATCCTACAACAATCCACCAAATCAGAAAACCTCCGAATCCTTTGATAACCAATTGCCTACTTTATCTCAGGACACAATCCGTTCTCAAACTTTACACACTTAGAAAATTCCGCGGTCGCTTCAGCATAATGTGGATAAAACTGCACAAGTTCCACAAACTTAGCAGTATAATCAACAACAGACATATTACCTTGTTTTAACTCCAAGAACTCAATTTCCTTCTTTCCTCTTACATCTTCAGGAAAATACTTCCTCAGAAACTCAATGCTAAACACAGCCCAAGTGATCTCCTCCTCTGCAGCTTCCAACACATGACGTGTACTAACCCACCAATCATCAGCTTCTTCCAGTAACATGTGAGTACCCAGTCTCACCTTCTGATCCTCAGCACAATCCATCACTCAAAAATTTCTTTCAATCTCTTTTAGCCAAATCTGTGCAGCATCAGGATCATATCTTCCTTTGAAGACAGGCGGTTTGTTCTTCCTGAACTCATCATTACCCGCAACATTAGGTGCACCCTGCACAGCCCGAGCCATAGCTTGCATAGCAGCAGCCAAAGCAGCGTCATTCCTATCAGCCATATTCTGTTCATTTCCAATAACAGCAACTATGGTTAAACAAACAACTCATCCAACTACAACGACCAACAAGGACTGACACAAACTGACACGGACTGGCTCTGATACCACTTAATCTAACACCCCCAATCTATTAAAGCGGTAACAAAAATTCAAAATTTCATCAGAGTATATTTAGAAGTTCACAGCATAGACCGAGGGGTCACATCAATTTGAAACAAACACAATAAACCTGCCCATAAAGATATGCAACACTCGCAGGTAGCAAATAAACAGAGGAACTTAGTTCCTACTACCCACAATTCAGCTACAGAATAAAAGCAGAAAATCTATACTGAATCTCACACACACACACACACACACACATATATATATATATATATATATATATATATATATATATATATATATATATATCACATAAAAAGTTTGTCATACATCAAGTCATACATGTACAATCCAAAAGATATATATATATATATATATATATATATATATATATATATATATATATATATATATACATATACACACAAATCACCAACGGTCTCCCTAACTACCCGGTGTCACATATCAGAGCCGATCGACAAAAGAATGAAGACCTAAGCTTCACAAAAAGACCTCCAGCAATCTAATCTGCAATGCCTCATAGAGCATTATAAAACAGCAGAAGGGTGAGAAAAACAATCATAATATAATTGCATACAATTATATATAACACCAACAATACACATATATACTGTTCTCACCACAACTCATACCAGTATTCAAGCATAAAACAACACAATGTATAATTCATATTTCCATCCCCAAGGTATACCAACCATGCATAATACAAGTATCACCAACACATATCCATATATCAATTTATCAATTTTATCCACAATTCCACACATAAACAAACCATTAATGATTTATGCAAATGCAAGAGACCGACACAACGACTCTATGCATATGCACATACGGTACCGACTTCCATCAATTCTCGACGCCAGTTCACTCAGGAACTATTGGAACCATCGCTCGTTACTTAGTGTAACTCCCCTTCGGGTATACGATGTTCCCCGTCGCTTTTGGTCCTCTTTGTATAAGGCTCACGACGTCTATGGATCGCTTTCGGTCCTCTTTGTATAAGGCTCACGATCCGATCGCTCACACCCCACATGGGCACACGATCATCTATAATCATCGCTTTCGGTCCTCTTATTTTTAAGGCGCACGATCCAATCAGATCGCTTTCAGTCCTCTTATTTTTAAGGCTCACGATGTTATAGCGGATTCCCTCTGGAATCAATCCGTCACTCAGGACGTCACAAGAATGCATATCATGATGCTCAGCATACAATGACTCATGACATTCAAATGCACACATATATGCAACCATCTCACTCAACATTAATCATGTTTTGCAATTCAAGCCCAAAACAATGCATTTATACCATACAACAGCACGCAAATCATACCATATCCATATCAACAACACATTGCATGATACACACCAATTACACACAATTAAAACGACAAAAGTCGACAAAACAACACTATTCCAAATTCCCGACATAATTAAATCAGCTAACACTCACAAAATTATTATCATAAGAAAGAATAGTTCAATAGCTACTCAACGATACCAAGAATGTTAAAAACGGATAAACGGAACACAAGTTACGGACTAAACAAGAAAAGACATCGCGGAAAACCCCCATTTTGCAATTCTCCTGGCCATACGTGTATTGTCCAAGGTCGTACGCGTATGGGCAGAGACCCATTTTTCCCAAAATTCCCATTAAAAGTCCAATACGCGTAGTGCCCTACACCATATACGTATTGCCCTAAAGTCTTACGGGTACCATACGCAAATGGGCAGATGGCCGAGAAAATGAAGCTCCATACGCGTATTGCCCAGTTTTCTTCAATGCCATATGCGTATTGCCTTGACCAATACGCGTATTGCCTTGAGTGATACACGTATGGGCAGTGGAAAATCCAGAAAATTCTGCAGAACTTTGTTCTACGTTTTCCAACCCAAAATCATCCAATTTTCACCTATACAGCAGAAAAATTACCAATACAATGCCTAACAACATGTATCTAACATGTATCAATAATAATGGACCTGAAAACATGATTTTCGACACAATTTAATCGTTTTCTAATCAATTTCTACATAATATGGTTTTTACTATATATTTCCATTTCAATCCAATAACAACCAAAAACATACATACATAATCATACACAAGCATATAATAATCGAGTTTCGCACCCTTACCCGATTTAATCGTGTTTAGAAAAGTCGGGAGATTGATTTCTTGATTTCCAAGTTTTCTCTCTTTTTCTTCTCTTCTTCTCTTTTCTTTCCCTTTTCCTTCTTCTCTTTTTCTTTCTCTCTATTTTTCTCTCTTTCTATTTTCTATTTTCTAACTTAAGGAAAAATAAGATGAAATAACCAAAATACCCCTACACTCAAATATCTCGCAAACGTTCCTAAAACCCGATAAAATATCACCACATTGAAAAATAACATATTTCCAAATAAAAGTCGAAAATAAAATAAAATAATAATAAAATAATCAAAACGACTCGATTAAATAAAAAATACTAAAACTGGGGCGTTACAGAGAGTCCCTTTCAGATACCTCAGTATCCTCTTCGTCGCTGTTAGGTGTGATACCTTTGGCTTTTGCATGAATCTACTTACCATACCAACACTGTATGCTAAGTCAGGCCTTGTGTGACAAAGGTATCTAAGTGACCCAATAAGTCTTTTGTATTGGGTTGGGTCGACATCATCTTCGTCTGGATCCTTCGACAGTTGCAGTCTGGTCTCAGCTGGAGTTGAAGTTGAGTTGCAATCTTGCATCTCAAATCTCTTGAGTATTTCGCCTGCATATCTTCGTTGGTGCATCATTAAACCTCTACTAGTCTTGTAGAATTCGATGCCAAGGAAATATGAGAGATCTCCCAAGTCTGACATTTCAAACTCCTTGCTTAAATCATGTTTGAAATCTTCGATCTCCTTCTTGCAACTTCCTGTTATCAACAAATCATCGACATAGAGACATAGTATAAGCAATTCGCCATTGCTTCTTCTTACATATACTCCATGCTCAGTCATACACTTCACAAATTCCTTTTCCCTTAAGAAGCTGTCGATTTTCTTATTCCAAGCTCTTGGAGCTTGCTTAAGTCCATACAGGGCTTTATGTAGCCTGTACACTTTTCCTTCTTCGCCTCGTTTCACATACCCAGCTGGTTGTACGACATAAACTTCTTCATCTAGGGGACCATTAAGGAATGCACACTTCACGTCCATCTGACATGTGTGCCACTTGTTCATATTTGCTAGACCAACAACCAACCTGATTGTTTCAAATCTAGCAACAGGTGCAAACACTTCATCGAAGTCGATTCCTTCCTTCTGAAGAAATCCTTTCGCCACAAGTCTCGCCTTGTGTCGAGTTACTTCCCCTCTAGGATTCACCTTTACCTTGTAAACCCACTTCACATCAATTGCCTTCTTGCCTTGAGGCCATTCGACAAGTGACCAGGTGTTGTTGACTTCGATGGATTCTAACTCTTCATTCATTGCTTTCACCCACTTCGAATCTTTCAATGCCTCACCTGCATTGACTGGTTCGACATCTGCATAGAAAGCATAATGTACCAGCTCACCCTCTTCATCGACCACATTATCTGATGTAATTACACATTCTTGCAACCTTGCAGGCATGTGTCTTGTTCGTCGAGGTCTGCTTGAACCTGCTTCATCTGCAACTGGTTCCTGTCGAACTTCTCTTTCGACTTCAGTGACTAGTTCTTCACAAGAGATTCTCACTGAATCCTTCTTGGCTTTCTCTTTCCAATCCCATTCTTTAAGCTCATCTATGATCACGTCCCTGCTGATCACTACCTGCTTATTCACTGGGTCGAACAACTTGTAACCTCCAGTCGAATGATATCCTATCAAGATCATCTGATTCGACTTGTCATCAAGCTTCCTTCTCAACTGATCTGGCACATGTCTATGTGCTATAGATCCAAACACCTTTAAGTGACTGAGGCTTGGCTTGACACCAGACCAACATTCTTCTGGTGTGATTCCTTCAAGCTTCTTCGTTGGACATCTGTTCAAAATATATGTTGCTGTCGAAACTGCTTCTCCCCATAATTCTTTGGGTAGATGCTTTCCATTCAACATACTTTTTACCATGTTCATGATGGTTTTGTTCTTGCATTCTGCAATCCCATTCTGCTGTGGAGTGTAGGCTGGCACCACCTCATGCACAATCCCTTCTTTTCTACACAATGCATCGAACTCTTTCGACACATATTCTCCACCACCATAAGTTCTTAGAGTTTTCAACCTTCGACCACTCTGTCTTTCGACCATTGATTTGAATCTGACAAATACCTCAAACACATCACTTTTCTTCTTGATGAGGTAGGTCCATAACTTTCGACTGAAATCATCTATAAACGTGACAAAATATCTGTTGCCACCAATCGAATCCACCTGGATTGGACCACATACATTAGAGTATATGACTTCAAGAATTGCCTTCGACTTCCTTCCTGCATCCTTGCTGAAGCTATTTTTGTGTTGTTTCGACTGAACACACTCTTCACAGACTTCACTAGGAATGTCGATTTCTGGTAATCCTGACACCATATTTCTTCTCTTCAGCTCTCTGATGTCATTGAAGTTGAGATGGCCTAGTCGAAAGTGCCATAACCACTCATCTCTGCTGGCTGCTGTTGCTAGACACTTGTGCTCCATCATATTGAGTTCAATCTTGAAGGTCCTATTCTGAGACATTGGAGCCTTCAAGATCAACCTACCACCTGCGTCGAGAACTCTCATCATCTTATCTTCGACAACTACCTTGTAGTTCTTTTCGACTAGCTGCCCTATACTGAGAAAATTACTCTTCATACCTAGAATGTACAACACATTGGAAATTGTTGACCTTTTGCCATCTTTCCTCATAATCAGAACATCACCAACACCTTCAGCTGCTAGAGTGTTGTCATTTGCAAACTTCAACTGTTCTTCGACGAGGGCTTCATGTTGACAAACCAATCTTTCCTCCCAGTCATGTGTGATGAGCATCCTAAGTCTAAGTACCACTGATCTTGGAATCTCTCTTCATCTTTCGTTGTGACCATCAACAACGTCTCTTCTTCTTCATGCTTCGCCAGATTTGCATCAGTTTCTTGATTTTTCTTCTTTTCTGGACAGTTACTAACATAATGGCCATACTTCTGACAATTGAAACATTGAATGTGACTTTTGTCTGGCTTTCGACCACCACCTCTTCCTCTACCTGCAGCACCACCTCTTTGGTTGCCTTGGTTCCAACGTTTCTTCTGAGTCGAATTACTGCCTCCTCTATCTTTGTTGCCATTCATGTTTCCTTTGCCTTTCCTTTCCTTTTCTGACTGCACCTGCAAAGCCATATCACTCTTCGACTTTTCTGCAGCTCTCTCAGCCATCCTTTGTTCATGAGACTCAAGCGTCCCTTGAAGCTCTTCCTTCGTCAATACTGACAAGTCTTTCGACTCTTCTATGGCTACTACCACGTGGTCGAACTTAGGAGCCAACGATCTCAAAATATTTGAGACTACTGCTTTCGTCGTCAGCGTTTCTCCACATACTTTGATTTGATTCACCAGTTTTGTGACTCTGGTGACGAAATCTGTAATACTTTCGTTGTCTTCCATCTGAAGCAACTCATAGGTTCTCTTGTGAGTTTGTAACCTAACCTCTTTCACCTTCTCTGCACCTCCAAATGACTTTTCAAGAATCTCCCATGCTTCCTTTGTTGATTCTGCATCGCTAACTTTTTCAAAGTTATCTGGATCAACACATTGATGGATTATAAATAGCGCTTTATAATCTTTCTTCTTCAAATCTTTGAGTGCTGCCTTTTCTTGATCCGTCACGTTTTCCCCAAGCGGTGTTACTCCTTCCTTCACAAGATCCCACAGATCTTGATAACAGAAAACCACCTTGATCTGCTTGCACCAATTCTCATAATTATCTTTCTTGAGAATTGGTAGGGTCGCCGGAAAGTGTCCATTTGAATGATTCATAGCCATCACGATTTTCCTCCTTGAATCGCAACCGGAGCTCTAGATACCAGATGTTGGAAATTCACCACACCCTATGATGATTTCACTTCAATCTTGATCACCAACCCACAAATAATACGTAATGACAATGAAGAACAAAGAAGGAAGAAGAAGAACAAACTAACAACAAGAAAGAAAAGAGAGAGAAGAGAAATATTTGGAGAAAAGTGTTTCTACCCATGAACTGTGGGATTTCTTCTATTGCTATTATTCACTTGCTAATCTGCAAACTGTGAATGCAATTGTTTTACAATGTACAAGGGTAACTCCCTATTTATAGATTTAGATTTACAAAGGCCCAAAACTCTAAAAGCCCAAAATATCAAATCTAATCTAAATCATATAAAATCTAATCTAATCAAAACAGAATCCAATTAAATCTAAAATGAATCTGTCGAAACTATTCGACACACGAATGCTTCGACTTCGACTTCGACTTCGACACTATGAATTACATTTAACAGACTTGAAATCCTTCAAACTCTTTTTGTTATTTTGTATGAGTGACTCAATATACAACAATGTGAGTTGTTGTATATCTTCATCGGTGAGATGTACATGTACAATAAGAAAAAAAAGGCAAAACTACTGTCTATGTCCTTTAAGTTATTTTAAAATATCAAGTTAGGCCCTTAATTTTTTTTGTAACGCTTTGGTCCTTTTTTAAAAATCTTCGTTATAATAAATTACAAACTCATATACCATTTGAACTGGTTTTTTGCGCTGATCACGAATATGTAATTAGTTTTGCGTTTGATTGAGTATTTTGGTCGGATCGATGATTTTTCATCATGTATTTCCTCCATTTTTACCTGATTCTCATGAACCGAAACTTGTTTGATAAATTTGATTGCATATTTGTGATCAACGCGGAAAATCAGTTTAAATGGTATATGAGTTTGCAATTTATTGTAACGGAGATTTTTAAAAAGGGACCAAAGCGTTACAAAAAAAACTTAAGGGACTAATTTGATATTTTAAAATAACTTAAAGGATTAAAACAGTAGTTTTACCGAAAAAAAGGTGTGAATAAAATATAATCAGTAGAACACTAATTTTTTAACATAATATAAAATACCTGGATTTTTTTCCAAGCGACGTTGGTCATATAAAATACCACCTGATAAGTAATGCCAAATATTAAACCAAACATGCTCAGGCATATTGATTGATGCAGACAACAACAATGTGACAAATAACTTTCTTAGGAAATGACCAGAACCCCAATGATATGTGATCTTTTCGGTTGATCAGAACCTAAAGTGGGCCAAAGACTTCGTCTTCGATGCCGAAATCCAAGGAGGAGGGGGTGTACCTGCAAGGCACTCCGATGTCAAAGTAAGAATCATGAGAGGATAAGGTAAGTACAAAGTAAGAATGTTCTTAGGGTGATTTTGGAATACCTGACCCTCTCAAAGGAGAGTGTATTTATAATTCCCCCAACGCTTGGCCATTGGTCCCTATTTTTGGGCCTAGATATTCGCTCCCCAAAAATAGGTAATTGTCAGAAACTAGTCGTTGTGACGGACATACATGCTCAAAACTAGCCGTTGCTTCGAGCAGGGGTGTGGTTGCGGGCAAGCGCATCGTGGCCGTTCCTGGATGGTTGAACCGTGCGTGACGGGCATGGATGTGACGAAGGATAGCTGATCCTGGGGGTCAGCTGGCCAGCCCTCCTCGGCTGAGGGGCAGAAGAAAAAGTGTTTTCCATTGCCCTCAATTGGCAGGGCTTAGACTATTGGGCCGTGATAAGTGCAAAATGTACCTATTTTTGTATATAAGTTTTGTTGCACTTATCATTACTTTGTGTTAAAATTGGTTGAATAAACCCCTCTTTGTTCGTAATTACGTTTACTTTACGTTTTAGTGTATATATTGCGTATCGTGTAAATATCATTGAGTTTAATTGATTTTAATTTATTTTTGCAGGTATTCCAGCAATGGGATTTTGCCATTGTTGTATAGAGCATTGAATAATCTTTCCAACGCTTCAAACCGTGCGTCAATCGGAGTTACGGTTCAAGAGTTATGGTCAAAAGAAATTCTGGTTTGCTGTCATGTTCGCTAGGCGAACCAGGAGGCGAGCACTCGCTAGCAAGTTCGAACTGCGAACTCGGGGCGAATAAAAAGTGCCTGGAAATATGAAAAACACAATTCTGGCAGTAGCTAAGGCGGTGTATGTTCGCAGTGCGAACGGGGGTTCGCAGTGCGAACCTGGGCAGCAAATTTTGCCTATAAACTTCATTTTTCAGCATTTTTTAGAGGATGGTTTTGGAGATTCTTGCTCCAACTCCATCAAATTTCATTTTTTCAGTAGATTAGCTTAGAAAACATCATGGAAGCTTGCATGCGGATGATCCGAGGTGGATTTCTCATCGAACGGCTCCGACAAACCGCGAGATGTTTGGTTCATTTCTGATTTTCTTTATGTCTTTCTTCTTTGTTGGGTTTTTATATGTTTGTACTATGATCTCATGTATATTTGTCGCCCATGGCGTTGTATAAAACTTGTTTTACAAATCTTTATTGGTGATTGTCTCTGATTTTTGCTTTATGCGCGGGGTTTGGGTTGCGTTAGACATAACCTTCGTAAACTTCGATTAGGGATGATTATCTGTTAGTTTCTGGATTCTAGAGATAGATTTAGAGCTAACAATCTTTAATAGGCGTCGAATCTTAATGCCTCCGTGCCTTGAGCTAGCGTGCGAAAGTATCGGCAATGGTAACACGGTTGTTCTCTCAACTTTGCGTTAGACATAACCTGTGTTGTGAGCGATGCTGGGTGATATTGAGGAGTATTGTAGGTGGAGTATAACTGATCGGTAAGTTTAAGTTTATGAGGAGTCGATTATGTGCATGCCTGATAAGTTTCTTGTTGCTGAATAATGAATTTCTTTTTGTTTAATGTTTACTTTTCCGCATTTACGCTTTAAACCATTTTAAAACCAAACTCATAAATGCGAGAGATTGTCGAACGACATTCTTTCCCTTGAACCGATCTCTGTGGACACGACATAAATCCCGGAGGGAATTCTTCCGAAAATAAATATTTTTGCTTGCTTGCCCTATTCTGCATTCAACAAAATGGCGTCGTTGCCGATGATTGGTTTTGATATTAAATCGCATTGCGATAGTTTCTTTGTTTTTGAGTTTTGTATATATCATATATATTGTCTATTTGCATTATGTTTGTTCAAGTGTTATATACATTTTGTTCCCGTAACGTTTGTTTAAGTGTTTGGTTAGGGCACTTGCTTTTGGTTTGCGCGGTGAGGCATCACCATGGCATGAATGAAGGAAGTTGCTAGCTAAGCATTGTAAAGGCGTCGAGCGTACGATGTAAAACAAGCATGGTGTATTATTTTCTTTTGTTGTTGTTTAGTTTAGGTTGTGTGGTGAGTCTTCATTAAACAAGTTGTACTCAGATTTTTCGTAAAATTCTCAAATCTTCACTTTACAACTTGTTTAATGAATTTTTGCCGGTTTTTTAGTTTGTTTATATTAATGGTCTTTGTGTTTGTCAATGAGCTTGTTTTGAGTTGCTTGAGGAACTTTTGGTGATGTTCCATTTTTTATCGTTTCAACTTGCGAATGCGTGGTAATGATCTTGTTAAGTTTTGTACACGTCCGAGGTATGTATTTATCACTTTATATACTTTAGCATATTCATGATACTTAGGCTTTTTAGAGACTTCCATGCCATTCATTCTTTTGTATACTTGTTCTTATTGTGAATCACTTTAGTTCCCAACCTTTTTGTGAGGAAGTCTTCTATTGTTCATATATGCACGGAGTACCAACATTCTTGTTCTAACTGGATTTTATTATGCTTAATCTTTTGTTTGTGTTGATTATGTGAAAGCATGAAAAGGATCAAGGCATTTTGTTTCATTTTGAGCACAACTACCTTAGCCAAATAGTCATTCACCTTGTGAGCGTGTGATCATTCGTAACCCCTTTGAGCCTTTGGTCATTATCCATGTTGTTTGAGTTTGATGCTTGTCTATGAGTGTCAAATTTACTTTTTGTATGAATTTTTACCTTGCCTTAGGAAGTAGGGAGTATTCACATGATGGTGTGGTTGAATTCAAGTTGGGGAGATGATGATTGTATACTCATTAGTTGGATTTTATGAGGATTGAAAAAGAAAAAAAAAAGAGAAAAATATGACAAAGAAAAGAAAAGAAAAAAGAAAAAAAAAAGAAAGAAAAAAGAAAACCCTTGAAAAAGGAAACAAAAAGAGTTTCAATAATTGTGCTAAATAAGTATTGTGTGTTGTGTAGCACTTGGGATTTTGGAAGAAGTTGGTTGAAATTTTGTGTGTGAATCTTTGTGAGTTTTCACTCCCTTAGGTTTAGGCAAGTTTTTGTTTCAATTACCTTTAGAAATTGCCCCTTGTTTGTTTATCCGACCACACTACAACCTTGAAAGTCCTTGTGATTCTTGCCTTTGTATGTTCAATGTGAATTTTTGGATGGTTGCATAATTTAGTCTATTGTTTGCATGATTGTTGTGTGAGTGAAAAAAACCTCATTTTGTGTTTTTCATCTACCGATGATTGTTTTTGCTAGGTGTGATTCACATTTGAACTTGTGTTGTTTTAGAATGTTCGACATGAATTTTTGTATTTTGCATTTGTTTCGTGACTATGTTGTTGTTGTAGTTTAGTGGTAAGTATTTACTTTGTGTGTACCATTTTTCATTTGAACCATACATTTGTCTTCCGTTTTTCAAAACTTGTTGATTCGTGATTCTTTGGTTATCACTCGGTTTCGTTGAGTTGTTTGATTCTTGTTTGAGGACAAACAATTAAATAAGTTGGGGAGAGTTCAATGGAAAGTCATTCACCTTGTGAGCGTGTGATCATTCGTAACCCCTTTGAGCCTTTGGTCATTATCCATGTTGTTTGAGTTTGATGCTTGTCTATGAGTGTCAAATTTACTTTTTGTATGGATTTTGATTGATTATTTTTTCTTGAACCCTCAATTTTGTGTTGTTGTATGAATTTTTACCTTGCCTTAGAGAGTAGGGAGTATTCACATGTTGGTGTGGTTGAATTCAAGTTGGGGAGAGGATGATTGTATACTCATTGGTTGGATTCTATGAGGATTGAAAAAGAAAAGAAAAAAGAGAAAAATATGACAAAGAAAAGAAAAGAAAAAAGAAAAAAAAAAGAAAGAAAAAAGAAAACCCTTGAAAAAGGAAACAAAAAGAGTTTCAATAATTGTGCTAAATAAGTATTGTGTGTTGTGTAGCACTTGGGATTTTGGAAGAAGTTGGTTGAAATTTTGTGTGTGAATCTTTGTGAGTTTTCACTCCCTTAGGTTTAGGCAAGTTTTTGTTTCAATTACCTTTAGAAATTGCCCCTTGTTTGTTTACCCGACCACGCTACAACCTTGAAAGTCCTTGTGATTCTTGCCTTTGTATGTTCAATGTGAATTTTTAGATGGTTGCATAATTTAGTCTATTGTTTGCATGATTGTTGTGTGAGTGAAAAGAACCTCATTTTGTGTTTTTCATCTACCGATGATTGTTTTTGCTAGGTGTGATTCACATTTGAACTTGTGTTGTTTTAGAATGTTCGACATGAATTTTGTATTTTGCATTTGTTTCGTGACTATGTTGTCGTTGTAGTTTAGTGGTAAGTATTTAATTTGTGTGTACCGTTTTTCATTTGAACCATACATTTGTCTTCCGTTTTTCAAAACTTGTTGATTCGTGATTCTTTGGTTATCACTCGGTTTCGTTGAGTTGTTTGATTCTTGTTTGAGGACAAACAATTAAATAAGTTGGGGAGAGTTTGATAAGTGCAAAATGTACCTATTTTTGTATATAAGTTTTGTTGCACTTATCATTACTTTGTGTTAAAATTGGTTGAATAAACCCCACTTTGTTCGTAATTACGTTTACTTTACGTTTTAGTGTATATATTGCGTATCGTGTAAATATCATTGAGTTTAACTGATTTTAATTTATTTTTGCAGGTATTCCAGCAATGGGATTTTGCCATTGTTGTATAGAGCATTGAATAAGTTTTCCAACGCTTTATTGAGTTATTGTTGAAAAGCTTATTCAATGCTCTATACAACAATGGCAAAATCCCATTGCTGGAATACCTGCAAAAATAAATTAAAATCAATTAAACTCAATGATATTTACACGATACGCAATATATACACTAAAACGTAAAGTAAACGTAATTACGAACAAAGCGGGGTTTATTTAACCAATTTTAACAAAAAGTAATGATAAGTGCAACAAAACTTATATACAAAAATAGGTACATTTTGCACTTATCAGGTCGTTCTGGGTGCTGAAGTGGATTGGGTCATGCCTAGCCATTGGGTCCGTCCAGAATAATATGCCTCCCTTATTTCCTCAATAAACTCTTGATCATCTTGAAGAAATCCCATGACAAAACATGCATCTCAAAAGGTTTCGTGTTGGAAACCATCAGCCATTTTGATGTCATTGTAGCTTGTGGGACCTTTCTTTGTGGTTAACATCATACGTAGATAACACAACTCTTTTGTATTCTGTTAAACCCAAATAAGTCTATCAATGTTGTATCCTGTTTTGCGAGGCTTCCATTACCTGGTTTTCTTGACATAAACAAATTTAGAAACAAATTGTCCATAAGTTAGCAACCTTGCCTCTTCAAATATTTTGTTAGCCTCAAACCAAGTTGTAAACATGGACTATGTAACACTTGACTTAATCAAAACATTTTCAATTTATTCATAATCTTTGAAGTAAACAAAATTTTCTCCTTCCATCTGAAAGAACAATCTCTCAACAACAGGTTTCCTTCCATGTGTTAAATATGAGAAGATCCTCCAACATACCTAAGATGGTGAAATATATCTACAATTTAGATACTATTTGATTTCATCAACGTTGTTATTGTCACTTGTCATGGATGTATCAGAAGGTACAATAATAGCCAAAATTCGATTAGAACCTTTGTTTATATGCTTGAATAAGTATTTAATTGAAGTATTTTGATCGCACCAATCCATGTTGATGCGTTCTTCATACTTCCACAACAAACTTGGGTTATGAGGAACTATATGACCATTATTTAGGATAATTCCATTTTTCTCAACAGTGTGGATATTATCTCTTCTTCTGTAGATAGGGTATCCCATCTTGATCAACTATTGTAGAACTCTGGAACTTTTTGGGATAATAATTAGAACATTTTCCTTCCTTCATGCACTGTGAACTTTTGTTAGCCAAACCACAAGAACCATGAGCCATATGAGTCTTAACCAAGTTATACAACTTTGGTTCCTGCAAAGGGTTTGAGATTCAACACTATTGATTTTCTCAACACTATTGATTTTATCTATATCTGAATGGGTTGAGTATTTGTTTGAAGGGTGCAAGAATATGAGGATGTGTGCATGTGGCAATCCTCTTTTTTGAAACTCGATAGTGTACATATCTACAAATGAGAAATAATGGACATTCAAACAAAAAATATATGTGAGATGGAATAATAACAAAATAGGTCAAATGTAGAACTTACATGCAAGGACTTCCCTAAAATACCCTTCTTGGTTAAATCTGATAGTCGTTGATAAAATTTCATTTTGAAGATTTTGGAAATGAAATTCGGCCTATCTTGAGGTTTCAAGTGAAGGGGTTCAAGTACTTTTTGTATCTCTGGCCAATTCGGGTTGCATGTACAAGTGATACATAAATATGGAAAACCAACCTTACTAAAAATAACCATGCCATCATAATAAAGTTGATCCAAGAATGTTCGACTTTCAACATATGATGATGGCAAAACAACTCTTTTACATGTGGTAGAACCTAATGTTTGACTTTCATCACAATCTTCGTTCAGATTTTTCTAAGCTTTGCTTGGTTCTTCCATAGCCATGTTAATCTTTTTGACTCCAGCATTGTGTAATCATCAATCAAGAATTATTGAAATAATCTCTTATATGATAATAAAGTTTTCACTTTTTTGATCTACTTTGAATCTGAAATGCAAACCACTCTCAAATTGTAAGCCTGTTATGCTCGTTGTCATCAAATATTTCCAAATTCCCGTGAGCTACATTTGGTCTATAACCATCTTCATCATAGGGAAAAATCAAAGGATATTGAAATACTAGATAACTTTCATGAAACTCATATATTCTTTATATTTTTCAAGCTCTTTTTTCCATAATAATGTCTCTTTCCTCTGTTGTGTCAACATCACCAATAATTAATGTTGCTACTTCAGAAATAATAGGTTGATTGTATACTCTACCATTAGTATTTCTATCCGAGATAAGTATCAATTTTAAATTATGGACATTACCATCGTTTATTTGTTCCTTTCCATTTGAAAGCTTCTTGCATGGGGGTTATATTCATACAACATTGCAGACAAACTTCTTAACATTAGTTGGATCAATATTTGTTGTGTTCCTAACCATACAAATAAATTGGCATTAGTAAATGAAACATAAGTTGTTGAAACGTGTAGATAATGAAAGGAACATAGAGTTAGTTACCTGAGGCCATTCACTCTATTAAGCACTTCATTTTCTGTGTCATAGATGTATAGTTGTACAAACTTAGGTTTTTGACCTTCCTGTGGCAACAAATTTCCTAGTAGATGTCAAGATTAATCTTGAATGCGAACTGTTGGTGATCTACAACCATTGTTGCACTTGTTAACCAACTTAGCTTCCGGATATTTGAAAGCAAACATCATGTTGTAAACTCGGATTTGTTGTTGAAATTTACGGCTAATTAGTGAATCATGATAAAAAAGTAGACTTGATAAAAGTGGAGGTGGATCTTTTAAAAATGGTAGTTCAACTTTTCCATTGCCACAACACAAAGAATGTTTGTGTTTTTCCATCCTCTTTTGATACAACATCAATGCTTGGAAATATTGACATTCGATAAGTGGATCGTCAATATCATAATACTCTATGAATAAAATGAAAAAGAATAAGTCAATTGTTATAAATGCAAGGAGGTATAATTAAAGTTGTTAAAACAAATGTGCGTTTACTATTTGACGGTTGAGGCATGGGAATATTGGGAGAAAAACTTGTGTAGGAACGAACCTAAATCTTTAGTGTTACAAACAACCAATAAGAAAGAGAGAAAATATTAAATTTATTTAAAATTTAATTTATTTTAAAATTGGATTTATGGGTGGTTGTGATTATGAAGGAGAGAGAATATTATTTTATTATTTTTTAAATAATTAAAAAATATGATTGATTTTTTCTAAAACCAAGTGTTAGGTTTGTTTCTATCCAAGTTTTTTCCGAATATCGGAGATTCTAATGTCGTCTTTAGAACTACAATCATCTTCTGATTGGACAACTGTATATTATTTATGTAGTAAGCAAGTTTCAACTACATAATCAAAACTAACATCTCCACGTTTTTTATCAAATAACCACAGTAACACAATGGACATGCTGCATATAACAACTGCATATAAAACATAGCATATTGCACAACTATGGGAAGTAACATATCGGACAAACTGTTAAGATTGAGGGCACATTAATAAGGTTGTTTGGCTATTGTGTTTTAAGATAACTTAATGAACTCACTGTGTTAATAAACTGAAGTCACATGTTGATGTACATTATTAATAAACTACGGTAACATTTACGAAAAGTTGTCATATATTGTTTTTAACTTATAAAATCTTGATAGGATTTCCTAACCTGCAAAAGGATCATAGTCCGAACCATCTTCATCGTCACTATTAAAATCCAGATTTGTAGTAGGGGTAAAAATAGGATGTGAAGTATTTATGATGGTTGCATGTTGGACAGACGTCATTGTTGACGACATTTTTTGGTGAATATTGTCTCGACAGTTCAAGTCAAAATTACTACAAATGAAAAACCATAGGATTACAACAATGTTAGGCATTGATGATATATGTAGAACATATTAGGTGAGTTCATTTTTTAACTTACAAACGTGCACTTGGAGAAATAAGGTTGACATTCTCATCGATGTGCAGTGTACCATGTTTTGTGTTACTGATAGGTTTCATAGGCTGCGGTGTAGTCACATGTGATTGGTGTATTGCTAAAGTGTGAGCTCTATTATAGTAAGAAATCCAAATAAGGAAAAACTTAATGATGAATTAAAAGGTAGATAGGGATTATAGATGAAAAATTCCTTAGTAGTATGCTTTATCCCACTTACAAAGATGTTTTAGGAGATAAATCCATCATGTTCTCATTGCATTTTGGTGTACCTCTACCATTTGGTTAAACTTGTGATGTAAAGTTCACTGCAAGCGTAGGCATCCCAAGTGCTTTAGGTGGACGTTCCTAGTGTGGCTTAAGTTGCTGTTCATTATGGCTTGGACTATGACAACAAAAAATAAAGAAACCAAATACAACAAGATGAGAATACAATAGGATATAAACTTGAAGTAGTTTCTAATCATAAAGCCATGGAGAATTAGCATAGCTATTCAAAATGAGTTGTATACAACAACATTAAATACTTACTAATTTAAATGTGAAGAAGATCTAAATTCAAAATTCGATTGTGGGAATATTGTATGGATGTTATCACTCTGTATCTTTTTAGGACGACCACAACCTCATTTGCATTGTATAATGCTAGAGGGGAGGTCTTTGTTGGTATCTGCTGAAAATTTATCCATTAGGTTAGTCCCTAAGGAGTTAATATTAGAAATCTTCTTTTGTCCCCTATCTCCATGATAAATTTACCTAGGCAGTGAAATTTCAAACATAGCACTTAATGCCATTCCTTCCGCAACAACTCTGTCAACAATTGTTTGGTTAGATATTGATGGTGTAATATTAGCAAGAGGCCTTCTTAAACAATTGGAAGTGGGTGTTAACATGGTATGATCCATAGTTGTTGGAAAATGAGAATATTTTGTTGTAGTGTTGAAAGTCATGGCAGTTGGCAATTGAGATGTAGTCTTGAGACGTTTCAACTGTTTATGCTTTTGTAGTAGTAATCGACGTGCTCGTGCATTTTTAGCAGCTAAGTATGAAGCCTCTTCCATGATATAAAACCTACATTATGTATGTGATTTTAATTGTAACTATGAAGTTATGAAAATATGTAACTCACACTTTGATAGACTATGTAAATGTGTGTAACTATGAGTGTGTATGAAAAATAGCAAGGAAAATATAATGTTGGTTAAATGGCAATCAACATATGGTGTGAATCATATGCATAGACTTCCATATTAGCTTCATAGTACGCAATATGAACTCAAAAGGAATAGAAAATTTCCAGCCAACTTAATTCTAGTTGATGTTTACATTGATGATGAAGGAAAATAAGTGAAGTAAAAAAAGTGATATGTTCAAACTATAACGGACCAATACAGGTTTAAGTGACAGGTTTTAGTTGACTGCAAACTATCAATATGTGGCTATCAAGAGTTATAGGTTTTTGTTGATTGCAAACTAAAACTTTTCTTGGTCTGCTATCCTTGAGTGATATAGATGTGGCTATCAAGAGTGTTATTGTATAATCCTATTAACAATTTCAAACCTAAGATCACCGCACCAATTATTACACACAGGTAAGTGTTTAAAACTCAAAACAACCATTGTAGTGATGTTAATGAAGCATAAAATTCTAGAAGTTGGAGGTTATAGAAAATATGTCAATGAGAAAACATTAAAGAAGTAAATATATAGTTCATAAAAAGCATAAGGTAACCATTGATCAATTTAAAATCTCAAAGCATGTTGGTCAAAGATAGTATATTACCGATTGATTTCCTTTATAAAAGAGAGGTTAAACAAGATTTTTCAACTTGCTGGAGTTTTACTTGAAATTCTGCAGCATGATGATTTGCAACACAAAAAAGTGGTGAAGTTAGATGTTCATGTTCACAGTCAACTACAACATTATGTATTTGAAAAAAGTCAACGAGAAAATTAAGCCATTTACTAACAGTAAGAAACCAAAATAACCACAGTAAATAATATTAGTTGAGCCTAGTTTGATATAAACAATCTCGTTCAAAACAAAAATGGAGAAGCTGATGAAAGTGACAGGTTTTAGTTGATTGCAAACTATAGCAGACCAAGACAACATGCTCAATGTGACAGGTTAAGGAAAATATCCAATCTAGCATGTAGTTTATAAAGATTAGAGACTATGTTCTATCTATAAAATATAAATTATGGACAAGCAAACTATGTCGATGTGAGACTGCACATGGATTGCATTTAATTACACGATAGGACAAAAGGAAAGCATGGGAGAAACCTTTTGATTTTGCAGCAAGTATTTACCACTTGAGTGTTCGAAACAATATAATAATACAAAAGTTAAAAAGCTATCAGAAATGTTCATATCTCACACTTGGTTTACTGTGCAGCTGCTATGCCATGAAAAAAACATTGAGTAAGAAATGTATGTGCAACACAATGACTAAGAAATTTTTTGACATCACAAATTGTACATTATTTTGAAAAGTGATAATCCACCAATACTATATACTATTTGTTTAATGGTTTGATTTTGCTTATGCATAAGGTAATCATATTGATGTTATACGTTAGCTTACAATCCAGCTATGTACTGAATGTATGTTATATGAAACTTACAAAATGTTGGTCATACGAAGCTTACAATATGTATGTTATAATTTAGCTTACAAAATGAATGTTAGATATCTTGATGGATTGAAAGCTTATACATTCACATTTGGCTGGATTTTTTAGAGCATCGTATTGTTAAAGCAAGGTGGATTGTTTAGAACATGGTCGTTCAACTGTCCAGAAGTGAATTGACATATGAAATCGTTGTGTATTGATTGACATAAATAAGAGGTTAAAATGTATTATTTCATTGAAAACCAAATTGAAATCTGGTACTGCGAATTTGAACAACATATATGCTATAACCCATTTAAAATGGTCTCATATTCGTTACAGGTTTGCTGAAGTTTGTTGACAGTATAAGCAGTAAGTTTGTTGATAGTAAGTTTGTGATAATGACAATGTTTTGTGATGCAGTAAGTTCGTTGACAGTATCACATACCATAAAGATTGAAAGAATATAATATAGTTTGAATGTTCATTAATAACCTTAGTATATTTTTTCACGTTGAAGACTATAAACATGTATGAAACAAACAATGTGATTGTTCATTCAAAAGACCATGCATAGTTACACAGCAACATGAGTATTCATTGTTGGAATCAACCCAAAGACTATGGGAATTCCTTCTATCACGCAGCAATTATACAGAAAGTAGAAAGAGAATAGGAAAGAAGAAGATGAATAGTGTTCTTGCTGCCCACAAACTGTGGGACTTTCTCTCTTCTTATTACTCACTCTGCAACTGCAGAATTCTGTGAGAAATTACAAAGTGTTGTAATTGATTGATTGATACAAAATAATGAGGGAAACTCCCTATTTATAGAATTAGGTTTGCTTGCATCTCAAGACAAAGCCCAAACTATAAAAGCCCAAAATATCAAATCTAATCTAAATCATATCAAATCAAATCTAATCTAATAAAAGCAAAATCTGAATCCCATCTAAATCAAATCTGTCAAAACACCTTCGACAATTCGACACTAAGCTATTCGACTTCGACACTTAGACACTAGGAATTACAATTTAACACACCACCTAATTCATTGTGTCTAAACTATCTACATTCATCATAGTCCTTAGCTTTCTGAAGGCTTCGACCTGCACTCCCTTCGTCATGATATCTGCAATCTGATTCTCAGTTCTGCAGTGTTCCAGCTTCATCTTCCCTTCTGCTACCTGCTCTCGAAGATAATGGAACCTCATCTCGATGTGCTTGCTTCGACCATGAGCTATTGGATTCTTCGCCAAGTTGATAGCTGACATGCTGTCGATCTTCATGGTAATTGCTCCATGACTCATTGATGTAATTTCTTCGACCAGATTCACCATCCATGTTGCTTGACATGCACAAAGAGAAGCAGCAATGTATTCTGCTTCGCATGATGACAATGCCACTACTGGCTCCTTTCTCGAACTCCAAGCAACTGGTGCACCACCTAACATAAACACATATCCAGCTGTGGATTTTCTATCCTCTGCATCACTACACCAGCTAGAGTCTGTGTATCCCACTAACTTGCATTCTTTCCCTTCATCAGCTGCTGGAAACAAAATGCCATAGTCGAGAGTTCCTTTCAGATACCTTAGTATCCTCTTCACCGCTGCTAGGTGTGATACCTTTGGCTTCTGCATAAATCTACTTACCATACCAACACTGTATGCTAAGTCAGGCCTTGTGTGACAAAGGTATCGAAGTGACCCAATAAGTCTTCTGTATTGGGTTGGGTCGACATCATCTTCATCTGAATTTTTTGACAGTTGCTGTCTGGGCTCAGCTGGAGTCGAAGTTGGGTTGCAATCTTGCATCTCAAATCTCTTCAATATTTCGCCTGCATATCTTCTTTGATGCATCATCAAACCTCTACTACTCTTGTAGAATTCGATGCCAAGGAAATATGAGAGATTTCCCAAGTCTGACATTTCAAACTCTTCACTCAGGTTACGTTTGAAATCTTCGATCTCCTTCTTGCAACTTCCTGTTATCAACAGATCATCGACATAGAGACATAGTATAAGCAATTCGCCATTGCTTCTTCTTACATATACTCCATGCTCAGTTGTGCACTTCACAAATTCCTTCTCCCTTAAAAAGCTGTCGATTTTCTTATTCCAAGCTCTTGGAGCTTGCTTAAGTCCATACAGGGCTTTATGCAGCCTGTACACCTTTCTCTCTTTGCCTTGTTTCACAAACCCAACTGGTTGTGTAACATAAACTTCTTCGTCTAAGGGGCCATTCAGGAATGCACACTTCACGTCCATCTGACATGTGTGCCAATTATTCATATTTGCTAGACCAACAACCAACCTGATTGTTTCGATCCTAGCAACTGGTGCAAAGACTTCGTCATAATCAATTCCTTCCTTCTGAAGAAATCCTTTCGCTACGAGTCTTGCTTTGTGTCGAACTACTTCACCTTTTGGATTCAACTTTACTTTGTAAACCCACTTCACATCAATTGCCTTCTTGCCTTCAGGCAATTCGACAAGTGACCAGGTGTTGTTAACTTCGATGGATTCAATTTCTTCATTCATTGCTTTCACCCACTTCGAATCTTTCAATGCCTCAGCTGCATTGACAGGTTCGACATCTGCATAGAAAGCATAGTGTACCAGTTCACCTTCTTCATCGACAACATCATCTGATGTAATCACACATTCCTGCAATCTTGCTGGCATTTGTCTTGTTCGACGAGGTCTACTTGGTTCTGCTTGGTCTTCGACACTTTCTTGTCGAACTTCTCTCTCAGCTTCTCTAGCTGGTTCTTCACAACTGATTCTTACTGAATCTTTGTTGACATTTTCTGTCCAGTCCCACTCCTTAAGCTCATCAATGATCACGTCTCTGCTGATCACAATCTGCTTGTTCACTGGGTCGAACAGTTTGTATCCACCTGTCGAATGATATCCTATCAAGATCATCTGATTCGACTTGTCATCAAGCTTCCTTCTCAACTGATCTGGCACATGTCTATGTGCTATAGATCCAAACACCTTTAAGTGACTAAGGCTAGGCTTGTCACCAGACCAACATTCTTCTGGCGTGATTCCTTCAAGCTTCTTTGTCGGACACCTGTTCAAAAGATATGTTGCTGTCGAAACTGCTTCTCCCCATAATTCTTTGGGTAGATGCTTTCCATTCAACATACTTCTTACCATGTTCATGATGGTTCTGTTCTTGCGTTCTACAATCCCATTCTGCTGTGGAGTGTAGGGTGGCACCACCTCATGCACAATCCCTTCTTTTCTACATAATGCATCGAACTCTTTCGACACATATTCTCCACCACCATCAGTTCTCAGAGTTTTTAACCTTCGACCACTCTGTCTTTCGACCATGGATTTGAATATGACAAATACCTCAAACACATCACTTTTCTTCTTGATGAGATAAGTCCATAATTTTCGACTGAAGTCATCTATAAACGTGACAAAGTATCTGTTGCCACCAATCGAATCCACCTGGATTGGACCACATACATCAGAGTATATGACTTCAAGAATTGCTTTCGACTTCCTTCCTGCATCCTTGCTGAAGCTATTCTTGTGTTGTTTCGACTGAACACACTCTTCACAGACTTCACTAGGAATGTCGATTTCTGGTAATCCTTACACCATATTTCTTCTCTTCAGCTCCCTGATGTCATTGAAGTTGAGATGGCCTAGTCGAAAGTGCCATAACCACTCATCTCTACTGGCTGCTGTTGCTAGACACTTGTGCTCCATCACATTGAGTTCAATCTTGAAGGTCCTATTCTGAGACATTGGAGCCTTCAAGATCAACCTACCACCTGCGTCGAGAACTCTCATCATCTTGTTTTCGACAACTACCTTGTAGTTCTTTTCGACAAGCTGCCCTATACTGAGCAAATTACTCTACATGCCTGGAATGTACAACACATTGGAAATTGTTGTCCTTTTGCCATCTTTCCTCATAATCAGAACATCACCAACACCTTCAGCTGCTAGAGTGTTGTCATTTGCAAACTTCACTGTGTTCTTCGACGAGGGCTTCATGTTGACAAACCAATCTTTCCTCCCAGTCATGTGTGATGAGCATCCTGAGTCTAAGTACCACTGGTCCTTGAAACTCTCATTATCTCTGGTTGTAACCATCAGCATCATACCTTCTTCTTCTTCATGCTTCGCCAACTTTGCATCATCTTCTTGATTCTTTCTTTCAGGACATTTTGTCGAATAGTGACCATACTGGTGACAATTATAACACTGAATGTGGCTTTTGTCAGGCTTTCGACCACCACCTCTTCCTCTACCTGCAGCACCACCTCTTTGGTTGCCTTGGTTCTGGGTCCTTCTATGGTTCGACCAATTCGCCTCTTGCTGATTTCCTCTGCCTGTCGAATTGTTGTAGCTTCCTCTACCTTTGTCGACCATCTTTTCTTTACCCTTCTTATCTTTCGCTGATTGAGCTTGCAAGGCCACATCATTCTTCGACTTGCCTGCAGCTCTTTCAGCCATTCTTTGTTCATGAGATTCAAGCGTCCCTTGAAGCTCTTCTTTCGTCACCTTCGACAAATCTTTTGATTCTTCTATGGCTACTACCACGTGATCAAATTTTGGAGCCAACGATCTCAAAATCTTTGAGACAACTGCTTTCGTCGTCAACACTTCTCCACACACTTTGATTTGATTCACAAGTTTCGTAACTCTTGTGAAGAAATCTGTTATGCTCTCATTGTCTTCCATCTGAAGCAATTCATACGCCCTTTTGTGAGTTTGTAACCTCACCTCTTTCACCTTCTCTGCGCCTCCAAACGATTTTTCCAGAATCTCCCATGCATCCTTCGTTGTTTCTGCATCACTAACTTTCTCAAAGTTATCTGCATCAACACATTGATGGATTATAAAGAGAGCTTTATAATCTTTCTTCTTCAATTCTTTGAATGCAGTTTTTCCTTGATCCGTCGCACCTTCTTCAAGAGTTGTTATTCCTTCCTTCACAAGATCCCACAAATCTTGATAACAGAAAACAACCTTGATTTGCTTGCACCAATTCTCAAAATTATCTTTCTTGAGAATTGGAAGGTTTGCTGGAAAATGGCCGTTTGGATGATTCGTAGCCATCGCGTTCTTGTGATTTCTTGCCCTTGAATCTCTTAAACCGGAGCTCTATATACCAGATGTTGGAATCAACCCAAAGACTATGGGAATTCCTTCTATCACGCAGCAATTATACAGAAAGTAGAAAGAGAATAGGGAAGAAAAAGATGAATAGTGTTCTTGCTGCCCACAAACTGTGGGACTTTCTCTCTTCTTATTACTCACTCTGCAACTGCAGAATTCTGTGAGAAATTACAAAGTGTTGTAATTGATTGATTGATACAAAATAATGAGGGAAACTCCCTATTTATAGAATTAGGTTTGCTTGCATCTCAAGACAAAGCCCAAACTATAAAAGCCCAAAATATCAAATCTAATCTAAATCATATCAAATCAAATCTAATCTAATAAAAGCAAAATCTGAATCCCATCTAAATCAAATCTGTCGAAACACCTTCGACAATTCGACACTAAGCTATTCGACTTCGACACTTAGACACTAGGAATTACAATTTAACATTCATGAGGTGGTTCACAAACTTCACTCTTAAACCATAAATGATAGCTGTGGTTAAATGAAAATGATAGTTTTGACATGAGACAGGGCCTTAATAACAAATGGATTAGTTAACCAAAACAAAACACATTAGGGGAAATGTTATGCAACACGTTCTTAATTGCATTTAGAAGTTTCTACATTTCAATGTTAAGGAACATTACAAAAAAAGTTGAAAGACAAAATAAGCAACTAACATTACAAAAGATGTCCCAAATTACTCCTTAACATCACTCATTATTCGTGTGTTTCACTTTAGTGGCAGAATTTTGTGGTGTTAGATACATGGTTGGAGACGCATCATCATATCCAATGGCAGAAACATCCCTCTTAGACGGTGTATTCGTAGAGCTTGTTTCAGACAAAGTTAGCTAAGTAGATTGGATCTGTGCAAATAAAATATATAATAAAAATGATATCAATCGATGTAATTGTGTGATAAAATAACAATGAATATAACAACATAACATAAAAATATGTTACCATATTATGGTTGTTTTGAGATGTTGGATTTGTAGCAAGATAGAGCCACCTTTGACGTGTACTATATTCATATAACATTAGTAACATTAACTCAACTCCTCATGACATCATTTCCATATTTATTTTTACACAGGGTTTATGATTTACCTCATTTGAGTTCATATATTCATTGATCATGTTGTACACGTGTTCATCCCTATTAAGCTTGACAATCGAGCATTGTTTGTTGAAGGTGGAATACTTCACACGAAAGGCCAACTTTTGCTTCAGTAGACTATCAAGGTGGATAGGGTTTATTTGTGGGTGATCTTCCCCAGCCTACATGACAAATAATTAATTGTTAGTCCTTCTAACATCAATGTCTTCGACAGTATAAACTTGCAGAAAGAAAGATGTTGAGAAATATGGTGCACTAAAAAGTTATGAAGGTATGCATATGATAGTTCCTTTGTTTCTTCTTTGTCGATAACTCGGGCAGTGGAAGGGCCTTTAGTTGTCTTTTCCTGGCTAACCTCAAGGGTCTTGGTCTTTTCTTTCCTTTTCTTCTTTTTCGTTGATTCAGGTTCTGAAGTTTCGACTGAACCTTTCTTCCCCTCAAAGTTCCCGAAGTGTGCACCTTCGAACTGTTTGTGGAGGTTACTTTGATGGTTGACTTCAGACTAAAATATTGACAAATATTAGCATAATTAGAAGGAGACATGAGAAATGAAAATGGTTAAGAGACTAACCTTTGTGTCTCCTTTTTGGGCAAGAACCTCTTCGTATTGTTTAATTTTCTTGTTTAAGACAATGATAGACGAACCACCTCCTATTTTTCGACTCTGCAACAAAATGGGAATTAAAATGTCATCGATAAAGAAAGCAAAAAAAAATGGATTAAGTGAGGAAACATGTTTCTCCTCGGTTGTTTGATCATGCTCTTCGCTAGCATCAACAATGCCTTTTTTTTGGCTTTTCTTAGATCAACAACTGAAAGAATTCGACACAATCACTTTAAAAAGACATAATGGGACTAAGACGGTTAATCTAAAATGTGTTGTTCCTCACCCGTAGATGCGGGGGGATAAGATCTTAACATGTCTAATGTCGACATGGAGGTGACCTCTATAACTGTGTATATTGTGCTTAGTCGAAACTATTCTTTGGGTAGGTTTTTTTACATTCATTTTTCAAAACTTTTAAAGAAGACCCATAAGTAAACCACCATTGGAGTTAGAAATGCCAAAGCAAGCTCACAAGTGGGCAAAGGGGGAAATTTAAGCGGATGAAATGCTAAAGCAAAAACATACCTATCTTTAACATAAGAAGGGATTTTCCGTTTAGGTATCTTTTAACTTTAGGTTTTGCATCTTTTAACTTGGCCTTAGTGAGTTTGGTCAATCCTACAACTTGGGAAATAGAGTAAAGACGCTAGATAGCTAATTCATTGCAAATTTCGGGGATTAAACCTAATATGAAACAATAAATCATTTCATTTGGTGGTAAGCATAGTACTCAATTTCCCAAATTTTCAAATTTGGCTTAGTATTTTGAAATAGAGTCTTGGCTTAAATAGTTGAGCTTCGTGATTTTCGTAGGTTGAGGGGCCAAAATGTAGTTCAAGGGATCTCGAACATGTTTATCAATCAGTTATTTGATTGTTTTGAAACATCCACTTATACTATCCTAAGACTTCCCCTTTCATATAAAAGGCAGACATAGGGAGTCTATTTTCAAAAGGGACGTTATAAAAATAAAAAAATTGTTCAGCTTAAAATAGTCACTAAGACATCAGTCCCATAAAAAATTCCAGTTCAATTTTGGGGGTTCTAAAAGATGGTTAAGGGGTATTGGTATTCTACAGAAAAGAGGGGAATAAGTGACATTTTTAGTATAATGTGGTTGAAATGAAGAGATTGGGACTGCTGTAAAGGTTGAGTGATCATAGTATAAACTGAGTTCTGAATGGGGAAAAAGGTGGTGGTGTAGATATTTGAGCAGTGGTTATGTTTCCCCTTGCGTGGGTGAGAGAAATGGGTAAGGGTATATGCAAAAGTGAAAAGGGGTGTTGATTACAACATTTTCAGAACTAGAGGGTTTAAGGGTAAGAAAGATATATGTGTCGAAGCTCTATTCTGTGAGGTGGAAACTGTCATGGCAACAAACTGTTGAGTCATGAGAGATGTGTGCAACAAAGTTGAATTTCATGCAATCATCGATACTGCTATCCCACTAACCTAGTTGCATTGAAAGGTTCTAATTGTTGTTTTCTAGCTGACCCAACTGCATAGAGATTGAGTGATTATTAGCTTCCATAGTTGTTTCAATGGTGTGGTTATGGGTGATAAACTTATCAATACATTAGTTTGACTTAAAGAGATTCATTAAGGTCTTTTGGGGATGGTTAGTCATTTTGGAAGACATTGAGGAAGATGAAAGCACCAATGATAGATAGGCTCCGCTACTACAAATGAAATTAGGGTTTAATCAACAAGACAAAATAAAAGAAAATAGAAGAAATGTTTAATATCGGTGTATCATTTCAAGGTGCAACACGAACTGAAATATAAAATATTCTTAATGAATTAATAACACTGAGTGAAGCCCACTTGAAAGAATCTACCATATAAGAAAAGTTACTACCAGTGCAATTACTCTAATGTCCTTTGGGACACATGTCGCCTTTGGAACCTATGTTGTTAATCTTGGAAAGCGGCGCGGCGCGGTCACTCCGAAAATGGGAGCGGCGCGGGCGCTATATTTCCGACGCGAGCGCGGAAATATACTAAAAATATACTAATAAATATACTAATAAATATATTAAAAAAAACTCAAACTTCATAATAGTATATATTACTTCAAATTCCTAATAACATTCATTACTTCCAATTCCAAATATCATTAAAAGACATAAGTCTTAAGCAAAAAAGCATTGCAACATACTTCCAAAATTCAAGAAAATAAACACTTAACATCTAAATCTTAAAATAACTTAAACAATCTAACTCTAATAAAACTTCAACAATCATTAAAGTCAAAGTCTTCATCGTCACTTCCTCCGACACTAGCATCGTCTTCATCCTCTTCAATCTCTTCATCCTCTCCAAGATACTCTTCATCACCAAATTCATCATCTACTACTACCACTTCCTTTGCTTTTGCCTTAGATCTAGATGAAGAAGGTGGAAGTGGTGGAGGTGCAGCTGCCTTCTTTTGCATTGCAGCTTGGCTCCTAGTGTTGATTGCAGGCTCAGCAGCACCACTTGCAATTTCAACATCTAGCCAAGATAAATCATCACCATCAAACACCATATCATCATTATCAGGTTGAGCTTCTTCTTCACCTCCCAACAACCATAGGTAAGTGGTCTCAAAATCATCATCCATAACCACAGGATCAATCAAATCATCACTATCAAAACGCTCTTTCAAGTTTTGATTATACTTGATGAAAACCAAGTCTTGCAACATTTGATGTTCAAGTCTATTTCTCTTCTTGGAGTGAATCTATATTATAATTTTAGTGTTAGTTTAAATAATAAATATAAACTATTAATTTGAATGTATAAATTAATACCAAGTACTTACATGCTCAAAAGCACTCCAATTCCGCTCACAACCCGATGAGCTACAAGTCAAACTCAATATCTTAATAGCAAGGAGTTGCAAATTTGGTGTTTTTGCTCCATACCTCCTCCACCACTCAGCTGCAATGTAAGACTTATTTGCATTAACATATATACATAAAAAATTTTATGTAATTGAATTATTGTCAAATATACTTAGTTACTTACTAGGAGCTACATCATTCCTTTGCCTTACCGCTTCCGTCAATGCAAAGTGGCCTACACCCATCTTATATTTTGACAATTCTCCATGGATGGCATCAACAACCTTATCACTTTCAGAAAGCTTATTAATGCATGCATAAAGACCATCCAACAACTTATCATCATTCTCAATCATTGGATTGCTATAAAAGAACCTCAGATTAAGATAATATCCAGCTGCGTGTAACGGATGATGAAGTTGAATACTCCATCTTCTATCAACAATAGCAATGATATCTTTGTACTTGCTTTAATTGTTGTTGAATTTTTTTGTAATTAACTCCTTGGCTTCCAACATTGCATGATAGATGTTACCCATTGCCGACTTCTTTTCATTATCAACAAGCCTAAGGACTTTTACAAGAGGCCCCATAGCCTTAAGAGTGTACACAACATCCTCCCAAAATGAGACTTGAAGTACAATAGCAGTTGTCTTATTTCCTTTCACCTCCTTACTAGCATTCAAGTTCAACCATTCTTCAGAAGTGAACATGGTTCTAATTTTTGCCTTTAAAGTGTGCAACCTATGCAAAGTAAGAAAGTTTGTGGCAAACCTTGTGACTCCACTTCTAACCAACTCACTTACTAATTTCTCCCTCATTAAGTTTAAAACCAAAGAATGGTTGTAAATGAAGCCCACGAGTTGCATTCCTTTTTGTATAACCTTCTTGACTTTAGGAATTTTTCCGATATCTTCTAGCATCAAGTCTAGACAATGAGCAGCACATGGAGTCCAAAATATTTTTGGCCTCGAGACTTGAAGATGTTTACCAGCCAAGACATAGTTGCTTCCATTGTCGGTAACTAGCTGAATAACATTACTTTCACCAATCTCTTCAACAAAGTTATCCAATAGTTCAAACACTTTTTGTCCAGTTTTCATGTATGCAGAAGCATCAACACTCTTAACAAACATAGTTCCTGCCGGAGAATTGACCAAAAAATTAATCAATGTCCTTCCTTTTGTATCAGTCCAACCATCAGACATTATGGAACAGCCATACTTTGCTTGTTCTTGCTTATTAGTACTCAACATCTCATGCGTAAGTCTCAACTCATCTTGAAGCAATGGAACTCTCAACTCATGATAACTTGGAGGCTTCAAGTGTGCACCATACATACCAATTGCTTCAACCATCAACTTGAAACTTTTTGAATTTGTAACATTGAACGCAATTCCATTCCGATAAAAGAAACGGGCTATGTATTAGAGGCAACTTGCTCTTGCTTGCTTATCACAAGCATCATTCAAGCTTGTTTGCTTTCCTTTTTTCAAAGTTTCCTCGGGTTTTCTATAGAAAATTACATCCAATGACCCTTTTGTATTCTTCTTGGCAGCCAACATACTCCCCTCTTCAGCCGGTCTTTTTCCACTTCGAATCCTAGATATCTCTAGCAACCGTGCCGCCTCATCATCATCTTCATGCACGTCACCTGACATAGATTTCTTTGCGGCCAATTTCTTATCTTCATGCTCTTGCAGAATCGCCTTAATGTCTTCGGGTGTTTGAGTGCAAGCCTTCACATTTTCTTTAATCCCTAATTGATGTTGTTTAGCTCTAGAAATTCCTCCGGTAGACGTTTCGTTGCAAAAATCACACGTAACTCTCCTCTTATTATTCAAGTATTTTAAATGGTTAAATTTCCATCCTATATCACCTGATAGTTTGTGTTGCTTAGCCGAAGAAGCAACCGATTGATCATTGAATGATGATGGTGGAATAGAACCAGTAGAAGGTATTGGAGTTGTCATGGCTGTTAGGAAAAAATATATATATAACCTTAGAAACAAAAAAAAATATAGAAACAGAGTTTCTAAGTAAAAGTTTAAATGTAAAAGTTTCTATGTAAAAAAATATATAATTTCTGCATCTAATCTCTGCATTTGAATACATAGTTTCTATGTAAAATATATATAAAAACAGAACAAAAACTTTTAGAAACCGAACCTTAATAACAGAAAATGAAACAAAAAAAAAAATTTAGAAACATAACAGAACAAGAACAAAATATATTTTATGAATCTTGAAGAACATAAAAAGAAATATATAGAAAGTAGAAACAGAAAGAAGGTGAAGATGAAGAACAGAAAAGTAAATATATAAGAACAGAGCAGAGATGAAGATGAAGACAGAACAGAGCAAAATAGATTTCCAACCTCTGTTTTGTGTCGTTGTAGAAGACGAGGAAGAGTGGGCGAGGAAGAACCGTAGCAGGGAAGGAGAAGAAGAACACAAGTCGTTGGTTGGTGTTGCTGTAGCGTCGTTCGTTGGAGAAGAGAACAAGTCGTTAGTTGTAGCAGGGAAGGAGAAAAAGAGAACTCAGAGAGAGAGCCGTTGAAGGAAGCAGAAGAAAAACGTTAAAAAAATTAGGTTTTTTTTTTTAGTTTTTAAAGGAATGGGTCGGACCCGACCCGTTGGAAACCCGACCGCCTCCGCCACGCATCCGCGCCGCGCCGTACCCGCTTTTCCAGCTGCGATACCCGCTTTCGACCCGCTTTACCCTTTCGCGGCCGACCGGTTTCCTTTGATGAGGCCAAGCCGTTTCTGGCGCGGTGCGCCGCTATCTCTGCCGCTACCGACGCTTTTGACAACATAGTTTGGAACACACCCAACCTTTTTCCCACGTCAGACTTATCTCTCTTACCACCAAAACTATCTCTTTCATTTTTCAAAAACACAGCCACCATGCCTCTTTCTCTCAATCTTTCTCTGTCTCTTCTTCTTCCTTCTTCCGTCTTCCTCTTCTCACAATAACAGATCCAAATCCTTACTCACCAACTCCTTCCTCTTATCACTTCTTCTTCTATATATGTTTTGTGATTACTGACTCTATTTTTTTCCGTAGATTTCAGGCTTTTTATGGTGTTTTGATTATTTTCAAGGTTTTCGACACGGTGGTTTCCATGGTTTTCGCTCAACGAGAAGAACAAAGGTAACTGAAGAACTTGGTTTCCATGGTTTTCATCATAGGCTGAATATCATTAATCACAAGGCAACAGCAGGCATCACAAAATATAAACCAGACAGATACAAGTCTCAAATTCATCATAGGCTGAATATCATCAATCATAAGGCAACATCAGGCATCACAAAATATAAACCAGACAAATACAAGCCTCAAATTCATCATAGCCTGAATATCATTAATCACAAGGCAACAGCAGGCATCACAAAATATAAACCAGACAGATACAAGCCTCAATTTCATCATAGGTTGAATATCATTAATCACAAGGCAATAGCAGGCATCACAAAATATAAACCAGACAGATACAAGCCTCAATTTCACCATAGGCTGAATATCATTAATCACAAGGAAACACCAAGCAGAATAGTAGCTACCTAAAGTATAAACAATGACAACTTATTTAACTATCAACTTGGAAGATGTACATACCTTGGATCAAGAACTGCACCAATAGAAATCAATGTATTAGACTCTGACCAATACTTGTCATACTTCAACTTCATTTCATTAGCAAGGGCCTGCAACAGAGGATTATTTGAGATGCTTGAGGGTTTATCAAGTAAAACCTTCACCCTGTAAAGCTCAGCCAAAAAACAAATTAGCAGTAGGGTAAGATGTGCCACTAATAATTGATGTCACATTAGCAAAAACCTCCAAAAATTTGCAAATATCATGAACATCTACCCAATAATTTGCATCAGGCAAATAACTGAAAAATACTCCATTTTCTTCAGCATATCTAGGCCATACTTCTCTGTAATGGTAAGCAGTGGACCACATCAACCAAGTTGAGTTCCATCTTGTCTTAGTATCCAACACTTACATCCTGCCTTCAAGTTGCAACTCATCAACAAATTTCTTGAATGCTTTGCACCTAGTTTCAGAATTCAGCAAATATTTGACATCGTTCCTAATTTTATCAACAGTCACCTTAATCATATCAAGGTCATCCTGAACCAACAAATTTAAGATGTGTGCACAACATCTAACATGAAACAGTTTACCATCCAATGGTATATTTCTCCTACCAGAATAATCTCTCTTCAATCTAGTAATGCAGTTATCATTGGCACTAGCATTGTTAACTGAAATAGAAACAACCTTATCCCTCAAGTCCCAATCATCCATCACCTTAATCAATTCCCTACACAAAACTTCACCAGAATGTGGTGGTGGCATTTTGAATCAATGAAATGGCCAGTCACAGAGGTATAACCAATTTTCTGTTCACCAGACCACCACAGGTCAGTTGTAAGACTGATCCTGTTAATCATAGACATAGACCTTTTCATCTTAACTCTCTCATCCTTATAAAATGTCTCCCAATCCAACTTAACCTGTTGTCTACTAATCTTTTTGTACCATGGATAAATTTCTTTAAGAAATTCATTAAAAATAACACCTTCCATAACAGAAAAAGGAAATTCATGACCTAGAATCATATGAGCTACAACTTCTCTAACCCTAGCATGGTTATATGTCCAAGTTGCCAAACTAGGAGTACTATCAGCACCTACATTTAACCTAGATTGTGCAACTTCGTTGTCAGTATTACCTCTCAACCTCAGCTTTCTTTGAATGCAATTTTCTAAATGTTTTTTACCATTAGAAATACTTTTCCATTTCATATCATAAGTATAAAGCTTACCACACCATTTGCATTTCCATTTCTTGGCACCATCAGGCATCTCAATAAGTACCATCTCAGTATGAACAACAGATTTCTTGGGACGATGAGCTTTACCAAAGGCATTAATCTGGCTCTGTGAACTCTGAGCTGGGTCAACTGGAGGGGTTGGCTCATCAGCAGCAGTAGTAGTGTTTTGAGTAGTAGTAGCGTTTTGAGTAGTGTTTTGGGTGGTGTTGTCAGTTGGAAGTTCCAAATCAATCATCTCACCAATCTCTATATTTCCTCCATCCATTGTCTCCTCTTCCTCATCAAGCAACATGTTAATATCAATAAGATCATCCATGGTTGGTGGAGTCAATGAAGAATCTTGAAAAGACATAACACAAAATTAAATATCAATCAAACAATAATGAAATACGAAACAAAAACAAAACTGAGCAACTTAATACAACCTTAGTAAGCAACACAACTTATTATTAGGCCAAAATAGAACCTCAAGAACCAAATGTACAAGATATAACCTCAAATTACAATTCTAGGCCAAACCCTAAGTAAGTAGAACCTCATCAAAACAATTTATTAATAGGCCAAAATCCAACCTCAGCAACAAAATTTACATAATAAAACCTCATATCAAAACCCTAGGTCAAAATTTTGCTCAAAATCGAAACATTTTAGGTCAAGAACGAAACATTTTAATTATTTATTTTATAAAATGGAAAGTTAGTGTATATTGTGGGAATAGTGGGACCTAATTTAAAATTTTTGATAAGTGGTATGAATATTTTAAAAAATTGTTGAATGATTTAAATAATTGCAAAATGTAAAATAATAATATCTCCGTTCCTTTTTATAAAAAATAAATCACTTTTTAGGTTCCTTAAATAATCAATGTATTTAATCAAATTATAGACTAAATATATTAACTATTCAATAAACCTAACAAATAAATTATCTTTTATAAAAAAGAATGGAGATAGTATATTATATTGATTGAAATTTATTTATATTATCAATTTGAATAGCATGGATGTAGATGCTCTTAGGGACTCTGACACATTACAATGTATTTGTTGATTCACAACTTTAACAGGGTACTGTTGAAATTAAACTCAGCTTATGCCAATTGGCCAAACATGGCGTGGGTTTTATGTCTCAGAATCCAAAGCTGCAAGTTTTAATTTGTAACTTGAAGTTGTGATGAGGCCTTCAAAAAAAAGTTCTGGAAGAGTTATGGGAGCGCATCTCTAAAACATTCAAGAGATGTATTTTTGAATTAATTGTAGACAAAATGATGTAACTCACTTAGAAAATGTTAAAATGTGGGTATTTTAGGTCCGACAGTAAATACATTTCTGAAATTAAAAATAATTTTTAATTTTTCACAGAAGTAAAACTAACACCCCATAGGATAAATAAAATCACCCCTACTACAATAAGTGGGGTTCGAATCTAGGAGTACAGCACATACAAATCACCTTAGTGTCACAAAAACACACATGTCACCTACATTAAGAAATGGGAGCTAAAAGATATAATTAACAATAAACACTCTTGTTCAATGCACATCAAAAGCAACAATTACATTATAACAAGATTTGACGGTATAAGAAATTACTTTGAGTAAAAAAATCAGTCAGCAGTTAGTAATATAATCATGCAGACACGATCTAGATGCCCGGCACAGCAACACTAGTATGTTGCTGCACCAAGAGAACTAACACTAGATCTGTCAAACCAACCATACATCAGAAGTACCTGCTTTAATCATCACTTTCTTAACTACCCAAGTTTAAAGCTATTTATTGCCACACAAATGATTACCACAAAGAAATACAAAAAAAGTTTATATGTATCAGAAGAAAATGAAGTAAAACATTGAGAGTGATGACGTGTATGATTATGATGTAATGGCGTTTGGAGGCGGAAATGTGATGAAAGCACAAAATCCGTACTATGATGCCATATATTTGATGTAAAGGGCATGAAAGGCAGGGCACCCCGTAGAGAACCTACGGGTATTTCAGAGCCACAGATTTATACTGCTCCCCCCTATATGCCTCAGCCCTAAACCGAATCACTCACAATTCACAAAACTGAAATAACGAAATGTTGAACACAACTATAAATTGTGCAAAATTGCAAAACCCTAACCACCTTGGCGGCTCTGCTAGTTTACAACAGCAACACAACACGTGAGTGGATGTGGAGGAAAGCTTGTTTTTATACGGTCAAATTGGAGAAAGGAATATGGACTAAAGAAAAGGCCCAAATCCACGTACATATATTGAATTAAGAGAAAGATGACATCTTTTCTCCCTAATATACACCCCCAACTAAATGTATATTTTGTTTAACTATTCTCATCATTAGATATCAATAATACAAATTACACTTTTTAAAATTTTAAACTATTATTTCATTTTCTGAAAAACGAAAATTTTAAGTCTAATTTACTTTATGAAAACTTTTTTTTTTATTTTATTTTTTAAAGCCTACAATTGTGATATAGAAAATATTAGGCTTAATACCATTTTTGGTCCTCTACCTGTGATTCGGGGTCCATTTTAGTCCTCTTTTTTTTTTAAATTTCAAGTTGGTCCCTTACGTTATCTAACAGAATCAATTAAGTCATTTCCGTCAAATATTAGTAACGGTGTTAGTAATAAGTGACGTGACAGCTGAAGTGACATAATTATTTTTTATTATTACATTTAATAATTAAATGTTTTTATTTATTTTAATTTATTTATTTTGAAAATCAATTTAAATTAATTGTCGCACATTGTAATACAAAATTTTTGGGCCCAGGTTCTTTAGAGTAGGAGTCCAATAGTTAAGATTTGTTATTATATTGTGAACAAATCTTTTATATAAACACTTACTTTTATTATTCCAATTTCAATGTGGGACTTGAGTTATTGGAAATTGGAACGGAAGAACCTTTTCTGCAAAATAGAAGAACTTACACAAGCTCCCTCTGTTTCGTTGCATAACAGCAAACCCTCCGTGTCACTCTTCCGCCACAAGCCTCATACCACACGCAGTAAAATACTCCCTCTATTCTTCCCTTTTTCATAAACCATCACCACCCACACATAACCAAAATAAGTTTCAGTTCAAAAAAATACATAGAGGCACTGCATGTTTAAATACCTAATAGAGTTTGAAAAGCAAATCTTAAGAGTTAGTCAAATAATTAATGGACCGGATAACTAATTAAAGAGAGAGCATACCCTCCTCACTAAAGCCAAACAGAGATGACGCTCAATATCTCTTCGAAGATCCTTTGGTAGACTCTGAACTAAAATATCTTCATCTACTCCACGTGTTGCCAACCACTTATATTGATCGTACCGTCTCACACGCTCTCAAAGCTCTTTTGGGAGCAAGCGATGGTGCATCCATTGTTCGGAATCCCGCCTTTTGACTCTCATTTCCTCAAGCCTAAGGGTAAGGGACTGAAGATATGTCTGCAATCATGGGAAATAGAGAAAACTCAGTAACAATTATAATTTATAAGCAATCTGAAATTTCATAATTTAAAGTGAAACAACACTCAGAACAAGCTTAGTAAAATCAAGTGCTCAATCCCTATTATCTACGTGTTCCTCCTGTGAATGTATATTTTTACCAACTTCTTAAGCCGCTCCATTACAAAATTATTTAATATCATTCAAATCCACTTGCTCAATCCCTATTATTTAATATCATTCAAAGGCACTTTTAATATCCATTTGAAATAGTTTGAATTTCACCATGCATGAAATTCCAAGCAATAGTCTAATGGATTCCAGTCTTGCTATTGGGGCAAATGTCTCATCAAAGTCCACACCTTATATTTGAGTATACCCTTGAGAAACCAACCTTGCCTTATTCCGTGTCACATTATCATTTTCATCATATTTGTTCTTGTAAATCCATTCAGTACCAATGAGGCTCACATCTTCAGGTCTAGGAACTAGCTCACAAACATTGTTTCTTTCAAGTTGGCAAAGTTCTTCTTGCATAGCATTGATCCAGAATTCATTAGTCAATGCTTCCTTGACATTCTTGGGCTAAATCTTAGAGATAAAGCATGTGTTGGTAATACTTTTCTCTAGATCTTGCCATAACTCCTCCGTTGTGATTTCATATGATATTTTCTATAGGAAGATCCTTCTGAACCCTGATTGATGGTCCCTTGTTGATATGAAGATCATCAAAATTTGTGATCTCAAGCCTAATGTCAAACTCCTTGGGTGAGACGTTATTTGGGACATCAGTTTGATGAGGAGGAACCTCATCTTCTTCTTCTTCTTCCTTATCCTCATGAGTGACATCAATGACCATATTTATGAACTCTATCATAGACTTGGTGCACTTGTTATACATTCTATAAGCTCTGTTGTTTGTAGAGTATCTAATCAAGATTACTTCATCACTCTTAGAATCTGTCTTTCTTCTTTGATCCCGATCTGCCAAGATGTAACACCTGCTCCCAAAGACATGGAAGTACTTGAAATTTGAATTTCTCCCTTTCCACAACTCATATTGAGTTTCGTTAGTCCCATATTTAAAGGTCACTCTATTATGTATGTGGAAGGTTATGCTCATTGCTTTAGCCATGAAATAGTAAGAAAGTTTCTTGGCATGTAACTGTTCGCTGTTGATTTTGGCGAACAACCACTGGTTTACCAATCTCTTACAAAATTGGGTTACTTGCAGGACCAACCACACAAATCCTGGGATACATGTGCAAATTTGTCTAACTCTTAGTATAATGGTGTTTTGATGGTTTGTTTTGTTATATCTTTTTATATGAATGGTTTGGTTAAAGAACTAACTAACAACTTCTGGCGAAAAATAAGTTGAATGAAAGTAAAACTTGCATAAAATAAATGACAAAGGATAAATGACTGGAAAAGTAAAGGCAATTATAAAAGACTTTGAATTTTTATAAACTTAGAAGATGGTGTTCACACGTACATTTTCCAGATAACAAACTCTTTTCTCTCACACGGGTACTTTGAGTATTTACAGGAATTTTGTACAAGTTTTCACCCACCAAAATTCTACAACAACTATCCTATTTATATACAAATATGATAACTGCCAAACAACGGAAAAATTCTAAATCTTTGACACTTGGCCTTCTGCATGTCTTCTTTTCTTATGAAGCTTCCACGCGTCTTCTGCCAAACGTTATAACTCTTGAATTTGAATTTTCCCTTTGTGTCGAAGCGTTGCGCCTCTTCACTTTGTCGAATTGTCGAAAAGTAACAAATGTCCCTTAAACCTTGTCTGACGAAAAACTTCTTTATGTTTCTGTCGAAATGTCGAAACGCTGTTTTTGTCGAAGTGTCGAAAACTTCTTTTGAATACCTTCGTTTTCTTTCTTCTTCATCTGTAGCCATTTTCTTTAGTTAAAGAACATCATTTTGCCTACCAAAACATGGTGTCGAAAATATATGTCTACAAATTGCCCCCCAGCAAAGATGTTTCGACTTATTTTTGGAGAAACCATCATTTGCTGTCGAAAATATTTCGACGCCATGTTACCTGTATTAATGATGTTGATTTTCAAGACGTGACCTTTTGTTAAGTCCCAAGAAAATCCATCATTACACTTTTCTTAAAACGTCCCATCTAATCCCACGTTCAGACATGATCTCCATAACCCTAAAACCTAGCTAGCCATGCCTTTCTCAACTTTCCATACTCTTTGATCATCACCGTTGAAATTTTGACACGTGTCCCATGATCAATATAGAAACTGGAACGTTTCCTCACCTTTCCCTCTATAAATACTCATTTCCAAATCTTTTAAACACTTTTGCGTTCCTGACCTTCTTCTTCTTCACAAACCTATTTCAAAACCTTCACACTTTCTTCTGAAATTTCTTTGCTTCCTTCATCAATGGCTCCTCGCAAAGCTCCTATTAACAAGAAAACCTAGAAGGCTAAGAACACTACCGTTCTCCCTTATGCGCATGAGTTGCCTGAACCAGTGATTGTGAGCAATCAACAGTACATTCCAGAGCCTCCAAATGAAAGAGAGAAAGCAAGCATTTATCAATCCCAGGTACTCATTCCAGTTCTTATTTCTGGCACTTGCCATGCAATGTTGGGTCCACTCCCTGACCCCAATGCTAACGCTGATCGTTTAAAGGATTTTTTCCCTACGTATTCTTATTCAAAACCCATAGGTGCTGGAATAAAACCCAAACCTAGTGAAACGTCCTCAAAAAATCCTGATAGCTCCTCAGCTTCTGAAGAAATATATTTAGTATATTTGAACCAAGCTAGGATCTTTAGAAGTTGCCCTTTGACAAAAGATCCTTCAGACTATTTGGCCTGGCTGACTAAGGTCAAAAAAATTAAAGGGGATTTCTGGAAGCAAACTGGCATTTTCGACTTGATCCAGCTGTCGAAGGTGGGCCCTAGTTATTGCCCAAACATGCTCCTGGCTTCCCTTTACTTTTGGGATAACACCTACAACAACTTCCATCTTCCCTGTGGAATGGTCACTCCAACCTTCTTCGACATAGCTGCCATAGTTGGCCTTAGCCCTATAGGATTAGACTTTGACCCTACTGTTTTAGATGAAGATACTATAGGTTTCAACACCAAACATGCCTCCTATTCCTTGTTTATTGCTCATTATTATGACAAAACAACTACAGAAGTCTCTGATGTAGAGCACATAGCCTTTTTGACCCTCTGGTTGTCGAAATTTGTCTTTTGCTCTCGTTCTCTTCAGGTTGCCAAAAAATACCTTACCATAGCTAACCAACTTCATGCTGGGAAAAAACTTTGTTTAAGCGAAATGGTTTTGGCGAACCTTTATGAATCCATTAGCGAGAGTGTGGAATTTTTTAAGACTGTCAAAGAGAAAGGAAAACTAAGCTTGGCAGGGCCTTTCTGGCTTCTACAGTTATGGCTAAATTCCACCTTCGAGGCTTCTCTCCCTATCAAGAATAAAGTAAATGAGGAAGAAGTGAAGGACAGAAACGTCGAATGGCCTAGGTTGGTAAAACTAACTCCAACTGACGAAGGGATTAGCCTTTGACAAGCCTTCACCAGTTACGTAATGATGTTTGCCAAACGATACAGCTTCACTCCGTCCATGGCACCCTTTGCCAACAGAACCATTGGTCCCAAATGGTTTACCAAACAACTTCCTTTTGAGATGCAGAAAGAAGAAGACACATTTTTGGTTATCTGGGAATCGTTCCTAACACCAAGACACCTTTTCTCCCATCACAACACGAATAACACAAAAATTTCCCTTATTGTTTATCAACCCAACCTAGTGGCTCGACAATTTGGGTTAATCCAAATAAAAACAAAACCCGTTTATCCAAAGAAAGGTTGTATTATTTTTCACAATTCTTTTCATAATCTGGAGAAAAGCATAGAGTTATCAGAAAAATACTTTGATGAGACTTTGGAGATTCAACCGGTGGTTTTTCGACCATCCTTCCTCTGCACTCAAGAATTTGATGTTTGGTGGAAAGACTACTACCTCACTAGATTCTTCGACGTGACGGCCTTTACGACTCATCTGACGAATGCTTTTACTTTTGTGCAGGATCGAACAAAGAAAGGTACTGAAAGACATATTAAAGAAATCCAAAAGTTTCAGCACTATTTTGAAACTATTTACCGACCAAATGATCTTAGTCGAACCATAAGCGAAGCAGCAGTGACTTTGAAACACAAATTTACAGTAAAATTGGAGAAGCTGGTGTTGCCTTCATATGTTCGTCCAGAAATACGTTATGATTTGGCATACAGCTATTATCCACCAAAGTTTCCCCCTCTACCTTCTGCTGAATTTGGTGTAGCATTAAGCCCTCCATTCCCAGATTGGTTTATTTGTGGATCTCACCTAAAACTGCTCCGTGAATCTTGTAAAAAACCTGCTGAGCATGTGGTTCCGACTAAGTATCATTTGGACAATTTCCCAGGACACCTTCATATTGGAATAGAACACGTTCACGTGGAATCTCCCATTCTTGAAGGTGTTTAAAGAAACACAATTTTTCTTTACTTTATTCTAACTTCCTTTTTCTGTTTTTTTTTTCCTTTTGTATTCATTTCTTTATTCTTCTTTCTTTCTTCTAGCTGTCAAGATTACTCCTAAAAAGGCTTCTGTCGGAAGTAATTCTGGAAAGGTGGTCGAATAACCAACCTCTATAGTCGAAAAGGTTTTACCAGAAAATATCAACTTTCTTCCATGTAATAAATTCTGTTTAACTTGAACTAAAACAATTTTCTCCTGTGTTTTTAGGTGAGTCAAAATCCACCACCCTCCAAGAAAAGAAAACAAGAGGAGGAGGTAAAGGTGGTCGATGAAGAATCTGGGGATGAATCTCCAGACCAACAACCTCTCAAGAGAAAGAAGGTCCCGAAGATCAAGACAGTTGCCTCCCAAAGGTCCATTGTCCGCTCGACCAAGAAAACTCCCCCCACCAGTCCAGTTACAAAAGTTCTTATCAAAGATACAGAAAGTGGGAATTCCAGCTTTAACACTGAGATCCCTCAGGTAAACCTTTATTTCGACTGGTGATATTCACTTTTACTTGCATTTTCTTTTCCTTGACTTTTTGCTTATTCTCAGATCCAAGTTGATGTCGAAGGACACCCCATAGCAAAAGAAATGCCAATATTGACAGGTGGTCCTACCTTCAAAGCAGTTAGCTCAATGCCTACCTCTTCCAAAGTTTCGACAAAGAACTCAACAAAGGAAAAAGAGCAGGACACAATTGATCTTGATTCTGAAAAGACTTTAGCTGAGAGACTCCAAGATGGAGTCGACCCTGATGCTGGTAGCTATGAAAGGCAAACCATTGATGAATTCGACACTGACCTGGAAGAGCACTCTGATAATTCTCCTGTTCGTCCAACATTAAATACTGAAAAGGATGGTGATGAGTCACCAGATCAGGCAAAACCCACAAAAAAGAGGAAGAAGGTAAACAAAACTCTCTCACAGAAACCTCCTACTCCCAAAGTTTTAAAGAAAATACTATCAAAGGAACCAGGTGAGGGAATCACCCCCGCTGCAACGGAAAGTGAAAGTTCTAGTCTAAAGACCAAAATTCTAAAGGTATGATTTTTTCTCTTCCTCTTGATGCTAACAAGCTGTTGTACTTGTATTCGCTCCTTTGACCTACTTATCCTTCAGGTACCTGTCGATATTCACGGATAACCTATGATCCAAGTTCTTCCCAAGACCAGCAGTGATCCTACTTATAACCCAGCCAGCACCTCCAAATCCTCCCCTAAGAGTTCAGCGAAGGAATCAGCCACTGAAGTAGATCAACCTATTGCCATTTCTATACGAATTCCAAAAGTAGTGGAAGAAAAGAATGGTCCCGACACTGAAGACTTCGTCGAAACTGATGGGGACACTGTGATGGCTGACACTAGAAATGAGGCTGAAAATCAATCTTCCCCCCATTCAGAATTTACTGACGAAGAGCGAGACAAGGAGGCTGCAAGTGATGCCGAAGAAGAAGAAGAAGAACATGAAAGTCCACTAACTCCTGCTGCTGATACTGGCGAAAAGACAGACAACGTCGAAGAAAATCTTGGTAAAACAACTACAGCTGCTTCGACCGGGACGACTTCGACCCAATTCTCTCATGAGGAGCTAGAGAGTATGAAGGTACAAAGACCTTTCGAATACCTGAAGACCATGCTCAGTTCCCGCTACAATTTCACTGACACTACTATCAGTAGCTCGACTACCTCAGGGACTACTTCTGATGCCAAGTCAATGGACGAATCGCTGGCAAACATTCGACAGAAGGTCCTTGATATTGACTTGTTTCAACTTCTGGAGAATGACTCTTCTGCTCACTTCGACCTGAAGAAAATCCTGAAGCAAGTCAACGTCCTGGAGGCTCCTCTTGAAGTCACTGATGTGGTGCTGGACCTCGCTACTTTGATAGATCTTGTGGTAACTGACTTTAATCGACTTCGAGAGTGCTCCAAGAAGCTTGAAACCAAAACAGAAACCCAACTTGCTGAGTGGGAAGCTGCGTCGAATTCGTCCAACAAGGTAACTGAAATGGAGCTAGTGTCTGAGCAAAATCAGCGAGAAGCAGCTTTGTGTGGCGAAAACATTCTAAAATGGGAGAAACAAATTTCTATCCTCCAAGGCAAAATTTTACAGGCGAAAAAACGTCAATCAGAGCTGCAGAAGAATGACCAGGAAGAAATCCGCAAAGAGCTGGAAGTTGGTGTGCACCATGTCGACAGGGCCCGTAAGCTTGGCGAGGAGATTGGGGAGATTACTAAGAACAAGACACTTTGTGAGCGACGCCTTCAAATTTAGAAGTCGAAGTTTGAGAAGCTGAAAGCATCTTTTCCCGTTTGAAAACCTGTAATTTTTGTTTGGCTTTTAAAGCCCTTTTTGTAATGACAATGGATTTGTACTATCTGGCGAAAAGATTTTTAGTCCGCCATATTGCTTTTCTTTTTACAATTATTCGACTGCTATTTTAATCTCTTGCAATGTTGGCTTATATTTTTTCAAATACTTGCCATTTATCTTCAGTATTATTTTATCTTTATCTATCTCTTCGACCTCATATGCGCCATTTGAAAAAACTTTTAAAATTTGGAAAGGTCCTTCCCACTTAGGAGACCATTTTCCCATTAACCTATCTTTTCGATCCATAGGAAGAATTACTTTCCAAACAAGATCCCCCACTGAAAGGGTCTTAAATTTTACTTTCTTATTGTAAAACTTTTCGACTCTTTCTTTTTGTCTCTTTATCAGGTCTAACGCACGCAATCTCTCTTCATCCAAATCAACTAGTTCATCCATCATCATGCTCCAATACATTTTTGATGGAATTTCATGATGCCTTTGAACTCGTATTGACTGTAAATAAATTTTGACCGGTAGCACTGCATCGTGTCCATAAGTCAATTTGAATGGATTAGAATTTGTTGCTTCTTTAGGAGACGTTCGACAAGCCCATAAAATCTGATCCAAAGTCTTATGCCAGTTTTTAGGTTTTCTACCCACGTGCTTTTTGATCAAATTTATCACAACCTTATTTGCTGCTTCGACTTGTCCATTTGCCTGGGCGTAATAAGGTGTCGAAGTTAAGAGTTTAAAACCTGTGTCTTTTGCAAACATTTGCATGTTTTTCCCAGTAAACACAGATCCCTGATCAGTAGTTATTATTTCTGGTATCCTAAATCTGTAAATTATATGTTTCTGGATAAACTCTATACCTGCCTCTTGATCCACATTTACCAGTGGTATAGCTTCAATCCACTTAGTGAAATAATCTATTCCAACTAAAATGTACTTCTGCCCCTTTGAAGAGGCTGGTCGAATTTCACCAATTAAATCCAACGCCCAACCTCTGAATGGCCAAGGTTTTATAATTGAATGCAACTCATTTGCAGGAACATGTGGTATACCTGCATGCACTTGGCATTCCTGACAACTTTTTGCAAATTCGACACAGTCTTTCAACATTGTTGGCCAGTACATTCCTTGTCGAAATAACAACCATTTCATTTTGTGGCCTGCTTGGTGTGTGCCACATGCACCACTGTGCACGTTCGACAAAGCTATGTAAGCTTCATCTTCGCCCAAACATTTCAGCAAGACTCCTTCTGCAGTCTTTTTAAATAATTCATTTCCAAGAAGCACATAACTTAAAGCTCTGTACTTTACTTTTCTTTCGACTTTCTGATTTGGGTCTTGTAGATAATCCTTGATAGGTTTTCTCCAATCTTCAATTTCTGAATCATCTATATTGAAAATTTCAAAATTTTCCTCATCCACATAACCTAATCTTATTGTCTCCAAATCTGAAGGAGCCAATTTGGTGGATATAACTCTTCCCCTTACTTCAATAGCTTTCTCCAAATTTTCTTTCGACACTTTGTACCCTGACGCAAGTTGAGCCAAATCATTCGCTTCTTGATTCTTCAATCTAGGAATGTGTCTGACGGCCACATTGTCGAATTTTTTGAGAAGTCTGTTAGCTATTACGAAGTACATAATCAGATTCTCTTTGACACATTTATATTCTCTTGTCAATTGTTTTATCACTAACTCAGAGTCACCCATTATTTCGACTCTTGTTGCCCCCAATTCCAACAATATTTCAAGTCCGGCAATCAAAGCCTCATTTTCTGCTTCATTATTTGAACATAAGCCTTCGACTTTGTACTTGAATTTTGTTGGAATTTTGTCAGGAGAAATAATTAGCATTCCAATACCAGTTCCATTCTTATGACTGGAACCGTCGAAATATAACTTCCATGGCTCTAATTCGACATATTTTATTTCATTTTCATTTATAGAATGGTCAGCTATGAAATCAGCAACCACTTGTTCCTTAACAGCCTTTAAAGGCAGATATTTTAAGGAATATTCTGTCAATGCCAAAGCCCATTTCCCAATTCGACTATGTAAAATGGATTTAGATAACATATATTTTATTACGTCGAAATGACAAGAAACAAATACATCAACAGGTTTTATATAGTGCTTTAACTTTGTACAAGAGAAATATACACACAAACATAATTTTTCTATCACACTATATCTAGTTTCAACATCATTTAGGACTCTGCTGAGATAATAGATGGCCATTTCGACGCCATTTTCGTCTTCTTGACACAGCATGCTTCCCAAAGTTTTGTCTGACGCTGAAATGTATAATCTCATACTTCTTTTTCTGCAAGGAGACATCAAAACTGGAGGACTAGCCAGATACTCTTTGATCTTGTCGAAGGCATCTTGTTGTTCATGCCCCCATGTGAAATCTTCCTTCTTTAGTCGAAGTAGAGGTGAGAAGGCTTGTGTCTTCCCACTAAGGTTGGAAATGAACCTTCTGAGAAAGTTGATTTTTCCTAGTAGAGACTGCAATCCCTTCTTTGGTGATGGCGCTTTCGCTTCCATTATGGCTTTGGATTTGTTTTCATTTATTTCGATCCCTTTCTTGTGGACCACAAAACCTAGGAAATCACCCGCCTGCACACCAAAAGCACATTTAAGGGGATTCATTTTTAAACCAAACTTTCTCATCCTTTCAAAGGACTGTCGAAGATGGTCTATATGAATTATTCCTGAAACAGACTTAACCACAATATCATCAATGTATATTTGCATAAAAGTGTCGATAAAGTTATGAAAAATTGAATTCATGGCTCTTTGATAAGTTGCTCCAGCATTTTTTAAACCAAAGGGCATTACTACCCATTCATAGGTTCCTATTGCTCCAGGGCAACGAAAAGCTGTTTTGGGAACATCTTCTTCAGCAATAAAAATTTGATTATAGCCAGAGTATCCATCAAGCATACTCAAATACTCATGGCCTGCTGCAGAATCTATGAGCATTTCTGCCACTGGCATAGGATATTCATCCTTAGGGGTAGCTGAATTTAAATCTCTAAAATCAATGCATACCCTCAGCTTGCCATTTTTCTTAATTACAGGAACAATGTTTGCAATCCATTCGACATACCTGGTGGTGCGGATGAATATGCATTTTAGAAGTCTTTCAACTTCTTCTTTTATTTTCGACAAGATTTCTGGTGCGAAGCGTCTGGGAGTCTTCTTTACTGGCTTCTTTCCCTCCATTATTGGCAGCTTCAATTCGACCAAACTCCTGTCTAATCCTGGCATATCGTCGTAATCCCATGCAAAACAGTCTTTGTACTTATTTAGCAATTGGACTATTTCGACTTTGAACTGAGGATCCATCTTGGCGCTGATGTAAGTTGGCTTTCTTTCTGCCCCCAGTCCTAAATTAATTTCCTCTAGTGGATCCTGCGCCACCATCTTCATGTTAGTCGACGCTGGATCCTTTTCGAACCCCAAGGGTTCGTCATCATAGATGGCATCAAGCTTCTGATTCTGCCATTCGCCAGTCTGATTGTTGTCATAACCCTTTTCAATATCCCTTTGGGGACATTGTTCTCCAAAATCTTCTTTGTTGGCTTCGACAGCCATGTATTTCACTTCGGCCTCTAGGGCCGCTTTGAGTTTATTTTTGGCTAATAAGCCGTAATTCTTTCGATCGCTGAGGCTTCACCCATCATAATCATCAAATTCACTTCCCCAACCGGTTGGCTCAATAGGCGAAGTTCCCCATACGTGACTTGGTTCGCCAATTACTTCTTTGTCCCATTGAAAACCACGTGTTGGGTGGAGGTACATGGAACAATAGGCGTTGTCAGTTGCCTTCAAGTCGAATTCTGCTGGGTTGCAGGGGGTATGTGAGCCAAATTCTTGTCGAAACTTCGACTATTCACATTGTTTACTTCAGTCATAAAATAGCTTTGATCTGCTTCAATATTCTCGACAATCCCATCTGACCTCCAGATGGCTATTCGTTGGTGCATGGATGATGGTACAGCTCCTATCCCATGAATCCACTCTCTTCCAAGCAGCAAGTTATAATTTGCCCTTGAAGCTATCACTATAAACATTGTTGGTCTTGTTATGGTTCCGACAGTTAGGTTCACCTGGATCACTCCCATGGTACTTCCTACTTTTCCCTCATAATTTGACAAAACCATGTTGTGGGGCTTTGTGTCTGAGTCATCCTTTCCAATCTTTTTTACCATGAAATGGGGCATCAAATTCACAGCAGCACCACCATCTACTAATATCTTGTTGACACCAACGTTCTCCACTTTTCCTTTTATGAACAAAGGCTTCAAGTGTGCCTTCATTGCATCATCTGGTCTTTCAAAGAAAGCGTTTTGCTCTTCGACACAACCATTGTTCATTATATAATAACATACAGGCCTGAGCCCCATGCTGTCATCTTCAACCTCATCTTCTTCGTCTTCGATCTCCATCACTCTATCATAGTCTCTAGGCAGCACTGAAACCACATTGCATGTAACATCGAAAGATGCTTCTGAGTCTGACCCAAAATCATCAGTCACTTTGTCGTCTTCTGGCACCTTGTTTCTAGGCTTCGACATCCCTACCATGTTGCTTGGTTTATCCTTTTGAGATGGCTCGTTTTTTAGAGCAGACTCTTGGTTCATCGTTTGCATGTTTTTGCTTGACTCAGCTTTATTTCCATCAAGAGTGTTTTCTTTGGTTTTGCTCTTTTCTGCAACCTCCTTTTCTGCTCTTTTCTGCCTTTGGAACCTTCTCCACTGAGACCTTGACATTGGATTCTTTCCTTTATAGTTTTCTGATGGGTATGGTCTTGGTTTCTGTTTTTTGACCTCCCTTTTTCCTTCCATGGAGGAACCTCTCTGCATTTCAAAGTTCTTCCATCTTTTCTGCCCTTGAGCACCTCTGATTGGTTGGACCCACTTGTCATTCTCAGCTTTGATAGATGGCTTGTAAGTCCTATGATGTCCTTCGCCAAACCTTTGATTGTGATGCTCACTCCTCCTTGGATCGAACCTTCCATTTCTGGCTGCTGAGATTGCCCCCCAGTTTCCTCTTCTTTTGGCCTTCTCCACCCCCTCGAGATTGCTTGCCGCTTTCTTGTCGAACACCGCACTACAACGTGGGCACAACATGACTTCAGCCTTTTTTCTCTGGCACCTTTGGATGAATTCGACTAAGCTCTCCTCCTCCTTAGGGTAAGCCAACTTCTGATATTCTTCTCGACGGCGTTCTTCGTCAGTTTCTGTTTGTTTCTTCTGAGCGATTTCCACCATATTGATATCGACATTCTGGTCATCAGTGATACTTAATTTATTCATTCTTTCAATAAGCCTTGCCTCTTCTTCAGCATTCCCTTTCGCCTGGTCGAAGCTTCCCCCTAAGTGTGGGTCCTTGGAGATGAATTTGCAGCATTGCCTGACTGAGTTCTCTTTAGGGTCTTCCATTGTTCTACGCAAAATCCCATAAGGAGCAGGCTTTACAAGGCCTTCAGCAGCCTCTGCCTTTATTCTGGTAACGTTCTTATTGACTGGTTCCATAGTGGTGATCTTGCCAGCAACTCCAATTGTCTCTGTTTTGCCATGATTAAGGCCTTTAGTAGCCTCCTCTTTGATGATAGGGGCGTTATCATTTGCTCATTCATCAATATCTTCAAAGACATCTCCCCATCCAGTTGGCTGGATTTTGTTGATGTTAATACGAGAACTTGGGGGTGCAGAGTATTTCACGAGATAGTCGAATTTTCCACTGGGCTCCCCTAAAGTATCCCAAATTACTCCATCTTCAGCAATTTTGTTGTTATTTTCTTCGTCGAAACCTTCAGTAGTTCCAACTGCGTTCTGGTTGTTGAAACCTTCAGTAGTTTCCTCCTTCTTCTGACTGTCGAAGACTTCAGTATTTCCAACTTTGTTTTTACTGTCGAAACCTTCAGTAGTTTCAACTTTGTTGATATAGTTATTCAAATTTCCTACATCAAGATTCTCAATAATCTTGATCAACACTGGCTGGTCTACAAAGTCCTTGGATACTTTTTCCTCCTCAGGCTTGTCTAGGAGATCATCAGCAACCTCCACCATGTTGATATTATTGTCGAAGCCCTCAGTAGCTTCCACCATTTCAAAACTACAATCAGAGTCTACTTCGACCTCCACCGTATTCACAGTGGAAGGTTCAGCATAATTGGCTTTGACCACCTGCATGGGGTTTGAGTCAATCTTCATCTGTTGTTTTGATTTGTCTCCAAACTTCAGTCTTCCATCACGGATTGCATTCTGAACAAGATCCCTGAAAAGGAAACATTGAGAAGTTTTATGACCCAAAAAGTTATGGTATTTGCAAAAGCCTCTCTTTTTCTGTTGGTCCACAGGAGGCTCTTTAGTGCCTGCTGGTTTTATTAATTGACCATCTTTGACTAATAAGTCGAAAATTTCGTCACACTTGGTGACGTCGAACGTATAAGTTCTTTTAGGAAACCTATCATTCTTTTCAGGTTCGACTGGATTTTTTCCATTCGACGGAGCTAGCACTTTACAGGCGTATGGTGGGCCTGACTTTAGTTCTGCCAGATCAATTTCTTGTTCGTCGAACAAAATTAGTTCATTTTCGTCACCATCATCCTCCTGGCATACTCCTACATAGGCCACTCTCTCCTTTTTGTTTTTGTTTGATCTAAATTTCTCAGCTTTTAACCTTTCAATTTGTCTTACCCTATCTGCTAATTGTGTCATGTCTCTCAAATATTGAGTGTCTAATTTCTTTCTTATAGAATAATCTAGACCCCCTGCAGCCATTTCGACTAACTCTTGTTCTGGCACTTGTGTAAAACATCTTGCCTTAAGCAACCTGAACCTATTTAGGTAATCATCTATAGGCTCTGAAAATTTCCTCTTAACACTGGCTAATTCCTTCAAACTTATCTTAGTCTGACCCATATAAAATTGTTCATGGAACAGTCTTTCTAATTGGGTCCATGTGAATATAGAGTTCGCAGGCAAGGATGTAAACCAGGTAAACGCATTTTTTGTCAAAGAACTTGGGAAGTATTTCATTTTCAAATTTTCATTATTGGCTATTTCTCCTGCTTCGATCAAATAACGCGCTATATGTTCTATGGTGGATTCGCTAGTGTCCCCTGAAAATTTGGTAAATTTGGGGACTTTCCACCTTGGGGGTAATTCCTGTTGTAGAATATATTCAGATAGTGGGGAAGCATAACTAGGCCTTTGTAATCCTACATTTACCCCATTTTGCGCCATTATCCTTTCGACCATGGCTGCTAAATTGTTTTCGGCAGGCAGATGGTTATATCGTATTCGCTGTCGCAAGACATCATCAGCATCTTCGCCTCTCTGGACGATTACCCTCCTAGGTTCTTGTTGAACGGGGATTTCGACACGAGGCTGTTCGACCACTGCCTCTTGGTTTCTAGGGTTTGCCTGAGGATTCTCTAAAGCCTTTGATTTATTGTGGGTTCCTCTTCGACATTCACTACTGGGTTTTGAATCACCTGTTCTCTTTGTCGTGTTTGAGGAACACCAAAAAAGTCAGCAATGCGTGTCATTTGCGCAGCCAACAATTGGTTGGTTTGGGTAGTGTTTTGTATTAAAGGATTAAACACTGCTCCCATTTATTGTGTCAACATTTGGACCATATCATGATTACTTTCGTCCATTTGTTGTCGAATTACTTGCGCAGAATTATTTGTAATTGCTGGTATTTGGAAATTTGGCAGGGGTTGGTTTAATCTACTCATACTTCCACCATATCCCGACCCTTGTAGTGGTGAAGACACGTGGACCATGGCATCAGAGTACAAGGATGGTGCATTTTGCAAGTTTGCCATTACTGATGTTGGCATTCAATATGGTTGTTCTCTACCAAACATAGGCATGGAAAAATTTGTCTGAAATGGCCTATAATTATGTCCTCCAGGAGGGGGCGTCCCCATGGCCATTGAATGTCCAATTGTGGAAGAACTAGGCATGTTTTGGGAGAGCGAAACTGCTGGTATAGATCCTGTTGATGAAGGCATAGCCTCCTCCAGAACAGGGTTTGAATCCACATTTCCCCCTGTCGAAGGGATAGGGTTGGAAACTGGAATGGTTTCATTTGGATTTGGATTATTTGGCCGATTCGTCATTCTTCTTACTCTTGTTCTTTTAGGTCTTTCTACGTCGGTTACGGCTAATTTACCGCTTCTCAAAATCATACAATGAAGTAGAAACTATTTGGCTAAGAGTTATTCTGTAAAAAATTCTAAAATTTTGCACGGTCCCACTGGGCGTGCCAATTTGTTCGCTGTTGATTTTGGCGAACAACCTCTGGTTTACCAATCTCTTACAAAATTGGGTTACTTGCAGGACCAACCACACAAATCCTGGGATACATGTGCAAATTTGTCTAACTCTTAGTATAATGGTGTTTTGATGGTTTGTTTTGTTATATCTTTTTATATGAATGGTTTGGTTAAAGAACTAACTAACAACTTCTGGCGAAAAATAAGTTGAATGAAAGTAAAACTTGCATAAAATAAATGACAAAGGATAAATGACTGGAAAAGTAAAGGCAATTATAAAAGACTTTGAATTTTTATAAACTTAGAAGATGGTGTTCACACGTACATTTTCCAGATAACAAACTCTTTTCTCTCACACGGGTACTTTGAGTATTTACAGGAATTTTGTACAAGTTTTCACCCACCAAAATTCTACAACAACTATCCTATTTATATACAAATATGATAACTGCCAAACAACGGAAAAATTCTAAATCTTTGACACTTGGCCTTCTGCATGTCTTCTTTTCTTATGAAGCTTCCACGCGTCTTCTGCCAAACGTTATAACTCTTGAATTTGAATTTTCCCTTTGTGTCGAAGCGTTGCGCCTCTTCACTTTGTCGAATTGTCGAAAAGTAACAAATGTCCCTTAAACCTTGTCTGACGAAAAACTTCTTTATGTTTCTGTCGAAATGTCGAAACGCTGTTTTTGTCGAAGTGTCGAAAACTTCTTTTGAATACCTTCGTTTTCTTTCTTCTTCATCTGTAGCCATTTTCTTTAGTTAAAGAACATCATTTTGCCTACCAAAACATGGTGTCGAAAATATATGTCTACAGTAACATAACTCTGTATGACTCTTGAAGAGTTCTATTCTTTCTTTCCACCACCCCATTTTGCTGAGGAGTGATAGGAGCTGAGAATTCATGACCAATACCTTCTAAAGAACAGTACTCAGAGAACTTAGAATTTTCAAACTTTGTACCACGGTCACTTCTAATTTTCACTATCATAATCCCTTTTTCTCTTTAAAGAAGTTAGGATAGCTATTTGAACACCTCGAATGTGTCAGGTTTTTCTCTAATGAACTTTACCGAAGTGAACCTTGAGTAGTCATCAATAGACACAAAGACATATCTTTTCCCTCATATACTTTCTACTTGCATAGGCCACATCAAGTCCATATTCAAAAGTTCAATAACCTTATGGCGACAAGATGTTGGAGTTTCTTATAGGGCATCTTGGTCTGCTTGCCTATTTGGCACTCTCCACAGCTTTACCTTCTTCAATCTTGAATTTAGGCAAACTTATCGTATCAATTCTTATACCATTTTACGATTCCTTGTGTTTTAAATAAATATATGCCAACTGCTAAAATCAATAACAAAAAAGTGAGCCAAAATACAAAAAAAAATTGATTGAAATACAACGACATTCAAATAATTTACCCTTTTCTGCTTTTGCTTGAACTTCTTGGATGCTCAAACATTCTCTAACAACCTTGGACTTATAAGTTCCTGCAACATTCAAAGACTTTGGTGGCAGTGACTATTTTACTGAAGCTCCAAAGTTCTCCTGCTTGGATTTTGATGATATACATAAAAGCATTATCACCTTATTCAATACAGCAATACTTACCCATATGTGCAGCACATAATGGTATGACATATCTATGTCATTCCAAACATTAACATTACAACTTTTCCAATATCATTTTTCCATTTAGTTTCAAACAACACAAAACACGACAACAAGTTGACTCCAAATCTCAAAAGTGTTTACTGTTAGGATACTCTAAACGCTCTAAAGGCTACAGAATCTATAACACAGAAACACAAATTGTTGAGGAATCAATTCATGTCAGATTGAATGATAAGCTTGACCCTAAAAAGTCAAAGCTAGTTGAAAAGTTTGCAGATCTGAAGATCACCTTATCAGAATCTAAAGAAGAAAAAGATTCAAAAGAAGGAAACAAAGATGCAGACTCTCCAGATTCAGATACAACCTTACCAGAAACTGAAAATAGTCTATCTCATCAGAAGAAGAATAAACTAAAGACTTCTCATTCTGAAGAATTGATTCTAGGAGACAAAGTCGATCCAGTCAGAACCCGTTCATCATTCAAATCTTCTAAAGAAACTCTTCTGGGTTTGGTGTCTCTGATAGAGCCAACATCTGTTAATGAAGCTCTTAGGGAAAATGAGTGGATTATGGCCATGCAAGAAGAACTAAATCAATTCACCATAAATGATGTCTGGGATCTTGTTCAGAAACCCAAAGGTGTCCACGTCATTGGAACAAAGTGGGTATTAAAAAATAAGTTGGATGAGAAAGGTGAGGTCGTAAGAAACAAAGCACGACTGACAGCACTAGGTTATAGTCAGCAAGAAGGGATATACTATGTAGAAACCTTTGCACCAGTTGCCAGGTTAGAATCTATTCGCATTTTAATTTCATTTTCTGTTAATCATGACATCACTTTATATCAGATGGATGTAAAGAGTGCATTTTTAAATGGGTATATTTCTGAAGAAGTGTATGTACATCAACCTCCTGGTTTTGAAAGTTCTGAAAACCCAGATTTCGTTTTCAAACTTAAAAAATCGTTATATGGTCTGTTACAGGCTCCCAGTGCTTGGTATGAAAGGCTAAGTAACTTCCTTTTGGAAAATGACTTTACCAGAGGAAAAGTGGATACAACCCTCTTTTGTAAAACCTTTAAAAGTGACATTCTGGTTGTTCAAATCTACGTTGATAATATTATATTTGGTTATGCTAATATTTCCTTGTGCGAGGAATTTTCTAAGTTAATGCAGGCTGAATTTGAAATGAGTCTGATGGGAGAACTCGGATTCTTTTAGGAATTCAGATTGATCAACGTTTAGAAGGAACGTACATTCATCAGAGCAAGTACGCAAAAGAACTTCTGAAGAAATTCAATATGTCACAAAGTAAACCTGCTAAGACTCCTATGCATCTGACATGCATTCTGGAGAAAGAAGAAGTAAGTAAAAAGGTTTTTCAGAAGCTCTATCGTGGTATAATAGGCTCTCTTCTGTATTTGACAGCTTCTCGTCCAGATATTCTATTTAGCGTATGTCTTTGTGCTCGTTTCCAATCAGATCCAAGGGAAACTCACTTAACTGCTGTTAAGAGAATCCTAAGGTATCTAAAAGGAACAACTAACCATGGCTTGATGTATAAGAAAACATTAGAGTACAAGCTTTCTGGTTACTGTGATGCAGATTATCCTGGAGACAGATTGGAAAGGAAAAGTACTTCTGGAAACTGTCAGTTTCTGGGAAGTAACCTCGTCTCTTGGGCAAGCAAAAGATAATCAACAATTGATCTCTCAACTGCAGAAGTAGAATATATCTCAGCATCTCCGTGCAGTACTCAGATACTTTGGATGAAGAATCAACTTGAAGATTATCAGATACACGAGTGTAACATTCCCATCTTCTGTGATAATACTTCTGTCATTTGTTTATCTAAGAATCCTATTCTACATTCTAGGGCAAAACTTATTGAAATAAAACATCACTTTTTACGTGACTATGTTCAGAAGGGTACTTTTCATTTAAAATTTGTGGATACAGATCACCAGTGGGCTGATATTTTCACAAAACCCCATGCTGAAGGTAGATTCGTATTCATTATGAAAAACCTATTTATTAAACCTTGTTCAAATTGAGAAGATGATATTTTGATGTGTCAAGTCACCATAACTTCTGCTATAAGATTCTGATGTTAAGCAAAGTGTTTAATTTGTTATTGACCTTCTGATTAATGATACTTCTATAAGTTAGAAGATGTACTGATCAGAAACTAGTCCAGTCAGATACCTCTTGGTATTCTTGTGGCAAACGGTTATGATTATTTGTGACACCTGTCCAAAATCAAATCATACCTACTGTTGAAGAGACATCTCGAGCATTGTGATTTCGTGAGACTAGGTTTAAAGTAACTACTCCTTAATATTCCTATAATCATGTTTAATGCATAGGATTTGAAAATTTACTTGAAAACAGTTTAAATCCTTACGTCTTCCTCCCTTATTATGCATTCATTAAGCTGTGTGTAAGACAAAGATTTCTTGAAACAAAACACTTGTCTTCCCACTATGTCTTCTAAAACCATTAAGGGAGAAATCTCTTACTTAGATCTCTTGAAAGAATACTCTATTGATTTCAAGGCTCTAGTTGACAATGGTCTTTCCAATATTCTCTCTGACGTCATTTACCAAAACTGGGATAAATACCTTGAAATTCTCAATGGACCTATCTATCCAGTTCTTGTAAAAGAGTTCTGGGTAAATGCTCGCATCCTTGTATATGAGTCTGATACTTGTTACATTTTGTCTATTGTGTATGGTTTTCCCATTATGATGAACTCCACAATCATCTCTCAAGCTATTAAATGTAAAGAGGATGGTGAATGTGTTGAATATTACAGAGAAAACAACTAGTTTGCTAAACACATTCACATCATCTATCTTCACGAAGGAGCTATTGACAGTCCCTCTTCTCTCACCCTTGAGGCAAAAGTCTGGTACCAAATCATGGGAATGAATCTTAGGCCTAGAGAAAAGGGAACAGGAAGGCTCTCTACATTGGATAGGCTTTTCATTTTCTTCTTAATCTCTAAGATTAAGATCAATCTGCCTCAATCCATGTTCAACTTCCTGAAAGGAGAAATACTTTCATCGAGAGAGGAGTTATCGTTCCAGATTCCCTTCAGTATAGTTATTTCTCAAATTCTTCATCTTCAAGGAGTTGTTGATTACTTAAAACAAATCGGAATGAATGAGAAACTTGTTACTGATTGGTGTTCTCCCATGAACTATTCTGAAACCATCATCAGGAAATGAGAATAGCTGGTTGGCGGGTGTTTATGTTGGTCTCTCATTTGTTTGGTCTCTCTTTTTTCATCGGTGTTGCTTATGTCTGTTATTGTTTGTTGTTTGTTTATTTTCTTGTTTTGTGTTCTGTTCATGTACCGCGCCTATGGCGTTCTATTTTTAATCAAAGAAGAATTATCCTTATTGCATCTATCTTATCTTATTGCATTTCATTATGATTTCCATAAAAGAGGGAGAAATATTGAATTTAACTTATCTAAATTCTCTCAAATCAAAATGCTTACGTTAATCGTTGATTACCTTTTTTGATTATGACAAAAGGGGGAGTATTTAAATGGAAAGTTATTTTGATAAATATCTTATCTCTGAATCACAGCTTTAACATTCTAACACTTTAAATGCAAAATTCTCTTAGAATGCTTTTCAGGAACAATATTTATATTGGCAAAATGACTCTGATATCAATTAGACTCTAATTTGACTAATCAAGCTCTGTTATCAAGATGCATTACCACTATAATCAAGCTCTGATATTTTTGGATCCGACTAGATCCTTACAGTCAGGCTTCGGTATCCCAAATCTGATAAGATTTTTTTTAAGTCTTAGATTCAGGGGGAGCTTCATAAAGGAAAGTTTACTTTGAACTTATCTGAGTCAATTCTTACTAATTATCTTCGTACAAAATTATATTATCAAAATACGTTATTTTGTCATTATCAAAAAGGGGGAGATTGTTGGAACAAATTTTGGTTCTGCAAGATATCTCTAAGTTTTGATAATAACAAAGTTGTATTTGTGTGAGAAAAATTTTGGTACTCTAACATTTGTTTTCTAAAGTGTTGACAAACAGATTCCAACTCTGATAAAGATAACTCTGACTCTGATAGAGATCATGTGGAACGTCACTCTCAAATATTCAAAAGTCGCTTATGCGTCAAAGAAGCAAGATTGCTTCTGATCTACTGTGCTTCAGAAAGACTCTAAGAAGACAATATGTTGCTGCTGCAATATTCTCTTGGATTCTGGCTCTGAATATAACTCTGATATTTATCTTCTGAAGACTAAGTGCTGAAGACTCTGAAGACAAGGTTCTGCTGAACAAGTTCCGAAGAATCTGAAGACTTAAGTTTCTGAAGACTCTGAAAACAAGATTCTACTGAACAAGTTTTGAAGACTCTGATGACTTAAGTTTTTGATAACCGAGGGTTCTGAAGAAGGAGTGCTGAGGATTCTGAATACAAGGTTCTGCTGAACAAGTTCTGAAGACTCCGAAGACTCAAGACTCTGAAGACCCATTGATATATTCTTCTGATCATGCTTCAACCATATCAATTCCGAAGCCTTTGATGAATAGAAGAAGATGAAACGTTTGCGCGGGAAAATAGTACATAGTACAGATCAAATAGGTTCCTTTCCACTACCATTCCACTACCCTGATTTGGTGGTACAAAGGACAATTTCAGTGTACGATTTTCATCCCAGCATAACGACATTATTTCAAATCGCCAGTAATTTTACTGATATTCCTGATCTGCCCTTCAACGAATCTTTTTCTGGCTATATAAAGACTTGATCACTCAAAGAATCGTGTGACACCAAGTGTGAAAAAGATATATACTAAAACACTGATTCATATGAGAAAGAAACATAGAAATACAAATAGAGAAATCCATGAGTGAATAGTAAAGCACTACAATACAAAGAAGAAAGTTGTTCATATTGTATAGATTTTCTCTAAGTTAATTTGAGCTAGAAATTGTGTTTATATCAGCTTGTGTAGAAGCACTTCATTGTAAACATCATATTTGATCAAACAGTTGTTTGTATACCTTAAGGGACCAGTTGGGTCAGAAGCCTTAAGAAAAGACGGTTAGTCTGTGTATGTTAGTCACCAGCAGTTGCTAGTGCAGTCGTAATCAGTTTGGTTATAGTGGATTAAGTCCTTGTGTATAAGGCGAAATCACCTTGGCGGGTGGACTGGAATAACTTGATAGTTTTCAAGTGAACCAGGATATATCATGTGTCTTTCTCTATTGCTAGTTTATTTGTGATCTTTGTTTGAGTTTCACAAAAAGCTTTCATTTTGAAAACCCAATTCAAATCCCCTATTTCTTGTATTGTTCTCACACCTTCAATTGGCATCAGAGCTCCGGTTTTGATTGTGATAAAAAGATTTATCAACACTTTACTGTGTTCAGTACCGATCCAGTATTTATGTGAGATATCATGGCTACACCCAATGTTAATCCTGTTGTAGAAGAGAAAGATCATTACAGTGCCAAACCACCAGTATTTGATGGTGAAAAGTTTGACTACTGGAAAGATAGAATAAAAAGTTTCTTTCTTAGTTATAATGTAGATCTTTGGGATCTTGTAGTCGATGGCTACACCCACCTAGTCGATGCTACAGGTCTTAAAGTGTCTAGAAGTGCTATGACCAACCAACAAAAGAAAGATTACAAGAATCATCACAAGGCAAGAACCATATTGCTAAATGCTATCTCTTATACTGAGTATAAGAAGATAACAATAGAGATACTGGAAAATCCATTTTTTATTCTCTGAGAATGACTCATGAAGGAAATGCTCAAGTTAAGGAGACAAAGGCGCTGACCCTAATCCAGAAATTTGAGGCATTCATAATGGAGGATGATGAAACAGTTGAGACCATGTTTTCAAGGTTTCAAATGCTAGTCGCAGGGCTTAAAGTTCTGGACAAAGGTTACTCAACTGGTAATCATGTAAAAAAGATCATCAGAAGTCTTCCCAAGAAATGGAGACCTATGGTAACACTTCTAAAGCTATCCAAGGACCTTAACAGCATAAGTCTTTAAAAACTTGTTAGTTCTTTAAGAAGTCATGAGATAGAGTTGGAAGAAGATGAACCTTAGAAGAAAAGTAAATCTATTACTCTTAAGTTTAAACCTAAAAAGGCAAAGGTTTATCAAGCTGATGAAGAATCAGAAGATTCTAATGAAGAATCAGAAGATGAGCTGTCGCTTATCTCCAGAAGAATCAACAAACTCTGGAAGCATAGGCAAGGAAACTTAAGAGGATCAAGAAGAAACAAAGGTTGCTCTGAGTAATCATCTAGACAAAAGAAGCAGAACTCTGGAAAAGAATTCATCTGCTATGAGTGTAATGAGCCGGTTCATTACAAGAACGAGTGTCCAAAGCTTAAGAAAGACAAGAAGCCTAAGAAGAACTTCTCCAAATCGAAGAAAAGACTAATGGAAACTTGGGACGACTTTGATTCTGAAGAAGAAGACTCTGATGAAGAACAAGAAAATGTTGCGCTAGTAGCAACAATTGACGATGAAGTTTCTAGAGAACCAGAAGACAAAATATCATCAGAACTGAAATCAGACTCAGAATCTTACTCAGTGGTATTATCTAAATTCTCTCGTTGTGAATTAGAGTCATGCCTTTCAGAAATGATGGAAAAGTATCAAACTCTTCAGAGTAAATACAAAGATCTTAAAAGATCACATGTAATTACTTCTGAGGAAAAAGATAAGCTTGAGCAGAATAATTCTTCACTAAATGAAAACATTTTTTCCTTAAAAAATACTCCATCCATCTCACAATAGGTGTCCTCTTTCATTTTTTTAATTGTCTCAAATTATTTGTCCCTTTAGAATACCAATGTAATATTTATTATTTATTTCCACTAACTTACCCTTATTTATTGTATTTTAATTCATTTAACTACTCCACTATCTATTATTAATAAGGTTATTTTAGTAAATGACACTCGTTTTATCATTGAAATCAACACAATTAATCATTATCTTAAAAAGTGTGAAAATCTCAAAGAGGACACCTATTGTGAGACGGAGGGAGTAGTAATTGTTCCCTGAAAAGAAAAATTGCTAAATTAGAAGAATAATTAATCTCCAATGTCTCTGACACAAGATGTATCAACAAGTATGATAGAGCATTCCAGTATTTTCTAGCTAAAAGCATAGATAGAAGCAGAATAGCTTCCATGATCTATGGAGTTAGAAGAAATGGTAAGAAAGGTTTGGGATGTACATAAACGTTTGAAATTAATGAAAGTCAACCTGTTAAACCAAAACCTCTCTATGACCATTTTGTGCCTTCTGGCACTGAGGTTGTTTGCTCTGAGTTTGCACAAGACCCCCCACCAACACAAAAATCCATTTCTAAAGTCAAATATCATGCACAAATTCCACTTGATTATCCCGTTGCACATAAGCCCAAAGTTGTTAAACACTCTGGGAAAACTAACAAGAGAGGACCCAGAAAGTGGGTACCTAAGGACAAGATAATCTATGTTACAGATATCCTTAGCAGCTCAGTTGAAACACCAATCATGGTACCTGGACAGTGCTTGCTCGCGACACATGACAGGAAGAAGGCATATGTTCCAAAGTCTGGAACTTAAGTCTGGAGGCATCGTTGGTTTCGGAGGAAACCAGAAAGGAAAAATCATTGGCTCTGGAATTGTTGGTAATGGTAACCTTTCTTCTATTACTGATGTTCTTTTGGTCGATGGTTTGATGCATAACTTATTGTCAATTAGTCAACTTAGTGACAATAGTTATGATATCATCTTTAATCATAAGTCCTGTAAGGCTGTAAGTCAGAAAGATGGCTCAATCCTGTTTGTCGGAAAGAGGAAAAACAACATTTATAAAATTAAACTTTCTGATCTTTGTGAACAGAATGTCAAATGCTTAATTTCTGTTAATGAAGAGCAATGGGTATGTCATATACGTTTAGGCCATATTAACATGAGGAGGAGTTCTCAGCTAAATAAGCTTGAACTTGTCAGAGGCTTGCCAGATCTGAAGTATTCTTCAGATGCTCTTTGTGAAGCATGTTAGAAAGGAAAGTTCTCTAAAACTTCCTTTAAAGCAAAGAATGTTGGGTCCACCTCTAGACCGTTAGAACTTCTACACATTGATTTGTTTGGACCAGTGAAGACTGCTTCAATCAGTGGAAAGAAGTATGAATTAGTTATCTTTGATGATTATAGTTGTTAGACATGGGTAAAATTCTTGAAACACAAGAATGAGTCTCATTCTGTGTTCTCTACCTTTTGCTCTCAAGTGCAAACAGAGAAGGATTACAAAATAGTCAGAGTCAAAAGTGATCATGGCGGAGAATTTGAGAATAGATACTTTGAGAATCTTTTTGATTCCCATGGCATTTCCCATGATTTCTCCTATCCCATAACTCCACAACAAAATGGAGTAGTGGAAAGGAAGAATAAGACTTTTCAAGAAATGGCTCGTACCATGATCCTAGAAACTGACATGGCTAAGCACTTATGGGCAGAGGCAGTAAATACAACACGTTACATTCAGAACATGACCTCAATAAGACCTATTTTGAGTAAGACTCTTTATGAATTGTGGAAGAATAGAAAACCCAACATTTCATATTTTCATCCTTTTGGTTGCATTTGTTTTATGTTGAACACTAAAGAGAATCTTGGCAAGTTTGACTCCAAAACTCAAAAGTGTTTACTGTTAGGATACTCTAAATGCTCTAAAGACTATAGAATCTATAACACAGAAACAATAATTGTTGAGGAATCAATTCATGTCAGATTCAATGATAAGCTTGACCCTGAAAAGTCAAAGCTAGTTGAAAAGTTTGCAGATCTGAAGATCACCTTATCAGAATCTAAGGAAGAAGAAGATTCAAAAGAAGGAAACAAAGATGCAGACTCTCCAGATTCAGATACAACCTTACCAGAAACTGAAAATAGTCTATCTCATCAGAAGAAGAATAGACTAAAGACTTCTCATTTTGAAGAATTGATTCTGGGAGACAAAGTCGATCCAGTCAGAACCCGTTCATCATTCAAACCTTCTGAAGAAACTCTTATGGGTTTGGTGTCTCTGATAGAGCCGACATCAGTTAATGAAGCTCTTAGGGAAAATGAGTGGATTCTGGCCATGCAAGAAGAACTGAATAAATTCACTAGAAATGATGTCTGGGATCTTGTTCAGAAACCCAAAGGTGTCCACGTCATTGGAACAAAGTGGGTATTAAAAAACAAGTTGGATGAGAAAGGTGAGGTCGTAAGAAACAAAGCACGACTGGTAGCACTAGGTTATAGTCAGCAAGAAGGGATATACTATACAAAAACCTTTGCACCAGTTGCCAGGTTAGAATCTATTCGCATTTTAATTTCATTTGCTATTAATCATGACATCACTTTATATCAGATGGATGTAAAGAGTGCATTTTAAATGGGTATATTACTGAAGTGTATGTACATCAACCTCCTGGTTTTGAAAGTACTGAAAACCCAGATTTCGTTTTCAAACTTAAAAAATCGTTATATGGTCTGTTACAGGCTCCCAGAGCTTGGTATGAAAGGCTAAGTAACTTCCTTTTGGAAAATGACTTTACCAGAGGAAAAGTGGATACAACACTCTTTTGTAAAACCTTTAAAAGTGACATTCAGGTTGTTCAATTCTATGTTGATAATATTATATTTAGTTCTGCTAATATTTCCTTGTGCGAGGAAATTTCTAAGTTAATGCAGGCTGAATTTGAAATGAGTCTGATGGGAGAACTCAGATTCTTTTTAGGAATTCAGATTGATCAATGTTCAGAAGGAACGTACATTCATCAGAGCAAGTATGCAAAAGAACTTCTGAAGAAATTCAATATGTCAGAAAGTAAACCTGCTAAGACTTCTATGCATCCGACATGCATTCTAGAGAAAGAAGAAGTAAGTAAAAAGGTTTTTAGGAGCTCTATCGTGGTATAATAGGCTCTCTTCTGTATTTGACAGCTTCTCGTCCAGATATTCTATTCAACGTATATCTTTGTGCTTGTTTCCAATCAGATCCAAGGGAAAATCACTTAACAGCTGTTAAGAGAATCCTAAGGTATCTAAAAGGAACAACTAACCATGACTTGATGTATAAGAAAACATTAGAGTACAAGATTTCTGGTTAGTGTGATGCAGATTATCCTGGAGACAGATTGGAAAGGAAAAGTACTTCTGGAAACTGTCAGTTTCTGGGAAGTAACCTCGTCTCTTGGGCAAGCAAAAGATAATCAACAATTACTCTCTCAACTGCAGAAGCAGAAGATATCTCAGCATCTCTGTGCAGTACTCAGATACTCTGGATGAAGAATCAACTTGAAGATTATCAGATACACGAGTGTAACATTCCTATCTTCTATGATAATACTTCTGCCATTTGTTTATCTAAGAATCCTATTCTAAATTCTAGGGCAAAACATATTGAAATAAAACATCACTTTTTACGTGACTATGTTCAGAAGGGTACTTTTCAGTTAAAATTTGTGGATATAGATCACCAGTGGGCTGATATTTTCACAAAACCCCTTGCTGAAGATAGATTCGTATTCATTCTGGAAAACCTATTTATTAAACCTTGTTCAGAATGAAAAGATGATATTATGATGTGTCAAGTCACCAGAACTTCTGCTATAAGATTCTGATGTTAAGCAAAGTGTTTAATTTGTTATTGACCTTCTGATTAATGATACTTCTACAAGTTAGAAGATGTCTTGATCAGAAACTAGTCCAGTCAGATACCTCTTTATACTCTTGACTTTGGGAATATCAAACGTGCTCTCTTGAAAACAAACAGTTATGATTATTTGTGACACCTGTCCAAAATTAAATCATACCTACTGTTGAAGATACACCTCGAGCATTGTGATTTCGTGAGACTAGGTTTCAAGTAACTACTCCTTAATATTCCTATAATCATGTTTAATGCATTGGATTTGAAAATTTACTTGATAATAGTTTAAATCCTTACGTCTTCCTCCCTTATTATGCATTCATTAAGCTGTGCGTAAGACAAAGATTTCTTAAACTAAACACTTCTCTTCCCAACCTTTATTCTTTGTCAGATTCTGCCCTCCCACTTTCAAGTATACATTTATTCGTATTTATTGACTGATGTCAAGATTTGAATAACGTATACCTGATCTGTGATATTTTGGAGAGTGATACACTCCTTTATCATTCTTTGTTCTTGTATGGAAATGATGAATTCCTCATTTCAATTCATCTAATCTTTATTGATATTTATTGCTATCACCTTTTTGTTCTCTTTATATACCACACTTCTCCTCATAACTTTTCATCTGTTCTTAAAACTTTCTTTTCATTCCTATCTTTCTTCATTCACTATGTCTTCTAAAACCATTAACGGAGAAATATCTGACTTAGCTCTCTTGAAAGAATACTCTATTGATTTCAAGGCTCTAGTTGACAATGGTCTTTCCAATATTCTCTCTGACATCATCTACCAAAACTGGGATAAATACCTTGAAATTCTCAATGGACCTATCTATCCAGTTCTTGTAAAAAAGTTATGGGCAATTACTCGCATCCTTGCATATGAGTCAGATACTTGTTACATTCTGTCTACAGTGTCTGGTTTTCCCATTATGATTAACTCCACAATCATCTTTCAAGCTATTAAATGTAAAGAGGATGGTCCATGTGTTGAATATTACAGAGGAAACAACTGGTTTGCTAAACACATTCACATCATCTATCTTCACGAAGGACCTGCTGACAGTCCCTCTTCTCTCACCCCTGAGGCAAAAGTCTGGTACCAAATTATGGGAACGAATCTTAGGCCCAGAGAAAAGGGAACAGGAAGGCTCTCTGCATTGGATATGCTTTTCATTTTCTTCTTAATATCCAAGATTAAGATCAATATGCCTCAATCCATGTTCAACATCCTGAAAGGAGGAATACTTTCATCGAGAGAGGAGTTATCGTTCCAGATTCCCTTCAGTAGAGTTATTTCTCACATTCTTCATCTTCAAGGAGTTATTGCTTACTTAAAACAAATCGGAATGACTGAGAAACTTGTTACTGATTGGTGTTCTCCCATGAACTATTCTGAAACCATCATCAGGAAATGAGAATAACTGGTTGGCGGGTGTTTATGTTGGTCTCTCATTTGTTTGGTCTCTCTTTTTTCATCGGTGTTGCTTATGTCTGTTATTGTTTGTTGTTTGTTTGTTTTCTTGTTGTGTTCTTGATAACACGTAAATGTATCGGTTATTTGATTTGACTTACATGAATTTTAGTTATGTTTTCCCTTAATTTATTTGATTTATACTGCAATTTATGTCTCGATTATTATGTTTTCAGGTGACTTGGATTTAATCGTAAAATAATGAAAAGAAGAAGAAATGATGGAAAGAAAATAGAAGGAAAGAAATGGAAGAAGGAAAGAAAAAGAATGGAAAGAAATTAAATAAAAGAAAAAAAGAAAAAAAATATAAGGGTGGGCCCACCACCACTCACACATGTGGCACAAGCCACATTATGGGGTGGCGCCCACCACCAAGCAGAAAGTGGCACAAGCCACATGAGGAAAATGGGGGAGGTGGCGCAAGCCACCTATGAGTGAGGAGAAAAATTCTCCCACTCTCCCCTTTTATTTCTCCACTATCCCTTTTATTTCTCCACTTCCCTTTTATGTCTCCACGGCCCTTTTATTTCTCCACGCTTCAGAGTCAAGGCCAGCACTCAGTATAAAAGAGAAATCAAACCTCCATTTTGGGGGGTTGACTTCCATTTGCCAGAATTTCCTTGTTTTAGTTTTTAGGCAGTTTCTTTTACCATGTAAAAGTAATAGTTCTCCACATCGGGGGACTATTACCAATATAGTTTTAGGATTTTGTTTCTGCATTGAATTTTTGTACTTTGATTCGAAGCATTACAATTCAGCATCTATCTAATTCCAGGTTCCCTTTATCGTTTATTTTACCGCTATTGTTTTCTAATTTAATTGCTAAATCATGTTTCTCATTATGTTTTATTACCGTAATTGCATGTTGATTTTCCTATCTATGTCTAGCTAAATTGTCCTGAGTCCGGCGTATGAGGACCGTCGTTACCGACGGGACTTGGTAGAAAATAATAGGTGCGAGTTTATGATTAAAATTCTGTTTTGGTTTTAATTTCCAAGTCTAATTTAAATAGCTTTGTCACGAGAGTGAGAGGTTATTTAACACGATTTTGTCACGAGAGTGAGAAATTAATTAAGGTTAGAGCCCGCACTGCGAGAGCGTGGGGGTCGAACCGGATAGTGGAAATTAGGCAACATATCTAAATACAGCGAGAGCGCTTTAGATACGTTTAGAATATTATTGGCTTTCAAAATATATTTCCTAGTTACCGGGCGAGCGAGAGCAAAATCCTGGGATTAGGGAACATGACTTTAGTTAATATCGCGAAAGCGTGAGGCGGAGTTTTTAAGTCGGTATATTCTACGAAACTAAGTTATAGTTGTAATTAGTACCCGAATTCTACAAAGTCCTTTAGTAACGCGGAATCCATGTTCCGGCCTCTCTTTATTATCATATTTTCTTAGTTTTATTTTAGCTCTAGTCTTAGTTTCCCTTTAATCAAATATCATTAGCCTTAACTTTACAAAGCAACAATAGATTATAGTAGATTGACATTGGTCTCTGTGGGTTCGACAATCTTTTATATTACTTCGATATTTCTGTGCACTTGCGGACGCATCAAGTTTTTGGCGCCGTTGCCGGGGACCAACAGTCAATATTGTTATTCCGTTGTTGCACCGTATAGACTAAGGCACTCTTATCTCTATAACTATGTATCACCCAAATTTTCTCTATGATAACCACTCACAATATCTCGAGGAACAACATCCAAATTACCTCTACGATTACCACTCCCAGTATTTTGAGGAACCGTACCACCCCCAAAATTTTGAGGAGCCGCACCCAAATTTTCTCTACAATTACCAACCGCAAGACTCCCAGTATTTTGAGGAACTGCAACCAAAATTTCCCTATGATTACCACTCCCAATATTTTGAGCAACCGTAAGAATCCGTCAATTCCAACCTCGAAACACTAATGGAGGATTTCATTGAAACAACAACTAATTCTAGGTTAGAATCTATGATGGATCACTTTGTGGAGACACAAACTCTCCAGAATGAAGAGGTAAGAAGACAACATCTCGATACTTATGAAACCCTTAGGCAGATAAACACAATGGTTAAGTCCCTCGCGACTCACACTGAGGCATTGGAGACTCAAATCTCCCAGCTTGCACAAACACCTATAGGACCCTCCTCTGAGGAGCATGTGGATGTTGTAACAACCATTAATGAAAAACAAATAGAGAATCCCGAGGAGAGTGATAATGAGGTTGAGGAGAGTTCTGGTGAGAAGAGAGTAGAGATTGAGAAAAATCCATCGACACCATCCGAAAGGGAGGTTGTCGAAGAGGTAGCGAAGGAAGCATTTAATGTCGTTCCTCATCCCTATACCCCACCGATTCCTTTCCCGCAAAGGTTTGTAGAGACTAAGGTAGACTCCCAATCGAAAATGTATGTGAAGGTATTGGAAAATATCCACACCAATGCACCTTTATCTGAGGTCCCGCGTAAAAAGAGAAAATTCGAGGACCATGAAACTAGGGAAATCATTAGTGTTAAGAGGGTAAGGTTAACCTTTGAGATGGTGGATGAAATAACTAAGCCCAGACTTGAAAAGTTAATACTGAGGATAGATCCAGAACCACCACCACAAGTTCAAAAGAAGGAACCACCTCACAGAAGGAAGAAAAGAAAAGGTGAGGGATATGTGAGATGGCTTGATAAATGGCCATGGAAACCTAAGATTAACACTCCTAACCATCGAGCTATCGACGTCAAACAAGGCGATGTGTGGGAGGAAACCCACGAGTTTTTAATTTAATGTTTTACTTTTACTGTTTATGTTTGTAGAAAATAAAGAATTGTATCGCTTGTCACGTCTCAGCTACATTTAGGCAAAAGATCTCTAGACGACAATCCCTTAAAATGACCTGGTGCCCACAGACATTCCTACGAATGTCGCTACTGGTGGTGACACCAATGATGAGTATGATAGGAGAGGGCATATCTCTCTAGTTCGTAACTCACCTCCTCCTTATCCTTCCGCATGGTCAGGTTTCACCTGCATACACCGCACCGTATTTTTCTAACATGTTTTGCAGGTACTTCATTCGGAAACAGATAGTATGATGAGCGGCTTCAGTAAAGTAAAGTTTCAGCAAATTCAGATAACTCGTAGTACAAGACGCCGGAGTAGAAGTGGCCAGCGAAGACAGGGACAAAATGGGAAGAATCATAGCGAATTTAGTCGTGGCACTCATACAGGTTCTATCCTTCCTTTACCACCTTTTATCAAAACAATGAGGACAATGTTTGGTTTAAGTGTGGGGGAGGAACTTTACTGCTTTCTAGTTAGATTTACTGTTTTCTAGCATGATTTTAAATTTTTTTCTGTTTTAAATGTTTCGTCTGTCTGTGCATGTGCTGTCGAGTCTTTATGATGATTTTATGTTGTTTATCGATTTTCCCATTCCCTTGAGCCACACCAAATATTTTAAATTTTTTTTAGTAAAAAACAGTGTTTCTTTTGAAAATCTTAGGTTACAGACGAAATTGAGGTTAGATTGTGAGACTTGGGAAAATTCCGCAAGATCAGTATCGTTCTAACACCGTGAGCCTCCCAATTATGGAAATCAATTTGAGTACTTGTTATGCCGTAGCCTTAAGTTCTCACCCCTTTAGTAGTCCCTAAGTAGTTTATTTAGCAGTCAGCACCATCCTAAGCACGCACTAAGTAGGAAGCCGATGCAAGTAAGTGTATGATCTGAGCCTTAAAAAGGTAAACTAAGAAAAAAATGAATGAATGATGATGAATGCTCCTTCTAAGTTTGGTGATCCTCACCCGATCATTTAGCCCAACGGTGCAAACTTCTTTATTCTATTCATTTTTAAGCCAATGTGCCAAAAGAAAAAAAAATTATAATAATGAGATCATAGTCACTAACAGGCTATCCTACCATGAGTGTAAAAGGATAACGGGCTTAATGTGATTGTTCCAGAATGAAAAGGGACGAAAGAAGGATGAGTGAGTTAGGCTTAGGTATAATGACATGATTCAGATTGGTTTGTATAGGAGGAAGGTTGATGACCGCAAAAGCGGAATTGTGTTGTTATGATATCCTTAGTGTGTGAGCAAGTACCTACCGATACAAACTTAACCGAAGTAGAGTTGGTAGCCTAGGATGAGTATCCGCATGCACTATTTTTCTTACGAGTCATGGTTTGCTTGAGGACAAGCAAAGGTTTAAGTGTGGGGGTGTTGATAACGTGTAAATGTATCAGTTATTTGATTTGACTTACATGAATTTTAGTTATGTTTTCCCTTAATTTATTTGATTTATGCTGCAATTTATGTCTCGATTATTATGTTTTCAGGTGACTTGGATTTAATCGTAAAATAATGAAAAGAAGAAGAAATGATGGAAAGAAAATAGAAGGAAAGAAATGGAAGAAGGAAAGAAAAAGAATGGAAAGAAATTAAATAAAAGAAAAAAAGAAAAAAAATATAAGGGTGGGACCACCACCACTCACACATGTGGCGCAAGCCACATTGCGGGTGGCGCCCACCACCAAGCAGAAAGTGGCGCAAGCCACATGAGGAAAATGGGGGAGGTGGCGCAGGCCACCTATGAGTGAGGAGAAAAATTCTCCCACTCTCCCCTTTTATTTCTGCACTCTCCCTTTTATTTCTCCACTTCCCTTTTATGTCTCCACGACCCTTTTATTTCTCCACGCTTCAGAGCTAAGGCCAGCACTCAGTATAAAAGAGAAATCAAACCTCCATTTTGGGGGTCGACTTCCATTTGCCAGAATTTCCTTGTTTTAGTTTTTAGGCAGTTTCTTTTACCATGTAAAAGTAATAGTTCTCAACATCGGGGGACTATTACTAATATAGTTTTAGGATTTTGTTTCTGCATTGAATTTTTGTACTTTGATTCGAAGCATTACAATTCAGCATCTATCTAATTCCAGGTTCCCTTTATCGTTTATTTTACCGCTATTGTTTTCTAATTTAATTGCTAAATCATGTTTCTCATTATGTTTTATTACCGTAATTGCATGTTGATTTTCCTATCTATGTCTAGCTAAATTGTCCTGAATCCGGCGTATGAGGACCGTCGTTACCGACGGGACTCGGTAGAAAATAATAGGTGCGAATTTATGATTAAAATTCTGTTTTGGTTTTAATTTCCAAGTCTAATTTAAATAGCTTTGTCACGAGAGTGAGAGGTTATTTAACACGATTTTGTCACGAGAGTGAGAAATTAATTAAGGTTAGAGCCGGCACTGCGAGAGTGTGGGGGTCGAACCAGATAGTGGAAATTAGGCAAAATATCTAAATACAGCGAGAGCGCTTTAGATACGTTTAGGAAATTATTGGCTTTCAAAATATATTTCCTAGTTACCGGGCGAGCGAGAGCAAAATCCTGGGATTAGGGAACATGACTTTAGTTAATACCGCGAGAGCGTGAAGCGGAGTTTTTAAGTTGGTATATTCTACGGAACTAAGTTATAGTTGTAATTAGTACCCGAATTCTACAAAGTCCTTTAGTAACGCAGAATCCATATTCCGGCCTCTCTTTATTATCATATTTTCTTAGTTTTATTTTAGCTCTAGTCTTAGTTTCCCTTTAATCTAATATCATTAGCCTTAGCTTTACAAAGTGACGATAGATTACAGTAGGTTGACATTGGTCTCTGTGGGTTCGACAATCTTTTATATTACTTTGATATTTCCGTGCACTCGCGAACGCATCAATTCTGTTCTTGTACCGCGCCTATGGCGTTCTATTTTTAACCAATGAAGAATTATCCTTATTACATCTATCTTATCTTATTGCATTTCATTATGATTGCCATAAAAGGGGGAGAAGTACTGAATTTAACTTATCTAAATTCTCTCAAATCAAAATGCTTACGTTCGTTGATTACCTTTTTTTATTATGACAAAAGGGAGAGTATTTAAATGGAAAGTTATTTTGATAAATATCTTGTCTTTGAATCATAGATCTAACATTCTAACACTTTAAATGCAAAATTCTCTTATAATGCTTTTCAGGAACAATATTTATATTGGAAAAATGACTCTGATATCAATCAGGCTCTGATTTGACTAATCAAGCTCTGTTATCAAGATGCATTACCACTATAATAAAGCTCTGATATTTTTGGATCCGACTAAATCCTTACAATCAGGCTCCGGTGTCCCAAATCTGATAAGATTTTTTTTAAGTCTTAGATTCAGGGGGAGCTTGATAAAGGAAAGTTTACTTTGAATTTATCTGAGTCAATTCTTACTAATTATCTTCGTACAAAATTGTGTTATCAAAATACATTGTTTTGTCATTATCAAAAAGGGGGAGATTGTTGGAACAAAATTTGGTTCTGCAAGATATTTCTAAGTTTTAATAATAACAAAGTTGTATTTATGTGAGAACAATTTTGGTACTCTAACGTTTATTTTCTAAAGTGTTGACAAACAGATCCCGACTCTGATAAAGATAGCTCTGACTCTGATAGAGATCACGTGGAACGTCACTCTCAAATATTCAAAAGTCGCTTATGCGTCAATATGTTGCTGCTGCAATGTTCTCTTGGATTCTGGCTCTGAATATAACTCTGATATTTATCTTCTGACCATGCTTCAACCATATCAATTCAGAAGCCTCTAATGAATAGAAGAAGATGAAACGTTTGCGAGGGAAAATAGTACATAGTACAAATCAAACACGTTCTTTTCCACTGCCATTCCGCTACCCTGATTTGGTGGTACAAAGGACAATTTCACTGTACAATTTTCATCCCACCATAACGACATTATTTCAAGTTGCTAACAATTTTACTGATATTCCTGATCTTCCCTTCAACGGATCTTTTTCTGGCTATACAAAGACTTGATCACTCAAAGAATCGTGTGACTCCAAGTGTGAAAAAGATATATAGTGAGACACTAATTCATATGAGAAAGTAACACAAAAATACAAATAGAGAAATCTATGAGTGAATAGTAAAGAACTACAATACAAATAAGAAAGTTGTTCATACTGTATAAATTTTCTCTAAGTTCATTTGAGCTAGAAATTGTATTTATATCAGCTTGTGTAGAAGCACTTCATTGTAAACATCATATTTGATCAAATTGTTGTTTGTATACCTTAAGGGGCCAGTTGGGTCAGAAGCCTTAAGAAGAGACGGTTAGTCTGTGTATGTTAGTCACCAGTAGTTGTTAGTGCAGTTGTAATCAGTTTGATTATAATGGTGTATAAGACGAAATCGCCTTGGCGGGTGAACTGGATTAACTTGATACTACCTCCGTCCCTTATTATAGGACCCTGTTTGACGAAACACGGTAATTAAGAAAATTGGTTTTCATATTAAATTGGCTGACAAATATTTTTTTCTTACATATTTAACCTTCTATAATTAATTATTCATTTTTTTTAATTTAATTTTGCCAGCATTTTTAATTAAGTACAATTAATACAAAAGTTCATTTTTAGTAAAATTGGGAAATCGAGATACAAATGGAATGAATAAATAAACATCAGAATGCATAGAGCCATATATTTACTATTCACATCATTTACGGTGCACATTGGAAATGTTTCTACTTTGGCGCCAATTTACAATTTGATCTAAATTTTCACCAAATTGATTTCATTTAACAGTATTATCACATGTTTCTTCAACTGCATCACCTTCAAAGGAATCCTCAACAATCTCTCTCTCAGCACCTTCAAAAGAATCTTCAATAATCTTTATCTCAACACCTTCAAAAGAATCTTCAATAATCTCTATTTTAGCACCTTTCAAGAAATTAGGAACATCCATTTTTAAGTTTTAGATAGAGAAAGGGAGTGAAAAAAAGGATGAAGGGAGGGTGATGGTGTCTCTCAAATTTGTCACTTAAATAGAATTTACAGTACCATGAATGAGAATAAAATGAACGTACAAGTTGCCTTTCCAAATTCTTAGTTATTGCTTTGATATTTCCTATTTCTAATTAGTAAACTTTATTTCTACTCAAAAAAATATGTGAAGTAAATAGGGGTAAATTTGTACAAAAATAATTAATATAGTTGACAAGTATAAGAGGGTCTTATAATTAGGGAGAAAAAAAAATTCAAGAGGGTCATATATTTAGGGACGGAGGTAGTAGTTTTCAAGTGAACCAGGATATATCACGTGTCTTTCTCTATTGCTAGTTTATTTGTGATCTTTGTTTGAGTTTCACAAAAAGCTTTCATTTTGAAAACCCAATTCAAACCTACCCTTTCTTGTGTTTTTCTCACACCTTCAATGTCTTCTTTGAAAAAATTACCCACTTGAGACATAGATTGGATTTGGAAACAACATGTTTGGTGTGCTGCACAACTATTTGGTTCTGTACAAACTTATTGTTCTGGACTGGGCCAGAGACTGCCCCTCAGATGGGAAGGCCCAACCCACATGACCTGGGACGACCCAACAAGGCCCATAAATGATACTTGTGTCGAGCACGTGCCAGACTTCAGCAGTGTCGGGCATGTGCAGCATAGACCGTCGAACAGAAACGTCAAGCCTCGTAGGACACGTCTCTCCCCGACTCACAAGGGCTCCTCCCCGCGAGGACACGTTCTCTTGTAACCTCCCCATCTCCGAAAGAATCGGTCTGCCCTACTTCCGGAGATCTCGGGACCGTTACCCCAGGGCGAAGACCGCGTGCTGGTCTTCCTTACGCCATGTAAGCCCTGTAAGTTACCTGAATTGGGCCTAACGATCAAGCCCTATGCAGGTAACCGTTGGCCCCGCGCTGGGGGCTCTCTATAAATACCTTCTCGCTTGAGAGGGCCAGGTTAATCATATTCTAAACTCACATCTATATACTGTACTTGCTTTTCTCTAACCTTACCTGACTTAAGCGTCGGAGTACCTTGCAGGTACACCCCCCGACCGTCCTACCATCACCAGAGCTGAAGGTTTCACGACGCTGTTGGCCACTATCATACTGTCTAATCCAGGTACGATCAGTGGCGCCGTCTGTGGGAACCACTGCTTCCCCGTTTTTCCTTCAACAATAAACCAAAGCAATTTCTCCGTTCATCACCAACATGGCCAACAACCCGTCTGCGAACAAAGCTCTGGACACCGTCCTCAAGCAACTCGAGAATGGAAACCACCGCAAGGACAATGCTGCCGTCAACGTCGAAGAAGATGACGTAAGAGACGGGCATACCGCCTCCCCTTCTTTCGAAGACACGACACAAGACGCCACCGAACAGGAAGTCCCGCCGGTTGCCTACCAGCTAGTCGCTCCTCCTCCAAATGCTGACCCGGGCACGATGGCCCTGTTCTCCCTGGTCAATCAGACTAACTAATTGATCGCTCAGCAGAGCCTCAGGATCGAAGCGCTCGAGAGAGGGCGACCACGACGCTCTTCCCCGCAAAGACATCGTCGTCCACTATCTCCCCACCATTCTCCATCCCCGCGAAGGAATCCCCCGGCAGACTCTCGCAGCCCCTCCCGCAGCGTGAGGGCAACCGACCGCGCCTGGAACGACCCCAGCCAACAGTTGCCCAGAAGCGTCTTCGCTCAACCCCTCAGAACGAACCAAGGCCCTCCCCGACCAGCAAGAGGAGCAAGTATGACGGCGAGAGGCCAAAAACCCATTCCAGAAGCTCTCCTCGGAGGCGTGGACCCGGACGAGGCCACCACTCCCCATCAAGGTCGCCGGCCAGAAGCGAAGAAGACGACCAAAGGACTCCTCTTTCTAGAGAAATTATGGACACACCTATCCCCGCGGGCATGGAGAAGCCCCCACAACTAGGGACGTACGATGGCACGACAGACCCTGACGACCATATCGAGAACTTCGAAGCCCTGCTCGACTATAGAAACGTCAGGGGAGCAATCAAGTGCAGGCTCTTCCCGACTACCCTCCGGAAAGGAGCCATGACTTGGTACAAGAGGCTTGCTCCGAAATCCATCACATCCTGGAGACAGCTGAAAATGTAGTTCTCCAGGAATTTCACCACCTCTTGTCGACATCCGAAGACGGTGGCATCACTGGAGGCCATCTTCCAAGGACAGAATGAATCCCTCAGAGACTACATCGAGAGATTCAACAAAGAAGTCGTCGAGGTCAACGCGACCGATGACATGAAGAAGCTTCTGATCGCTCGGGGACTACGCACTGGTACCGACTTCGCTAAGGCTGTGGGCATCCATAAGCCTCGCAGCTTAGAAGACCTGCTCTTCTGAGCTCAATCGTACATCGAGTTCGAAGAGATGCAGGCCGCCCAAATAGCCCTCGACTCGCGGCGACGAGATGGCCCCCGCTGCCATAAAGATGAAGACCCTCCTCCCCCCCGACATGGGGGAGAAAGGAGGAAGGAAGGCCATCCCCGGGACTCTCGCGAACAGAGAGGTCCGGCAGGCCGGTTCACAGAATACACGCCATTCAATGCTCCCCACACACGAATTCTCTCCGAGTGCGCCAACTCGGAATTTCAGAAAGTAGGCGTCAGCTTCCCCAAGCCAACACCCTCCAAATCAAACACGGACAAGTCCAAGTACTGCAGGTTCCACCGTAGCCACGGACACGTCACAAAGGATTGCATCCATCTCAAAGATGCAATTGAGATCCTGATCAAGAAAGGGAACCTAAAGAAGTATGCCCAGAAGAACGACGCCCCTCGTCCCGGTACCCGGGAAGCCCAAAGCGTCGAGGAGACGATGCCTCATCCCGATGAGAGTCGGCTGCAGGTCGCCCTCAACCACTCGACCTGAAGACTTCTTCGTCCTAGAAGGAATCGAGGGCTAAGAGGCAGTTCGCAGCATGTGGGCAAACTTCTCCCATGAAGACCCCGTTGCTTCTCGCAACACGTGGGAAGGTTTCTCCAAGACGATGGTCATATCCGGAGGTGGTTATAAGAAGGTATCAGTAGGTTCGATCAAGCGGAAGTTTGACGAACTGGAGTCCGCAACATCGGCGAAGACCACCACTCTCGAGAAGGTGCAAGGGAAATCAAACCCCATCACCTTCTACCTTGAAGAGCTCCCAGGCGGAGCACCCAACACCACCATACCCCTCTTGTTCAAGGCACAGATGGCAAATTTTGACGTTCGCAGGATCCTTGTCGACCAGGGAAGTTCGGTCGACATCATGTGCGCTCACATGTTCGGGACTCTCCAGCTCGACGAGAGACATCTGACCCCTTATGTGGGTTCAGATCTGCAGGGGTTCAACGACACCACAACCAGACTGTGGGGCTACGTTGAACTGATGGTCACGTTCGGGGCCGAAGACACTGCCCGGCAAGTCAAGACTCGTTTCCTGGTGGTCGAATGTCCATCTCTCTACAACTGCATCCTCGGGAGGACCACCCTGGCCGAACTCACAGCAGTGCCATCAACAGTCCACCTCAAGATGAAGTACTACACGGCCAGGGGACGGGTAGTTACGATGCACGGGGACATAGACGCGGCCAGGAGATGCTTCGACGCTGCAATCAAAGGCATGAGCTCTGTAACGCCCCAGTTTTTGTCAGTTTTATTTAATCGAGTCTATTTGATTATTTTATTATTATATTATTTTATTCTTGACTTTTATTTGGCAATATAGTATTTTTCATCGATGTTTATGTTTTATCGCATTTTGAGAACGTTTGGGAGATATTTGAGCTGAGGGGTAAAATGGTCATTTTGAGGGATTAAATATTTTAGAAAAAAGTAGATATTTTTATAAATAGAGATTTGAGAGAAAAGAGAGTATTTGAAGGTAACTCTAATAATTGATCAATTGGTATTAGAAGACAAATATCAATTGGAGATATTTAACCCTATTGGATTTATATTATATAATAAGTATTATATATATATATTTGGTTAGAAAGAGAGTTAGAAAAGAAAGAAGAAAAAAACAGAAAGCAGGAAGAGAAGGAAAACGTGGGGAGAAGAGAGAAATGAGGAAAATCGCGGGAACTCTGTTTCGAGCGCGAATAATCGGGTAAGGGTGAGAAGTTTCAATTATATCTTGCTTGTGTATGTATATGTGTTTGTTGTGAATGTTTTAGTTGTTTTACAATGTTTTCTCTTTTGATAAATTGGGATCAAATCGATAGAAATCGATGTTTTCACGGATGAATTTCGAAATAAATTGCGTAGATTAGTCGTATGAGGTTAGACCGAGATTATAGAAACTCGTTTGGTTGAAATCGGTTGATATTGTGAGTTTTGACATTTTTGGGTTTTGAGAATGTGAGATTTTGGTGAAAATTGAATGTTGTGGAATCGGTGTTTTTTTTATCCTAACATGTTGGTATGTATTTATGGAGGATTACCATGTATTTATTCGGAAGAAAATAATTGAATCGGTCGGATTTTCGGGCAAAAATGCACGAACCCGCAGTGCTGTAGCAGAAATTTTCTAGTTTGCGGGGAAACTTCGGAAATTCATATCTCTTGAACCGTAAGTCGGTTTTGACCCCCGTTTGAAGCGTTGGGAAGCTAACGAGATGTTCTTTCTAGAAAAAATAGTTTTGAGGTCTGAACCTAGTCCAATCAGTACAGTTTTTTTGAACCGTTTCGTAGTGTCGGGCGTTCGGTTTATGTTTTTGCGTTATCTTGAAATATTCACATCTTCTTCGTTGTTTATCCGATTTAAGTGTTCTTTATATGGATGTGAAGCTAAAAATATGTTCTATGATTTGGTGAGGAAAAATATTATTTTTAGCCGACTTTTGGCCGACTTTACCGATTAATCGTGAATAGTTATTTTTGATGAAATGTTGTGATGATGGTTTGTGGCTTTATGGCAATAATTGTGTTGATGTGAATATATATGATAAGTATTGGTGATGATGGTTTGTGGTGTTATGGAGGAATAAATGTGTGTTTTGGGTTTTGATTTCAATGTGCGATAATGATGTGTTGTGAGTAGCATTTGATATGTGAATTCCTTGTGAAAGTGATTGTGATTGCATAATTGTCGTGGTTTGTGGTTTGTAATGAAAATGCATGTGGTGACATGTTGTGAAATGAATATGCACGTGATATTGTTGTGATGATGATTTGTGGCCTTACGGCAAGAAAATGCGATACGTGGTAATTGTTGATTTATGCATGATTATGGATGTGTATGTGGGTGCAATGTGAATGTCATGAGTCATTGTATGCCAAACATCATAATATGCATTGTTGAAACGTCCTGAGTGACGGTTTGATTCTCGAGGGAATCTGTTATAACATCGTGTGCCTCGAAAATATGAGGCGATTCTTGAGGACTGAAAGCGATGAATCTGCTATAACATCGTGTGCCTCGAAAATATGAGGCGATGCCTGAGGACTTAAAGCGGTGGTTATAGACGATTGTGGGCTCATTTGGAGACTTAAAGCAATCCTTAACGTCGTGTGCCTCGAAAATATGAGGCGCTGCCCGAGGACCTAAAGCGACGGGTGAACATCGTAGGCCCGACGGGGTGTTACTTGAGATTCTCAGTAACGAGCGATGGTTCCAATAGTTCCTGAGTGAACTGGTTTTGAGAAATGTTGGAAGTCGGTACCGCATGGCATTTGCATAGAGTCGTTGTGTCGGTCTCTGTGCATTTGCATAAATCATGGATGCATTATGTGTGGAAAATCATGATTTGATTGATTATGTGATTATGTTGGAATAATTGATATATGCTATGTTGTTGGAAATGTTAGAAATATGTTAAGTATACGTGGCGTGCTATATGTATCAATATGTGATGCTTGTGGTGAGAATAACTGTGTATGTGAGTTTATGTGTTTTTGCATATTATTATGCAATCTTGGTTTAGTTGTTATTTCTCACCCTTCTGCTGGAATATGCTTTTTATGGCATAGTGCAGATTGTCAGCTTTAGAGGCTTGGAGACTTTTGTGGAGATTAGTCCTCCGTTCCGTTGTCGGTCGTGGTGTCTGCTCTGATACGTAGCACGAGAGTTGGGGAACGATTGTGTTATATGTATATAATTGTTGAATATATTTTGTATTTATATTTTGATGCTCTAAAACCATTTATTTGTAAAACAAGTCGGTTATGGATCTTTCCGCTTTATTCCATAATTGACATTTCCTTTATTGTGGAAAAAGTTTCCCCTTTGAGGGTACTCTATTTTATGCTATGTATCAAATTTATGAGCAGGGATTGTATTTTGTTCATTTAAGTGTGACATCCCTGTTTTCTGTCGGAAAAAATAAATTTTTAGTTACTCTGATTTTATTTATGTATTATGTATTCGCGATGGGATTTGGGGTGTTACATTAGTGGTATCAGAGCAGGTCGGTCCGTCCGGCCAAGTTGTTGAGTCAGTTGGTGTGACAGTTGAATATTGTCGTTGTTGTTTGTCCCTTAGTACGTGATAGGTGTGTGGAACACTGTCAGTACTTTCTGGTTTTCTATTCCGTTGTCTGCAGGAGTTAGAATGAGATAAGTGGGGGAGAAGTTGGAACTTCTCCAAGTTGCTTCAGGTGGAGCGTTGGCTCAGTGTGTTGTGAATTGCAAGAGTGTAAGTGTTGTTTGGACAGTGTTGTTTTCGATTCTGGAGGGAATGCGGAGGTAAGGTTTATGTCAACTAAGGATTTGTGCCTTAGGTAGTTTTGTGTACAGGATGTAAGAAATGCTATTATAAGTTTGGTAAAGACGGTTTATGCCCCATCGTGATTGTCGGCTGTCTATTGACAAATTGAGGAACTGATCACCCTTAATCTCTTGTTGATAGCAGACGGGAATTATGTTGGATGGAATAGACGGGTCTTTTCGGTTTTGATAGTATGTGCAATGAATTGTTTGGAATTAAGAAAACGATTACGGATTGTTTTGATGAGTCGATGAAGAGGCTAATATCGGAAGATGAGACGGATTAGAGGCTTTGGTATGTTGGTTCAATATGAAGTTTTGAGAGTGAATGATTGGGCATCGTTAATGGTGGTTCTCAGAGAGAAGAGTGTGAACTCAAATTGGACGAAGGTGATGAGTTGAGGTTTGGATCTGCTAAGTAAGTAGAAGAACTTTTAGGAAGTGAAACTCAGATGGAAAGAGTGGTTGGAAGATTTACTGGAAAAGGGATTTGTGAGACCAAGTGTGTTGTCTTAGAGAGCTCCAGTATTGATAGTAATACAAGGAACTGATGATTGAATGGAATAACAAGCATGATGTGTATGAAGGAATTGAGACTATGGAAAGCAAAACTTAGAGTTCCGGAGAGGTTTGGAGTTTTTGGAATTTTAGAGCATTAATGAAAATTTTGAGAAAACCTTAAGTGTGAATGTACTATTTGAGAGTTCTTTTGGATTGGTTGTTGCTACACGTGGGGATTTATGGAATTTGGATTGTTAAGAGGAGAAATTGTGTATGGATTACGGACAGTTGAATAAGGTAACGATTGAGAATAAGTGTTGACTTTCGGGAATAGATGATTGGAATGGTTTGGTTGAGTTGGAGTGAACTTGCAATTGTTTGGCCCGTTTGATAAGGATAGTGAATTGTGTGAGTTGAGGCTTGATCGATTTAATGTGACTGGTTATGGTTGTTATCATAGGAATAGGTTGTTATTTGCTCGGTGAAGCTTGTATGTGAGTCTGGACAAGTTTGGATGAGGTTTGGTTTGTTTGGACATTACAACGTGCAGTGATGTTGTTCGGTGATAGTAATGCGTCTGTAATGTCTGTGGAGTATATGAATCGTATCTTCCATATTTAATTGGATAAGTTGTAGTGATTTTGATTGAGGATATTCGAATATGTTATAAACTCAGAAGAAGAACCGGTAGAGTGTTTGAGATTTGAATCACAAGTGTTGGAAAGAGACGAAGTTTTATGCTAAGTTATTCAAGTGAGAATTTTGGTTGAAAAGGTTAGTTTTCTTGGATATGTTATTTCTGGTGATGGTATTTTTACGGATCCATCGGAAGTAGATGTAGTTCTTCATGAGAGGCTCCGAAGTTGGTTAAGGAGAGTAGAAACTTTTGGGCTCAGTTGGTTGTTACAGAAGGCTATGGAAGACTTTCGTACTTCTGTTATCTCAGTTGACTTGCAAAGGGTGAGTCATTTGTTTTGGATGTTCGCTGTGAGTAAGTTTTGGTGAGCTGAAGTAGAAGTTGTTTACGGCTCCAGTTTTGATTCTGTGGGATCCTAATAAACCGTTTGTGAGGTATTGTGAAGTGTCTCTGAAGAGGGTAGTCATTGTGTTAATGCAAGAGAGTAAAGTCGTGGCTTATGCTTTACGACAATTGAGGATTTATAAAAGGATCTATACTATTCTGGATTTGGAATTGGTTGCGGTCGTATTGTGTTGGAAATTTGGAGGTATTATTTTTATGGTTCTCAGCTCGAAGTGTTTGGTAATCGCAAGAGTTTAAAGTACTTGGTTGGTTTGAAGGAATAGAGTATGCGACAATGAAGATGGTTAGAATTTGTGACGAGTTATGAATGTGGTTTGGACTATCCTTCGGGAAAGGCTAATGTTGTGCCCGAAGAGTTAAGTTGGAAGTTTTTACACATGGTTGTTTTGATGGTCAGATGATTAGAATTATTTGAGCAGTTCAGAGACTTGTGTCTGGTGTGTGAGATAACACAGTAGAGTGTGAGGTTGGGTATATTAAAAGTGAACAGTGATTTTTGGTGAATATGAGAAAGAGTTAGACTTCGGACGTAAGACTGGTAGTTTTGATGGTTACGAGTGATTAGAATGCGCAGCGGAAGAGTGATGTGACACGTTTTGTAATTGCGTGTGGGATTTGTAAGAGTTCATAAGTTGCATATTGGAAATATGTAGAAATGATGAGACCTTTGGACGTTTCAGAATGGAAGTGTTAGGTGAAAGGTTAAAATGTTATCTATGGGCTACTATGTAAATGGATGTTTTGATTTTATGTTCGATTGGTGAATCGTAGCATTGTTGTAGTATGGTTGTGTGACAAGGATGTTGGTGTTCTGGTTTTGTTGATGTTGTTGAGACCTTGTGGTGTCGTGGAACTTTATGTTCTTGTTTGTGTTGATTGCCTCGTTTCCATGGTGATGGTTCGAGTGTGTGTAGCTAATTCCTGTGTGGGGAATTAGGGGAGTGTTACCTAGGGTAGGGTAACGATCTTGTTGTGTTTCGGTTCTAGAGTGAACCTGTGTGTTGGTATCTTGGCTTTTCTTTGAGTTGTGAGTTTGTCGTCAAGTGCATTGTATGGGCTTTGCATCTTATCGTTGTAGTTGTCGTCGTTGTTGTATCTGCTGTTAGCAAGGTGGTTTGTCAGTTGTGTTATTTGTGGTGTGCCTTTGGTTGGCATGTTGGTTTGTTAGTCGGATGCAAGAGTCGCGTCCGGAGTTGTTCGTCTCGTTATATTTTCGAGGACGAAAATGTCTAAGTGGGGGAGAGTTGTAACGCCCCAGTTTTTGTCAGTTTTATTTAATCGAGTCTATTTGATTATTTTATTATTATATTATTTTATTCTTGACTTTTATTTGACAATATAGTATTTTTCATCGATGTTTATGTTTTATCGCATTTTGAGAGCGTTTGGGAGATATTTGAGCTGAGGGGTAAAATGGTCATTTTGAGTGATTAAATATTTTAGAAAAAGTAGATATTTTTATAAATAGAGATTTGAGAGAAAAGAGAGTATTTTAAGGTAACTCTAATAATTGATCAATTGGTATTAGAAGGCAAATATCAATTGGAGATATTTAACCCTATTGGATTTATATTATATAATAAGTATTATATATATATATTTGGTTAGAAAGAGAGTTAGAAAAGAAAGAAGAACAAAACAGGAAGCAGGAAGAGAAGGAAAACGTGGGGAGAAGAGAGAAATGAGGAAAATCGCGGGAACTCCGTTTCGAGCGCGAATAATCGGGTAAGGGTGAGAAGTTTCAATTATATCTTGCTTGTGTATGTATATGTGTTGTTTGTTGTGAATGTTTTAGTTGTTTTACAATGTTTTCTCTTTTGATAAATTGGGATCAAATCGATAGAAATCGATGTTTTTACGGATGAATTTCGAAATAAATTGCGTAGATTAGTCGTATGAGGTTAGGCCGAGATTATAAAAACTCGTTTGGTTGAAATCGGTTGATATTGTGAGTTTTGACATTTTTGGGTTTTGAGAATGTGAGATTTTGGTGAAAATCGAATGTTGTGGAATCGGTGTTTTTTTTATCCTAACATGTTGGTATGTATTTATGGAGGATTACCATGTATTTATTCGGAAGAAAATAATTGAATCGGTCGGATTTTCGGGCGAAAATGCACGAACCCGCAGTGCTGTAGCAGAAATTTTCTAGTTTGCGGGGAAACTTCGGAAATTCATATCTCTTGAACCGTAAGTCGGTTTTGACCCCCGTTTGAAGCATTGGGAAGCTAACGAGATGTTCTTTCTAGGAAAAATAGTTTTGAGGTATGAACCTATTCCAATCGGTACAGTTTTTTTGAACCGTTTCGTAGTGTCGGGCGTCCGGTTTATGTTTTTGCGTTATCTTGAAATATTCACATCTTCTTCGTTGTTTATCCGATTTAAGTGTTCTTTATATGGATGTGAAGCTAAAAATATGTTCTATGATTTGGTGAGGAAAAATATTATTTTTAGCCGACTTTTGGCCGACTTTACCGATTAATCGTGAATAGTTATTTTTGATGAAATGTTGTGATGATGGTTTGTGGCTTTATGGCAATAATTGTGTTGATGTGAATATATATGATAAGTATTGGTGATGATGGTTTGTGGTGTTATGGAGGAATAAATGTTTGTTTTGGGTTTTGATTTCAATGTGCGATAATGATGTGTTGTGAATAGCATTTGATATGTGAATTCCTTGTGAAAGTGATTGTGATTGCATAATTGTTGTGGTTTGTGGTTTGTAATGAAAATGCACGTGGTGACATGTTGTGAAATGAATATGCACGTGATATTGTTGTGATGATGATTTGTGGCCTTACGGCAAGAAAATGCGATACGTGGTAATTGTTGATTTATGCATGATTATGGATGTGTATGTGGGTGCAATGTGAATGTCATGAGTCATTGTATGCCAAACATCATAATATGCATTGTTGAAACGTCCTGAGTGGCGGTTTGATTCTCGAGGGAATCTGTTATAACATCGTGTGCCTCGAAAATATGAGGCGATGCCTGAGGACTGAAAGCGATGAATCTGCTATAACATCGTGTGCCTCGAAAATATGAGGCGATGCCTGAGGACTTAAAGCGGTGGTTATAGACGATTGTGGGCTCCTTTGGAGACTTAAAGCAATCCTTAACGTCGTGTGCCTCGAAAATATGAGGCGTTGCCTGAGGACCTAAAGCGACGGGTGAACATCGTAGGCCCGACGGGGTGTTACTTGAGATTCTCAGTAACGAGCGATGGTTCCAATAGTTCCTGAGTGAACTGGTTTTGAGAAATGTTGGAAGTCGGTACCGCATGGCATTTGCATAGAGTCGTTGTGTCGGTCTCTGTGCATTTGCATAAATCATGGATGCATTATGTGTGGAAAATCATGATTTGATTGATTATGTGATTATGTTGGAATAATTGATATATGCTATGTTGTTGGAAATGTTAGAAATATGTTAAGTATACGTGGCGTGCTATATGTATCGATATGTGATGCTTGTGGTGAGAATAACTGTGTATGTGAGTTTTATGTGTTTTTGCATATTATTATGCAATCTTGGTTTAGTTGTTATTTCTCACCCTTCTGCTGGAATATGCTTTTTATGGCATAGTGCAGATTGTCAGCTTTAGAGGCTTGGAGGCTTTTGTGGAGATTAGTCCTCCGTTCCGTTGTCGGTCGTGGTGTCTGCTCTGATACGTAGCACGAGAGTTGGAGAACGATTATGTTATATGTATATAATTGTTGAATATATTTTGTATTTATATTTTGATGCTCTAAAACCATTTATTTGTAAAACAAGTCGGTTATGGATCTTTCCGCTTTATTCCATAATTGACATTTCCTTTATTGTGAAAAAAGTTTCCCCTTTGAGGGTACTCTATTTTATGTTATGTATCAAATTTATGAGCAGGGATTGTATTTTGTTCATTTAAGTGTGACATCCCTGTTTCCTGTCGGAAAAAATAAATTTTTAGTTACTATGATTTTATTTATGTATTATGTATTCGCGATGGGATTTGGGGTGTTACAAGTTCCATCGACACCAAGCCCAAGACCGGAGCAAAGTCATCCCCGGAGGCTATACAGAAGCCTCTCCCACGCGTCAACGCAGTTGACCTCGACAACAGGTTCCTTGGCGAGCATGAAGAAAGCGGAGCAGCTGACCTCGACCTCCAGGCAGAAAACAACGAGCAGCCCCTCCACCCAGCGCGCCCCGTTCCAGATGGAGACTTCGAGCTCGTTGCCCTCGAAGACGAACCAGACGGAAGCGTGAAGACTGGCACTGGACTCCCCGAAGAAGCAGATGAAGGCATGTCTCCGAGAGAACGCTGATCTGTTTGTATGGAGCGCCTCCGAGATGCCTGGCCTTGACCCCGAGGTGGCCTGCCATCAGCTTACCGTAAATCCAGCTGCTAGGGCCATAGTTCAACGTAGGCGTATGCAGTCCCCCGAAAAAATGGAGGCTGCTGAAAAAGCTGTAAGAGACCTCCTAGAGGCAAATTTTATTTCGGAGGCCAGGTACACAACCTGGCTGTCCAACATTGTACTTGTAAAAAAAAATAATGGAAAATGGAGGGTGTGTCTTGACTATACCAATCTTAACCGGGCGTGCCCGAAAGACTCTTATCCTTTGCCTAACATCGACCAGCTGGTCGACAATTCTGTAGGTTACAAGCTATTGTCCTTCATGGACGCCTACTCGGGGTACAACCAAATCCCCATGGATAAGGCCGACAAGCAGCATACAGCCTTCATGATCGAGTCAGGGAATTACTACTACAACGTAATGCCCTTCGGCCTGAAGAACGCCGACGCGACCTACCAACGGATGATGAACAAAGTCTTCCGGGGAGAGATCGGCGACATGCTCGAGGTCTATATGGATGACATGATCATCAAATCCGCGGAAAAAGTCGACACGCTGCTCATCTCAATAAGGTATTCGACACGGCGAAGAGATGTCGCATGAGGTTCAATCCCGACAAATGCACCTTCGGCGTTCGGGCGGGCAAGTTCCGCGGTTTCTACCTCACGGAGCGAGGGATCGAGGCCAACCCCGACAAATGTAGGGCTTTCTCCGAGATTCCAACCCCGAACTCGAAGAAGTCAATATAATCACTGAACAGGATGTTGACCGCCCTCTCTCGCTTCGTCGCCAAATCTGCACAGTACGCACTCCCGTTTTTCAAACTTCTTCGACAAAAAGCAACATCTGAATGGAGTGAGGAGTGCGAGCAGGCACTCCTCCACCTCAAACAAGTCCTGTCGCAACCCTCGGTCCTCTCACGACCTGAGAACGGGGAGACACTATTCCTATATCTCGCAATCGCGAGTGAAGCGGTCAGTGCTGTCCTCATCCGGGAAACCCCGGACGGGCAGAAGCTGATTTACTTCACGAGCAAGGCCCTCCAAGGCCCCGAGCTCAGGTATCAGCAGATCGAGAAAGTCTCCCTTGCCCTCGTCACCGCAACCAGGAGGTTGCGCCATTACTTCTTAGCCCACACGGTCGTTGTACGAACCGAGCATCCAATAAGGTAACTCCTCGGCCGACCAGACATGGCAGGAAGGATGCTCAGATGGTCGCTCGAACTCGCCGAGTTCGAAATCCTGTACGAGGGAAGGAAAGACCTGAAGGCTCGGGTACTGGCCGACTTCGTGGCAGAAATGACCGTCCCGGAACCTTCGACCAACGGATCCCAAAAATGGACAATCTACGTCGACGGGGCATCCAGCACGAAAGGGAGAGGGGCGGGCATTATCCTCGAGAACGAGGAAGTCATCCTGATCGAGGTCTCCCTCGAGTTATCCTTCCCGACATCGAACAACCAGGCAGAGTATGAGGCCTTCCTCGCCGGGCTACAATTGGCCGAGGACCTTGGCGCCAATGAGGTCAAAATCTTCACCGACTCCCAGCTCGTAGCCTCGCAAGTCCGAGGAGAGTACCAGGCCAAGAACGACAACCTCGTCGAATACCTGACCTTGGTGAAAGAAAAGATGAAAAAATTCACCTCCGCAGAAGTAACCCACATCCCACGCGAGCACAATACCCGAGCAGATATCTTGTCCAAATTGGCGAGCACAAAGAAGAAAGGCGGAAACAAATCCGTCATACAAGAAGTGTTTTCCCGCCCGAGCATCGACAAACCCGTTTTGGCGGCGGACGTGAACGGCATTGGGGACAATAATTGCTGGATGACCCCGGTATATGAGTACCTCACGACGGGCAGACTGCCCGAAGATCCCAAGGAAGCGGGGATGGTTAAGCGGCGAGCGTGCCCGTACACAATAGTCGGGGATAAGCTATACCTCCGCGGGTGTTCTATCCCCCTCCTCAGGTGCATCGAGGAGACCAGGGTCCCTGGTATACTCCAGGAAATCCACGAGGGAATCAATGCACAACACCTCGGCGGGCGATCCTTAGCCCGTAAGGCTCTCCGAGCGGGGTATTACTGGCCAACCATGCAGCTGGACGCCAAGGAGTAGGGATGACAAACAAACCCGGACCCGCCCCGAAATTAACGGGGAAAACTCGATTTAATTGGGTGCGGGTGAAACCCGGTTCTTAACTACGGGTGCGCGTGCGGGGGCGGGTAGACACTAAAACCCGCCCGCCCCCGCCCCCGCCCTGCCCCCGGGTAATGCATTTTATTTTAATTCCCTTATTTTACTTATTTTAATATTCATTTATTAATTATATTTTTAATTAAATTATTAATACCCCTATTGCAATTAAAATAATCAAATTTATCAAGTTAATATTTATTTACTAATTAAAATTTTAATTAAATAATTAATTAATTTATTAAAATAATCAATTTTTTAATTAAAATTATTAATTTTTATTGCAATTAAAAAGAAATTATTTTTTTGCGGGTGGAAGCGGGGCGGGTGCGAGTGCACCCGTTCATTACTAGGGGCGGGTCTGGTGGTAAATTTTTACCCCCGGTTGGGTTTGGGGGCGGAGGCCGGTGTGTTACATGGAGGCGGGTGCGAGTGCGGGTATAGTTAAACCCGCCCCCACCCCGCCCCGTTGCCATCCCTACCAAGGAGCACGTCAAGAAATGCGATCGATGCCAACGACACGGGGACATGCACCTTGCCCCTCCAAACGAGCTCAAAACATTGTCGTCCCCGTGGCCGTTTACGTGTGGGGAATGGATATCCTCGGGCCCTTCGTCGTGGGGTCGTACCAAAATAAGTACCTCATCGTCGGCGTGGATTATTTCACGAAATGGATCGAGGCGGAAGCCTTGGCCAAAATCACGGCCTTCAACATACTCCGTTTCTATAAGAGGAACATCCTCGCCCGATTCGGCGTGCCCCAAGCAATCGTCACCGACAACGGGACACAGTTCACCGACAGGAATTTCCAGGACTTCGTCACCAAACTGGGCACGAAGCAGCACTTCACGTCGGTCGAGCATCCTCAAACGAACGGGTAGGCCAAAGCGGCAAACAGAGTGATCCTCCGAGGATTTAAACGCCGACTGGGCGATGCCAAGCAAAGGTGGGTCGAGGAACTACACAACGTCCTCTGGGCCTACCGAACAACCCCGCATTCCACGACCGGGGAGACCCCCTTCCGTCTGACCTACGGAATGGAAGCGGTGATCCCCGTGGAGATCAGGGAACCCTCGAGAAGGACAGAGGCTCCCCTAGACGAAGACGTGAACAATGAAGATCTGAGGGAAGAGCTCGACTTCGTCGAGGAGATAAGGACGAGCGCATCCCTCCAAGAGGCCTCACTTAAGCAAAAAATAACTCTACGTTATAACGACAAAGTTATGAAACGAGATTTTCAGGTTGGCACCCTCGTCCTACGAAGGAACCAGAAAGACTCACGAGAGGGCAAGCTCGCCGCGAACTGGGAGGGCACGTACCGCGTCCGCGCAAAAATGGGGACAGGAGCCTACTACCTCAAAAATCTACACGGGGAAGAACTTGCTCGACCATGGAACGCTGAGAAACTTAAGCAATACTACAGTTAGACACTGCCCGCGACAAACCAACGTCGCGATTACGGGGGCGCGCTAGGGTACAAGCGCGACACCCCTATACGAAAACGATGATCAAAGGTCGCGTTGTGTGTGCGCGAGGACTTTTGATCCGGCGAGGATACCTCGATCGAGCTCCATCGTCGCCGTACCAATTAGGAAGAACACCCAGCTCACGATGGGAAGTTCACGCATCGATGTTAAGACCTCGACCGAGTTCTTAGCCTCGTTAAAGGTCGGAATACACCTCCGACCACTCGACCAACTCTCCACGCAGTCGAGGAACATCAAAGTCGAGCAAACCCCCAAAATCGCCAAATGACTTAGACAAAAACAGGTAAAGTATAGCAAATACACAAGCACCGCACACACAGATAAGCAAAAAGAAAAGTATTAAAACTGGGCAAAAATCATTACAAGCCCCTGGCATGTAGGCTGGGCAAAAATCATTACAAGAAAGTGGCTCGCAGGCCACGTATAACGAACAGGTTAACACCTAGTCGACTACGTCCTCCTCTGGCTGCTGGTGCTCAGTAACCCCTCCGTCGACTTCATCCTCCTACATCGGCTGCACGATCTGACCGTCGATCACCTCATAGTCGGGACCAGTCCCCTCAGTGACGAGATCGGGGTTCATAATCCGAAGCTACTGAACATCGTTGTTAAAACCCACGTCCGCTGCCGTGAGGATATCCTCCTCGGTCTGCCTGAGCTTCGCTATCAGAGATGCCTGGGAGGTCAATAACTTGTCTTCCTCGGTTTCCTCCTCGGCTGGGCGAACAACTTCCTCCAGCTCGACGATCCTCGCCAGGAAACCTTTCCTCTCCTCTTCAGCATTCTTCAGCCTCCCCTCCAACTGCTCTTGAAGCACGGCCTGTGCCTTATTCTTCTCTTTGCACTCGGCCAAATCCTTCGTCGCTTTCTCCATCTCAACACTTATATACTTGAAGTTTTCCTGTAGCCTGTTCAGCTCGGCTGCTGGGCACGTCTCATCGTTCAGGACCAAGGCAGCAGCGCAAACCCGCATCACCGCAGACACGTCCTCCACCAATGCTCTTCGCCGAGAAACTCTGTCAGCACCCAAGATGGTCTGAACTTCAGGTGCGCCAACGCACAGGGAGTTGTTCCCCGTAAAGAAATTCGGCCTCGAGTGGCAAGGCGGGAGCACTAACTTCACAGCTGGAGGGCTCTCGTTCTCGGTGAGATCGACATCCACCTGCTCGATGAGTAGCTTCCTCTTCGGTAACCCCTGAGTGTTGGGAGATTGGCTGCCTTGGCGAGAGCCAGAAGAATCCTCGGTGGCCGGAGTGGGGCCGGAGCCCTGTGACCGAATCAGCTCGACACGACCCTTTCAACCCTTCTTCGACGTTTGGGCGGCCGCCAGTTTGTTCATGCGCTCCTCTGCACTCGACATCTTACCTGTAAAAAAGAAAGAAATATGTCAGTAAATCGATCCCAGAATGGGCAGAAAGAGTAAGTCGAAGAAGATTCCACCACCTAACAGCTCCATGGCCTCCTCATCGGAAAAGGTCTCGAGGAGGGCCCTCGTATTAATCAACCGGGGTTTCGTTAGGACCTGCCCATCATCACCCCGGACAAATTTCCCATCTGATGTCATGAGCTTGGCTTTGTTAAATCCGGCGACGAAGTTGACTATCTCCTCGTACGCCAGACGGTCCCCTTCATAAAGTCGGCCAGGGCTGACGATGTAACTGCCCGTACCCCTCTTGAAATGCTCCTCCATCCAGAATAAGGGGAATCTTGGCTCGAGGGCTTCTTCCCGCTGCCCGTCTACTTCTCGGAAGACCCGACGATACACCGAATCTACGGCCTCGAGCGAAACCGGCCTCACTATGTAGTACCGGTATTTAAAGTTGCGAACATAGTCCATATATGTCTGGAACAGTTTGCTCACCTGTTTGAAAGATACCCAGCCGTGTCTGCCATCAGTTGCCTGGCGTTACAGATGGAAAATGCTGAAGAAGAGGGGCACAGTCGCCCCGATCTTGAGATATTTACACACGAGCTCAAAAGCGCGGATAAAAGCAAGGGAGTTGGGATGGAGCTGCGAGGGTGCCAGCCGCAGCCAAACGAACACCAATTGCTGAAAATCAGTGAAGGGCAGGCGCCACCCCCGCCTCGTCGAACATAAATTTGTACAGGGGAAACCGCATCCCTCGGTACGTCGAGCAAATACGGTGGTACGCTTGAGGCCGGAACACCTTCCATGTCTTCGAGGAGCCCACCAAGCGATGCTCGACGGTGCAGAAGATGTTGTCCTCGTCTCTGTTGACGAACTGGGAAATCATATTTAGAGGCTCGTCGCTGACCCACTCCTTGAGCGGCCGTTCCTCGACACTGTGGATCGGCTCCATCGGGGAATCAGGTTGGTCGTCAACGTCTAGAGATCCCATGGCCACGACCAAGGCTTCCATTTACCCGAAAAGCAGAAGGAAACGGTGAATTCGATGATCCATATCAAATTCATCCCTCCAGTGCTGATCAAGTGAAAGGGCGAAGAAGGAGCGTCCCCGGGACCATCCCCAGGTCGCCGGTACGCCACCCCCGGGAAAATTCGTCCCGCAGCTCGAAATGTTGGTGAGAGCTTCGAGTTATTCATCTCGGGACATTCTTCTTGTTCCTGGGGAATTCATCCCATCTCCCCGCGAGGTTTAACAAAAACATAGAGAAATTCCGCCGTTTTCGCCGGAAATTTCATGGTTTCCCCGAGAACTTCATCAGTTCACCGTAGGAACACCATATAAAACACCTTAAAGAGGGAAAAAGATCAAGAAAAAACTTACTTGAAAAAGGCTGACGGAGTTCCGGCGCGGCGGTAGGTGGCGGAGAACGGCGGTGAAGACAGAGAAGGAAAATAGAGAGAATCTGAGCAAGGGAGAGCGAAAAGTGAAAATGAGACGGGCTGGCCACTATTTATAAAGCCCTCACGGGACTCGAAGAGTTCCTAGGCACTCGATTACGCTACCCTAGACTAGCCGCCCTAAGTAATAATGGCGTGTGACACGTGGCACACGCTTCCCCACGCGCGCCCTTTCGTTCTCCCACACGCGTCCTTTCACAATGTCTGATGCTCGACTCCACAATTCCTCGTATCCCCGCGGTGTCGCCCATCGACGACATATCAAGCCCGAGCAGGCGTCGAGGTTTCCCCGTTTGACATGCCTCGCTCGTAGTATGAACCCGTCATAAAGAGGTTCCCGCGACTATTATCATCCTGGTCCCACGATCGAGTCCAATACATCTTCGACACGATGGCTGACCCTTAAGTCATCACTCTGACACCTCGGAGCAACGACTTGGGGGGCTACGGTTCTGGAATGGGCCAGAGCCTGCCCCTCAGACGGGCAGGCCCAACCCACACGACCTGGGACGGCCCAACAAGGCCCATAAACGATACCTGTGTCGAGCACGTGCCAGGCTTCAGCAGTTTCAGGCACGTGCAGCATAGACCGTCGAATAGAAACGTCAAGCCTCGCAGGACACATCTCTGCCCGACTCACAAGGGCTCCTCCCCGCGAGGACACGTTCTCTTGTAACCTCCCCATCTCCGAAAGAATCGGTCTGCCCTACTTCCGGAGATCTCGGGACCGTTACCCCCAGGGCGAAGATCACGTGCTGGTCTTCCTTACGCCACGTAAGCCCTGACAGTTACCTGAATTGGGCCTAACGATTCAACTCTGTGCAGGTAACCGTTGGCTCCGCGTTGTGGGTTTTCTATAAATACCCTCTCGCTTGAGAGGGCCAGGTTACATCATATTCTAAACTCACATCTATATACTGTACTTGCTTTTCTCTGACCTTACCTGACTTGAGCGTCGGAGTACCTTGCAGGTTCACCCCCCTCCTACCCCCCCCCCCCCCCCCCCCCCCCCCCCGTCGTCCTACCATCACCGGAGCTGAAGGTTTCACGACATTGTTGGCCACTGTCATACTGTCAGATCCAACTACGATCCCTTACAATGTGGCCTTTTTAGTCTATTAATAACTGAAATTCTGGTACATGTGCAGAATTCAGATGTCCTATAACATGTCATTCGACATCTGGTCTGACATGAACACACATGGCAAGGTATATAACAATAGGCACGGTATTGAAAAGCTAAAAACAAAGCACACAGAATTGTTAACCCAGTTCGGTCTAACACACCTACTCTGGGGGCTACCAAGCCAGGGATGAAGTCCACTATCAGCAGTATTAATTCAAAGCTAAACTCCCCGTTTACAGCTTATCACTTAATCACTACCCAATGACCCTTCTACCTAGATCCTCTCTAGATATGAGAAACCCTTCTCACTCCCAATCATCGCAATGATGTCTAGCAGTCAATATCTCAGCCACTGCATCGACAGCCCTTCGCCTACATTCTGATCACATAGATAGACATGAAGCCACACTTCCATGGTGAGGAGACACACTCCTATGACACATCAACATCTGATGAGAATAATACCTAGCTAAGTATGAAGCCAAACTCCACCGTTTGTTAGCTTTTTCCCTAAACTAAGACCACAACCTGGAGTTGCTTCAAGGCTTCCTTCAAGAACAAAATGTACTGCCTCTTACCTACAGGTTTTGAGGAATACGGGTAACCTTCCCACAAGTCGGGAGGTTTACCTAGACAGAACCCTAGACTTCTACATCTTGAGCCGTATCTTCCAAGGTTACAAACCCTTCTATTTATAACCTGTACCCAACTGGATTTGGGCCTTCAATCACAGCTTCATTAGCTATTACAAATCAGCAGAAACTTCTGCTATATAATAGGTCTTCAATCAAATATTTCCTAATATGTCTCCATATTTAGAAAGTAGTGAAAATCCGAAAACCAACACAAAATCTCACCCTAATTACTTTGGACGCCACATAGGGTAACTAAAAATTCACAGAATATTCTGCATCTGTTAAATCATAACAGAATTTAACTGTCCAGCTCAGCACAGGCGCGATGTCGAATGATTCAGCATAGGACATCTTATCCGACATGTTGCTCCAGATGATGAGAACTTCTCATCTCAACATGTCTCAGCATACAATAGGACTTCTTGCTTAACATCTTGATTAACCATCACATGACAGCAAAACAACAACACCTTAAAACAACCATGCACTCATATCAGCTTAGTGCAGCACAACATGTCAAGACATCACACTTGACATCTCCACAACCTGCAACTAATCTAATATGACAGATACACAAAACAGCATATACTGCATATAGGTTTTAACAAAATTTAGCCAACACAAATACTGCATAGCTGCAGAACTAACAATAACTCTAATGCTATTTATAAAATACTTTATTGGGCTCATGTGGTACAAAAATAAAACAAACCCATTTTCTGCTCGTTTAATTTTTTGGATTATATGACGTTTTCACATTTTCAATATCCAACCTATACTTATTACCAATTGTTCCTGATGATATTATTATTTTTCAATTATTTCAATTTCCCCATTTATTTTATATTTATGTTTAATTTATTTATTTTTTTAACACATAATATAATTATAATTCTCTTGAACCATTTTTAAATAAATATCACCACTTCTATTATATAGTCTCTAACATGATTTCTAACAATTTCAATTTTATTCTAACTCAAGTGATTTATTTATTATTTCAATTTCATCAAATATAACTTTCTCATTTTTTTAGTCTAACTTTTCTTCAATACTTTTTGTTTAAGATTTTTTTATCAACAATGCATTATTTGGTAATATATTTAAATTATTTTTATCATTCTTTACCAATCCACAACTATTTCTTATAGTTACCTATACCAAAATTTGATTCTATCAATTTTGTATTTTACAATTTAACTATATCTTTTTTCTATTTGATTAACAATTACACGTCCATTGACTAATCCCTCATACAATCAGACCCGTGCAAACAAGTTATTTACTACTCCCTCCGTCTCATAAAAAGTGTCTCATTTGCACTTTTTCTTTGTCTCAAAATAATTGTTCATTTACATTACCAATGTTGTAATTATTATTATTTTTCCACTACTATACCCCTATTCATTAAATTTCACTTTATTTAACTACTTTATCAATTACATTTAATAGGGGTATTTTAGTAAATGACATTAACTTTTTCACTACAACCAACACATCTAATCATTTTCTTAAGAACCGCGCATTGCTCAAATAGGACACTTTTTATGAGACGGAGGGAGTAGTTTGAAATAAAAGAATGTTCTAAAATGAATTATCAATTTTATGCATTTTTTTTAATTTTAACTTTTAATTAATACTACTTTCACTATTTCAAATAAATAATAAAAATATTTTAATAAAAATATTATTTACTCTTTTATTTATTCATTCTTCTTAATTTGTGTGAAATAAAAATTAAGCAGATATAGAATCGTGGGGTCATTTTGGTGGAATTGATCATGCTTAAACCCGCAATACTATGCCCAAATTGTATTCCTATTTTATAATGATAAATTGATGTTTCCAAGGTCATATTTGTCTTTTAGCCAATGCGGAAACAAACTAGACCTTCACAAACAACACATGTGGTTCACATTTCTTGTCCTTCAAATTCTGTTTTTATATCTAAAATTTTCACCGCATACTCACATACTAGATTAATTCATCATGGAAAAAGATTCAACAACCCTCTTCATCAACACCCTTCTCTTCTTCTTATGCTTCTTCTTCGCCCTTTCATTCTCACATTCTTCAACATCATTCCCCAAAGAAGCACTTCCCACAAAATCAGGTTACCTTCCAGTAAGTTCCACCTCCAATTCCTCCATTTTCTACACATTCTATGAAGCCCAAAACTCATCCTCACCTCTCTCCCAAACCCCACTTCTCATTTGGCTTCAAGGTGGCCCTGGCTGCTCCTCCATGATTGCAAACTTCTACGAACTCGGACCCTATCTTGTCACCAAATCACTCACTCTTCAACCCAACCCTGGCTCATGGAACAGAATCTTTGGCCTTCTTTTTCTCGATAACCCTATTGGAACTGGCTTCAGTGTAGCCTCAACACCACAAGAGATTCCAACCGATCAAACCGGAGTGGCGAAACACCTTTTCGCTGCTATAACAAGGTTTGTCCAACTTGATCCAGTTTTCAAACATCGTCCTATTTATATCACCGGTGAAAGCTATGCTGGAAAATACGTTCCTGCGATTGGATACTACATATTGGAGAAAAACGCTAGAGTTGAAAGAGTCTCAGAGATTGAATTTAGCTGGTTTGGCAATTGGAGATGGATTAACAGACCCTGTAACACAGGTTGTTACTCATGCTGCTCATGCTTATTACATTGGATTAATCAATGAGAAGCAAAAGAATGAGATGGAGAAAGCTCAACTCGAAGCTGTTAGATTGGTTGAAAGAGGGAATTGGAGCGAGGCAACTGATGCTAGAAACAATGTATTGAATTTATTGAGTAACATGACAGGGTTGGCTACTTTGTATGATTATTCAAGGAAAGTTCCTTACGAAGATGATTTGGTTGAAAAGTTCTTGAACATTGCCGAAGTGAAGAACGCGTTAGGAGTGAAAGTTGACGAATCGTTTGTTTACGAGATATGTAGTGATCTTGTTGGCGATGTAATGCATGCTGATGTGATGAAAAGTGTGAAGTTTATGGTGGAGAAGTTATTGAAAGAGGGGACTAGGTTGTTGTTGTATCAAGGACAGCGTGATTTGAGAGATGGTGTGGTTCAAGTTGAGGCTTGGGTGAAGAAGACTATGAAATGGGAAGGGGTTGTTGAGTTTTTGAATGGTGAGAGGGAGATTTGGAAGGTGAATGGAGATGTAGCTGGTTATGTGCAAAAATGGAAGACACTTACAAATGTTGTGGTTTTGGGTGGTGGACATCTTTTGCCTACTGATCAGCCTTTGAATTCTCAAGCTATGATTGAAGATTGGGTTTTGGAAAAGGGTTTGTTTGAAAGTGTGCCTTATCCAAATGTGTCTACAAATTCCAAATTATGTACATGATGGATGATGTCTAACTATTTGAGAGGTTAGCTCTTATGTGTTATTTTGATGGTTTTTTTGTTGTTGTGGAAATTGTAATAAATGTTGAAATGCATATTTTGCTTAAATTAAGGTACCAACATGGATTTGGTTTCTCTTTTCACTTGATTTTAGTCCATTTTCAATGTCTAAATTCCATCACTCTAAATTCACAAAACTGAAATTAAACTTAAAGAGAATGAAATGTTGAACACTATAAATATGCAAAATTGCAACATGGATGAAAACCCTAAGCACCTTGGAGGCTATGCTAGTTTACAACAACACATCAGTGGTTTCGGAAGAAAGCTTACTAGAGTTTGTGAAATGGAAGAATCATGCTTCTGGTGTAAGCACTCTGTGCAAACCAGAAGCTGCAGATTATTGTTATTATTGATTGAAAGATTAGTTCATACAAGAAGTGAGTAAAGAGCTTAAGTAGCTCACACGATTACAAGGAGAGAGCTAAGCCTACAAGGCCCAAAGCTATGGCCCAAAACTAACTACCAAGCCCATTAATACACTAAGTCTTATATACTCCAATACCCCCCCTCAAACTGAAGTGAGTTGGCTTGAAGAGACAACCTTGAGTTTGGTGCGTAGCTCTTGGAAGGCAGCTGTTCCCAATGGTTTGGTGAGCACATCAGCAATTTGAGCCAGAGCTGGAACATGTTGAATATCCATGGTACCAGCAACAATCATTTCCCGGACAAAATGAATATCGAGTTCAATGTGTTTCGTACGAGCATGCAGAACCGGATTGTGTGACAGCATTACTGCACTCAAGTTATCACATAGCAAAATTGGTTTGTGAAATGCAACTTTAAGTTCAGTTAGTAAAGATTCCAACCACAGTAGTTCAGATGTGGTATGCGCGAGAGCTCTATATTCAGCTTCCGTACTAGAACGGGCAACCAGCGATTGTTTCTTAGAGCCCCAAGATACCAAGTTTGGACCAAAAAATATACAGAACCCTGAAGTAGACCGACGATCATCAGGGTCACTCGCCCAATCTGAATCACTGTAGGTTCGCAGAGAGAATTTGGGTGCTGAGAGAGAGGGAGACAGAAGAAGATCATAGTTAGCAGTACCACTTACATACCTGAGCAACCATTTAACCATAGCCCAATGAGATTCAAGTGGAGAGGCCATAAACTGACAAGCTTTGTTAACACTGTAGGAGATATCAGGTCTGGTCAAAGTAACATACTGCAGAGCACCTACAATCGAGCGATATAGCTGAGGATCTGAAACATGATCAGAGCCATGTCTGCTGAGTTTGCTCGTGCTGATCATGGGAGTAGGAACTCCATTAGCTTGACTCATGTTAGCTTTTGTGAGAAGATCATGAACATACTTGGTCTGAGTGAGAAACAAGGCTCCATTGCTGCAGAATTTTACCTCAATACCTAGAAAATAACTAGGCTTTCCAAGTTGTTTTAGAGCAAAAGTATTGTGCAGCTTAGTAATAAGAGATTGAATACAAATGGAATCAGTCCCAGTAAGTAGAATATCATCTACATAAACCAATGCATATAGAGTAATACCTTGGTGATTGTAGATAAACAAGGAATTGTCACATTTGGAGGTTCTAAAGCCAAAGTGAAGGAGAGACTGAGTGAGCTTCTCATACCAAGCCCTAGGGGCTTGTTTAAGCCCATAGATAGCTTTATGAAGCTTACATACCAGGGACTTGTCAGAATTGATGAACCCAGGTGGTTGAGTCATGTAAACTTCATCATGTAGAATGTCATTCAAGAATGCATTATTGACATCAATTTGCTGAATATCCCATCTGTTTGTTATAGCTAGAGTAAGGATGACCCTGATAGTGGTAGGCTTGACCACAGGGGAGAAAGTTTCAGAATAGTCAAAGCCCTGCTCTTGATGAAAACCTTTAGCAACCAGCCTGGCTTTATATTTTTGAATAGTACCATCAGTATTTTGTTTCAGCTTAAACACCCATCTGCATCCCACTGCTCTTTTATCAGGAGGAAGTGGTGTGAGAGACCATGTTTGATTGGCTTGAAGAGCATTAAATTCTTCAGTCATGGCTTGTGCCCACTCAGGTTGAAGGAGGGCCTGTTTCACACTTGTAGGTTCAAAATGCACCAGAAAAGCCTTGGGTTTGGAATGACCAGTCTTGGCCCTGGTCAGCATAGGATGAGTATTAACAGGTGCATCAGGTTGTACACTGCTAGAAGGAATAGATGGAGATTGTGAGGACTCAGGTACAGGTATACAAGAAGATAGAGTTAATTCATTAGAGTTGAAGGAAAGGGGATTCACAGCAGGTTGCACTTGAGCATCTCTAATAGGACTTGGTGTAAGCTCAGAAACATTATGAGTAGTATGACACTGAAGGGTACCATGCTTTGTATTTTGTGGACTACCCTCAGTTTGGCTATCAGCTGCAACACTAGTAGTATGTTCATTATCCTGTGTGCACACAAGAGGTTCATTGGTGGGACTACCAGCTTGTGACAATTCATATGGCTCAGGACAAGGTGGGGTCACAGCAGGTAGAATACTTGCAGGCTGATCAGAAATAAATGTATTAGTATGTAAGACTGGTACAGGCACAGGACTGTCCTTTTGACTAGGACTGTGACCATTATCAATATTAGATCCAGCTAGGATGTGATTTTGACTTGCAGTAGCTAGCATAGGACCACTGCTTGAAGGAGCTTTATCTCTTGTGCTGTAACTATCAACCTTGCTTGATGCAGTACCAAACATCTTAGAGAAAGGAAAAGAATCTTCATTAAAGTTGACATCTTTAGATATGTATATTTTTCCTTCACTGCTGAGACACTTAAAGCCTTTATGTTGAGTAGACACCCCCAAGTAAATACACTCTTGACTTCTAAGCTGAAACTTGTGTTTGTTATATGGTCTTAAGAGAGGAAAACAAGAACAGCCAAAAACTCTCAATGAGGTATAATCTGGTGACTTCCCATACAATGCTTGAAAGGGAGTTGTAGTGTTAGACAGTGCAGCAGTAGGAATCCTGTTGATAACATGAACAACTGTAGAGAAACTGTGCTCCCAGTATGTTAGAGGTAAAGATGCATGAGCCAATAAAGTGAGACCCACCTCTACTATCTGTCTATGCTTTCTCTCAACAGATCCATTCTGATGAGATGTGTGTGGACATGTAAGCCTATGTTGAATACCTAGCTCAGTAAGAAATTTGGTGAATGGTCTATATTCTCCACCAAAATCAGTTTGCACTGCCTTGATGGTAACATTAAACTGAGTTTGCACAAAAGTATAAAACAGTTTAAATGCTGACAGTGCTTCTGCTTTTGTTTTTAGAAAGTATACCCATGTATATCTAGAGTATCCATCTACAAAGGCAATGTAATAATAGTAACCAGAGCTGGAAGGTGTAGGGGAAGGTCCCCACAAATCAGAATAGACTATGTCAAATGGCTTATGATAGACAGTATTAGTTAAAGGAGCATGAATCCTATGTGCCTTACCAAGTTGACAAGAGTTACAAAAATGACTATCATTTTTATTAGATGAAAGTATGTTACACAATTTCAATACATGATTGACAACAGTAAAATTCGCATGTCCTAGCCTATTGTGCCATAGTACACTTGTGCTAGACTTATTTGCAGAAAAAGATGTAGATTGAGATGCAACATAAGTTTGAATACCAGTAGAAGGCTTCAAGTTTTGATGCACATGAGATGAGCTAGGACACTCCAAAGATAGGTGAGGGAAGCAATAGAGACCACTAGCATCCAGAACTCCTTCAACAATGACTTGTTTAGAAGCCTGAGATTTGATGTAGCAAGTGTTAGACAGGAATTCAAAAAATACATTGTTATCACTAGAGAATTTGGAAACAGATAGTAAATTTCTAGTAATGGAAGGCACATATAGAATGTTGTTGAGTAGGAGTTTATAATTAGGACTGTCTTTAGAATAAACCTGTGTAGAACCTATAGATTCAATGTTAAGAGTTTGTCCATTACCTACATAGACTTTGTTAGAACCAACATAGTCACGTTTAGATTGCAACATTGAAACATAGGGAGTTAAGTGGTGAGAAGCACCTGAATCAACAAACCAAGCCTGTGATTCCAATTCAGCAGGTAAGGAGTATTCTTGAGTAAAACGCTGAGTTCTGCCCGTGGTAGCCATCATTGCCACAGTCTTGGATTCTGGAGCAGCAGCTTGGCTAGTGACCTGAGTTGAAGTCGTATCTTTTTCACCACTTGTCTGAGTATTAGAAGTCTGAGGCATAAAGTTTTCATCAAACCTATGCCAGCATGTGTTAACTGCGTGTCCATACTTTCCACAAAGTTGGCACGTTGGTCTAGCTGCAGTTGGATTGCGACCACTGCTACGATTGCGCCCACGACTAAATCTTCCTCCTCTACCACGATATGTTCCTCTGGAGCTGTTTTCTGCACGGCTGGTGTGTGTGCAACATTGGCTGCCACATTTGAAGTGGCCAATTCTTGACGAAATTTGTCAAGTTGTGCTTCTTGCACATAGAGAAGAGCCTCAACTTCACAGAGCGTGGGAGGTGTAGGGCAACCGTACATCAAGAATTGAGTCAACTTGATCTTGTTCAGAGATTGAATCACCAACAGCAAGAAGTGAATTTGCAATCGCTTTGATCCGAAGAACAAATTCAGTGATCGTTTTGTTACCTTTCTTGGCAGATTTGAGTTCAACACGGAGTTGACGAACACGAGCTTTCATCTGAGCATTGAAGAACTGATGAATCTTATCCCAAACCTCAAACGCATGCTTGCACGCAAGAACCCTAGGTAGAACAGATTCAGAAATTGTGGAGAGCAACCAGATAAAGAGAGCTTGATCTTGGACAATCCAAGCTTCGTATTCCTCAGAGACTGTATCTTCAACACGATCTTGCACAGTCTTGTACTTCGCTGGAATTTGAGGATTAACCACAAACTTGTGCATCTTCTGTGTTAGAATTACTCCTTCAACTTGTTGATTCCACAGGAGATAGTTGTTTTCTTGAAGCTTGATGGAGAGTTTAGGACCAAACGAGTAGGAAGTTTTCGTTCCTGTAAGCACAGTCGAAACCTCATGTGATTGCTCTTTGTTCATGGATTCTTGATTTTCCGATTCCGCCATTAATGAATCGTAATGCAGCAACAAAGAATTTACGAACAAGACGAAGAAACGAAGAAAAGATGATATGAATCAGAGATGAACAGTGTAGGAAGCGGTTAGGATCGATTCCGCGAATGATACCATACTAGAGTTTGTGAAATGGAAGAATCATGCTTCTGGTGTAAGCACTCTGTGCAAACCAGAAGCTGCAGATTATTGTTATTATTGATTGAAAGATTAGTTCATACAAGAAGTGAGTAAAGAGCTTAAGTAGCTCACACGATTACAAGGAGAGAGCTAAGCCTACAAGGCCCAAAGCTATGGCCCAAAACTAACTACCAAGCCCATTAATACACTAAGTCTTATATACTCCAATAAAGCTTGTTTTTATTCGGTCAAACTGGAGAAAGAATATGGAACAGAGTAAACATAAATTCTTTTCTAATAAACGAGCACCACAAAATTATTATTATATAATCATTACTTTATGTCTTAACATCAAGACAAATAAATGAGTCATAAACCTTTAATAAAATCATCCGAATTAACTGACAAATGCTAAACGCAAAAACAAAAATACAACATTAAAATTGAATATCGATAACAATAATGCAAATGAAAATAGTGATTTTAACAAAAATAATAAAACAAAATAACAAAAACTAGACTTACAATAAAAAGGAGATTGATTATGAAAATTGAGAGTTTCAGTAGATTAATGGATAAAAGGTAAATTCTTACGATAATAAAAGTTTTATATTTTGAGTTGAGATATGAAATAGGAAATGTTGTTTTAGTTTTGAATATTTTTCACTTTTTGTAAAATGTATTAGTAAAAAAATGTGCAATATGCTGATTCAAACAAATCCACCGATTCATTAGTTTGATCAGTGAACCGGCCGGATCACATCAGTTTCCACTAAATCAATTGTATTTTCGATCTTTTGATATTTTCAGCTCGCTCTACCTTCTGATTCACAGTCTGACCAATCCAATCGGCCAGATTAGTTTGGGTTTTAAAACACTTCCCTCAACAATAAACATAAAAAAAATTAAATAAACAAAAGAAAAGAGTAATCGAAAACTTTGAGTTACCCATGATGAAATCACAATTAGAGTCATGCTAAAACTCATGACAGAGAACCACAATCAACCTTGAAACATTCTTATATATATATATATATATATATATATATATATATATATATATATATATATATATATATATATATATATATATATAAAAGAGGGCCTAGGCCTAAAAAAAGACTACAAACACACACTCCGAGAGAAAATTGAAGGGGTGAGAAACACAAGAAATGTGGTTTGAATTGAGTTTTACCAACAATGGTATTTTCTGTGGAATTAAAGATTAATGTTAACAAGACAATAAAAATAATTTGACACAATTATTTTTATCCTGGTTCATTGTTAACAAAGTTACTCTAGTCCATCTACCAAGGTGATTTTGCCTTAGACAAGGATTTAATCTAATAATCTCAACAGATTACAACAATCACAACAACTTTAACCGACCATATTGCAAACCACAATGGATAACCTCCATTGTCTTCTTGAGAATTCTGGCTGCAACTTAGCCCCTCCAAGGAAAACATCAACCATTGTTGATTACAAGTTGTGTTTAATGAGATGCTTCTAGATAAGCAGATTACACAAGTTTAGGTATAATAACAAAAAAGTGTTTCTAGTAAGATATGAGCAATAACTCCTTGCCTAATTACAAAACTTTCTTAAGAATAATCTTCGAGAGATTTGTATCGTATCAACATAAGTTTTATGAGCTTAACAACTTGTTTTAATGCTTGTCTCATTTCTTGTAGAGCAGAGCTCTAATTTGGTTTAGTATTGAGCATCTTCTTCTTGAGCTTGTAACTTGGGGCTTGGTTCCGCCTTGCACACATACTTAGTGTATTCTTATACTCTTTAACTTCTTGTTTTAGTTACTCTCTCTTAATTTTCTTTCTCTCTCTTAATTTTCTTTCCTGCTCTTGCAGCATTTTGCACTTCGGCATTTTGTATTTCTGCTTGGCTTGTAGCAGCAGCTACAACAACTTTGAAAGCAACTCAAGCACACTCAGCAGCTTGTAACTAACTCGACTTCTTTTAAGCTTTTCCGGCTTTTCACCGTATTCTCCAAGTCTTCAGATCTTCAATAAATAAGACTTGAGAATAAATCCGTTGGAGGGTATAATTGAAAACATATTCCAACCGTAATATCCTAACGTTCACTTACAGGAATGGTCACATCATAATACAAAAAGTTGTCCTTGCGCCACCTAATCTGGGTAGAGGTCACAGACTACTTTGTACTATTATTTTCATTGAAACACGCAAACCATTCTTCTGTCTTCTAATCTTCAGAGGCTTCAGATGTGAATTTGATGAAGCATGTAGAGAGATCAATACTAGTAACTTAAGAACCTAAGTCTTTAGAATCTCAGATCTTCGTTCAGCAGAACTATCTTAAGAGTCTTCAGCACTTGGTCTTTAGAAGTATGTCTTCAGAAACTTCATAACTTTGTTCAACAGAACCTCGTCTTTAGAATCTTCAGAACTAGTTGAGCGCATATTTGTCTTCAGAGTCTTCAGAACTTTGTTCAACTGAACCTTGTCTTCAGAAACTTCAGAGCTTGATCTTCAGAAATGATGTCTTCAGAAACTTCAGAACTTTATTCAACAGAACCTTGTCTTCAGAAACTTCAAAGCTTGATCTTCGAAAATAGTGTCTTTAGAATCTTCAGAACTTCGTTAAACAGAACCTTGTCTTCAGAAACTTCGGAGCTTTAGCAATAGAAGCATATTTCTAAGAAAGCTTTCAAGGCTTACTTACAGAGTCATAATCAGAAGCTTTGATACACACGTTCTTCAGAACTGTTGTATTAGAAAGTATTTCAGAATAATGACTTTAAGTCTTGTACACACAATATGTTTTCTTCCAGAATAATTAGATAACGATCAGATGACGTCACACACCTTTGGATCAGATTCATATCATGTTTTGCAAAAGCTACACACTGGATAGAAACCATAAAGTACAGAATTGTTCTCTGAGATAACATGTGCAGTAATCATAAAAACTTAAGGACAGATGCAAAAACACTCTTGATGAGTCCAAGACTTTGAGGTTGACATCAATTTTGGTAAAACTAACTTAACAGAAAGACGTTGGACAATATGTCCTAACATGTTGAACTGACTGAAGGTTAAGTTGTTAGACAAGATGTCCTATCATGTTGATTCGACATCTTTGTTTGTTACAGTTTGGAATAACCGTTTTCTGATTTCCAGTTTTTATGGGAATGTGTATTTATCCTAGGTGGCGTCTGAGATTGAAGAATCATAGATTCTGATTCTAAATGAAATATGTTGTTTCTAACTGTGGAGACACTTTAGGAAACTTAGGGTTGAAGAAACTATTCTAGAGAAGAAGTTGCAGATTCTGTGGAGCTGAATTGCTGCGATTCTGAAGCCTAAATCCAGTTATGTTTCGTGGTATAAATAGGATGGATTTAACCTACAATGAGTAGTGAATATACACGGCTGTTAGTGAGTACTAGGGTTGTACTTTTGTGAGCCTCTCTTGTATTGCGTGAATACCTGAGTTGGACAGTTTTATTGAGTTGTAATTCTTCAGTCACTACGGTGATTGAAAGGAAATTGAGAAAGGTCTCATACCTAGGAGTGTTTTAGGTAGAAATCTAGCACGAGTATTTTTTAGGTGACAAGTTGTAAATGGTGGAGTTTAGCTTAGAACTAATACTGCTTAGTGGATTTCATTCCTGGCTTGGTAGCCCCCAGACGTAGGTGTTGTTGTTCACCAAACTGGGTTAACAATTCTTGCGCGTTGTTTACTTTTTGTTGTTTGTATTCTGTTCCTCATTATCCTTGTGTGAGAAGCAGAGATCAAGTGTCACGACATCCTGTCCGACATCTTAGTGATCTGCTTGACCAGAATTTTAATTGGTATCAGAGCAGGCATCCTGCTTTGTATTTGGGTGAGATTCAGGGACGATACTTTCTGGTTTAATGGAAAAATAAGGAGGAATTTTAAATAGACCACCCATACTTGATTGTTCCAATTATGAATATTGGAAAGTGCGCATGGTGGCGTTCATCAAGTCCATGGACGGTAAAGCTTGGAAGTCTGTGGTTAAAGGGTGGGATCCACCAAAGACCAAAGACAAGGATGGGAATATTACTGTTTAGCTGAAACCTGAGGAAGACTGGGATGATGAAGGTGATAAGCTTGCTAAAGGAAATTCCAAAGCCTTGAATGCCTTGTTCAATGGTGTGGACAAGAACATCTTCAGGCTCATCAAGAACTGCACTGTTGCCAAGGATGCATGGGTGATCTTGAAGACTGCCCATGAAGGAACCTCAAGAGTAAAATCTTCAAGACTACAACTTCTCACCACTAAGTTTGAGAACTTGAGGATGAAAGAGGATGAAAGTATACAAGACTTTCATATGAACATTGTTGATATTGCCAACATATCAAGTGACCTTGGAGAGAAAATTCCATAAGTCAAGCTGGTTCAGAAAATCCTGAGGTCTCTCCCCAAGAGACTTGATATGAAGGTGACCGTTATTGAGGAAGCTCAGGATATAAATACTATGAAAGTTTATGAGCTCATGGGATCACTCCAAACTTTTGAGATGACTATCAGCGAGAATGATGAAAAGAAGAAAAGTTTAGCCTTGGTGACTAACCAAGAAGAAGGTGACTCTAATGAGGATCTGTCCAAAGCTGTGGGATTTCTTGAAAAACAATATCACCAACTGTTGAAGAAACTGGATGAGAAGTCTAGAACCAATGTCAAGGCTCATACTTCCGACATCTATAGAAAGAAAAACTTTGGAAGAAGAACAAGCTATGACAAGAAACCCAACCGAGGAAAGGAAATTCAATGCTTTGAGTGCGGGGGTTTTGGACACATAAGAGGTGATTGTTCCACCTTCCACAAGAAGGAGAAGAAAGGTTTATCACTTTGTGGTCTAAAGATGACTCCTCGAGTGATGGAGAATCTGCTAAACATGTTTCTGCACTCACTAGAGTATATGATTCAGACAAGGAATCAAATATTGGAGATCTCACCCATGGTGAATTAGCTACCTCATATAAGGAGGTATGCATTAGAAGTGTTGAATTGTATCAATTAGGGCAAGATCAGCAGAATCTTATTGCCCAACTCTGTGATGAAAGACTAAATCATTTGGGCACAATCTCTGATCTAAAGGATGAAGTTGTGTTGTTAAACTTCAAACTTAACAACATGACCAAGTATATAAGAATGCTAAATAGCAGTTCAGGTGTGCTGGATGAAATTCTTAATTCAGGAAGAAATACTGGAAGTGGAAGAGGTCTCGGCTACAATGATCAAGTTGAAAACAAAGGACAAAGGTCTGGTGGGAACTCAGTTCAATTGATGTCAAGTAGGATGTCTCAACATCGTCAAAGGCCTCAGAACAACTTCCCAGGAAGAAAGAACCAGAATAAGAAGTGCCATCACTGTGGTAAGTACGGTCACTTAAAGGCTTACTGCTATAAGTTGAATGGTTATCCAAAATCATTAACTCGGCCCAGAAGAAGAAAGGAGGTTACTAGAGGAAAGAAGAAATGGATCCCTGAGAATTAAATTGTCGCCTTCATAGCTCATACCTCCTTGAGAACTTCTGCTAAAGAAGACTGGTATTTTGATAATGGCTGTTCTAGACACATGGCAGGTGTAAAGAAGTTCTTGGTTGACATCAAACCTCATTCCACTGGCCATGTCACCTTTGGAGATGGTTCAAAAGGAGAGATAAAAGGTGTTGGTAAGCTGAAGTATGATGGTCAGCCCAGTCTTGATAAAGTCCTGTATGTCAAAGGATTGACGGAAAATTTGATAAGTATTAGCCAATTGTGTGACTAGGGCCTTAAGGTTAACTTCTATGAATCTAAGTGTCTGGTAACAAATGATAAAGAGGAACTTATCATGAAAGGTACCAGATCAAAGGATAATTGTTACTTGTGGGCTCCCCATGAAACTAAGTGTCCTTCCACCTGCTTGGTGTTAAAAGAAGATGTGGTGAAGATATGGCATCAGAAACTTGGTCATTTGCACTTGAAAGGAATGAAAGAATTCATATCCAAGGAGGCTGCCAGAGGTATTCCTAATCTAAAGATAGATTAAGGAAAAATATGTGGGGAATGCCAAATTGGAAAACACACTAGGAAGTCACATAAAAGGCTTCAACATCAGACCACCTCAAAAAACTTAGAGCTTCTCCATATGGACTTAATGGGACCTATACAGGTTGAAAGCCTTGGTGGAAAGAGGTATGCTTATGTTGTAGTGGATGATTTCTCTAGGTATACATGGGTGCACTTTATCAAAGAGAAGTCAGAGGTATTTAAAGTTTTCAAAGGACTGTGTCAAAAACTTCAAAGAGAGAAGGATTGTGGCATTGTCTGAATTTGAAGCGGCCATGGGAAGGAGTTTGAGAACAGTAAGTTTGATGAGTTCTACTCCTCAGAAGGAATCAGTCATGAGTTCTCCTCACCCATCACTCCTCAACATAATGGTGTGGTTGAGAGAAAAAATAGAAAAATTCAAGAATGTGCAAGGGTCATGCTTCATGCCAAAAAACTTCCTTATCACTTTTGGGCTTAAGCAATAAACACATCTTGCTACATCTTAAACAGGGTAACCATCAGATCTGGGACATCTGCCACACTGTATGAGCTGTGGAAAGTTAGAAAGCCAATTGTGAAGTTCCTCTATGTCTTTGGAAGAAAATGTTACATCCTGGCAGACCGTGAGCAAAGAAGGAAGATGGATCCCAAGAGTGATGAAGGAATCTTCCTGGGATACTCTACAAATAGCAGAGCCTACAGAGTCTACAACTCAAGAACTCAAGTGGTACTGGAGTCCATAAATGTTGTGGTTGATGACTCACCTATAGAAGCCGAAGCTACTAATGATATTGGAGCCTTCTTTCCTATGGGGGATGAAGATGTCACAGAGAATGTTGAAACACCACAAGATGACTCTGAGGGTGCTGTAGAATCCAATGATGTCAATCAAGAACCTACAGTGACTGAGAAGGTTGACAAGGGACCCTCCATCAGAATTTAGAAGGATCACCCCAAGGAACTCATAATAGGAGACCCAAATGGAGGAAGGATGACTAGGCCACGAGATGTTGTTGCCAGCGCTTATTTTGTGTCAAGATGGAACCCAAGAATGTCAATGAGGCCTTGACTGATAAATTCTGGATTAATGCGATGCAAGAGGAGCTATGGTAATTCAAGAGGCATGAGGTATGAGATCTTGTACCAAGAACAGAAGGGTCAAATGTGATTGGGACAAAGTGGGTATTTAAAAACAAGTCTGAGAAACACGGTGTAGTCACAAGAAACAAGGCTAGACTTGTTGCCCAAGGGTATACTCAGATTGAGGGAGTGGATTTTGATGAAAATTTTTCTCCTGTTGCTAGATTGGAGTATGTGAGACTGCTACTTGGAGTAGCCTACCTGCTGAAGTTCAAGCTTTTTCAAATGGATGTCAAGAGGGACTTTTTGAACGGATACTTGAATGAAGAAGTTTATGTGGAACAACCCAAGGGTTTTGTTGATCCTACATTTCCAGATCATGTATACAAGCTGAAGAAAGCCTTGTATGGGTTAAAAAAAGCTCCAAGGGCTTGGTATGAAAGGCTAACTGATTTTCTTATCACCCATGGCTACAAAAAAAGAGGAATTGATAAAACTTTCTTTATCAAAGAAAGGGAAGGAAAGCTCATGATAGCACAAATTTATGTCGATGATATTGTGTTTGGGGGAATTTCAGAAGAGATGGTTCAACACTTTGTCAAGCAAATGCAATCTGAGTTTGAAATGAGCTTAGTTGGTGAATTAACTTACTTCCTTGGTCTCCAAGTCAAACAAATGGAAGACTCTATATTTCTCTATCAAGGGAAATATGCTAAGAATATTATTAAAAAGTTTGGGTTGGAAAATACAAAACACAAGAGGACTCCTGCTCCTACTCACTTGAAGTTGTCCAAAGACGAGAAAAGGGTAAGTGTTTATCAGAGTTTGCATAGAAGCATGATTGGAAGTCTTCTATACCTTACTGCTAGCAAACCTAATATAACTTTTGCAATAGGGGTATGTGCGAGATATCAGGCTGAACCTAAAGTTAGCCATATTAATCAGGTCAAAAGAATTCTGAAGTATGTTAACGGTATATGCGACTATGGACTGCTCTATACCCATAACTCTAACTCTGTGTTAATAGGATACTGTGATGCTGATTGGGCTGGGAATGTAGATGATAAGAAGATCACCTCTGGTGGATGCTTTTTTCTAGGAAACAACTTAATATCTTGGTTCAGTAAGAAGCAAAACTATGTCTCCTTGTCTACTGCTGAAGCTGAATACATCGCTGCAGGGAGTAGCTATTCTCAAATGACGTGGATGAAGCAAATGATGACTGAATACAATGTCATTCAAGATGTTATGACACTCTTCTGTGAAACTTGAGTGCAATTGATATTTCAAAGAACCCTATTCAGCACAACAGAGCTAAACATATTGACATCAGGCATCACTTCATTAGAGACCTTGTGGAAGACAAAGTCATAACCTTGGAGCATGTTGCCATAGATAATCAGTTAGCTGACATCTTCACTAAAGCATTGGATGCGAATCAATTTGAAGTGTTGAGAGGCAAGCTTGGAGTTTTCCTATCTGAAGATAAGTAATATACCACTGGGTGTGGGAATGCTATTCAAGTATCTGGATATGTATTCCCATCAAGCTTGAGAGGGTTTTCAAGCCTTTTCTCAAGTTCGTGTTTGTTTTGGTTTTGTAAGGGCTTAATGCCTAGGATAATTTAATTTTTGTGCTTGGTGTGTACTTTAAATACTCTATGCTGTTTATTTGGTTATTTAGTTAGTCTTTCTGCCTTTGTCATATTGTGGCTAAAAAGGGGGAGTAATACTAACTTTACTAACCACTGCTGACTGCTACTAACTATTGAGGGGGAGTAGTGTTGCTTGCAGAAGAAGGAACTGGTTAAAGGGGAGGCAACAAGATGTTCTGATGATTTTTTCTGCTGCTGTTCTGATGATCTATTTCTTGCCTCTAATTAATTTTATCTGCAGGTTATTTGTAGTTAGTTTTAGCCAAAATCTACCAAAGGGGGAGATTGATGAGTCCAAGCCTTTGAGGTTGACATCAATTTTGGTAAAATTAACTTAACAGAAAGATGTTGGACAAGATGCCCTAACATGTTGAACTGACTGAAGGTTAAGTTGTTAGACAAGATGTCATATCATATTGATTCGACATCTTTGTCTGTTACAGTTTGGAATAACTGTTTTCTGATTTCCAGTTTTTATGGGAAAGTGTATTTGTCTTAGGTGGCATCCGAGATTGAGGAATCAGAGATTCTGATTCTAAATGGAATATGTTGTTTCTAAGTGTGGAGACACTTTAGGAAACTTAGGGTTGAATAAACTATTCTAGAGAAGAAGTTACAGATTTTGTGGAGCTGAATTGCTGCGATTCTGAAGCCCAAATCCAGTTTTGTTTAGTGGTATAAATAGGATGGATTTAACCTAGAATGAGTAGTGAATATACATGGCTGTTAGTGAGTACTAGGGTTGTACTTTTGTGAGCCTCTCTTTTATTGCGTGAATACCTGAGTTGGACAGTTTTATTGAGTTGTAATTGTTCAGTCACTGCTGTGATTGAAAGGGAATTGAGAAGGGTCTCATACCTAGGAGTGTCTTAGGTAGAAATCTAGCACAAGTAATGTTTAGGTGACAAGTTGTAAACGGTGGAGTTTAGCTTAGAACTAATACTGCTTAGTGGATTTCATTCCTGGCTTGGTAGCCCCCAGACGTAGGTGTTGTTGTTCACCGAAGTGGGTTAACAATTCTTGTGTGTTGTTTACTTTCTGCTATTTGTATTCTGTTCCTCATTATCCTTGTGTGAGAAGCAGAGATCAAGTGTCACGACATCCTGTCTGACATCTTAGTGATCTGCTTGACCAGAATTTCAACTCTTGTTCTTACAATCTCCCCCTTTTTGATGATGACAAACAATGTATTTTGATGGAGCAATTCGTATAGAGTAATCACCATAAAACTACAGAATCAGAGTTAAGCTCACCAGCTCCCCCTGAATTTGTTACTCTCAAAATTCATTTATGCTTGTTCAGAGTCTCCCCCTGGTCTCAAGACTTACAAAATAATTTTAAAGTACAGAGCATACGATCAGATAAGGAATACTTCTCAGAGACATCTCATCAGAGTCTGACTAGAACTGCCTGGTCTTCATCTCAGAACCTGGCTTGCTATCAGAACACGATTTGCGTAATCAATACTTGATTTATAAGCTCCTTGATGATTCGCATCATGTATCTAAGATAGATTCTTTTAATATTTTGAGCATGCCACCAAGAGGTGCAATAATCAAAATGTCAATGGAAAGTTCACAAATTAAACATTTTCAGAATGACCATTTAGATTATTCACAAGATCCACAATCTTGAAGTGCTAGAGTCTAGCTACCATGCTTTCAAAAAGTTCACAAATTCTGACAAGCCTGAGGTACCAGAGCACTCATAGACGTTCTTTCAGATTGTTCTTTTACTTCTGATTTATGAATGGTCAAGACCAATTTGAATCATGTATTGTATCAGAGCAAACACATTTAGAGCATACTTCTTGTTTCTTGAACGTATCTTCTGATAACATGTTCTAACATATAGTGAACTTTTACAAAGTTCCTAATTAATTATTAAACAAAGGTTAGTGATAAAAACATATTGAAACATGTATTTGGGATCAAGAGACTTGGAATAGGTATATCACAATCATTTCACTTTCTCCCCCTTTTTCAGAAATAAAAAAGGCAACACAGATTTAACAGATAAAATTGATAAAATAAACAAATAAATATGAGAAATTCGTTATCAAAAGGAGAGTACAAGCGAACAAAGTAGTAATACAATAACTAAGAAAATAACATTATGACCAAAAATTTTCAGGGTCTGAGGTTTGTAAGCTCCTTATAATTTCTATTTGAGAAGTTTTAAGTTATGAAGTTGATTTCCCCCAAAAAAACATATAAGAAACTAAAAAAAACACAAGGAAATTTTCATTGATTAATAAAGGTTTCAAAACAGTTCATAGCCGAACACCAGTCCGGAACAAGTTTGTCAATCAACCTAGCTTATTGTACATGAGTAACAACTCCTTGATGATCAAGAATTTTAGAAATAACTCTTCCATAGGGAATGAGAGAAGATAAATCATCACGAGATGAGAGTATTTCTTCTTTCAGATAATTGAACATAGATAGGGGCAAGTTGATCTTGATTCTAGAGACTAAGAACAGAATGAAGAGCTTATCATCGGAGGAGAGCCATCATGTCCCCTTTTATCTAGGGCTTAGATTGGTTCCCATAATCTGGTGCCAGACTTTTGCCTTGGGAGAAAGAGTAGAAGGACTTTCAGCAGGTTCTTTGTAACCATAGATGATGTGAATATGTTTAACAAACCTATCGTTATGCCTGTAATTTTCAACAGTATCTCCATCTTCCTCACATTTAATGACTTGAGAGATAAGATTAGAGTTGATTATCACAGGGAAACCGTAAACAACAGATAGAATCAGACCCTCATCTAGTTTAAACTACCAAACACAGACATTTGCCCAAAATTCTTTCACAAGATCTGGATAGATGGGTCCAGAAAGCATTGCAAAATCTTCATCCCATTTCTGAAAATGAATATCTGAGATAATTTATGAAAGATTGCATGTTGCCACTCTGTTGAAATAAATAGTGTATTCCTTTAGAACATCTAGATCATGAAAATTTCCTTTAAAAGTTTTTGAGGACATTATAAAAAAAATTAAGAACAAGGAGATTAAACAGAACTATTTTAAAGAGAAGATACTTTTGTAAGGACGGAAGAAAACATGGTTAAAAAATATAAAACAGGTAAACAAGATAGAATGGATAAGAGCTAAGTAGAAACCAAAGGTTAATATAATGCACACAGTAGAGAAGTTAAACTCTCTCTCTCTCTCTTTTTCTCTCTTTCTCTCTCTCTATATATATATATATATGAAATTCTGGTATCAGATGTGTGATGTTAAGTGTGATGTCACAACAACACAATCTGCTAATATGAATAAGGCTATAACAACAGTAAATCAACACAATGAATTGTTCACCCAGTTCGGTCTAACTACCTACGTCTGGGGGCTACCAAGCCAGGGAGGAAATTCACTATTAGTAATATTAAATTACAGACTTAACAATCCCAGTTGACATCTACTAATCTTAATCACTACCCAATGACACTTCTACCTAAGAGACCACTTAGATATGAGAAACCACTCACTCCCTAAATCACCTCAGTGATACAATTCAAAGATTACACTTTAAATCACACCTTGATCTTGCTTACTAGCTTTGATCAAGAACAACACACTCTTGCTTAAAAGCTCTAGAGTGAATACACTTACAACCCAAAATAGTAACACCTATTCAACCATGAAAGGCTTACAAAATACACACGAAAACTCTAACTTGACTCTCAGTCTATGCTTTCTTGTCTTTGTCGCCTTCCAACAAGGGTTGAGGCTACTTTAAATAGAATTCTGACTTGGGCTTGGACCTCTTCCAAATATCTGATTTGATTTGTTTTAAAAGCAGAATTTAAACCAGATTTGATCTTCAAATCTTTTTAAATCATATAGCCCTTACACTTAACAACAGGATCTGCTCCAAATCTGATTGCAACTGAAAATATTTTCTCCAAGATATTCGCACACAATCTCTCTAACAGATCTTCTCAAAACAAAATTTTATGCACAACCCTAAAACATCACAGCTTGATGTTCTGATGTTCAGATACTGATGTCAAGACATCAAGTTTAACATCAGCATATAAAACTTCAACCCTACAACAACTAATGTTAGGAACCAATGTTAAGACATCAGACATATAACATCAACATTGTTCAACTTTGTTTTACCAAAATTCCAGCCAATACAAGAACTAACAATCTCCCCCTTTGGCTAATTTTGGCTAAAACAATCTCTGCCAACATCAGAGATACCTGCAGCGGAAAAACTTCATACTCCTAACATTCCAAAACACAACCAGCAGCAATCACATCCAAAATCTTCTCAAAGCTAAACTCCCCCTCAAAACAGGAACCAACATACCAGCTGTTCAAACATGCACACTCCCCCTCAAGCCTAGAACCACAACAGACAACTAGGCAACACATAGGCACATAGGCTAACTCTCCCCCTTTTTAGCCACAATTGGACAACTACCAACTACATAAGCTACCTACTAGCTCTCCTTGTCAGTCAAAAGTCAGCACCACGTGACAAGACAAATCAAAAAACCAAATAAGCATAAAAGTACTTTTATACTAGTTACACAACATGCACACAATGTGCAGAAACAAAAAAAAACTACAAACTACAAAAGCAAGAAACAGTAAAAGCAGCAATTCAATCTTCATCAGTAGAACCAACTGCATCCTCCTCAGCCTCAGTTGTTGAATCACCTTTATAAGAACCTGAATCTTTAGTATTGACATGAACATCATCATCATCCTTACTTGCATTGACTTCCTCACCTTCTTTTTCTGCCATTCTTAGAGTCAAAATTAGTCTTTCAAATTTTTGTTTCCTTTCAGTACTAACTCTAATGACTTCATCTAACTCCTTACATGCTTCCTCCAGCTCAGAAATTATTCCAGTCTTGGAAGTTGGCTGGTGCGATGTTGAGGCAGATGTCTTGACAATGTCAGGAACATGCTTTCCTTCAAACAACTTGTAGTGAATTAATAGAGCAGTCTCCCTTTTATATACAACATCAGATTGATGTAGAATACCAGGATGCCGAGACAAGATGATCCCACAGATAAGAGAGGGAAAAGCAATAGGTAATTTCACAGCATTTGTAGCAGCATGCTTAATTGTCTGATAAAAAATGTAGGAGCCATAATCAAATATTTGCTTTGTCCCAATAGCATAAATCATCTTTCCCAATCCAATAGAAATAATGGTCTTGTGATTAGTAGGGACCCAATTGGCAGCACCTATCCTATGCAAAATAGCATATTTAACACTTAACAAACTAGCTGGTAACTTTCCTTTTAAAGGCCAGACCTTCACTTGTCCTGCTGTGATTTCTTGGCACGCTGCATTATCAGTCACTTCCAACTCTCTATACTCTTTCTCATCTTTTCCTAGGTAAGAGTTAATGATCTCAGGAGAAATATTAACACACTAACCTCTTACATGTACCTTTCTAAAATCCACACTTCTGCTATCATTAATAGCCACAGGAATGTTTACTACAAATTCCTTGACTAACCCATCATAGCATTTGGACAACCCAGAAACAGTCTTAATTAGCCCAGTAAATTTGATCAACCCCATAACTTCCTTAATTTCCAGAGCATCTTCACCAAGTTCCCTTTCCAGGGCTAATCTCCTTTGACACACAAACTTCCACATGTGAGCACTGCTTGCATAGTGAAAGGATATGTTGTCAACAGGCACTTCAGGAACCTTGTCAGAAATCCTCTTCAAAATTTACCTTTTGACTGGAGTGATGTTTTGAACATCATCATCAACATCAAACTGAGATTCTGATTCTTCCCTCTGCTTCCTCTTTTTGGAAGTCACAGCAACCTTGCTCCAAGTCTTAGTATGACCAACCACAGCTGACTTCTTCTTTTTGTTCTCAGGTCTCTCCTTAGGTGAAGAATCTGCAGACTTCCTTTTCTAGACCTTATTCTTTTGCCAATACCAGGGACAACTTTACCAATAACTTCATTATCTGATAGGTCAACCACATCCACCACATCAGCAGTCTTCATTCCTCTGGGACTAGAAACAACATTCCTAGCAGGTGATGTTCTGACATCAGGTTCAACATCAACCTCATCTTCAACATGAGTATCAATATCTTCAACTTCAGGTTCTGCATCTTCAATGACAGAAACAGCCAATCTGTGAAGATTGGTTTCAGAAGTTTGCATGTCACCCTTTTCTCTAACAGATTGATCAGCAGGCATTTGACTCAGAGGTCTAGATATTCCCTTCACAGAAATCCCTTTCTCAAAAATTTTTGTGACAATCTGATCAACACTTTTGTCCACATCTACCCTTTCTTCAATAGCTTGAGGAAGAGGGGTGGTAGTCTTAGGAGTAGGTTTGTCTCCAAACAAAACACTAGTGACAAACGCTCTACTTCTGCTATCATCAAATTTCTTACCCGCAGATTGATCAGAAGTATTACCTTTTGAAGGCCTCTTAGGTTGATACTTCTCAGGTCTTTTCTTTTCTGAACCTGGAATCATAGAGAGAGGCGCTATGTCCAAGGCTTCATCCATTGAAACTTCTTTCATCGAAACCCTAGATGTTGCATGCGAAGAGTTCTTTGAAGCAGACTTCTTGGAGGGAGATGACCCATGTTGAGACATTGTTCCTTTGAAACAGTTGATGTACAAGGATGTGTTGTGTCTTCCGATCTTTGGTGAGAAGATGAACAGACTTGGAGTGTGGAGATTGATGTAGCTTGTGAGAGTAACAATAGGGAATGATAGCCTAAGGTAAGGGGGCTGCTTTTGTTGATCACTTAAAAGCCAATAAATGTATTTTCCCCACCGAAACAAATTTCCTTTTAAATTTTTGAAATTTACTAAATGCACACCATAAGTCACTAACATCAGATGACTTTTCCACATGCCCAAATTTCTACTTAAGACTTCACAAATTTCAGCACACATATCTTTAGGGAAATTGTAATTATACTTCATATCTGAATGATCAACCTCTATGACCTTAGTTTCCTCAAGATGCAACACACTAGGTTGTTTGGTGATCCTTCTAATGTCACATTCAGATGTCATAACATCATCCTTGACATTACATGATGAGCTGGACTCTTGAGGAACCCATAAATAACAGTTATCTATGGATCTAACTCCCCTCATAACGACTTCACTCATCTCATTAGTCACTAAACATTCATCTTTAGTGTAGCTAACCTTGAATCCTTCATCACATAACTGACTGATGCTAATCAAATTAGCAGTCAATCCTTTGACAAGAAGTACATTTTCAAGATTAGGTCCAGCCTCACAATTCAATTTTCCAATTCCTTTAACTTCCCCTTTTTCTCCATTACCAAAAGTTACATCATTTGTGGAGTAAGTCCTGATATCCACCAACTGATTCTTGAAACCTGTCATATGCTTTGAGCAACCACTGTCAAAATACCAACCATCCATAGTTGGGGTTCTAACAGATGAGTGAGCTAATAGACATGTGACAACAGCTTTAGGAACCCATTGTTTAACAGCCTGAGGCCTATTCTGCTTCTGTCTAGGTTGAGGAACAGATTTGGGATAACCATGCAGTTTAAAGCAAGAAGATTGTATATGGCCAAATCTTCCACAATAGTAACATCTCACTCTTTGAATCTCTTCTCTGAAGTAATTGAAATGTCTGCCACCTTGATGATGATTTCTGTCATACTGCTGAGGCTGCCATCTGTCAGAATATTGATGATGTCTTCTCCCATAATTAGGTTGTCTTCTGTAATGATGAGTCTGTCTTTTGTAATGATTAAGTTGTCTTCTACCATAACAATGAGGCACAACATTATTAGGTCCAAAACCATACATTTTCCCTTGATGTTGAGACATCGGATGGAACATGTTATGTTTGAAACTAGAAGCCTGCATACTCCTATGGTATTGAGGAGGCATATACTGCCTAGCTCCAGAAACCTGAGGCTTTCCTTGAGGTTGAGGCAAAAACTTCATAGATACAGGACCATAACCCTTTCCATTATTTTGTGGCCCAAGGTGAGAGGGACAACCTTCTTAATTCCATAACCATGTCCTTTTTTCATGATGATGAGGAATGTTCTGTTTAACCCCAGAAGAACTAGCCTCTGTAGATATCTTCTTCTCACCCTCATATCCTAGACCAGTCTTATCACTTGCCCCTTTTCCAGCTTCAAGTATTTTATCCAGAGTGTCAGTTCCACTATTTAACATTCTGATGGATTTTGACATTTGATCTAGCTGGGATTTTAACAACAAAATTTCATTCTCAAGTTCAGCTTTATCAGTCTCAAGCTGTATTATAATTTTCTTCTGCTTCTCCCCTTCTTGACAGACCTCTTCACTTTTCAGACATAGCTCTTGATAAGAAGATGCCAGCTCTTCAAAGGTCAATTCACCATCAATAGATTCTCCATCAGAGGCACATATTCCAGTCAATGCCTTAACATGCTTGGCATTCTCTTCTTCACTTTCACTATCTATATCAGACTAGGAAACAGATAACCCCTTTTTCTGCTTATTGAGATATGTGGGACATTCTTTCTTGACATGACCATAACCTTCACACTCATAGCATTGAACTCCTTTGTCATGATTGGACTTTTCTTCATCTCTTGTTTTCTTCACTTGATTACTAGACCTGTTGTTGTCAGATGTGATGTTCTTAACATTAGGTCTATAGTTTCTGTCCATTCTCTTTAGCACCTTATTAAACTGTCTCCCAAGCATCACAACAGCATTTAACAGTTCCTCCTGAGTTTCAAAATTACACTTCTTCTTACCATCTTCAGTATTAGACACCAAAGCTATGCTCTTGGTCTTCTTTTCAGGCTCCTCATTCAACCCCAACTCAAAAGTTTGAAGAGAACCAATCAACTCATCAACTATCATCTTGCTGATGTCTTGAGCTTCTTCAATAGCAGTCACCTTCATTTTATATTTCTTGGGAAGGGATCTGAGAATCTTTCTTACTAGCTTCTCTTCAGTCATTCTTTCTCCTAAAGCACTAGAAGCATTGGACAGCTCAAGAATATTCATGTGAAAATCATGAATGGTTTCATCCTCCTTCATCTTCAGATTTTCAAACTTAGTAGTCAACAGTTGAAGTCTTGACATCTTGACCTTGGAAGTTCCTTCATGAGTAGTTTTCAAGACATCCCAACCTTCCTTAGCTACTTCACAAGTGTTTACCAACCTAAAGATGTTCTTGTCAATACCATTAAAGATGGCATTCAAGGCATTTGAATTTCCAAGTGCAAGCTCATCTTCTTCCTTGGTCCAATCTTCCTCAGGTTTCAGCTTTGTTGTACCATCCTTTTCAACAATAACAGGTGCTTTCCATTCTTTTAAGACAGCCTTCCAAGCCCTGCTGTCTAATGACTTCAAGAAGGTAACCATCTGTGGTTTCCAATAGTCATAGTTAGAGCCATTTAGAATAGGGGGTCTATTCATAAATCCACCACTCTCATTGTCCATTGCACCAGAAAGTATCAGCCCTAGATCTCACCCAGATGCAGAGCAGGATGCCTGCTCTGATACCAATTGAAATTCTGGTATCAGATGTGTGATGTTAAGTGTGATGTCACAACAACACAATCTGCTAATATGAACAAGGCTATAACAACAGTAAATCAACACAATGAATTATTCACCCAGTTCGGTCTAACTACCTACGTCTGGGGGCTACCAAGCCAGGGAGGAAATTCACTATTAGTAGTATTAAATTACAGACTCAACAATCCCAGTTGACATCTACTAATCTTAATCACTACCCAATGACACTTCTACCTAAGAGACCACTTAGATATGAGAAACCACTCACTCCCTAAATCACCTCAGTGATACAATTCAAAGATTACACTTTAAATCACACCTTGATCTTGCTTAACAGCTTTGATCAAGAACAACACACTCTTGCTTAAAAGCTCTAGAGTGAATACACTTACAACCCAAAATAGTAACACCTATTCAACCATGAAAGGCTTACAAAATACACACGAAAACTCTAACTTGACTCTCAGTCTATGCTCTCTTGTCTCCGTCGCCTTCCAACAAGGGTTGAGGCTGCTTTAAATAGAATTATGACTTGGGCTTGGGCCTCTTCCAAATATCTGATTTGATTTGTTTTAAAAGCAGAATTTAAAACAGATTTGATCTTCAAATCTTTTTAAATCATACAGCCCTTACACATAGCAACATGATCTGCTCCAAATCTGATTGCAACTGAAAATATCTTCTCCAAGATATTCGCACACAATCTCTCTAACAGATCTTCTCAAAACAAACTTTTACGCGCAGCCCTAAAACATCACAGCTTGATTATCTGATGTTCAGATAACTGATGTCAAGACATCAAGTTTAACATTAGCATATAAAACTTCAACCCTGCAACAACTAATGTTAGGAACCAATGTTAAGACATCAGACATATGACATCAACATTGTTCAACTTTGTTTTACCAAAATTCCAGCCAATACAAGATCTAACAATATATATATATATATATATATATATATATATATACGGTAAAAACAACGTAAACAAGAGTATATAGACTTGAGATATGCAAAAAGAAAATAATGCTTAACCAAGAAAATGGACAAACATCATTACCAAGGAGAGTACACATAGGAAATATAAACGCATGAAACAAATTTAAAGTGAAATAGTAAAGATTGTATTAAATGCACTCGATACAATAATAAAGAATAGACTAATGGATACTAAAAATATTAGGTAACTGTTACAGATAAGAAAAGACAACAGTAAAAGAAATTAATTCTGGCAAGAGAAAAAGATTATGATTTAACAGCCTGAATCCAGGAGTCTCGTCACCCAAAGTGTCACGTTAGGTGTGAAGTGACATTCATTAAAATACATCTAGCTTAATATGAATCATAACCCTTCAGTTTTCCTGACAATGTGTTAATGAAGAAAACTCTTCAGTTTCCAACGGTCAAAAACTTAATAGAGCATTCTGACCATGGATACTTCAGATACATGAGAACTTCACTTGTCAGAAGCTTCACATCTCAGAAGTAAAATATAATAAATCAAGCATCAGAAAAATATTTTTCTATTCTCGAGAATATATGTACTATGAGATACTTCTTTTCATTCAGAACATAGAACAAAGTTCACATGTGGGAATGAGAACAAGTTTATCTTCTGCAAGGAATTTTGAAAAGATAACAACCATAAGAAAAAACTGTATAAATAAGGTTTAAAAGCAATAATTCATTTCTGAACATAATCCCAAAATCTTAATCCTAGAATACAAAAATAGATTCTTAGATAATTTAAAAAGGTAAGAGTTTAGAAAACGTTACTCATTTATCTGGTAGACTTCCATATTCCGTTTCTTGAAAATGTGCGTTTCTTCAGAATCACCGCTCAATTTGCTTATGCTTTTGAGATTATTATTGATGTTGTGTCCATATCATTGGAAGGATCTGAGTAATCCATTTGGCTTCCCGCTTCTGATCAACTGCTTCTGCCCTCACCATGACTTATTTCCAGAAAGTCAATTGATTCAATCAACTACTGCTTAATTCCAGATATAGAAATCCTGAATCAGCATGCTGAGAGGACTGGTTGAAATTTTCTTGCATCATTGGAATACGATCTTTGATCAGACACTTCCCTTCTTCAGATACAGATACTAATATGAACATCAAACCACGACATATTTCATCAGAGGGTTTAAGGGTTGATCTTGTTCTTACTGGCTTAGTCTTATCACCCAGAATCAGTACTTCAGAAAGTAAAGACTTCTGCCTAAGCTTTCTAAGGTGAGTAAGAACTGCAACGGCTTCTGATAGAGCAATTTCTGATTTTTTCATCTTGTACTCTTTCAGCAGCTCTATTATCTTCGGCTTTTAAAAAGGTAATTTTCAGATTTAGGATCTTCCAATCAACTTTGGTTTTCAACTACCAAGCTTTATCATCAAATCTGACTTTAAATAGATTTGTCTGCAAAAGTACTTTAACTCTAAGTACTTATAGACATTAAGCAATCTAATCACGATGCATCAGAAGTGATGTGAAAAGAGATCTTGTCCATATTAGCGTGCTCCATCTCCTTAAAAATGCTTTGTCATGATAATCTCAGATATCATGAATTAGCAATTTCTTCTTCAAGGTCCTGTTCTTTCATTTACATCTGTATTTTGTTGCAAAGAACCTAGGATATGAAGGATTCATTCTTAAAAAAAAGTTTCTCAAGCTATTTGTCCTTAATTTGTTGACCAATATTATTTATAACCTTGAACATTCTCATACAATCACTTTTACACTTAGAGAGGAGAACATAAAAGGATTCATTCTTGTGTTAAGATCCTGTTCCCCACGTTCTATTTTGTAGAAACTTAACATTAACTGAATTAATACTTCATACCTTGGTATTTCATTGGTTCAGATATGTCATTTGTACAGAAAGTTTACAAACAATCAGAATCCTGGTGTCAAGACCAGAGCTTTAACTGAGCTACTGAGAACTTTTTCAACAGAGATAGTTTATGCTAAATCAGAGACAAAATCTGCTTCATCTTCTGGAGGAATTTTCTTCATCAGAGATTCTAGCAGTAAGCAAATGGTGCTATTTTAGCACAATCTTCATCTGCATCATCTTCTGAGAACTCAGAATCATTTCATGTTTGCCGTACCTCAAAAAAAGCATGATCCTTCGCGAGGCGCGATCGTACGCCCGCGGGACTGGACTAACAGAGTCACCATCGAACTTTATTTATTCCCATAAGGGGAAAGGAAAAATATTGATAAAACCCTTAAACGAAGGAAAAGACATGGTCGTCGCAACCAAAAGTCTGAGCTCGGGACTCTCCCCAACTAACTCTTTGTTTGTCCTCAAGCAAAGTATGCCTCGCAAGAGGATTTGCTCAAGTATAAAACTCAACCAAGACAAGATAAACGGCTCAAATAAACAACAATCACAACAAAGCAACAATTACCCAATCCAAGAACTTACCATGTAAAAGAACTTGACTCTTAAACAACTTTCAAACAATGTTTCAAGAGACAACTAAATAATCATGCACATGTCACTCTACACTCCACTTCGAAAAAGGATTGAAGGGCAAGGCGCATACAAGCACGGGACAATTTCACTCAAATGACAAATGATGTAAATACTAAGCAATTCATACAATATCTAAATGATCACGAAAGAAATCATGGAAGCACAAGATCACTAAGGGCTTCAAGGTTGTAGCTTGGCCGGGTTAACAAAAAAGGGACATTTCTAACGGCCATTGAATCGAAATTGCCGATGCAAAAGAACATTCACTCTACAAAGTATTCACAACACCACAACTTCATTCACCAATATTTCTTTATTACACCCTCTCAAACTTCCTTGCACAATTTTTGGATCTACATTTTTTTTCATTCAAGCAAGCATTTACTCATTTGTACACACATATTCACAACTCTTCTCTTTTCATGCTTGCTTGATTTTTTTTTTCAAACTTTTGAGTACTTCACCACTTCTTTTCATTCTCCCCAACTTATTTTCGACTCAAACTAAAGTGAATGTTCCTTGCTTTTTAAGGCAAGGAAGTCAATTAAAACAACAGTTCAAAGGTTCAAGAAGAAAACATTTTAGAACTCTCAAAAATTCAATGATGAACTCGACTTTCCAAATATGTACAACCCGAAGTTCATCACTAAAAGAGATCTAACAAATTTGGGCACAAAGGGGCTAACAAATTCTCGCTACTCACGGGTAAATTACTGTATGGAAATGGTTGTGCTCAATATCAACAAGTGCCTTGATCACTTCTAATACTTCCATAACATCACACAATCACAAGATGAAGAATGAATTACAAGTATAAAACAAAATCAATCATAAATCCAATGCATATAGTATAACAAGGAGGTTTCTCACTTTTGTGATTTTTGGACCTAAATGACACAAGCATTCAATACAGTTGTAACAAGAAACATAATTTCCAATTGTTCAAAGACACAAATTCTACTACACACTAACTTCTAGAACTAGGTAACTATGTACCTTGCCGACAATATCATGCTTAAATTACTATCATCGCCATCCAACTTGGGAGAATCTTCTTTTACGATCAAGACTCACCAACCTAACTTCCAAAGCTCCATTAATAAAAGAAAGAACATTAAATATTCACAAGCATACCAACATAAAACATATAAACAATTATAAAAGCTGAACATTCGTAAACTGAAGAATTCAACCTTTAACACAAACGCATACCAACAATTTAAGTGTTGAGCATTCGTAAACTGAAGAACTCAACACTTAATACAATAATTAAAACCGAAATATTAGGAAAAATGAAACAGAAGAAATTGTACTGAAACCAACTAACATTACTAATAATAATAAAAATGTGCTTGGTGTAGAAACACCTACAGAGTCAACAGTACCTCAAGGGTACAAATACATCAATATCCAAAATACTCCACCAAGTGGATACAATACACTAATAAAAACTGAAATAAACTGAATACAAGAAAACTTCACTTTGGTGACCAAAGGAAGTACAAAAGTCTAAAATCAACAACATTAGTCCTCATCGGACACCTCAATCTCCTCAGAACCGCCAGCAGAACCGGTCGCCTCCTCATCATCATCATCACCAACAATCTCCTCACCAACCTCCTCATCCTCAGCAGCATCGTCTTCACCCCTCCGAAAATTGGCCTGCCCTCAGGCCAGCCAGCATGTGCTAGGAACTGCTCCCTAGACATCATCGAGTGCTCAGTGGCAGGGTCGCGAATCTGTAACTGGAGTACCTCCATAGAATCATGAAGGTCAGTCATGGCGCGTGTAATACCTCAAAATTTACCTTCATGTTTTCTCAATAAATTGGTCTATGCTTTACTTTTTTTGCATTCCATAGTAGGTCATAGATTGCATAGCATGGCATTCAGCATAGGGCATGGGATCAAGGCGCTTGGTCCATATTCTCAAGTCTCAAGCTTCAAGGTGGCTCATGGGGTTCATCATATCTTCTTAAGGTCAAGCATGGCAAAGGATTTCAAGTGGATCTTTTCCTCCTGATCAGAGGGACCAATTAGGGTTTGTGAATCAAAAGGACTTCTTGTCAAACTTTGGGGATTCAAGCATGTTTTTATGGTTTCCATATGCTCACAAGTGTTCATGGGTGGAGATTTGGTTGATGGTTCATGGTGAAGAATGTTCAGTGGATCAATTGCTGGTGAAATAAGGAAAAGTCAACTATAAAGGAGAAAGTCAACTGTGGAATTTTGAGGTTCTTTTCATGGTTTTCAAGGTCTCACATCCTCATATGGCCTTCAATTGTCAAGATTCATGCCATTCTTCAGGAATCAAGGGTTTGTGCAAAAGTTACTAAATTTGGAAAATGACCTATAATGAAAACTTTCCATTTTTGGCAATTTTTCCACCACATTCAACTTGACTTTTCATCACCAAGGAAGCTCCAAGTGAATTTTCCTACAACATGAAAGTTGAAGATCTTTCTCTCCCATTTCCAAAAAGTACTAGAATATCTCCATATCATTTGTGGAACTCTAGTTATGGCCAAAACAATGGAAGGTGCATTTCTTGGATTTCTTATATGTCAAATTTTCCACCATTTGCATTTTCACTCAAAAGGACTTGTAATGTTCCCATTTACTTCATGTCACATTCCAACATCAAAATACAAGTCAAGAGGATCATTTTTGGCTTTTGAATCAATTCATTCCATGCCATATTTCTCATTATTTTCACATTGAGCAAAATTGCAAATTGATTCAAAACTCACAAACCAAACAAGTACAAGGCCCAATTTGAATTCAGAGGTGATCCATAAGTAAATTGGAGGTGAATCATGCTTGGAGCAAGGGTTTTGCACGTGTGGTTTAAGGGTTTAAGCACAAAATGCATTTTTGCAATTTCACCCAAATCTCATTAACCAAGGTTCTAATCACTTGCTAATCCTAATCAGTGAACTAATGGAGAGTATATAAGCTTACTCATACCCTCACAGCTAGGTCAGAGGCTCTCATTTGCACAGTTTTGGTTTTTTGCTCTCACACTTCCTCTCTTCGAATCTCACTTTCCTTGGAGTTTCTTAGAGATTTCTCTTCACATTCTTGATCAGTGAAGAGAATAGAGCAAGAATCAACTGCTATTTTGAGCTCATACTGAAGATTTCACCAAGTTCCATTCAAGAGGATTCAAACTTAAATCTCAAGATCTAGCACAATTTCAAGCTCTAGTTGCATTTATTTTGCATCTAGAGGTTCCAAGGAGTAGATCTGCAGTTTTTTGAGGGATTTCTTGGAGGATTTCAAGCTCTTCAAGGTTCAGGTTAGTGAATTTTCACCATCATAGAACTCAAATTTTAAGTGTGCATTATGATCTGTGGACTTCACTGAGCATGTTGATCTATTTTGTTTTAATTTTGGACGTGTATCATGGATGAATTTTGAGTTTAAAGTTTTGGATCCCAACTTTGTTTTGTTAGATTTGCATTATATGTTGGTTGTTTGATGAAATGGACGGGATATTCTTGATCCTCGTGATTTTCTGGTCAAGATGATGTACCTATGCGCAAATTTTGGAAAAGATTTGGTTGCAGCTCACCGGAGAGGGTGACCGGAGCCCTAGCTCCGACGGCTGGTGGTGGTTCAGTCCGACGAAGGGTTAAAGGAGGAAGACAAAATCATGGTCGTTCGTTCACTTGATCCAAGGGCCTTCATGTTGCCACGTTTTTATTTTTTTGGTTTTAATTTAATGCTTGCGTGTTTGTTACCCCACAGTTATTACCGTGTGCCTCATTTCCTGGCCTTTGATCTGAGTTAATATTTGTTTGTCTGATGTAATCTTACGCGTTGATTTGATCATGTGGTTGAGGTGGTGACAGCACATTAAAATGTGCATGTGCTTGTCACGTGAATCTGTTTGGTGTTTTGACTGATTGTATGTGCGCGTGGATATGTGAATTATGGTGTTTGGTGATCTAAACCGTTGATCATATTTGCTTTTGGGTATGTTGACTAAATGGTGAGCGTGAGTTTAATCCATTGGCTGTGATTGGATCTGAGATTACCTGAAGTCCATTGTTCTCCATTTGACTTTCGCTGGTGGGTTATTTGTTTGGGCTTTACTATCTGAACCACCTCCTTTGGGCCTTTTATCATTTCCAACGTGTTATTGTTACTGATGGCACCCCCCTTTGCTATTCCATTTGTTTTATTTTATTTTCATTGTTGTTTTGCATTTTAATCTTCTAAAATCATTTCAAAGCATATAAAAATCATAAAAAATTGCATGAAGCTTCTTTTTAGTTTTATAAAATTTTTCCATATTTTATTTTCTTATTTTATTTTATTTTTGGCATCTTAATTAATTGTTTAATTGTTTTTTTCTTTTTGAATTGTCTCACATTTGCATACTTTGCATTGTAGATTTTATTTCTCCTCATCTATAACACATTTTTAATCCATTCTTTTTGCATTTGTTAGATAACATTATGAAGTGCATAAAAACATTTTTGTTTCATTTTTAAAATTTTTTCATATTGCATATTGGTCCCTCTCTTTTGCATATTGATACATGTTTCTCACTTGATCCTTGTTTAATTGTTTGAATGGTTTAACTTGTGAATTTTTGTGAAATATTTTAGCATGTGATTGCATTCTGACCTATATCATTTGAGTTTAAATTTCATAATTGTTGAATGTCATATGATGCATGTTCACCCATTTGTGCTCAAGTGACTTATGCATGATTATATCTTGACCTTTCTTTGCACAGGTTGACTTGCCATGTCCATTTGCTTGAGTTTCTTGTTGGTTCTTTGCATGTGCTTTTAATATGATGTCTACCCCTGGTTAAGGTCCTTTGGGACTTAATTTTACACTTTGTGGATCATGTTTGAATCATGTTTGAGTATGCCTAAGTGTTGGAACTTTGTCTTCTTTTTGTAGTTTGCTTTGGTGCATGTTTTGAAGTTGTTGATTGATGTTTGAACTTGTATGACTTGAGTTTGGTTTTGATATGATATTGATGCATATGCTACTGCCTCTTGAGTTCTATACTTGGTTTTCATCTTGCTTGAGCATAGTTGAATGCATTTGGTTTGATTGTATGATGAATATCATTACCTTTCCTTTTGTGAACTTCTTTGGACCTTAATGCTTCATGTTTTGAATCACTTTTGCACACTTGAATTGTTGATGATAATTTAATATTGGTTCTGAATTGTCTTCATTTTCATCTTGCCTTTCTCATTTCACTTTGTCATGAAGTCCATGTGTGCTTCATTGTGCATTTCATACAAGTATGCTTGCATCCTTCCATGTTTATCTTTGCATGCTCACTTGAGTTGTTTTGCATTGATCTTTGAAACAAGATTGTTGATTTGAGTTGGAGATTTATGATATGATGTACTTGCTTCCATTCATTATATCTCATCTCTCTTCTTCTTCTTCTCCTTTCTTCTCTTCCACTCTTTCTCATCCCATGAGTCTCAAGACTTGTTCAAGTCTTGGATTCTTTCCCTTTAGAGCTACCTAGTCCAACTTAATTTTTGATTAAGCTTGGAGTAGGATTAGCATTAGGTTTTAGGTAGTCTTTTCTCCTAAACCTCACTAACCATAGGACATCCATACATGATAACATTAGGACCCTTAGTCTCCCTTTAGAGTTTCCTTTGTGTTTTCTCTCTTCTCATCTTCAAATAAAAGTAAAAAAACACTTAATAAAGGCAAGACAAACATTGTATTTAGGCCTTTCATGTAAGAATAAGATAGTGAGGGATCTTCTCTCATTTTCTTGGAATGTTTAGCGTGCGTCCTATTTCGGGTCGTTATGCGAGGCATTCGATCTTACATGAGGGACTTAAATACAATGTGCGTTACAAAACACAAAACAATCAAAACACTTCTTTCTAAAAAACTTCAAACAAACACTAACATCTTTCCTTCGGGAATTCTTTTCTCATCTCACTCACTCTCAACGTACGAACGCGCTTCTTCTCATTCTCTTGCAAGACGGTAACACCTAAGTCTCCATACAGCGAGCTGCAACACCTGATCTAGAACGTAAGCGGTTCCCTAAAAAACACAATCCACCCCTGGTGAGGGGAACTACGTCGCTCTGATTCTCATGCTCCCGATGAGATACGTAGGCAGTGGGGTAGGGCCCATGCGAGCACTTCTTTTATTTTCCCTACATTTTCTCTCTTTCTCTTTCCCTTCCTTTCCCGATTCTCCAGTTAGCAGTTCCTTTTCCTTTCCAGCAGCAGCGAAGCTCTAGTTGACGACACCCTTTGATCGAGACAAGCAAGCGTGGATCCCATCGGGTACGATGGACGCGTGGGGGTGCTAATACCTTCCTCGCGCGTAACCGACTCCCGAACCCCGTTCTCTTGGTCGCAAGACCATGCTCTTTCCTTTCCCCTCAGGTTTATGCAGTGTTTCCTTTCCCTCTCTTGCGATAAATACACATTGCTGGCGACTCTGTTTTCGGTGCCACTTTCGCGTTTGTACTTGGATGAAAATCCCGGGAGTGACAGCTGGCGACTCTGCTGGGGAGATTAGGATACCAGAATCTCTGGTTCCTTAAGTGAGTCAATCCTAGCGGTTGTCTGTTTTTCTTTCATTGGGTGTTTACTGTGGAGCTGTATTTTGCTGTATTTACTGTTTTACTGTATTGTTATTTACTGTATTATTGCTTTACTGTATATTACTGTATTTACCGCATTTTAGCATTTTCATTTCATATATTATGCTATACTGGACTGTGCTGTTGTCTGCTTGGTGGGATGGGGTATTCTGAGAGATAGGCCCAATACCCAGGCCTGAGTGCACTTATGGTTAGCGTGTTTCATATCCTCTCGCGTTCCATCTCGGTTAGAGGAGGGAATATGAAACACAATCTGGATGTGGTTCTCTCTAGAGAATTCTGCGTTGTGGATTTCCCACGATGGTAGAGCTATCTGGAAGAGCTGTTAAGTCTGGATGACCTGTTAGGATGACCCCTCTTTATTTTGAAGTGAATCAGCGGACGACCTCTTTGATTGGCGATAGCATTGTATCCTTCGGGCTGAATGTGCTATTGCTTCTCAAACCTCAGAAGCTGAGGACCTTTCGTTTTGGAGAATCAGTTGAGGCATCCTCGATTGATGATGATGCCAAACTAGAAATGGTGAACGTATCATCATTTCTCGACCTGAGAGCCTGGGATACTGAACATCCTAGTACCCACATGTGAGATTGGGGGGATTGTTTACAGGTGTGCAGGAACCATTGACCTTCAGAATACCTGGTTTTCTTTTTTGTTCTGGATTGGTTACTGAAGTTATGATCCTGATTAGCTCACATGTGGTTCTGTATTTGTTATTGGATTTCTTATCCTGGGGTTGTATATCTCACCAAACTCAGATTGCAGTACAGTGGATTCGGCTTTATTTGTGCAACACTGATCACATGCCCCTGCATACATATCATCATTAGCATTCTTGCATTTAACCTTCATGTTTATTCATTTGCAGGGTATACTTCCTTTCGGTTCCAGTTGACAGTTCCCTTGTTCAGTTATGGAGATTCCCAGGAAGAACAATGTACATTACACGTTCTTTGACACAAAGGTGGGACAGTTGCGAAAGATGATTTCTCTTATTACTCCAGACCATGTGGGTATGTTCCGAAAGGCTTATGGGGAGATTATGACTGTGGTTGTTGACTTGGATGCTTCAGAAAGGAGTGTCATTCATACGTGCTTACAGTTTTATGACCCACAGTTAAGATGCTTCACTTTCTCGGATTTTCAGTTGGGCCCGATGCTAGAAGAGTATGCTTTGCTGCTAAGTGTGCCTCTCAAGTACCAGATTCCTTTCAACTCTGACATGCGCCCTCTAAAGCCTGAAGAAATAGCTAAGGCCCTCCATCTGGGTGTACCTGTGGTAGCAGATAACCTCGCCACCAAAGGAGGTTTATCTGGTTTTCACCTGGACTTCTTGGTTGCCAAAGCTGAAGAGTGTGCTGCTAAATCTCAGTGGGAAACCGTTTGTACAATCCTGGCTTTGAGTATCTATGGAATTATGCTGTTTGCTGATGAACCTAAGTTTGTGGACATGAGTGCAATCCATAATTTTATAATGAAAAATCCCATACCTACACTCCTGGGCGATTTGTACTATTCTGTGCACTTTAAAAATGAGAAGAAGCGAGGAGGTCTGGTTAGATGTTGTGCACCTCTGTTCCATAAGTGGCTTATGAGGCATTTACCAAATTCAGAGGCCTTTTTGAATCCTCAGCCTGCAAAGAACTGGGCTAAGAGGATGATTCAGTTGACAGCAAAGGATATCCGTTGGCTCAATCAGAGGACAATGGGGGGAGATTTCATCAGCAGCTGTGGAAGACATCCTAACGTGCCACTCTTGGGAGTAAAAGGTTGCATTAATTATAACCCTGTTATTCTCAGGAGACAATTAGGATTTGCCTTAATGGAGCCTCCGAGGGACGGTGATTTGGAAGAGTATTTCTTTTTCCCTATGAAGGATAACCTTTTGTTGGTAAGGCAAGCGACTGGAGCTTGGGCTAATCTGCAAATGAAGGGTAAAGTCATCTTCGGAAAGTGCAACAATGTGTCTTCCTCTCAATATGATGCCTGGTTGAAAAGAAGGGTTCAGATTACTCTTTTGCCGTTTTCTCAGGAAAGACCGTCAGATCCAGTTGCTGTGGAACCAGTGACCATGATAAGCATTGCTGAATATGACAAGCTTAAAGCGGAAATGGATAAGACTGTCAAAATGAATGAGAAGCTAAGTGAAGGACTCAGAAAGACTCTTTGTGACAAGCCTAAGGTTGAGTATGAATTGCAGAAGCTGACTGCATGAGGCCAATGAGAAAAGAATTGCCGAAGACACTATCTATATTCGTAAGGTCAAACAAAATGAGATGGCGCTAAAAGAGGCGTGCAAGCGCATCAATGAGCAGTTGACCAAGTCAGAGAATGCCCTTGCCAAAGGACAACAGAGATGGGATGAGTTTTCTGAATGCCGGAGGGAGATCGAGGCGAGAATCAGGGATGAAAACGACGAGTTGAGGAAAAATTTGAAGAGCAAAGAAAGTGAATTTCTCCAACAACTAAGTTCAGCTAATCAAGAGATCGAAGATCTGAAGATCCGTGCCAGAGTAAAGAGAGCCAAAGAGTTAGCTGTCAAATATCAAATCTGAAAGCTAGAAGAAGCCGTCAAGTTAAGGAGTCAACTGATCAGAAGTTTTACCGAGCGCCCAAATGATCCAGTTACTGAAGCGCTTCTCAAGGAGGTCCAGGAAGATTTATATGGGCTCAGTGTTTGAGTTGTATTGTTGCTATTCTGGGAGTCACCATCAAGCTTATTGATGGGTTTCCCTTTATTTGTATTCATACTATTCAGTTGTATTTGTTCAAAAACAAGTTGTATTTGACTGTTCCACACTTGGCTGTGGGTTTTTATTTTATGCTATTGGATTTGTTGGTAACTATTGAGGTGGATTCTTCGTCAGATTATACAATGATTCACACACTCACTGGGCTGTATGATGGGTATTCTGAATTACTAATATACACCTCTGGCGTTCTGTCGTTGCTAGCAACTGCAGGGATATGCGCTCTTCTCTTTTGGTCAAACTGGAATCGAAGGAAGGAATGCCTCAAAATGAATAAACATTGCATTTGTATCCTCATAAGCATAAGCATATTTTGCATAACAGGTACTCGCTGCAGGAGCTCTCTAACCTTTATTTGGTTTCAGGCATAATATCTGAATCTCCCATTCACCGGTACTCAACCAGACGAAACCAGGCTAGAGCTATGGATCAGGTACACACAGAGTTGGCTGAGTTTAGGGCACGTATGGAACAATTTATGAATCTGATGCAAGGGGTTGCTCAGGGGCAGCAGGACCTGAGAGCAGGGCAAGAAGACATGAGAGCTACCATCCAGAGGTTGGAGACTGAGATTCCTACTGGTGATCACGTTAATCCCCCTAGGGTTAACCCTCCTGTGGTCAACCCTCCTGTGGTCAATCCTCCTGTGGTTACTCCTCCTCCGGTTGGAGTTAATGTGGGTTTTGCTCCTGGCAACACTGGGCTGGTGGAAGATCGTCAAGATGACCAGTTTTCCGTACTTAATGCTGATATGGGATTCTACCATGATGAAAGGAAATACGAGGGATTGGCTGAGAGAGTGAAAGATATAGAAAGTCAAAATCCTTTGGGAATTGATGTCGAGGATATGGGACTAGTACAGGGTGTCAAGATTCCCTCGAAGTTTAAACCACCTACTTTCGACAAGTACAATGGTAGCACTTGTCCCAAAACTCATCTCCAGGCATACAACCGGAAGATAGCAGCTTATTCTGATGATCAGAAGTTATGGATGTATTTTTTCTAGGATAGCTTGTCTGGAGCCTCACTGGAATGGTACATAAAGTTGGACAAGGCTCGTATCAGAAACTGGAAAGAGTTGTGCTTGGCTTTCTTAAAGCAATACCAATATAACATCGACATGGCACCGAATCTCACTCAGTTACAAAGAATGACACAGGACCCCAAGGAAGGTTTTAAGCAGTACACCCAGAGGTGGTGTGAACTTGCTGCTCAGATGCAACCTCTGTTGGCAGATAGAGAAATGGCTGACATGTTCATGAATACTTTGCAAGGTCCGTATCTTGATAGGCTGGCCGCTTGTCCATCTACTGGATTTGCTGACATAGTAATTGCTAGAGAGAGAGTTGAGAGTTTGTTAAAGATGGGGAAAATTCAGGACGGAAGTAGTACAAGTTCAGCTCCTGCAAAGAAGTTTTTTGGCAACAATAACAGAAAGCGTGAAGGTGACACTAATGTTGTGTATTCACAAGGGGGGGGGGGGGGGGAGGTAGAGGACAACAGGGTACACATCACCAGGCAGCATCTATAACTATTCCAACTCCGAGTAATGAGGCTCAACCTGCAGCTCAAAGGCAGTATCACCCATGAAAGAGAATGAATGACAGACATTTTGATGTTTTCCCTATGACTTGTTCACAGATGCTACAGAATTTACTTCATTTAAATTTGGTACAGTTGAGGACTTTGGCTCCCCTAGTGGGCAGGTTACCCGCTGGATATGATGCAAATGAAAAGTGTGAGTTTCACTCCAATGCGCCGAGACACAATGTGGAAAACTGCAAGGCTTTCAAACATGTGGTGCAAGACCTTGTTGATTCAAAGGCTATTAATTTTGCTCCGAGGCCTAATGTAATTCAAAATCCCATGCCTCCGCATGGTGGACCGGGGGTGCATGCCATTGAAGAAGATAGAGGGCTGAATCTGGTAAGGGACATTAATGATGTCAAGACTCCGTTGAAAGTTGTGAAGGAACGCTTGTTGAAAGGGGTTGTATTTCCTGGTTGTTCAGAGAGTTGTGAAGATTGCTTGATTGCTGATAATGGTTGTGTAAAGTTGAGAACTGACCTTCAGAGTATGATAGATGAAGGATGTTTGCAATTTGATCAGTTGAAAAAGAATGATGATGAAGTTTCTACTATTACAATCTACTTTGATCCTGTGAAAATTCCGGTGCCTGCTCCTGTACAGATATCTGTGCCTGAACGAGTAGCTCCTATAACTATAACTGTTCCCAGCTATGTCCCAAATGAGAATAAGGTTGCTATCCCGTGGTACTATGGGACTAATAGTCAAGGACAGAGGCAGGAGGTGCAGACTCCTAAAGAAAGTGGTTCGAGTATCGGAAATGTTGGAGGAGCGGGTGGTTTTACTCGCAGCGGAAGGCTTTTTGCTCCTCACACACTCAGGAAAGACAATACTGAAGCATTAGAGAGGGCCAAAGGGAAACGGGTACTGAATGATGAACCAACGACAGGGGCTGAACCAGTGCCAGGGGCAGAATCTGATAAGTCATTTGAGAGAGATGTTGAGGAATTCATGAGAATAATCAGAAAGAGCGATTATAAGATCGTTGACCATCTACATCAAACTCCTTCTAAGATCTCCATATTGTCATTATTGCTATGTTCCGAAGCCCATCGGAATGCTCTGCTCAAAATTTTGAATATGGCGTACGTACCGCAAGAAATATCAGTGAACCAGCTTGAAAGTGTGATCTCCAATGTTAATGATGGAAACGGTCTAGGGTTCATAGATTTTGACTTAACGCCAGAAGGAAGGAATCACAATAAGGCTCTCCACATATCAATGGAATGTAACGGTGCTATGTTATCTCATGCATTGGTGGACACTAGCTCGTCTCTCAATGTGTTGCCTAAGAAAGCATTAGCCAGGCTGGATGTGAAAGGGGTGATACTTAGACCTTGTGATCTAGTAGTGAAAGCGTTTGATGGTTCAAAGAGATCAGTGTTTGGAGAGATAGAGTTACCTGTCCAGATAGGACCCCAGGTGTTCAATACAGTGTTTTATGTGATGGACATCCAACCGGCCTATAGTTGTCTATTGGGTCGTCCCTGGATCCACGCTGCTGGGGCCGTATCTTCAACCTTGCATCAGAAGATAAAATTTGTAGTTGATGGTCAAGTTGTTACGGTATGTGGAGAAGAAGATATTTTTGTTAGCCATCTGTCATCCTTCAAGTACGTGGAGATGGACGGAGAAATCCACGAAACTCTCTGTCAGGCATTTGAAACTATGAATATGGTGAGAGATTCTCCGTCTGGTGAGGCAAGAGTGGGAACCTCTATGACTTCATATAAGCAGGCTTTGGAGGTGGTGCAGTCTGGTCATACCAAAGGTTGGGGACAAATGATCGAGATACCTTTCAAGGATGATAAGAATGGAATTGGTTATAAACCTCCTCGGATTCCACTACAGGATCAAGAGCGCCAAGGGCCAGTTTTCTTCTCAAGTGGAGGGGTCATATATCCAAGCCATACCTGTGCAGCAATTGAAGACGGTGAAGATAGTGACTGTGACCTGGACAGCTGGGTGCGTCCATGTGCCCCAGGAGCGAAGCTGAACAATTGGTTTTCGGAGGATCTCATCCAAGTTACTCTGCCAAATAAGTAATTTTTCTTTGTTTTCTTTCATTAAGCATGAAAAAGTCCTATGCTCTGCCCAAGGCATAGTGACTTCATTGTAGGGCCTCCGTTTGTTTTCATACTAGTTTTTATCATTAATAAAAGGACGTTTTGTATTCAAATTGCGTTCCCTGTCTTTCTTTTTTATTTTTATCATTTAAATAAAAAATGGCAATGTTTTCTTCACGGTTTTCTTGCATTTTTTCCTTTTTCCTTTCAAAGAGCAGTTTCTAAAGGCATGAATTATCATTCATGCAGAAGTAATTCTCTGGATCTCATTGATGATGACTCTGCTATGGTTTATTATAACTTCGATAATCCAATATACCAAGCCGAAGAGGGGGACGAAGAAGACTGTGAACTTCCCGAGGAGTTGGCTAGATTATTGAAACAGGAAGAAAAAGCCATTCAGCCTCATGAGGAAGAGGTAGAAGTTGTCAATCTTGGTACTGAAGAGGTAAGGAAAGAGGTTAAAGTAGGGGCAAGCCTGGCTGAGAATGTAAAGAAATAGCTGATTGAAATGTTGCAAGAGTATGTCGACATCTTTGCCTGGTCTTACCAAGATATGCCGGGGTTGGATACAGACATCGTGGTGCACAAATTGCCGCTGAAAGAGGGTTGTTTTCCTGTCAAACAGAAGCTTCGGAGAACCAAACCTGAAATGGCCATCAAGATCAAAGAGGAGGTGCAAAAGCAGTTGGATGCGGGGTTTCTAGCTGTTACTAATTATCCGCCGTGGGTCGCTAATATTGTGCCTGTGCCGAAGAAGGATGGCAAAGTCAGAATGTGTGTGGATTATCGAGATTTGAACAGGGCGAGTCCAAAAGATGATTTTCCGTTACCACACATTGATGTGTTGGTGGACAATACGGCTCAATTCTCTGTGTTTTCTTTCATGGATGGGTTTTTCGGATACAACCAGATTAAGATGGCGCCCGAGGATATGGAGAAAACTACATTTATTACCCCTTGGGGCACATTCTGTTATAAGGTGATGCCGCTTGGTTTAAAGAATGCTGGGGCTATATATCAGCGTGCCATGGTAACGCTCTTCCACGATATGATTCATAGAGAAATTGAAGTTTATGTGGATGATATGATTGCTAAGTCACAAACAGAAGAGGAGCACTTGATACATTTAAAAAAGTTGTTTGAATGGTTGAGACATTTCAAGCTGAGGCTGAACCCGAATAAGTGTACTTTTTGGGTAAGATCTGGGAAGCTTCTGGGCTTCATCGTCAGTGAAAAGGGAATCGAGGTGGATCCAGCAAAGGTAAAAGCCATTCAAGAAATGCCGGAGCCGAGAACTGAAAAACAAGTTCGTGGGTTTTTGGGAAGGTTGAATTATATCGCAAGATTTATATCTCATCTTACTACAACCTGCGAGCCAATATTCAAGTTATTGAGAAAAGATCAATCAATCCGGTGGAAAAGTGATTGTCAAAAGGCCTTTGATAAAATAAAAGAATACTTGCAAAATCCTCCGATTCTCATGCCTCCAGTTCCTGGGAGGCCACTGATTATGTATCTCACTGTACGTGATGGATCAATGGGTTGCGTTCTCGGTCAACACGACGAGACAGGTAGGAAAGAGCATGCTATATACTACCTGAGCAAAAATTTCACCGATTGTGAGTCCAGGTACTCGATGCTTGAGAAGACATGTTGTACACTAGCATGGGCTGCTAATCGATTGAGGCAATACATGATGACTCATACAACCCTACTGATTTCAAAAATGGATCCAATCAAGTACATCTTTGAAAAGCCAGCTCTTAATGGAAGGGTCGCTCGGTGGCAGATGGTTTTGACTGAATATGATATACAATACACTTCCTAGAAAGCTATCAAAGGGAGTGTGTTGTCTGATTATCTTGCCGAATCGCCTATTGATGATTATCAGCCAACGAGGTTTGATTTTCCTGATGAAGACATTATGTTTCTCAAGGTTAAAGATTGTGAAGAGCCTCCGGTTGATGAAGGACCGGATCCTGATGAAAAATGGAAACTGATGTTTGATGGGGCCGTTAACATGAATGGAAGTGGTGTTGGGGCAGTCCTGATCACTCTGAAAGGATCACACATACCTTTCACTGCCAGGTTAACTTTTAATGTCACCAACAACGAAGCGGAATATGAGGCTTGTATCATGGGTATTGAAGAAGCCATTGATTTGAGGATCAAGACTCTTGAGATATTTTGTGATTCCGCTCTAGTGATCAATCAGATCAATGGAGATTGGCATACCAACCAGCAGAACTTGATTCCTTACAGAGACTATGCGAGAAGACTATTGACTTTCTTTACAACAGTAAAATTGTACTGTATACCTCGTGATGAGAATCAGATGGCCGATGCTTTGGCTACATTGTCTTCCATGATTCAGGTGAATTGGTGGAACCATATACTAAAGATTGATGTGATGAGACTAGGCAGACCCGCTCATGTGTTTGCCGCTGATACTACGACTGATGATAAACCCTAGTATTTCGATATCAAGCGTTTCTTGAAGAGTCAAGAGTATCCAGCTGGGGCATCAAATAATGACAAAAAGACTCTGAGGAGGTTGGCAGGAAGCTTCTTTTTTAATGAGGATGTGTTGTACAAGCGAAACTTTGACATGGTCTTGCTCAGATGTGTGGATAGACACGAAGCAGACCTGTTAATGCAGGAAGTACATGAAGGATCTTTCGGTACCCATGCTGGTGGGCATGCTATGGCGAAGAAATTATTACAAGCAGGGTATTATTGGTTAACTACGGAGGCTGATTGCTTTAAGTACGCCCGAAAATGCCACAAATGCCAAATCTATGTTGATAAGGTGCATGTGCCACCAAACCCCTTGAATGCGATGAGTTCTCCGTGGCCCTTTGCTATGTGGGGCATTGATATGATAGGGAAGATTGAGCCTACAGCTTCCAACGGACATCGATTCATTCTGGTGGCTATTGATTACTTTACCAAGTGGGTAGAAGCTGCCTCTTTTGCAAATGTTACCAGGCAGGTGGTAGCTCGATTCATTAAGAATGAGATTATCTGCAGATATGGGGTGCCTGAAAGGATCATTACTGACAATGGTTCTAATCTCAACAACAAGATGATGAAAGAGCTATGCCAGAGCTTCAAAATTGAACACCACAATTCTTCTCCTTACCGCCCGAAGATGAATGGAGCCGTCGAGGCAGCCAACAAAAATATTAAGAAGATTGTGCAAAAGATGGTGGTGACATATAAAGATTGGCATGAAATTCTACCTTTTGCTTTACATGGGTACCGTACCTCTGTTCGTACATCTACTGGGGCAACCCCGTTTTCGCTTGTATATGGTATGGAGGCAGTGCTACCAGTTGAAGTGGAAATCCCTTCTTTAAGGGTCATGATGGACGTTAAACTTGACGAGGCTGAATGGGTTCGAGCGAGGTTCAACGAGTTGAGTCTCATCGAAGAAAGACAATTGGTTGCAGTTTGTCATGGACAACTGTATCAGAGGAGAATGAAACGGGCATTTGATCAGAAAGTGCGCCCTCAGACCTACCAGACGGGCGACTTAGTTTTGAAAAGGATTCTTCCTCCGAATACATATCACAGGGGCAAATGGACGCCTAATTATGAAGGTCCATATGTTGTTAAGAAGGTTTTCTCGGGCGGAGCCTTGATGCTTACAACAATGGATGGTGAGGATTTTTTGTCCCCTGTGAACTCAGATGCAGTTAAAAAATACTTCGCATAAAGAGACCCGTTGGACAGTAAAAAGAGAGTCCAGGCAAAAAGGGGCATCCCGGCGAACCATAAAAAAAAAAAAAAAAGGTTCGGGCAAAAATTAGGGATAAAATAAAAAAAGAAGTACACCCGGTAAGTTGAAAACCCGCAAGGGCAACTTAGGCAAAAAAGGGTATCTCGGTGGATTGAAAACCCGTAAAGGGCAATCCAGGCAAAAGAGAGATTTAGCAAAAACTACGATCTGAGTGATCTGTATTGCCTCGTCTCAATCAGTAAGCACTTTGAAGGTCAGGAATCAGTTCAATCGTTCCCCTTTGAAGGCAAAGTAGTTGGAGAATCTTGAAGATATATGAACCATAGCAGGGTTGAAACTCAATGAATTTCCCTTTTCACATTGCCATTAGGATAATTTCTTTTCTGTTTTGGCAATTACCTCTTTCCAGGAATTGCTTCTTGATGTAAATGCCTTTTTCAGGCTCTTCGATCAATAAAATTGTCGTTATTCAGAATAATTCTATCTGTTTGTTTGATTTGTTTTTATTTGCTTTGTTTACACAAACGTCATATTCTTTTTGATAAATATCTGCATGTGAAAACATTGGGGGTTCTACAATAACATGCCTAAAAAGAAAAACATGGAAAATTGCTTTAAATGACGTGTGCGATTGGTTGAATACTACCGAACCTCGTATTATTCTGGGGCATATGTGCGCATTCTTTTGTTTGCAGGTGTGGAGATTTCACGGGATAGCTATGCAAAGATGTAGGACGTCTTCAAGCCAAAATCCTTCACAAAGTGCAAATGATCGTTCCTCCCCGGGTAGAGAGGGCTTCTCAGCAGGAAGGCTATTCTTGGAGGTAGTCATCCCCAGCGTATTTACGGAGCTTCATGATCCCCAGCAGCGTTGTCAAATGGGTAGTATTGTATCTTGTTAAATCGATTCTCTCATTCAGCACTTCCAACAGCTACAAGTTCCTGTGTCGATAACGGTTGTAAACTCCCCAGTAGAGTTGTTTCACGCGCCTTACAGTTAATGTTCAAGACTCAGTGAGTGTCTAGGAGTTTGGAGATGACGAATCTTCTATAAAATCCTCTTGGGACGTTTCTCCAGATCAGACTTGTATCTTGGGGAAAAATCAAGTGGTTGACCATCTCAAGCATGGAGCATCATGAAATTCCCCGACAGGAGTATTCCAGATCTATTATCCCCAACAGAGTGGCCTCCCAACTACTGCACCATAGCTCAAGTCTCGGCATTAGTTTAAGAGTTGGAAGATGTTGGATCTTCTGTAAAATTCTCTTAAGAAACATTCCCTGGCATGAGATACTTTGAAGTGATTCTCCCCGGCAGAGTTTGTTGTAAGCTTATTTCCCCAGTAGAGTTTGAAGAGGCGTGGTCTTCTGTAAAATCCTCTCAAGGGACATCTCCCCAGCAGAGTTTGTTGTAAGCTCATTAATCCCCAGCGGAGTTCTATGGTTGTAGTTATTCCCTAAGCAGACTGGTTTAGATGATGCCTCCCCAGCAAAGTTATCATTTCCTACAGTAGCCTTAACAGGTTTGTCAGGTCAGTGCCCAGATCAGGAGGTCAGGTCAATTTGTCTTCCCCGGTACAGTTTGCGACCGCGAAGTCAATCCAGCTAGTTATCTCCAGCGGAGTTGCCTTCCTTTCCTCAGCATTTATTTTGCTGAGGACCTCTTTGCATTTTGCATGTAGTGTGCATAGCATCCTCAAAACGCGTAGCATTCCATTTCGTATGGAGCATTACGGCAAAATTCAAACATATGCATGTGAAGCATAGGCCAGTTTTGATAACTCGTGCGAGGGTCAAAAACTTTTCTCCTTATATCATCGACAAAGCCAGAAAGAATGCCTAGTTCATTCCCCAACAGACATTTCAAGGCAGTACAAGGGTTTCATCATCTTTTCTCCCCACAGAGTCATATCTCTCAACTCACAAGTTTCTTGGAACCATTCCCGATAGAATTCCTGCAGCCGTTTTTGACCACTCCCTTTGAGTTTTAACCATGCCAGTTCCCGACAGGCCCCGTTACCCATTCCCGATAGGTAAGCCTTGGTTATAAATTGCAGTCGTTCCCGACCGCTCCCTTTGAGTTTTAACCATGCAAGTTCCCGACAGGCCCCGTTACCCATTCCCGATAGGTAAGCCTTGGTTATAAACTGCAGTCGTTCCCGACCGCTCCCTTTGAGTTTTAACCATGCCAGTTCCCGACAGGCCCCGTTACCCATTCCCGATAGGTAAGCCTTGGTTATAAACTGCAGCCGTTCCCGACCGCTCCCTTTGAGTTTTAACCATGCCAATTCCCGACAGGCCCCGTTACCCATTCCCGATAGGTAAGCCTTAGTTATAAACTGCAGCCGTTCCCAACCGTTTCCTTTGAGTTTTAACCATGCCAGTTCCCGACAGGCCCCGTTACCCATTCCCGATAGGAAAACCTTGGTTATAAACTGCAGCCCGCCCCCGACAGCTCCCTTTGGTTTGAACCTTGCCAGTTCCCGACAGGTACACTTACCCATTCCCGATAGGTAAAATAGGTCCAAGCTCACCAGTTCCCGGCAGGTTGTTCACCAGTTCCCGACAGGTTTCCTATGGGGTCCAATGGTTCCAAGGTCTTCTTCACCAACTTTTCTTCCTTACCTTTACAGCATTTTCTCTAACCACAGTGCAAATTTTCTCGGTTATTTTTGTATTCAATCCCTTTGTATCTTGAATTCCTGATAGCCGTTGCTTGCATCCATTCAGATTCACAGTTGATTGAATAGGGGCAGCTGTAATACCTCAAAATTTACCTTCATGTTTTCTCAATAAATTGGTCTATGCTTTACTCTTTTTGCATTCCATAGTAGGTCATAGATTGTATAGCATGGCATTCAGCATAGGGCATGGGATCAAGGCGCTTGATCCATATTCTCAAGTCTCAAGCTTCAAGGTGGCTCATGGGGTTCATCATATCTTCTTAAGGTCAAGCATGACAAAGGATTTCAAGTGGATCTTTTCCTCCTGATCAGAGGGACCAATTAGGGTTTGTGAATCAAAAGGACTTCTTGTCAAACTTTGGGGATTCAAGCATGTTTTTATGGTTTCCATATGCTCACAAGTGTTCATGGGTGGAGATTTGGTTGATGGTTCATGGTGAAGAATGTTCAGTGGATCAGTTGCTGGTGAAATAAGGAAAAGTCAACTGTAAAGGAGAAAGTCAACTGTGGAATTTTGAGGTTCTTTTCATGGTTTTCAAGGTCTCACATCCTCATATGGTCTTCAATTGTCAAGATTCATGCCATTTTTCAGGAATCAAGGGTTTGTGCAAAAGTTACTAAATTTGGAAAATGACCTATAATGAAAACTTTCCATTTTTGGAAAATTTTTCACCACATTCAACTTGACTTTTCATCAACAAGGAAGCTCCAAGTGAAATTTCCTCCAACATGAAAGTTGAAGATCTTTCTCTCCCATTTCCAAAAATTACTAGAACATCTCCATATCATTTGTGGAACTCTAGTTATGGCCAAAACAATGGAAGGTGCATTTCTTGGATTTCTTATATGTCAAATTTTCCACCATTTGCATTTTCACTCGAAAGGACTTGTAATGTTCCCATTTACTTCATGTCACATTACAAAATCAAAATACAAGTCAAGAGGATCATTTTTGGCTTTTGAATCAATTCATTCCATGCCATATTTCTCATTATTTTCACATTGTGCAAAATTGCAAATTGATTCAAAACTCACAAACCAAACAAGTACAAGGCCCAATTTGAATTCAGAGGTGATCCATAAGTAAATTGGAGGTGAATCATGCTTGGAGCAAGGGTTTTGCACGTGTGGTTTAAGGGTTTAAGCACAAAATGCATTTTAGCAATTTCACCCAAATCTCATTAACCAAGGTTCTAATCACTTGCTAATCCTAATCAGTGAACTAATGGAGATTATATAAGCTTACTCATACCCTCACAGCTAGGTCAGAGGCTCTCATTTGCACAGTTTTGGTTTTTTGCTCTCACACTTCCTCTCTTCGAATCTCACTTTCCTTGGAGTTTCTTAGATATTTCTCTTCACATTCTTGATCAGTGAAGAGAATAGAGCAAGAATCAACTGCTATTTTGAGCTCATACTGAAGATTTCACCAAGTTCCATTCAAGAGGATTCAAACTTAAATCTCAAGATCTAGCATGATTTCAAGCTCTAGTTGCATTTATTTTGCATATAGAGGTTCCAAGGAGTAGATCTGCAGTTTTTTGAGGGATTTCTTGGAGGATTTCAAGCTCTTCAAGGTTCAGGTTAGTGAATTTTCACCATCATAGAACTCAAATTTTAAGTGTGCATTATGATCTGTGGACTTCACTGAGCATGTTGATCTATTTTGTTTTAATTTTGGACGTGTATCATGGAAGAATTTTGAGTTTAAAGTTTTGGATCCCAACTTTGTTTTGTTCGATTTGCATTATATGTTGGTTGTTTGTTGAAATGGACTGGATATTCTTGATCCTCGTGATTTTCTGGTCAAGATGATGTACCTATGCGTAATTTTAGGAAAAGATTTGGTTGCAGCTCACCGGAGAGGGTGACCGGAGCCCTAGCTCCGGCGGCTGGTGGTGGTTCAGTCCGGCGAAGGGTTAAAGGAGGAAGACAAAATCAAGGCCGTTCGTTCACTTGATCCAAAGGCCTTCATGTTGCCACGTTTTTATTTTTTTGGTTTTAATTTAATGCTTGCGTGTTTGTTACCCCACAGTTATTACCGTGTGCCTCATTTCATGTCCTTTGATCTGAGTTAATATTTGTTTGTCTGATGTAATCTTACGCGTTGATTTGATCATGTGGTTGAGGTGGTGACAGCACATTAAAATGTGCATGTGCTTGTCACGTGAATCTGTTTGGACTTTTGACTGATTGTATGTGCGCGTGGATATGTGAATTATGGTGTTTAGTGATCTGAACCGTTGATCATATTTGCTTTTGGGTATGTTGACTAAATGGTGAGCGTGAGTTTAATCCATTGGCTGTGATTGGATCTGAGATTGACTGAAGTCCATTGTTCTCCATTTTGTTAGACGATGGCTATGGATCTAGAAGGGGGGTTGAATAGATCCCTTGAGTTTTACACGCAAATGGAATACAAAATTCTGTTTTAAAAATTTGTTTAACGGAAGCTACCGCTGGATAGAAACGTCTACAACGAACCTTCTACCGAAAGGATCGAATATGCGCGAATATATTGTGGATGAGTACGAAAGAGAAAAATTCAGCTCTGAATATAACACTTATAAACGCAGACAACAAATTATCACTTGCTTGATGTTTATACCGATCTAATGAGGTTAATTGATAAACAATTTAAAGCACTGTGTTCGAATTTTGCTTGAAAACAAATTATCAAACACGTAGTGTGCGTAAACACACTATTTGCAGAATTTCTATGGAGAATAATGTACAGCTACTCCAAAACACAATTCAATGAATTGTATTGATTTAACAAAAACAGTTTAACAGCATACAATTATTCTATGACAGAAATTACGATAGTTTGCAACTTCACAAAATCGAACACTGCTGAAATTTAAAAGAGTTCAGAGAAAGAGAGAGAACACCCGAGATTTGATTAGGCAGTTCCCCAATCGTCCTCGCTTTGGGTACGTCTGCCCCCAATTCCACAAAAGGAATTGAGGTATATATATATATTGTAGTTGTTGCAATGTTTATTACAAGAGAAAACTGTGAACATTCAAACCCCGAACGTCTTCGATCTTTGATGCAGAATTTTCTCTTCTCTTGATTCAAGATGAATCAAGTGCTCCGAATATGGATGATTCAATTACCGTCCCACGCTACTAAACCGAAAGAAAACTCTGTTCTTCAGTTACCTTCACTCGGTCAATTGAATTCTTCCAAGAATTCGAACCCAAACCTTCTTCTACGATCCTCTGATTACAGCTACTAAACCGAAACAATTTCCGGTTACCTTCGCCCAGCTGAATCCCTGTAGAAAGAACAGTTTGTACAAAACCCCCAAAAATCTCCTCGATTCTTGGAGGACAAACCCAACTGGTTTGATTCAAGAAACACCTGCCAATCTCTCAACCCAGAAGATGAAGATCACACTTCCTAAATTCTGAACGTTATCACTTCAATCAATGGGCGACACAAACAAAAATGATTATATGTGATTGTTTGTTTACACAGTGAAGAAGATGAAGATGAAGAGAGAACTGACATATATTTTTCACGTTTCTTGTTCTATGTGAAAAATGAAGACCCAAAACTATTTATATGAAAAAATATAACCAAAAGATATAACAGGAAATAACAGAAACGAATTTAAGTGAAAAAGCACAAAAAGCAGTGTCATGCGTCGACCTCTGGAGTCTATGTGTCGACGCATAGAAAGGAAATTTTGGGTTCTCAGGTTTATGCGCTTACCCGTGAGTTCTGGGGGGTCAGCGCATGATTCTTGAGGTCGGCGCATAAGATCTGAGGTCAGCGCATGAAGGCCAATTTTTTGAGAAATTTCAATTTTTGAATTGTTTTTACCAGACCAAGGACAAACACACATGCTAGACACTATTAAATCACTTGTGGACATTTATTTTTGAGGAGACTAGGATCCTATGCATCTAGACACATGGCCAACAACGATGAGATGCTGTATGCCCGACACGTGAAGTGATACCGCTCAAATTACAATCTAATGCATTTGTTGACATCATTAAAACAAGATGGCTAGAAGGATATCCCTCACATACTCCCCCTTTTTGATGATGGCAACACTTCCTTGTTTTTCACGAGAGATGTAATTTGAGATGATCAATACTCCCCCTGTCTTTAACATCCGGTTTAAACATTTCTGTAGCTTGTATTCTTCTCCCCCTTTGACAACATCAAAAAGACGAGAAGACAGTGGTCAAAATATCATACGAAAATATGTATTGGATCAACAAATATTTGCAACAACAAAATAGTTATTAGCATCCACATATGATACCGCTAATGTAAACTAGTATTGATTAAATACGGAACAACGATATTAAAGCAAAACATTCACTTCATAAAGTTTGAAACATAACAGAAAAGTGCAGCGCATGTCAAAATAACAGAAAGTAAACAACAAAACGCAACTTCATGCACAACTAAACATGATGCCCTAAGGTTTATGGTCTCCTCCCCCTAAACGAATAACCTCGTCCCCTATGGTATTGACTTGGTGGTGGAAATTCCTCGAGTTGAAGATTGAGGTCAATCAAGGTGCTATTAAGGTTACCAAGGCTGTTAGCCAAGTTTTGATTTTGCTGAGTCAGATTGGCATCCATTTGATTGAACCTTGTCATAGCAGCATTTGCAAAATTGTTGAAATTGGTGGCATGAGATGATAGTTGGTTAGACAGGTTGGTAAGTTGTTCTTGTTGAGTCAGGTATCGAGTTTCCTGCTGCGCTTGAAATTCTTGATGTTGCAGAGATAACTCAGTCAGTCTTGCCAAAATTTTATCATTGAATTGTGAATAATGTTGAGACAGTGGAGTTGGTGGAGCAGAATTTTCTGGAATCTTCCATTCAGAGTTAGCATCATAGGATGGAGGAACATATGTAGCGCCAAGGTTGGTCCAGCAATTTTGTGGCCACTGACCCCAGCCTTGATTGTCATAGGATTCTTCCGGTTGATATCTCATCCATGCCTCATTGTCTTCTTGATTGGCTTCTTCTTCTTCCGCTTGATTGTCCTGCATGACAACGTCTTCCTGTATCACTACATTTTCATCATTACCAATAGGATCTGCATTACCTTGACTTCCTTCATCCTCATTGGCTTCAAGATGGACAAGTTCAGGATGGGTAGCTCTTTGTCTATGGATGAACCTTTGCTCATGAGAGTTCCAATGATAACCCATCATGGACAAAGTTCTGGCCAGAAACTGTTGTTCAGCAGTAATGTGAACATGACAAATCTGTGGAATAGGAATGTCAAAGTGATTCAAAAAATTTGCCACAGCAGATGCATATCCAAGTGCTAAAAATTTGTTAGAGCTGCTAGTTGTTAACATCCTAGAAGCAAAGTAGTAAGGCCAGTTGATTTTGATATTTTCCCTCAGGATGTAGATAAGATGCACCTCCGCTTGTTCAACTCTTGAGAGGCCTCCTTTCTTAGGTCTCAAGATGCGAGAAACAATCCACTGAAGGATACGTTCTTTAAATTTCAGATGACCGGTGGTGACACTCTTAGGAAATGCTTCACTTGCCACATAATCAGCTGGATATGGTTCTCTCAGCATAGAATTCAAAGCAGTTTTGAATGCATAGTCTTTAACAAAGGTTTTATCAGTAACCTTTGGGAGACTCTCATCAGTATTCAAAACAAACAATGTAGACCATACATCGTTTGTCACTTGATATTCTGCATTATTGATAGAGAACTTAAATTCAGCCCCATGAAATTTTCCCTTTATCCCACAGTAGAACAATCTAGTCAAGTCTTCACTGTACTTGTAATCACATTCAACAAATTCATTCAGATTTTGAAAATTGATGAGTTCAGAAATTTCAGGAATGTGAAAATCTCGACCCATCAATGGATAAAAGCCATGTTGTCTGATAACAGCCCGATTAGAAAATAATTCTGCAAATGGAGTGGCTAACCTTTCAAAAATTAGGGATTGAAATGTTACCCGTTGTGTGGATGATTCTCTTGTTTGAGCTTGTTGTGAAGTGGATCCTCTTCCTCCTCTTGTACCAACATTTCTTCTGGAAGCCATTGTTGAAGAAGAGTTTAAGGGAGATTATCAAACTTGATTGTTGCAGAGATAGAAGAGAAGATGTGTGAAATCCTGTGAGTACCTTGCTGTAGATATATAGAGAAATTTCTCTCTTGGTATTCCCTTCCCTTTTTCTAATTTATTAGGGTTTTGATGAGAGTTTAGTGGGGATTAATTGAGATTGATAAGGTTTAAAGGAGTAGAATAGGGAGAGATTGACCACAAAAGCTAATTAAATGACATGCAAGAATCATAGTTTAATGTGCAATAGAGAATATAGGGAAGGTGAAGCATTTATAGGTCGGCGCACGCAACCCAGAAACATAAAGAAGTCTGAACGAATCCTTCATGTGTCGACCTGTAAACCTGTGCGTCGGCGCATGCATTCTGAAAATTTTGAAAATTACTTGACCATGTTGTTATGCGCTAACCCAAGAGTTTAATAGGTCAGCGCGTGAAATCATGCGTCGACGCATGGAAGTGTAAAATTAAAATTTTTGCAAAATTCTTGTTCCAAGCAGATAAATACACATATACACACAGAACCAAACATTCACATGAATGATAAGTGCTCAAAATGAAATAAACATCAAGATTGGAGTAAGTAATATGGCACAAAATGTTGATAAACCTCTATAAATTGGAACGATATTACCTTGAACGTCATGACGGTGAGATCCCTCACATATGAATAAATTTCTCTTTGCATTGTTAGTCAAAGATATGAACAAGAATATATATATATATATATATATATATATATATATATATATATATATATATATATATAAAGATCATAATTCTCAAGGATGTTATGCACGATCCGAGATATCGAGAATGCCAAGTTCCCTCAACATCCTTACCCTTTTCGTCACGATCGAGATTAGCACTTGTAGGCATAGGAGTATCTATTGCTTTGCAGTTCAGTATATCAAAATGTTTTAGTAACTCAAGACAATATTTCGTTTGACTCACGAATGTGCCCTCTTCAAGTTGTTTGATTTGCAATCCGAGGAAATAGTTGAGCTCCCCCATCATGCTCATTTCAAACTCCCCCTGCATCAAACTAGAAAACTCCTTGACCAAGGTCATGTTAGTAGACCCAAATATAATATCGTCAACGTAAATCTGTACCAAAATTAAGTGTTTTCCTTGACGTTTAATAAAGAGGGTTGTGTCAACCTTTCCTCTTGAATACCCTTGATCAAGTAGAAATTTGCTTAGACGTTCATACCAAGCCTTAGGGGCCTGTTTTAGTCCATACAAAGCTCGCTTAAGTTTATAAACATGATCAGGATATTCATGTGATTCAAAACCTGGAGGTTGGGCTACATAAACCTCTTCATTTATATATCCGTTAAGGAATGCACTTTTGACATCCATTTGGAATAGCTTAAAGTTCTTTGTGTAAGCGTAGGCAAGTAGAAGGCGTATGGCCTCGAGTCGGGCAACCGGCGCATAAGTTTCCTCATAGTCGATTCCTTCCTCTTGGTTATAGCCTTGCGCTACAAGCCTCGCTTTGTTACGCGTTATTACTCCATTTTCATCAAGTTTGTTCCTAAACACCCATCGGGTGCCTATTACTCGATGATCTCACGGGGGGGGGGGGGGGGGGGGGGGACAAGGTCCCAAACCTCATTTCTCCAGAATTGATTTAGTTCATCTTGCATTGATAGATACCAATGCTCATCGAGTAACGTTTCCTTAGAGTTTTTAGGTTCGACTTGGGAAACAAAAGCAGAGTAATAACAAAAGTTACTAAGTTTAGAGTGAGTAGTTACTCCCTTAGAGATATCACCGAGAATGTTGTCAATTGGATGGTCTTTGGAAGACTTCCAAGCTGGAGGAAGTTCATCTTTCTTAGGATGATGATCATCCTCACTTTTCACTGGTTGGTGATCCTTTTCCTCCTCAATACGCACTGCTTCAGGCTGATCAGTTCCCTTGTCAGTGTCCTTGAGTATGTCTTCAGTAGGTACACCTGCACCATGAAAAGAACTACCTTCTCCGACATTTCTCGGATAAGACTCGTCAAAAGAAACATGAACTGAATCTTCAACTATACGTAATCTTTTATTATAGATTCTATAAGCTTTACTTGACTGAGAGTATCCAAGAAAAATACCCTCGTCAGCCTTGGCATCAAATTTTCCGAGAGTCTCTTTTCCATTATTTAACACAAAGCATTTGCAACTAAATACATGAAGGTGAGATATGTTTGGCTTACGCCCTTTTAGAAGCTCATACGAAGTCTTGTTTAGAATAGGTCGGATGAGCACCCTATTCAAAATGTAACAAGCCGTACTTATGGCGTCGGCCCAAAAGTATTTTGGTAATCCACTATCATTGATCATAGTCCTTCCAAGTTCTTCCAAAACTCTGTTTTTACGTTCCACTACCCCATTTTGTTGAGGGGTACGTGGTGCTGAAAAGTTATGATCAATTCCATTGGAATCACAAAATGCTTCAAATAAATGATTTTCAAACTCACCCCCATGGTCACTTCGGATTGACCCAATGTTTGTGTTCAACTTGTTTTGAGATAACTTAGAAAATCGTTCAAAGGCTGAAAAGGTATCACTTTTATTTGCTAAGAAAATTGTCCAGCAAAACCTAGAAAAATCATCGACTATAACAAATCCATAGTAGTTACCACCTAGGCTTTTAACCCTAGATGGTCCAAAGAGATCCATATGGAGGAGCTCAAGAGGTCTCATAGTTGAAACAATGTTTTTAGATTTAAAAGAGATCCTTGTTTGCTTCCCCATTTGGCACGCATCGCAAAGATGATCCTTTGTAAATTTAATTTTGGGCAAACCGATGACTAGGTCTTTAGAAACAATTTTGTTAAGCAAATCAAAGTTGATGTGAGCCAAGCGTCTATGCCACAACCATGAATCTTCATTCATAGTGACTAAACACTTGTCTCCATCCAATGATACCTCGTTTAAGTCTAGCATATAGACGTTATTCACCCTCAAGCCCTTAAACACATTCTTTTTGTCGCAATCTTCAACTACGCAACAATCCTTTGAAAAAGAGACTTTATAATTTTTGTCGCATAGTTGACTAATGCTTAAAAGGTTGTGTCTAAGGCCCTCCACAAGAAGTACATCAGAGATAGTAGTAGATGAGGGGTTACCTATACTACCTTTACCGAGAATTTGTCCCTTGTTATTATCTCCGTAAGTGACAAACCCCTTTTTCTTCGCCACAAAGTCGATGAAAAGAGATATGTCTCCGGTCATATGTCTTGAGCAGCCACTATCTAGAACCCATCTTCCTTCGGTGGTCTCAAGACTTTGTACCTACAAAAATAATCAAGGGAGAGTAGGTACCCAATTCTCATTGGGTCCTTCATGGTGAGGGAAACCAAAATTGCCTTTGGGCACCCATTGATAAATGCCCTTTGGAACAAGAAATCTCCGAAAGCGGCACTTAGCAATAGTATGACCGGGCTTACAACAATATAAGCAATCACGATTAGTTTGGAGTTTACCTTTGCTATCACTATCTCGAATCACATACGTGTATTGTTGATAAGGATTATTCATTATTTCACGATAATGTGATCAATCAATAGCAAACGTAATCTTAGGCTTGAGAGCCTTGTCTAACTTGGCTTTGAGGGTTCTCACCTCTCTTTGCCAAATGTGACAAGTACCACAACCCCCAAGGTCAAACCATGTATATTTATTCTCATCGATTTTAGTTTTTGATGCATTCACCATGGAGTTTTTAAGATCTTCCAATTCCTTTTGGGAATCGGAGACCTTTTTCTCCAAATAGGAAAAAATCTTTTTATTCGAAGCTAAGCGTTGAAATGCTTCCTTAGCTTCGTGGTGTAATGTATCAAAAGCTCTTTGTAATTCAGCATGAGACATATTTTGACAGTTTTCATATTTAGAGTGTTTTACATCTTTTCCTTTGTTGTGACGTGCCATGAGACAAAGGTTGACGGATTCACTTTCGTCACTTGAAGAGTCATCTTTCTCCGACTCGCTATCACTTTCCCAAGCGATGTATGCTCGTCGAGACTTGTTGGACTTTTTGTTTGAGCGACTCTTGTCATTATCCTTGTCTTTGTCTTTCTTTAAGGATGGACAATCCGGTTTGTAGTGCCCGGATTTTCCACAGTTGTAGCACGTCCCTTTTACCTTGCCATTTTTATTTCCTTCACTTCTCGATTGCTTACGGAACTTGACAAGATTTCTGTCCGAGTGCTGAATATCATTCTTACGAATGTATCTATTGTATCTTTTCACAAATAAGCTCATATCGTCACCGGAATCTTCATCTTTGTCGTTTTTGGCTTCATCATCACTTAGCTCTTGATGTGTGGACTTTGAACAAGAAGCCTTAAGAGCTATCGACTTCTTCTCCGTATCTTTTACCTTCTCTTTCTTTATGCTCTTCTTATGTTTATCCAAGCTAATGAGCACTTGCTCATGCTCATCGAGTTTACCAAAGAGTGTTGTGAGGTCTAGAGTAGCAAGATTATTGGCCTCCTTGATAGCGGTAACCTTCGGTTGCCATTCCCTGCTAAGACACCTCAGAATTTTATTAGTAGAAACCTCATTAGGAATTGGTTTACCAAGAACATGCAATTTGTTGATGATGTGAGTGAATCGTTTTTGCATATCCGCAATGGTTTACCCTTGCTTCATGTAAAACAAATCAAACTCTTGCGTTAGTGTATTGATACGAGCCAATTTAACATCATTAGTGCCTTCGTGGGCTACTTGTAAGGCATCCCACATGGCTTTGGCTATTTCGCAATGGGAGACTCGATAATATTCGTCAACTCCCAAAGAGGAAATGATCATATTACGAGCCTTCCAATCATAACTGTACTTTTTCTCGTCCTCCTCAGTCCATTGGTCTTCGGGTTTAGGAACAACAACGTCTTCCGCGTTAGTAATAGTGATTTCCATGGGACCGTTTAAAATAACGTTCCAAACCTTCCGATCTAAGGAGTTAATATGAACACGCATACAATCCTTCCAGTAGCTGTAGTTTTCACCTGTAAAAACTGGAGCTCTATTATAAGCCCCCTTAGGTTCGTTCGCCATGATCCAAGAAGTTCTACCGAAGCACCAGAATAAATCGGAGCTCGTGATACCACTTGTTAGACGATGGCTATGGATCTAGAAGGGGGGGTTGAATAGATCCCTTGAGTTTTACATGCAAATGGACTACAAAATTCTGTTTTAAAAATTTGTTTAACGGAAGCTACCGCTGGATAGAAACGTCTACAACGAACTTTCTACCGAAAGGATCGGATATGCGCGAATATATTGTGGATGAGTACGAAAGAGAAAAATTTAGTTCTGAATATAACACTTATAAACGCAGACAACAAATTATCACTTGCTTGATGTTTATACCGATCCAATGAGGTTAATTGATAAACAATTTAAAGCACTGTGTTCGAATTTTGCTTGAAAACAAATTATCAAACACGTAGTGTGCGTAAACACACTATTTACAGAATTTCTATGGAGAATAATGTACAGCTGCTCCAAAACACAATTCAATGAATTGTATTGATTTAACAAAAACAGTTTAACAGCATACAATTATTCTATGACAGAAATTACGATAGTTTGCAACGTCACAAAATCGAACACTGCTGAAATGTAAAAGAGTTAAGAGAAAGAGAGAGAACACCCGAGATTTGATTAGGCAGTTCCCCAATCGTCCTCGCTTTGGGTACGTCTGCCCCCAATTCCACAAACGGAATTGAGATATATATATATATATATATATATATATATATATATATATATATATATATATATATATATATATATATATATATATATATATATATATATATATATATATATTGTAGTTGTTGCAATGTTTATTACAAGAGAAAACTGTGAACATTCAAACCCCGAACGTCTTTGATCTTTGATGCAGAATTTTCTCTTCTCTTGATTCAAGATGAATCAAGTGCTCCGATTATGGATGATTCAATTACCGTCCCACGCTACTAAACCGAAAGAAAACTCCGTTCTTCATTTACCTTCACTCGGTCAATTGAATTCTTCCAAGAATTCGAACCCAAACCTTCTTCTACGATCCTCTGATTACAGCTACTAAACCGAAACAATTTCCGGTTACCTTCGCCCAGCTGAATCCCTGTAGAAAGAACAGTTTGTACAAAACCCCCAAAAATCTCCTCGATTCTTGGAGGACAAACCCAACTGGTTTGATTCAAGAAACACCTGCCAATCTCTCAACCCAGAAGATGAAGATCACACTTCCTAAATTTTGAACGTTATCACTTCAATTAATGGGCGACACAAACAAAAATGATTATGTGTGATTGTTTGTTTACACAGTGAAGAAGATGAAGATGAAGAGAGAACTGACATATATTTTTCACGTTTCTTGTTCTATGTGAAAAATGAAGACCCAAAACTATTTATATGAAAAAATATAACCAAAAGATATAACAGGAAATAACAGAAACGAATTTAAGTGAAAAAGCACAAAAAGCAGTGTCATGCGTCGGCCTCTGGAGTCTATGCGTCGACGCATAGAAAGGAAATTTTGGGTTCTCAGGTTTATGCGCTTACCCGTGAGTTCTGGGGGGTCAGCGCATGATTCTTGAGGTCGGCGCATAAGATCTGAGGTCAGCGCATGAAGGCCAATTTTTTGAGAAATTTCAATTTTTGAATTGTTTTTACCAGACCAAGGACAAACACACATGCTAGACACTATTAAATCACTTGTGGACATTTATTTTTGAGGAGACTAGGATCCTATGCATCTAGACACATGGCCAACAACGATGAGATGCTGTATGCCCGACACGTGAAGTGATACCGCTCAAATTACAATCTAATGCATTTGTTGACATCATTAAAACAAGATGGCTAGAAGGATATCCCTCACACATTTGACTTTCGCTGGTGGGTTATTTGTTTGGGCTTTACTATCTGAACCCCCTCCTTTGGGCCTTTTATCATTTCCAACGTGTTATTGTTACTGATGGCACCCCCATTTGCTATTCCATTTATTTTATTTTATTTTCATTGTTGTTTTGCATTTTAATCTTCTAAAATCATTTCAATGCATCTAAAAATCATAAAAAATTGCATGAAGCTTCTTTTTAGTTTTATAAAAATTTTCCATATTTTATTTTCTTATTTTATTTTATTTTTGGCATCTTAATTAATTGTTTAATTGTTTTTTTCTTTTTGAATTGTCTCACATTTGCATACTTTGCATTGTAGATTTTATTTCTCCTCATCTATAACACATTTTTAATCCATTCTTTTTGCATTTGTTAGATAACATTTTGAAGTGCATAAAAACATTTTCGTTTTATTTTTAAAAAAATTTCATATTGCATTTTGGTCCCTCTCTTTTGCATATTGATACATGTTTCTCACTTGATCCTTGTTTAATTGTTTGAATGGTTTAACTTGTGAATTTTTGTGAGATCTTTTATCATGTGATTGCATTCTGACCTATATCATTTGAGTTTAAATTTCATAATTGTTGAATGTAATATGATGCTTGTTCACCCATTTGTGCTTAAGTGACTTATGCATGATCATATCTTGACCTTTCTTTGTACAGGTTGACTTGCCATGTCCATTTGCTTGAGTTTCTTGTTGGTTCTTTGTATGTGCTTTTAATATGATGTCTACCCCTGGTTGAGGTCCTTTGGGACTTAATTTTACACTTCGTGGATCATGTTTGAGTATGCCTAAGTGTTGGAACTTTGTCTTCTTTTTGTAGTTTGCTTTGGTGCATGTTTTGAAGTTGTTGATTGATGTTTGAACTTGTATGACTTGAGTTTGGTTTTGATATGATATTGATGCATATTGTAGCGGCAAAATCGTGAGTGTAAGCTATTGATTATCTTAACTCGAAAAGCAAGAGTCGCCACCGCACTTTTATTTTATCCAAAAAGGAAAGGAAAAAGAGTGAACAAAACCTACACAAGCTCTACAATAAGAACAAGTGAAGAGAGTCCAGGTTCGGGGGGTTGGTTACGCAATGGGAAGGTGTTAGCACCCAAAACGTCTATAGTACTCTATAGGAGCCCTTTGAAATATCTACCGCTTTTGGTCTGAAAAAGGTTTGCTTGAAAAGAGATTGAGGAGATGAGAAGAGAAATTGTTTTTTAAGATTTTTGTGTTTGGAGAGACTTGTCGTCTCATGCCTACGTACCCACGATGTGCAATGTAGGATCAAAACCCCGTAGTTCGTGGTACAAAGAATGAAATTTGTTTGTTTTGGTTGTTTTTAAATGTAAAGACAAGTCGTCATTTCTAAGCGAATAATTCTGCTTAAAGAAATGAATCATGTCTAAACTTATGAAAAAGTTAAAGGAAAAAGTGCACGAGGGCACAAAAGAGAGTAAGTGAGTTTGGTGTTTTTTAAGTCTTTTGAAAAAGGTGTCAATATGCTTATGTAGTTTAGCATTTGATTAAGAAATGAAAGGAAGAAAGTAAAATCACTTGACAAAGTCAAGGTTTGTTTATGAAAGCGGTGAAAGTTTGAAATCAAGAAGGTTTTGAAAAAGAGAGAGAGTTTTGAAAATTGAAGAATGGGTGGAGAAGAAGTGACTATCCTAAAGCATAAAGTAAAAGCTAAGGAAGAGAATAGCCTAACCACACAAGTAAGCTTCCAAGTCTTCGAACCATAATTCCAAAGCAAAGGGATAAAAGGTCCTAAATTCTAAGTCCAAGGTTCCAAGAATTGCATTGGATGTCCAAGGTCTAAGTCCAAATCTCCATGTCCATTGCAAGGGATAGTAACCATAGTCCAAGATTAGAATCACAAGTTTTTAGAGGTTTTGGCCTTTATTAGTGTTTTAGGTCCAAGTGGACAAAGAGAAAAAGGCATAAGCATAAACATGTGTCCAACGGACAAAGGAAAAATTACGGAAGCATAAACATATGTCCAACGGACAAAGGAAAAATTGCGGAAGCATAAACATATGTCCAACGGACAAAGGAAAAATTGCGGAAACATAAACATGAAATGAAATGATAAAATGAAGCATAAAAGTAAAAGAGATAGGGTGCGAGAAGTAATTGTAAAGAAGTTAGTACAAGAGTAAATGTTAGTAAGTTAGTAATTAGTAGTGAAAGTTAGTGATAAATTATAATTGGATACTTGCACTTAGGTCAAGATTAATGAGAACTCATTAGAGGATTGATAAGACCAAAGCCTCCTAACAAAAAGTTCCATAAGTTTTGAACCAAAAGACAAATAATCAACTATTTTTGATATTTATTCCGAGGCGGGACAAATTTTGGTCTATGTTAAGCGCACGCCGAGTAATTTGTTCGAGCAATTACCCTGCGAATGAGGCCGGCCATGAGATGTATGTGTTAATGCACGCGAGATAAACGATATAGGGATCGTTATCCTAAAGCGGTGCCACACGAAAAGAAAAGGTGGAAATGATCTCGTCTCGATCGAAATTCCATAAAGAAATTTCACGATCACTTCGACTTTCATCGATCAAAAAGAAAAAAAAGATGAAGAAAAGTGGATCTAAAAAATTATGATCCACACACAATTAAAAAAAAGAAAACGAAAGTATAAACCAAATGAAAAAAAAAAGAATTAGATATTATTCTAAACAACTTTTTTCAAGAAAGTTTTTCATAATAAAATTCAAAAATAGTAATAGATCCAAAATTAAAATAAAAAGTGTTAGAAAGAAAATTTAGAAAAAAAAGAGAAAAGAAAATGGTAATAAAAAGTGAGGGAGGTGAATTGGAAAAAGAAGGTGGTGGTAGTATATTGGAGAATGAAGGTGAAAAATGGTTGAAGCTTTTTATTGTTGAATTGATGGAAAATGGAAGAATTATTTTTCTGCAGAATTTTATTGGCTCTCCAAAGCTTGAAATTGGAATGAGGTGAGTATGTTATTTATAGAAGGATTTGGTGAATTGAAATGAATTTTCCGCTGCCGTTTTGGATTGGTTTCTTGCGTTTTGAAATTGTGTTGAAAGTGTGAGTTTGAGGCTGGAAAGGATTTGTCACGGCTTGTGTTTGTGCGTGTGGGATGAAGCCGGGCAGCGTGTGACGTTTTGATGATGGTGGAGGAAGGCTCGGCTGGTTTTGTTGGAAGTGTGAATTTGGAGCAGCTGAAATATTGTTGTAGTGAAGCTTGGAAAGTGAGCTGGCATGAAAAAGGCTGGGATCTGCGGCTGCATTTTTAGCTGAGAAGAAAATCATGGCTGGTGTAGTAACTTGTTGATGTATGTTGGCTTGGAGTGTAAAAAAGTGGGCCGTACGGGTTGTAGTTCTTTTTTATTTTATTTTTATTATCCCTTGCATTTGCTCTTGTGAATGGTATTGGACTTGAATTTGTATGTGGCTGAAATGTAAAAAGGAAAATGGGCCGTGGTGGGTCAATGTTGTTTCTTTTCCCTTTTTTTTTTTTTTTGCACTTTTGAATTGTTTTGGTTTAGAAATAAAATGAATTGGAAATTGGCTATTGAATAATGAAATTAAAAAGATGGATTTAGAAAAAAAAAGATTTTTGATAATTGAATATGGACTTTTGGAATTGGTTTTAAAAAAAGGAATTTGATATATGGACTTGGATTTTTATGGAAGTGGATAATTGGATATGAAATTTGGATATTGAAAAAATGTGAGTATTTGGTTTAGGATGACCTTGAAATGGATATATATGGATAGAAATGGTTTAGTAATGGATATCAAAGATGGAAATGAAAATGGATAATGGATGACCAATCTTTATTTTTAGCCCAAAACCAATCTTAAACTTGTTTCCACAAGCCTCTGATAAAACACAGCTACCACTGAACAAGCCACAACTAAACAACGACCATTTAAATCTGACTTTCTAAACCCAAAACTCATACAAGCCACTGCTTGATAAACTGAAGGATCTCAGCACAAGACATCTTGCTTTTGAACAAACACCTGCGACTTGGAATCACTTCATTGTCTTTGACAAACCTGCACAACACACAGAGAGAAAAACAAGCAAACGGCAGCATATTTTTTTATTTTTGGTTAGAGGTTAGATAAACAGAAACAAGTAAGAATGAGAAACACACAGGTGCTCAGGAGAAGCACAAACTGTGATCTTGTTTGTGGTATGAGATGCAAATGAAATGAGCGAAATCTTAGGGGTAAAAATTAGGGTCTTACAGCTGCCCCTATTTAAGTTTCTTCAATCGGGAGATATGAAGGTTGAAAACTTCGTCTCGACAAGATTGAAGATACTTAAATACAGAAAACTGAATTTTTAGCCGTAAGATTTCACAAGATGATATGAATGCAAAGAATGAGACGGACTGCGGGGAAACTTGAAACAAAGGGTATAAGGTAAATTGAGAGAGATGACGTGACAAGACACGCCGGGAAACACAAGCTATTTCTGGAGATCTGTCAAGGTGACAAGAATTATCCATCAATAGTTGGAAAGAGAGGGACAAGACCCTAGGAAGACAAGTAGTGACATCCAAGAATAGCATTGGGTAGAAACTACAAACGAGACAAAAGGGATGTCGAAAGATGTCCAAGAATGGCATTGGACAGCAACAAGAAAGTTTCTGGTAAAAATAGCTGCGTCATCCAAGAATAGCATTGGATGGAGGTGAAAAACACTTTGTTGGGTAAGATATCCAAGAATGGCATTGGATAAAGGCACTGCAACATTCAAGAATGGCATTGAATGAGGCAACAACAAGCATCAGAGACATCCAAGAATAGCATTGGACTCAGCTGAGGAAAAGATATCCAAGAATGGCATTGGACTTAGCTGGGGAAAAGGTGTCCAAGAATGGCATTGGACTCTATTGAGGAAATCATATCCAAGAATGGCATTGGATAGAAGAAATCACAACATCCAAGAATAGCATTGAATGTAGTGAGAAAAGTTCTGGAAAATATATCAGAATTATCCAAGAATGGCATTGGATAAAAGGTTCACAATATCCAAGAATGGCATTGAATAAAGTGAGCAAGGACCTTCAGGAATGGCACTGAAAGGTAAAGATAAACTCATTCAGGAATGGCATTGAATGAACAGGTACAACTTTCAGGAATGGCACTGAAAGGTAAAGGTAAAAACTCATCCAGGAATGGCACTGAATGAACTGGTAAAACTTTCAGGAATGACACTGAAAGTAAAGGTAAATCACTTCATTCAAGAATGGAATTGAATGACAGTGAAAAAGACATCCAGGAATAGCACTGAATGCAAAGGAGAAAACTCATCCAGGAATGGCACTGAATGAACAGGTAAAACTTTCAGGAATGGCACTGAAAGTAAAGGTAAAAACTCATCCATGAATGGCACTGAATGAACAGGTAAAACTTTCAGGAATGACACTGAAAGATAAAGGTGAATCACTACATTCAAGAATGGCATTGAATGACAGTGAAAAAGACATCCAGGAATAGCACTGAATGCAAAGGAGAAAACTCATTCAGGCATGGCACTGAATGAACAGGTAAAACTTTCAGGAATGGCACTGAAAGTAAAGGTAAAAACTCATCCAGGAATGGCACTGAATGAACAGGTAAAACTTTCAGGAATGGCACTGAAAGATATCCAAGCAGATCTGTTGGGGATTATAGAGGAGAGAAAATACTTCCAGGAATAGCACTGGGAGAAACAAGAGGAACAAGGTATCCAGGAATGGCACTGGAGATCAAAAGAGACAGACATCCAGGAATGGCACTGGAGTGAAAGAATACAAAGATCCAGGAAATCAGGACGTCCAGGAATAGCACTGGGTGAAAAGACAGGTAAACGACAACATTCAGGAATGGAACTGAATGAAAAGGCAGGTAAAAGTTTTGGTAGGTGCCCAGTAAGTTGGACTTTGATCACAAGGTAAGATGTTGAAAGCAACAGGACCTTGGAAAAATGCATATGAGCACGAAGCACACTTCGAGCTATGAAAATGTTTCTATGCAATGATATGTAAATGATTTATGTATGTGATGCAGATGATAGAGACAACTGAGATAAACTCTTTTGTGAGGGTAGAATGGAAATCTGATTTCTCAACACAGGGAACTCTGCCCACTCTGCTTGGAGAGAAGATGTTGAACACATCTCTGCCACCCTTATGAACTGTATCAGGCTGATGGTCTTTTGAGGAAAGACGTCTTGAGGATTCTTGAAGAAGATCGCCCTAGATTGCTTGACTGATGATGATAAACTGATCATAGCTTCAGTCTGTCTGCTGCAGGGGAAAAAATGAACTGATCATGGCTTTAATTCTTGAAATGATTGTTGAGGATAAACTGATCATGGCTTCAGTTGCTGGGGATGAATGAACTGATCATGGCTTCAGTTCTTGAGATGATTGTTGAGAAAGCTAAACTCAGTATGAATCTTGAAAGAGATCTTCTGGTTAACCAAATCTGAGAATACCTTGCACTGAGCAACAAATCTGATTCACAACAGGATTTGGATGTAATGTACCCCTGATAAGATCACTGACCAAGTTTCTCAACTGTTTGAAAATTCCTTAATGAGGAAAGTCTTCCTGCAAATAAGATTATTCAAACAGACATGGTAATTTTAATGCAAAGCTCATGCAATTTTGAAATCAAAAATCATTTTTGGAATGATATTATTGATTCAAGGCAAAATGAATCACTTGTCAAAACACGGCGGTTTAGACATGCAAAGTGAAAGAGAAAGCAAAGGTAAGACATCAAAGCAAATGATTGGCAACAAACATAGGAGTCAGTTTACGCAACCTTGCTGTAGTATGCTTTCAAAAGAAACCTGACTTCAATTAGGTCTTTTGAATGTTGTAACGTGGTTTGGTTCACGGTTTTTTTGAAACAGAGGATATAGGCTCAAAGTTTATTGGTACCCAACCCAATCTTCGTGATGACCTCCAGTCCTATGCTCAGTTAATTCAAACTATGCATTCAGGTTCCAAGAGATTTTGGAATTACAACACTGTTATGATGATGGTTCAAGGGCCAAGGTATTTTTGAGATGACAGTCACTCTTTCTTACAACCTTTTGTTGTTTTTGATGAGGACCTCAGTCAACTTGTTTTGTCTTTGAGGGTTTTGGTAACCTCTTGATTTTTCTTTTGTTATCCCTAACTTTTGCCTGAACTGTGTCATTTGAGCTTACAGTCAGCGGGATGCCCCAATTTTTGCCTAAGTCTCCTTCATAGGTTTTGACTTAGCGGGCTCTTCTTTTGATTTTTTCATCCTTTTTTTTTTGAAAGGTAGTGACTGCCTGGTTTAATGATTACGGTGAACCATCATTGGCTTTTGACTTGAAAGACATCTTCGACACTTCTTTGATGTGTGCGAAGGAAAGCTTGTGATTGCAACCTTTATTGGAAAGTGTTTTGCATGCACAGTCAAATTAACTGAGAACTACCCATCCCCAGGTTAAGATGCGGGTTTTTTCGTACAGAAAGAAACTCCAACTTCTAGGCTCAAAGGGGTTGACAAGGGATTAACTTCCTTATTTCTCCAGTGTTTAGGAGTTGAAACAATGCCTGTACATCCTCAGCCAAGTTTTAAATTGAAAGCATACCGTTTAGCAATTTCGGGTATTTCGTTTTCATCATCCTCCCTCCAATATTTGCATAAACAAAAGCTTGATAAAGAAATTGAACAGGAGATATATTTTTTGTTTTGTGAAAAAGAAAGCATAAAGATTCACACAGTGGATATAAATGAATTGAATCAAAAGTTGCAATGCTCATTTCATTGAAATTACCATGAAAGTACAAATAAAGTTTAAAAGCAAACAAACAATACAATCAAAGGAAAATGCAAACAGAAAGAAACAAGGCCTAGTGACTAATCAACAACAAGGATGAGCTGTCCTGTCTGAAGCACTGGCTTTAGGAGATGATCCATCTGAACTCGCTCAAACTTCACTTGGCATGCTCTGGCAAAGGGTTGTTGACAACATTAGGATTATTATCAACAAAGCCCAGAATTTTTAAGTTCACCAACTCTTGCACCCTAGCTTTTAGTGCGAAACAACCTTCCAAGTTATGGCCTGCCCCACCTTGATGGAACTCGCAGTGAAGATCAGCCCTATAGCCGGCTGGAAGGGGATTTGGAGGAGGAGGTAGAGTCCTTGTTGTAATCAAACCTTTCTTTACAAGACATGGATACAGCTCAGTGTAGGACATCGGGATAGGATCAAAGTTAACCCTATTGCGAGTCTGATTCTGTCTAACAGTCTGACGAGGAGCTTGAGCTGGTTGAGCATTAACAACTGGAGCGACTGCAGCTACATATTGTTGTTGTCTGCGACGAGGTTTACTTTCAACCGAAACAGCATGGGTATCACCATCCTTTTTCTTTTGAAAATTCCCAGCATACTTTTTAGCACCACTAAAGGCTTCAGCATTAGCAATCCTTCCTTTCTTGATACCTTCTTCTAGTCTTTCTCCAATAGTGACTAGGTCAGCAAAACCAGATGATACACTGCCTATCATCTTTTCCCAATAGAGTGGCTGAAGAGTGTCCATGAATAATCCAGTCAATTCTTTTTCAACTAAGGGTGGCTCCACTTGAGCAGCTAGCTCTCTCCAACGCTGAGCATATTCCTTAAAGGATTCTTTTTCTTTTTGGGCCATATTCTGCAATTGACGGCGGTCAGGTGCCATGTCCAAGTTGTACTTATATTGCTTTAAGAAAGCATCAGACAAGTCCATCCAGCTTTGGATACGATTCTTATCAAGTCCCATATACCATTTCATTGAAGCGCCACTCAAGCTGTCTTGGAAACAATGAATGAGCAGTTTGTCATCTTTTGCATGAGCGGCCATCTTGCGGCAGTACATCACCAAGTGGGTTCTGGGACAAGTGTGCCCCTGGTATTTCTCAAAATTAGGAGTTTTGAATTTTGGAGGAATAACCAAGTCGGAAACCAAGCACATGTCCATTGCGGCAGCATTAAAGACATCACTTCCTTCCACGGCTCTTATCCTTTTGTCAAGAGTCTGCCATTACTCTCTGACTTCTTCAATGTATCCAGGTTCTCCCTGACTTTCAGATTGTTGACCAGCAGCATGGTACACGAAAGGATTCTCAGGAGCAGCTTGAGCAACAGAATGCACAACAGGCTGGGGTTCAGTGAACAATGGAGCTGAAGATACTGGCGAGACAAACACATGAGTAGTTGCAAAGGGTGGCGAGTAATTCGGAGGTAACCCAAATTCTGGCCAAGTAGAAGCGGGTTGCTGAGTCAGTGGAGGATCAACAGCAGCAGTTGAAGTTTCAACAATCACAGTCCTCTGAGGTGGTTCACCTCTAGCAATCAGAACTTGCAGCATTTCTGTGAGCTTGGTCATACCAGCCTTCAACTCATCAATTTCCATTCTGACTTCGGCGTTGTGTTGTTCTTGATTTTCCATTCTCAATCTGACAGCAGCTCTAGTTCCGTAGTTGTGTTGAGGAAACAGCTTGACGACGAACAGATAACTGGAGAAGGAGACAACCGAAATGAGTTTCTGAGACAACCTGGGAGAAATGCATATGTATGCTCATGGATGCAAGAGTGCATGGATGCAACAACCACAAACAAGATCACTAAAAGCACACAGGTTCAAAGGTTCGAGTCACGAGCATGGAGCCAAGGTTAAGAACCAGTCCACAAAGGGTATGTACTAAGGTTTGTCTTCATTGTACCTGCAGAAAATAGCGGTTCTAACAGAGTGCCCAGGGTCCACAATTCACTATCAGACACACCAGCACACCGATTTGCTCGGAGGTTGGTAGTTATCCTCAAGAGAATATAACCTGATTGTGGCATCGCGTGACAGCTAAGTCAGATTTGCATCTTTATAGCTTCCGCTCCACGATCCTAAAATGGCTAGGATGGGTTAAGGGTTACTACGGTTCTCAGTGTTATAGGCTTCTATGGAAAAAGTAATGCCTTCACGATCGCTCGATCGACATCAGTAATTCCAAAGAAGCAACCACCGAGTGGATGGATTCTCAAGTTCTTCTTTTTCAGGATTCGACTCCCTCAAAGTTCCCTTGACTATACCATCCTCCTATCTCAAAGTACACTCTAGTCCGGGTATAGGACCTATCTCACACACAGAGGAACTCCAAAACAGAATAAATCAGTAACAAGCAAATCAGACAAAAGTAGTAAATAAGTCAAAGTAGGCTAAACCCCTCAAGGAACCAGAGATCCCCAGCAGAGTCGCCACTTTTCTGTAGCGGCAAAATCGTGAGTGTAAGCTATTGATTAACTTAACTCGAAAAGCAAGAGTCGCCACCGCACTTTTATTTTATCTAAAAAGGAAAGGAAAAAGAGCGAACAAAACCTGCACAAGCTCTACAATAAGAACAAGTGAAGAGAGTCCAGGTTCGGGGGGTTGGTTACACAATGGGAAGGTGTTAGCACCCAAAACGTCTATAGTACTCTATAGGAGCCCTTTGAAATATCTACCGCTTTTGGTCTTAAAAAGGTTTGCTTGAAAAGAGATTGAGGAGATGAGAAGAGAAATTGTTTTTTAAGATTTTTGTGTTTGGAGAGACTTGTCGTCTCATGCCTACGTACCCACGATGTGCAATGTAGGATCAAAACCCCGTAGTTCGTGGTACAAAGAATGAAATTTGTTTGTTTTGGTTGTTTTTAAATGTAAAGACAAGTCGTCATTTCTAAGCGAATAATTCTGGTTAAAGAAATGAATCATGTCTAAACTTATGAAAAAGTTAAAGGAAAAAGTGCACGAGGGCACAAAAGAGAGTAAGTGAGTTTGGTGTTTTTTAAGTCTTTTGAAAAAGGTGTCAATATGCTTATGTAGTTTAGCATTTGATTAAGAAATGAAAGGAAGAAAGTAAAATCACTTGACAAAGTCAAGGTTTGTTTATGAAAGCGGTGAAAGTTTGAAATCAAGAAGGTTTTGAAAAAGAGAGAGAGTTTTGAAAATTGAAGAATGGGTGGAGAAGAAGTGACTATCCTAAAGCATAAAGTAAAAGCTAAGGAAGAGAATAGCCTAACCACACAAGTAAGCTTCCAAGTCTTCGAACCATAATTCCAAAGCAAAGGGAGAAAAGGTCCTAAATTCTAAGTCCAAGGTTCCAAGAATTGCATTGGATGTCCAAGGTCTAAGTCCAAATCTCCATGTCCATTGCAAGGGATAGTAACCATAGTCCAAGATTAGAATCACAAGTTTTTAGAGGTTTTGGCCTTTATTAGTGTTTTAGGTCCAAGTGGACAAAGAGAAAAAGGCATAAGCATAAACATGTGTCCAACGGACAAAGGAAAAATTACGGAAGCATAAACATATGTCCAATGGACAAAGGAAAAATTGCGGAAGCATAAACATATGTCCAACGGACAAAGGAAAAATTGCGGAAACATAAACATGAAATGAAATGATAAAATGAAGCATAAAAGTAAAAGAGATAGGGTGCGAGAAGTAATTGTAAAGAAGTTAGTACAAGAGTAAATGTTAGAAGTTAGTAATTAGTAGTGAAAGTTAGTGATCAATTATAATTGGATACTTGCACTTAGGTCAAGATTAATGAGAACTCATTAGAGGATTGATAAGACCAAAGCCTCCTAACAACAAGTTCCATAAGTTTTGAACCAAAAGACAAATAATCAACTATTTTTTATATTTATTCCGAGGCGGGACAAATTTTGGTCTATGTTAAGCGCACGCCGAGTAATTTGTTCGAGCAATTACCCTGCGAATGAGGCCGGCCATGAGATGTATGTGTTAATGCACGCGAGATAAACGATATAGGGATCGTTATCCTAAAGTGGTGCCACACGAAAAGAAAAGGTGGAAATGATCTCGTCTCGATCGAAATTCCATAAAGAAATTTCACGATCACTTCGACTTTCATCGATCAAAAAGAAAAAAAAGATGAAGAAAAGTGGATCTAAAAAATTATGATCCACACACAATTAAAAAAAAGAAAACGAAAGTATAAACCAAATGAAAAAAAAAGAATTAGATATTATTCTAAACAACTTTTTTCAAGAAAGTTTTTCATAATAAAATTCAAAAATAGTAATAGATCCAAAATTAAAATAAAAAGTGTTAGAAAGAAAATTTAGAAAAAAAAGAGAAAAGAAAATGGTAATAAAAAGTGAGGGAGGTGAATTGGAAAAAGAAGGTGGTGGTAGTATATTGGAGAATGAAGGTGAAAAATGGTTGAAGCTTTTTATTGTTGAATTGATGGAAAATGGAAGAATTATTTTTCTGCAGAATTTTATTGGCTCTCCAAAGCTTGAAATTGGAATGAGGTGAGTATGTTATTTATAGAAGGATTTGGTGAATTGAAATGAATTTTCCGCTGCCGTTTTGGATTGGTTTCTTGCGTTTTGAAATTGTGTTGAAAGTGTGAGTTTGAGGCTGGAAAGGATTTGTCACGGCTTGTGTTTGTGCGTGTGGGATGAAGCCGGGCAGCGTGTGACGTTTTGATGATGGTGGAGGAAGGCTCGGCTGGTTTTGTTGGAAGTGTGAATTTGGAGCAGCTGAAATATTGTTGTAGTGAAGCTTGGAAAGTGAGCTGGCATGAAAAAGGCTGGGATCTGCGGCTGCATTTTTAGCTGAGAAGAAAATCATGGCTGGTGTAGTAACTTGTTGATGTATGTTGGCTTGGAGTGTAAAAAAGTGGGCCGTACGGGTTGTAGTTCTTTTTTTTTATTTATTATTATCCCTTGCATTTGCTCTTGTGAATGGTATTAGACTTGAATTTGTATGTGGCTGAAATGTAAAAAGGAAAATGGGCCGTGGTGGGTCAATGTTGTTTCTTTTCCCTTTTTTTTTTTTTTGCACTTTTGAATTGTTTTGGTTTAGAAATAAAATGAATTGGAAATTGGCTATTGAATAATGAAATTAAAAAGATGGATTTAGGAAAAAAAAAGATTTTTGATAATTGAATATGGACTTTTGGAATTGGTTTTAAAAAAAGGAATTTGATATATGGACTTGGATTTTTATGGAAGTGGATAATTGGATATGAAATTTGGATATTGAAAAAATGTGAGTATTTGGTTTAGGATGACCTTGAAATGGATATATATGGATAGAAATGGTTTAGTAATGGATATCAAAGATGGAAATGAAAATGGATAATGGATGACCAATCTTTATTTTTAGCCCAAAACCAATCTTAAACTTGCTTCCACAAGCCTCTGATAAAACACAGCTACCACTGAACAAGCCACAACTAAACAACGACCATTTAAATCTGACTTTCTGAACCCAAAACTCATACAAGCCACTGCTTGATAAACTGAAGGATCTCAGCACAAGACATCTTGCTTTTGAACAAACACCTGCGACTTGGAATCACTTCATTGTCTTTGACAAACCTGCACAACACACAGAGAGAAAAACAAGTAAACGGCAGCATATTTTTTTATTTTTGGTTAGAGGTTAGATAAACAGAAACAAGTAAGAACGAGAAACACACAGGTGCTCAGGAGAAGCACAAACTGTGATCTTGTTTGTGGTATGAGATGCAAATGAAATGAGCGAAATCTTAGGGGTAAAAATTAGGGTCTTACACATATGCTACTGCCTCTTGAGTTCTATACTTGGTTTTCATCTTGCTTGAGCATAATTGAATGCATTTGGTTTGAATTATATGATGAATATCATTACCTTTCCTTTTGTGAACTTCTTTGGACCTTAATGCTTCATGTTTTGAATCACTTTTGCACACTTGAATTGTTGATGATAATTTAATATTGGTTCTGACTTGTTTTCATTTTCATCTTGCCTTTCTCATTTCACTTTGTCATGAAGTCCATGTGTGCTTCATTGTGCATTTCATTCAAGTATGCTTGCATCCTTCCATGTTTATCTTTGCATGCTCACTTGAGTTGTTTTGCATTGATCTTTGAAACAAGATTGTTGATTTGAGTTGGACATTTATGATATGATGTACTTGCTGCCATTCATTGTATCTCATCTCTCTTCTTCTTCTTCTTCTCCTTTCTTCTCTTCCACTCTTTCTCATCCCATGAGTCTCAAGACTTGTTCAAGTCTTGGATTCTTTCCCTTTAGAGCTACCTAGTCCAACTTAATTTTTGATTAAGCTTGGAGTAGGATTAGCATTAGGTTTTAGGTAGTCTTTTCTCCCAAACCTCACTAACCATAGGACATCCATGCATGATAACATTAGGACCCTTAGTCTCCCTTTAGAGTTTCCTTTGCGTTTTCTCTCTTCTCATCTTCAAACAAAAGTAAAAAAACACTTAATAAAGGCAAAACAAACATTGTATTTAGGCCTTTCATGTAAGAATAAGATAGTGAGGGATCTTCTCTCATTTTCTTGGAATGTTTAGCGTGCGTCCCATCTCGGGTCGTTATGTGAGGCATTCGATCTTACATGAGGGACTTAAATACAATGTGCGTTACAAAACACAAAACAATCAAAACACTTCTTTCTAAAAAACTTCAAACAAACACTAACGTCTTTCCTTCGGGAATTCTTTTCTCGTCTCACTAACTCTCAACGTACGAACGCGCTTCTTCTCGTTCTCTTGCAAGACGGTAACGCCTAAGTCTCCATACAGCGAGCTGCAACACCTGAGCTAGAACGTAAGTCGTTCCCTAAAAAACACAATCCACCCCTGGTGAGGGGAACTACGTCGCTCTGATTCTCATGCTCCCGATGAGATACGTAGGCAGTGGGGTAGGGCCCATGCGAGCACTTCTTTTATATTCCCTACATTTTCTCTCTTTCTCTTTCCCTTCCTTTCCCGATTCTCCAGTTAGCAGTTCCTTTTCCTTTCCAGCAGTAGCGAAGCTCCAGTTGACGACACCCTTTGATCGAGACAAGCAAGCGTGGATCCCATCGGGTACCCGACTCCCGAACCCCATTCTCTTGGTCGCAAGACCATGCTCTTTCCTTTCCCCTCAGGTTTATGCAGTGTTTCCTTTCCCTCTCTTGGGATAAATACACATTGCTGGCGACTCTGTTTTCGGTGCCACTTTCGCATTTGTACTTGGATGAAAATCCCGGGAGTGACAGCGCGCTGTGAAGCCGCCATCCAATCCCAGTTGTATTGACAAATCTCCTGCTGAAAAGGATAAAAGGTCGGTGATGCCGATCCAGAAACTCCATCATCCCCCGCGGCAACTTCAGTACCAGCACTAGAAGATTCTCCAATTGCCCCTCTGGGCTTACAAAACTTATCCACGTATCTATCATCTATCGCCAACGGAATCGTGACATGCCTGCGTGCTGGTATATCAACTCCAGCATGAGCACACAAAGACATAATAAGACACGGAAAAGCAAGCGGGGCATTCTTGCGAGCCGCAGTACCTCCGAGATCACTTAGATCAATGACCTTGATCTCATCCGCGATAATGCGGGCCACGTCAATCTCAACATTCATCTGAATGCTATGAATAAGATGAGCCAAAGGTATCGGAACGGTGCTATGATGTGACCTGGGTGAGATGTTGGTAAGCACAAAAAGCAAGATGAGTTGGACCAATGGCTGCATATCCACCCTTCGGAATCTAATTTCAACCCCGGATGAATTATGCTCAACCTCTTTACCTGAAAGAAGTAAATCACGGGTCATCTTTGGAATGTCATGGTGAAGATGCAGGTCCCGATGATACGCATCTAACTGACTACCAGCCAATGGTAACGGATCTTCCAGAACCGTGTTAATCGTCCTCCTGTCAAATCTCACAACAGTCCCCCTTACAAGAGAGGTCCAGCTAAAATGCTCCCCATCATCGGGAAGGGCATTCGCGTAAAATTCTTGGACAATCTCAGCATTATACCCATCCAAAGGTGTCATCAAACGATCCCACTTCTTTTCCACAAAAAGTGCATCAATTGTTCGGTAGCTTCCACGGTCACTAAGGATGAATCTCTTCTCAGCCAAGATATGTTTTCTCTCTAAGGTTTCGTAGCGGGCCGCCTGCTTTGCTCCCCTAAATCTAGCCTCATCAAATTGAACTGGTACCTTCCTGGAAGTTGAAGCTTTTCTTTTCTTAGCCGCGTGGGTTGCCATTTTCGGTGCCATCTGCACACAATAACCAATAAAACAAAACAACGACAAACCAACGCATTAGTGAACCAAGGCAACCCAGCCAGAGACTTACATTTCATAAAAAAAATAATTAAATTTGTGTTTGTTCACTCCAGGTGTCGCTAGGCGATGGCTGGCGAACATTTGCCCCAGGTTCACGAAGCGAATGCTGGCGAATGCTCGCGCAGGCTCGCGAAGCGAACCCGCGAAAATGCAGAAAAACAATATTAAAAACCAGTCCAACAACAACCTCATTTTAAAATCATTACCCTATTCATAATGCTTTGGTAATTTATAACATGCACCCTAAAAACAATATGAACAGAGGTACCAAAATTTTTGAAACCCTAAGTGATCTACCACAAAAATCCAAGTCATTCCCTAAACTAATGTTAAACAGAAATACACAAGGAAAGTGTGAGCAAACCTGAACTTCGCAAGTTAACCGGAGGAACTAGGTGAAATGGGACTGGAAGAGAGAATTAGTATAGCAAGCTTTTGAGAGGAGAGAACAAGACGGTGGAAATGCAAATAGTGGCAAAGGGAACTAGGGTTCCCCCTCAAAATTCTGATTCAAGTTGGGTCATGGGCCCAATTGGTTGGCCCATCCACAAATTTACCCTTATTTTTAACTGATGTGGCAAATCAACTTGGCTGTCTCGCTGGGTTCGCGAAGCGAAGGAGCCAGCGAATGCTCGCCCCAGGCTCGCTAGGCGAACGCCAGCGAACATTACATAATTTTTCAAAATTTTTCTGCATTTGACCACATCTTTCCACACTCCACAACTTTAACCAAAACAAAAAAAAAATCAGTAACAAAGCAGTAAATACTTACAATGTTGGGGTGCCTCCTAACAAGTGCTTGTTTAACGTCGGCTAAGCTCGACGGTTCAACGCAACCTCAAGGATCGCGAAAAGGAACAACGGCGGGATTCCGCTCGAAATCACCTCCAAGATAAACTTTCAGCCTTTGACCATTAACAGTCCAATTCTCCTTTGACGTTGTGTCTTCAATTATAATTGCTCCATATGACTTGATTTCCCGAATCCGAAATGGACCCGACCATTTAGAACTCAATTTACCTGGAAACAATTTCAATCGAGAATCGAAGAGTAGGATCAGCTGTCCCACTTCAAACTGTTTGATCACAATTTTCCTGTCATGGTAAGTTTTGACACGCTCTTTATACAGCTTATTAGAATCGTACGCTTGGAGGCGCAATTCATCCAATTTCTGCAATTGCATTTTTCTTTTGTCACCGCTCAGAGTTGGATCAAAGTTCAAAAATTTGAAGGCCCAAAACGCCTTATGTTCCAACTCGATCGGTAAATGGCAATTCTTACCGTAGATAATTTTAAAAGGCGTGAGACCAATCGAAGCCTTAAAAGCTGTCTGATAAGCCCATAAAGCATCATCAAGTTTGTTTGCCCAATCCTTCCTTGAGGCTGAAACTGTTTTTTCCAAAATTCGTTTTATTTCACGGTTCGAAACCTCCGCTTGCCTGTTAGCCTGAGGATGGTATGGTGTTGCAACCTTGTGCTTAACACTATATTGCTCCAAAGCTTTTTCAAGCTGAGTGTTATAGAAGTGGGATCTCCGTCACTTATCAACACTCGCGGAGTACCAAAACGAGCAAAAATGTTTCTTTTCAAAAATTTTACTACGGTTTTTCCATCGGCTTTAGCACATGCTATTGCCTCAACCCATTTAGAAACGTACTCGTTAGAAAATGAAGATGGAAACGGCCCGACAAAGTCGATTCCCCAACAATCAAATACTTCAATTTCTAACATATTTTGCAAAGGCATTTCATGCCGCTGTGAAATTCCACCACTTCTCTGACATTTGTCACAACTTTGGGCATGCGCATGCGCATCTTTGAATAAAGAAGGCCAATAAAAGCCCGATTGAAGGACTTTTGTTGCCGTTCTTAACCCATTGAAATGTCCTTCATACGGAGAGTTGTGACAATGCTAGAGTATGTTCGTGGCTTCCTCTACCGACGCACATCTTCTCTTTAGGTTGTCGACACCAAGTTTAAACAAATGTGGTTCATCCCATACAAAAGGCTTGGCGTCCGACAAAAATTTTCTTTTTTGATGGTGAGTTAGACCATCCGGTATCAATCCGGTGGCTTTGTGGTTAGCCATGTCGGTGAACCATGGTCTAACTTGCACCCTAAACAATTTTTCATCAGGAAACTCCTCTTTGACCTCACGTTCCTTCTTGGTCACGTCAACGTTTACCAGGCGGGATAAGTGATCTGCCACCAAATTCTCGGATCCTTTCTTGTCACAAATTTCTAGATCAAATTCTTGAAACAAGAGGATCCAACGAATTAGCCTCTGCTTAGAACCAGGCTTGGTGAGCAGATACTTTATAGCCGTGTGGTCCGTGTAAACGATGACTCGCGACCCAATCAAATAGGAACAAAATTTTTCCAATGCATACACTATTGCAAGCAACTCTTTCTCAGTTGTTGCATAGTTAATTTGAGATTCGTTTAAAACTTTGCTCGCATAGTGTATCGCATGAAAAATTTTAGTTTTCCTCTGACCCAAAATAGCCCCCACCACATAATCACTCGCATCACACATTAGTTCAAAATCCAATTTCCAATTAGGTGCGATGATTATGGGTGAGGTAGTTAAACTCTTCTTTAAAAAATTAAACGCAAACATGCAAGATTCATCAAAGTCAAAAAACTTACCTTTGATGAGCAAATTGCTCAATGGCTTTGCTGTCTTCGCGAAGTCCTTGATGAACCTCCGGTAGAATCTTGCATGTCCGAGAAAGCACCTTATGCCTTTTACATTCAACGGTGGTGGCAATTTCTCAATAACGTCCACCTTGGCTTTATCCACTTCAAGGCCCTTTGAAGAAACATTGTGCCCGAGCACAATTCCTTCGTTCACCATGAAGTTGCACTTTTCCCAATTGAGTACCAAATTGGTTTCCACACACCGTTCCAACACTTTATCCAAAATTTTCAAACAAATATCGAACGATTGTCCAAAAACCGAGAAATCGTCCATAAAGACTTCAATTGTCTTTTCGATCAAATCCGAGAATATCGCTTGCATACACCTTTGAAAAGTCGTCGGTGCATTACATAACCCAAACGACATCCTCCTATAAGCGAAGATTCCAAAAGGACATGTAAAAGCGGTTTTTTCATGATCCCCCGGGTTCACAATAATTTGGTTGTAACTCGAATAACCATCCAAAAAACAGTAGAATTGTTGACCGGAAAGCCTTTCAAGCATTTGATCCATAAATGGGAGAGGGAAATGATCTTTCCGCGTAGCTTGGTTTAGCCTACGGTAATCTATGCACATTCTCCACCCGGTCACGGTTTTTGTTGGAATGAGCTTATTTTTCTCATTTCGGACCACCGTCAATCCGCCTTTTTTCGGTACCACGTGCACCGGACTAACCCAAGGGCTATCAGAGATGGGGTAAATCATTTTGGCATCCAACATTTTTACCACTTCCTTCCTAACCACCTCTTTCATGGTAGGATTTAAGCGGCGTTGCGGTTGAGCAACCGGTTTGAAATCTTCCTCCATAAATATTCGATGCATGCAATATGAAGGGCTTATGCCTTTGAGATCGGACAAAGTCCATCCCATTGCATCCTGATTTTTTCTCAACACTTGAATTAAGCGGCTCTCCTCATTTTTCGATAAAATACTACTTATGATAACCGGTTTATTACCACCTTCATCAAGAAAATCATACTTCAAGGTTGAAGGCAACACCTTCAGTTCAAGCTGGGATTTTTCATCATTCACCACCTTTTTTAGAACTTCATCTTCACACTCCCAAGGTTGCAACTCTTCTAAAGATTCAAGCTCCATCAAACACTCCTCAAGAGCTCTCTCCTCTTCAACTGAGAATAATTCCAAGGAATCATCTAAAGCTCTTTGTAAAGGGGTTATGACATGAATTTGTTTTGTGACATCACTAATCACTTCCTCCGTTGCATCGATTCTGAAACAATCACCTCTAACTTTCTTGTGCTTCATGGCATCAAAGAGATTTAAACATACCTCCTCATCTTGGACTCTCATTTTCATGAGACCATCGTCCATGTCAATTGCCATTCTAGCAGTTTTCATGAAAGGCCTTCCAAGAATAAACGGAGCGTCCTCATCTTCCTCCATTTCAATGACCACGAAGTCTATCGAAAATAAAAATTTCTCCACTTTGACCAACACATCTTCCACTACACCATGAGGACGGGTAGTGGATTTGTCTGTGAGTTGCAATGTCATTTAAGTGGACCTCAATTCCATGTGTCCTAACCGTTTCACAATCGACAAAGGTATCAAATTGATACTAGAGCCCAAATCAATCAATCCGTTGCCCACATAGATATTTCCTATAGTAACCTACAAGGTGACTCATCCCGGATCACATTCTTTCCTCAGGAGAGTACGTTGAATGATAGCGCTACAGCTAGCATCTACCATGATGGTCTCTTGATCCGTATATCTCTTCTTTTTCTTGAGAATATCCTTCATAAATTTTGCATATTTTGGCATTTGCTCCAAAGCTTCGGAAAATGGGATGTTTATTTGTAATTGTTTAAAAATATCCATAAACCGAGCGTAGTGTCTCGCACTATCTTTCTTTGTTGGAGCATGAGGATATGGTAAATGTTGGATCGGAATATTGTTCAACGGTTCTTTTCCCTTCCTAGTTCTTTTCAATTTTTCCTCTCTCTCTTTTTTTTCTCATTCTCACTTTTTTCCTTCTCATTTTCAGCTAAAACACCCTCAACATTTTTTTCTACTTCAATCTCATCACTATCTTTTTTTTTTTCAACTACAACCTCCTCCTCCACTACACTTTCACCTACACCCATATCAATCTCTCTTCCACTTCTTGTTAGAATCGCCTTACAATGCTCTTTAGGATTTGGAAGAGTATTTGCCGTAAAGTGTCATTTTTGTTGGTCGGCCAATTATTTTGATAATTTCCCGACTTGTGTTTCAAGATTCCTTATGGTCGCATCGGTATTCTTTTGATTGGATATTGACATTTGCATAAATTGCGTGAAAGTGTCTTCCATCTTCGTATTTCCAACGGGAGCTTGCGGAGGTTGAGTGTAATTTCGGTAAGGTTGACGGTTTGACGGTCTGGCTTCTTGTGGTCTCCAAGGTTGTTGATAACCTTGGTTACCCCGTTGTTGGTAACCTTGGTTGCCTTGTTGATACGGAGGTCGGGGTTGGTATCCTTGATTTCCAGCATAGTTTACCTCCTCCACAACCGGAGGACAATATCCGGTAGGATGGTCACCTCTACAAAGTTCACAAACCAAGACTTGTACATTTTTACTCGAGGAGTCATGAATTTCTTTAAATTATTGAGGAAGTTTAGACATTTGTTTCGTCAACAACTCAACCTGCTGGGATAATAACTTGTTCTGAGCAAGTATAGCATCGTTGGTTCCCAATTCCAAAACTCCAGGAGTCCGTTGAGAAGGTCCATGGTTATGACTTCCTTGATGGTCATTCAAAGCCATCTTATCAATAATGGCGGTGGCTTCTGCAACAGTTTTGCTCAGCAAGGATCCACCAGCGGTGGCATCCAACAAGGTTTTATGCACAAGTTGAAGCCCATTTCAAAAAATATGAATTTGAGACAATTCATCAAAACCATGGCCCTTGCATTTCCTCAACATTGATTTGAATCTCTCCCAAGCTTCATTGAGAGATTCATTGGCACCTTGTGTGAACACTGCGATTGCGGTCTTTGCCTCCATAAACCGAGTGTGTGGGAAAAATCTCTCAAATTTTTTTTCTTCAAGTGCATTCCAATCCGTCATTATTGCCGTTGACTAATCAAGACACCATTCCTTGGCCTTCCCAATGAGGGAATGCGGGAATAGTCTCTTAAACAGAGATTCCTCTTCAGCTTCGGGCGCACCAGTTGCTCCCGCAATCTCATAGAACTTCGTCAAATGTGTAAAAGGATCCTCATGATCCATACCCGTAAAAGGACTTTGATATAGCAGTTGGAGAATACCAATCTTCATTTCTGAATGACGACCGTTCTGCGCATTACGAGCAAACTGTGCATTATGTCTCGGACTGTTGGTGCAAGGTCTAGAAGCAGGTGGCGGTGGTGGTGGTGGTGGATGTTCCATAACTGGGAGTAACTGTGGAAATGGTGGTGGTATAGAAGTCGAACTTCCCTCTTATTCTTGCTTTTGTCTCGCTAGTTGCCTCCTTCGTCTGGTTCTTCTATTGATTCTACGAGCGGTTCTTTCAATCTCAAGATCGAACAGAAGTTGGTTCACCGGTAGTTTCCCTCGCATAAAACAAAGTCTGCACACTAAACAAAACAAATTAAGAAGTTCGAGAAAAAGTTAACAAGCTTAAAACAACACAACTATTGCAATGCATGCAATATCAATGAACAATCCCCGACAACGGCGCCATTTTGTTAATAGAGTATTAGGGGGGTGTTTTTATCGTCTCCACAGGGATTGTCGATATTAGATGCTTGCCATTCAATAGTTACAATGTTTTAAGTTCAATAGTTTCAAATGGTTCTCGATTTCGTGTAACATTAATTGGTAGCAAAGAGTAAATTTGTCGCAAAGAGTTTGTAAGGGTTTTTAGAAAAGCATGTCAAGGTTAGGTTTCGCTAATCCTTTTCATGTATATCCGATTAATCACGCATATGAACTTAGTTTCCGACCAATACAACCGCACATCCTCCCGGCTACGTTTATGTCTAAAGCAAAGTCGTGAGTATTATTGTTTAGACCGTCAGATGATGTCTCACGCTAACAATCTAAACAACAATCATTACGATCAACACAAAGCGAATAGCAAATCCCAAATCTATGTCTAGAGTTTGGTTTTTAAGAGATGAAATTATTAGGTCATGATTTGTAGAATCTATGTCTAGAGCAATAAAAATCACACATAAAGCATTAAGAGAAAATAACTTCATCTATATTGATCAAAAACTTTGTTCATATACAAAAGATCAAAAGAAATACATATAATCAGGATCAACTACATCTAACCTCAACACAAGAGTGTTTAGCTACACATTCTCATGGTAGCTTGGATGACAAGTTTCAAGAGGAGATGAATGAACATCCACGCCGAATAATCGAGAATGGATGTGACTTCAGCTTCTCAAAGTGAAAATCCACTCTTAGATGATCTAAAGACTGAAAACTATGTTTTTGGGTGAAAAAGAGCAAAAGATCCTTTCAAGAAAAGTGAAAAATCAATTTATACAACACAAAAACTCAGCAGCCTTCGCCTAGTGAAGGAATCATTCGTCTAGCGAATGTATTAAAACATGGCACTTTAAGTGCCTCAGACTTAAACCGCCCACAAAAGTTATCGTGGGTTCGCTAGGCGAACCAAATCATTCGCGACGCGAGCCTTCGCTACAACCTTCGCCCCAGCGAAGTTTGGGTCTTTTCTACCAAGCAACTTTCTGCCACCCTTCGCTGGCACCTTCGCCTAGAGAGCAAAGCAGCGAACCTTCGCTGGCTTCCTCGCCACAGCGAATTTACCCTCTTTTCCTACTGGAACTTTCTGCCACCCTTCGCTGGAACACTCGCCAACGTTCGCTAGGCGAACCTTCGCTGGTGACTTCGCCAGCACTCGCCTAGCAAATCCTGCTGTTGCTTTCTTACTTCCATGGCAACTTGTATCCATTCTTTGTGTATTACACTCTTGATCATTTCCTGCCTATTTCTGCACATTAGCACACAAATTACAAGCACCCCAAGTATATTCCAATGTTTGAAGAACAACACATATCACCACTAAAATCAACAAATTCAACGTAGAAAGTAATGAAAAATGCCAAATATTGAATACAAATATTTAGTATGTTTGACATCTAACAGCTCGGGAGTCGGTTACCTGAGGGGAAGGTATTAGCACCCCTCACGTCTGTTGTACTCAACGGGAACCATTAGGTTAGGTTTGCGTGTTAATGTTTTCTTCTAAGTGTTAGGCTTTTCGGTTTATTAGGAAGGAAAGAGAATAGGGACTAGACGGTTTTATTTTCCTAGGGTGCTCGCCAAGATCATCACAATCTTGTGCCTACGTATCCTCATAGTGCAATGAGGAAGTCAGAGCAATCGTAGTTCGGGGAACTACGGGGAAAAAAAAGAAAAAAAAAGAGGGGAAAAGAAAAAAAGGTTGCTCTCGAGATTATCGCAATCTCGTGCCTACGTATTCTCATTGACAAATGAGAAATAAGAGCAATCGTAGTTCGGGTAACTACGGGAAAAAAAGTTTGATTTTATTGAAAGGACGCTTGCACCACTTTGAATGGATTTCCAGATATCAACATTCATGGGGAACACGCCACTTATCTCGACACAGGTAGGTTGTGGACGAAGCAATGTTTTGCGTCATCTCAAGACACCATATCTCACGTTTATGAAAGGTTTTGAAGGATCGCACGACGACAAGGAAAAAAGACTTGATGAGTTGAAGTATTGTTTGGATGACGAGAGCTCGAATCATGAGATCTACCTCTCGGATTCTCACTCTCGGGGAGACGTTGACTATAGTTGAGAAACGGTCTCGATCGCACTGGGGCGAGAAGAAAGGTTGGTTAATTTTATGATGACGAGAGCTCGAATCACGAAATCAACCTCTCGAATTCTCACTCTCGGGGAGACGTTGACTACACCCCGCTCCTTTTTCATCTTTTATTGAAAAGTGTCTAAGTATGATTAACTTGATTAATTTGACTTAGAAAATGCCACTTGACGTTGGATCAAGGGTTTTATTCATGACGTTTGAAAAAATTTAAACTAAAGGATGTCCTGATGGCAAGGTAAGGTTGATGGGGACGCACAAGGCGGTCGACTTACAAGAGGGAAAGAGCCACTTGACGTTGGATCAAGGGCTTGCGAAAGGGGTTTGGTCGATCCTAGTCCCTCAGGGTACTCCTAGTACGAAACCACAACCACACAAAGCGAGAAATAAATGAAGTACAACCAAAGGAACGGGGTACAAAATACGTAGGAAAATTGAATGCGAGAAATAAAGGGTCTCGTTGTCAGGTAGCCCAAGAGGAAGCCGTACGTGTGCAAGTGTCCTAAGCTAATGTAAAAGAGAAAAGAGATAACCACAATATGCAGCTCCTTTGCTAGGGTTTTTGTCCAGTGTCCCAATTCCATGACACCAAAGATAGCAACCACAGTCCACCACTTGATTGTTTTAGGGTTTCGATAATTTTATTGTGTTTTGATTAAGAATGAGATAAGAAACAAGAAGAGGGTTAGATGAACAATGTATGAACAATATGATAATAATATGAACAATAATATATGAACAATATAATATGAACAAGAGTATATGGACAGAAAAGTAAAGCAAGATAGTATTGTACACAAATTAAGGTTAGTGGTTAATTATTAATCGGATGAATCAGGTCCAATTTAGCGCTAAGCCATCGTAGCACGATCTATGAGGAAGATCAAACTATAGGAGGTCGCGCAATTGATTTTTTTGGTGCTAAAACATGATAGAGAAGTGATATTGAGGATCATTCTCCAAAGAAATTGTGCCACACGAAAAGAAAAGGTGACGGTCTCATCTTAATCACAAACTTGCGTTGATTAATCGAAGGTAACCTATCACGATCTCAAAGTATAGAAAATGTTCTCGATGATCATTCACTACAGATTTGAAATAATGAAGGTTAAACAACCTCACCAACTAACATTCGTGAATAAAAAGACTTCATCGATTGAGATCGAAAAGAAAATAGAATCGAAATAAGAAAAGAAAATGATCTCATCTTAATTATGATTTTAAATCGATAAATCGACAATCTATGATATTAGAATTTCATTGACCAAAAGTTGAAAGAAAAACAAAAAGAAGATGGTCTCATATTGATCAAGATTTTCCATCTATGACCTTTTAATATATCATTGACCAAAAATAATCAAAATGGAATAAAATCAAAATAAAATGAAAAGAAGAATGAAATAAATCATATAATACTAAAATGATATCAAAAGTAATCTCTGTTAAATAAATGGTAAAGAGGAAAAAGTTTTTTTAAGAGAAGCAAATATAAATTAAATAAAAAGTAAAGGGGTGGGAAAAGAAAAAAAAAACGGGCCCAAAGCCCATCGCATAAACCAAAAAAAAAATGTTAAGAAGATGCCATGAACCATGGACTTCCAAGAAGATCCTTCGCGAGGCGCGATCGCACGCCCGCGAGACTAGACTAGCAGAGTCACCACCGAACTTTATTTATTCCCATAAGGGGAAAGGTAAAATATCGATAAAACCCTTAAACGAAGGAAAAGACATGGTCGTCGCAACCAAAAGTCTGAGCTCGGGAGTCGGTTACGTGAGGGGAAGGTATTAGCACCCCTCACGTCCGTTGTACTCAACGGGAACCATTAGGTTAAGTTTGCGTGTTAATGTTTGCTTCTAAGTGTTAGGCTTTTCGGTTTATTAGAAAGGAAAGAGAATAGGGACTAGAAGATTTTATTTTCCTAGGGTGCTCGCCAAGATCATCGCAATCTTGTGCCTACGTATCCTCATAGTGCAATGAGGAAGTCAGAGTAATCATAGTTCAGGGAGCTACGAGAAAAAAAAAGAGGGGAAAAGAAAAAAAGGTTGCTCGCCAAGATCATCGCGATCTCGTGCCTACGTATTCTCATTGACAAATGAGAAATCAGATCAATTGTAGTTCAGGTAACTACGGGAAAAAAGGTTTGATTTTATTGAAAGATACTTAGTCGCATTTGACAGAAAGCATTGCTTTACCCTAACGGTTGAGGAGAGGACGCTTGCGCCAATTTGAACAGATTTCCAGATATCAACATTCATGGGGAACACGCCATTTATCTCGACTCAAGTAGGTTGTGGACGAAGTAATGTTTTGCATCGTCTCAAGACACCATATCTCACGTTTATGAAAGGGTTTGAAGGATTGCACGTCGGCGAGGAAAAAAGACTTGATGAGTCAAAGTATTGTTTGGATGACGAGAGCTCGAATCACGAGATCTACCTCTCAGATTCTCACTCTCGAGGAGACGTTGACTATAGTTGAGAAATGGCCTCGATCGCACTGGGGCGAGAGGAAAGATTAGTTGATTTTAGGATGACAATAGCTTGAATCACGAAATCTACCTCTCGGATTCTTACTCTCGGGGAGACGTTGACTACAGTTGAGAAACGATCTCGATTGCACTGGGGCGAGAGGAAAGGTTGGTTAATTTTAGGATGACGAGAGCTCGAATCACGAAATCTACCTCTCGAATTCTCACTCTTGGGGAGACGTTGAATACACCCCGCTCCTTTTTCATCTTTTATCGAAAAGTGTCTAAGTACGATTAATTTGACTTAGAAAATGCCACTTGACGTTGGATCAAGGGTTTTATTCATGACGTTTGAAAAAAATTGAACTAATGGAGGTCCTAATGGCAAGGTAAGGTCGTTGGCGACATACAAGGCGGTCAAATTACAAGAGGGAAAGAGCCACTTGATGTTGGATCAAGGGCTTGCGAAAGGGGTTTGGTCGATCTTAGTCCCTAAGGGTACTCCTAGTACGAAACCACAACCATACAAAGCGATAAATAAATGAAGTACAACCAAAGGGAGCGGGGTACAAAATACATGGGAAAATTGAATGTGATAAATAAAGGGTCTCGTTGTCAGGTAGCCCAAGAGGAAGTCGTACGTGGGCAAGTGTCCTAAGCTAAAGTAAGAGAGAAATGAGATAACCATAATATACAGCTCCTTTGCTAGGGTTTTATCCAGTGTCCCAATTCCATGACGCCAAAGAAGCAACCACAGTCCACCACTTGATTGTTTTAGGGTTTCAATAATTTTATTGTGTTTTGATTAAGAATGAGATAAGAAACAAGAAGAGGGTTAGATGAACAATGTATGAACAATATGATAATAATATGAACAATAATATATGAACAATATAATATAAACAAGAGTATATGGACAGAAAAGTAAAGCAAGATAGTATTGTACAGAAATTAAGATTAGTGGTTAATTGTTAATCGGATGAATCGGGTCCAATTTAGCGCTAAGCCATCGTAGCACGATCTATGAGGAAGATCATACTATAGGAGGTCACGCAATTGATTTTTTTGTGCTAAAACACGATAGAGAAGTGATATTAAGGATCATTCTCCAAAGAAATCGTGCCACACGAAAAGAAAAGGTGTCGGGCTCGTCTTAATCACAAACTTGCGTTGATTAATCGAAGGTAACCTATCACGATCTCAAAGTATAGAAAATGATCTCGATGATCATTCACAACAGATTTGAAATAATGAATGTTAAACAACCTCACCAACCAACATTCGTGAATAAAAAGACTTCATCGATCGAGATCAAAAAGAAAATAGAATCGAAATAAGGAAGAAAAGAAAATGATCTCATCTTAATCATGATTTTAAATCAATAAATCGACAATCTATGATATTAGACTTTCATTGACCAAAAGTTAAAAGAAAAACAAAAAGAAAATGGTCTCATATTGATCCAGATTTTCCATCTATGACCTTTTAATATATCATTGACCAAAAATAATCGAAATGGAATAAAATCGAAATAAAATGAAAAGAAGAATGAAATAAATCATATAATACTAAAATGATATCAAAAGTAATCTCTGTTAAATAAATGGTAAAGAGAAAAAAGTTTTTTTAAGAGAAGCAAATATAAATTAAATAAAAAGTAAAGGGGTGGGAAAAGAAAAAAACAATAAACGGGCCCAAAGCCCATCGCACAAACCAAAAAAAAAATGTTAAGAAGATGCCATGAAATAGCTTTTTAAAACAAAAATAAAAAACCTTTTTTCAAAACTTGAATAAATGGAAAGCAAGGAAAGGTGAAACACCAACAAACTTTTTATTTTAAAACAAACATTCACAAAAAACAAAAAGGAAACAGTCATTTAGGTTGGAAATAAAACTCGATTAAAGAAGAATGACGGTTCCAAAGGAAGAAACGTGTATCAGAGTAACAGTGACAATAAGCCTCAACCTTCTCTTACCGAATCAATTCTTTTCTCGCTTTTTCGTTCGCTATTTCGACTTGATTCAAACAGGTTTATGGGTTTTGATTTGTGATTTCACTCAATTTTCTTCCCTCTTCTGTTTCGATTTGTGGTGGGTTTGCGATTTCGTGTTTGTTCTCTTAGTTCTACTTCATCTCCTTTCTGATTTGAAATGGTATTTGGGTTCTTCAAAGGGTGTATGAACGATTTGGGAATAATGGGTGTGAAGAAACGAGGAAGAAGGAGAGCCACGTATATTTGGAGCTAATGAAAGTTTGGGTTCTGTTTTGGGTTTGAGAAGGATGAAGAAGATTGGGAGGGATTTGTTATGGTTGATTGAAGATTTGCTTGAGTGAAGTGAGGGTTTTTGGTTCGGTTGAAAGAGGAAGAAGGATTAGAGTGATTGATTTGAATAGAGATCAGGGGAGGAATCTGGCAGAGGTTATGTGGTTCAAAAGAACTTGAGAATGAATGGAAAAGTTTTGGCTTTTTATAGAAGAATTTGAGGGCGATTTGGGAACGAAAAATTGGATGAACTTGCTGCTGATGTGTTTCAAAGATGAGTGGAACATCGTACCAGTTTTGGTGTTGCAAATTTTTTTAGAAATTCGATGTCGTTTCGCAATTGTTTCACGTCGTACAAGTTTTGTTGTGCGTACGATTTGCGTTTGTAGTTTGTGTGTGTATTGGCTCGTGAAGGTGACCGCTTGGGAGAAATTTTTTTGGACTGATGCGTGTTGGTTTTTTCGGTGTTTTGCAGGTTATCGTATGAAGGTGCATAGCAGGCTGTGTGGGTGAGTTTTTCGGGAAAAGTTTGGCAGCGTTGTTGTGATGATTTTCACACATTTTGCAGGGCGCAGGTGAGTGGTATTAATCTGCAGTCGGTTTATGAATTGTGATGGGTGGGGTAACGTATAAATTAAAAGTGGCTTGGTTTGGCTGCAAATGAATTGTTTGCTTAAATGTTTTTTTTTTCAATTTGTTTGCAGTACCCCAAATTTTTCCCTTAAATTCATTGGTCTTTTGCATATTATCTTAGGACAATCATACATGCATAGTTAACAGTTTTATTAGATTTTTTGTTTGTTTGTTTTTTTTTTGTGAATTTAGGTGTTGCTGCAGAAGGTACTAAGGTTATGGAGGCCGTGCGTTTGTTCATTGAGGTTATGGTCCCTTGCAAGTTGTGTGGAATTCCTGTGTATAAGAGGAGTATGTACCCTCTTTCTTATGATCCCTTAGCCAATATAAAATCGTTTTCTCCTCAAGATTTCTCAGAGGATTCCTTAAGTAGGGTTACGGTTTTTTGTCCTTTGGTGTTGCGCATGGTTATTTGAGAAATAATTGGAATTTTGTGGTGAATTGCGCTACAAGCAGTATCCTCACTTTGTAAATATTTTTCAGGGTATAATTTGGACTTATTCGTAAAGTTGGATCATTAGTTTGGACTTTTGGTGGTTTGTGAACCATGCATTTTGAAGTAGTAAGGTTTAAATGAAGATTTGAATCAAGAAGTTCGAGTTGATTCTTTGTTTATACATGTTTCGAATTCAAATTCAAGCTATTCACTCAAGTTATGATTCATACTTCACCACGGATTTGTAAAGTCCATATTCTAGAATTCAAGTTTAATTCGAAGAAATTGTGAACATTTAATCTCATGTGAATAAGTCTCGTCAAGATGCCCAAGATTTAACATCAAGTCATTATGGGATTCAAATATTTAAATTCAAGAAGTTTCATTTTGAAAGTTTAGGTTGATTCATGATATCCAAGTTCGAATTCAAGATTCCAAGTTTATCTTAAGTTTCATGTCAAAGTTACAAACTCATCAAGGTCAAGTGTGCAAAATAATTCCAGAACTTATGTTGATTTCATGATCCATAGTTCAAGATTCAATACAAGTTCAAGCATGCATAAATATTCAAGATTCAATACAAGTTCAAGCATAGGGTTAAGTATTCAAAATCAAGAAAGTTCAAAATGATTATACAATATTTGGAATCTCATGTCATAAAGTGTTTTCGTAAAGTTCACATGTTACAATACTTCACCATCACCATGTCCTTTTTAAACAAGAAACTACAAGAACCGTTGCCTACCATAAATACACAAAGTTCCCCTAGCCAAAACTTTCCATTTCTCTCACGTACAACCATACCATCACTGTTAGAAATGAATTTGAAAAGTCTTGAGGAAACCAGTTTCAAGAGAGGTTCACATATTACAAAGCTACTAAAAATCCCAAAAAAATACCAAAGTCACAAAGATATACAAGAATATTGGCCTGAGGAATACGCAGACGAGCTGACTTCCAACAACCATGACGTAAGAACTACGGTTGAAGAAATTGACCTTGGTTTCCCACTTGAATAACGCACTTATGTGGATGTATGCTAGGAATGACTCGCCACTCGCCGTGACTATTGCCAAATATTTCCCCACGCCTTCATTAACAAGTACCACGTGAACTCCACAATTCTCGTTACTGCAAAGAGTTTCAAGAAGGCAATTAAGAAGGGACTCATTCAAATGTGTCTAAGCCAAATTACAAAAAGGAGCATTTTTAGTGCTTGTGATTAAAGTATTAAATACTAACCATGAACCATCCAGCTAACCATTTCTTAGTAGAGTGTTTTTGCGGACTTAACTCTAATCTTGATGCTGTCATTTTTGGAGACCTTCTGAGAAAATTTCTCGTTTGCAGATACAACCTTTGCTCTAATTTCCCATATATGCACCTTCACCAAATGAAAATGTTTTTACACTTCTGCTAAAGCACCAAGTGACGACGACATCCTAGCTATTTTATCACCAATTCAAAGAACAAGTTTCATCAAACCTTATTTGAAACATACAAGTTACGATAGTTTTTTTTTCTACAAGATGTATCCCAAAAGTTCAATAATGCCAATTCTGCTATCATGTTACCATCTGAATAAAAAAAATAAAGGATGATAAAAGAGACTCCATTCTCAACAACGACAAAATCTCATTTTTCGATCCAATTTCATGACATGTTACTAAATCAACAACAAAATCTCTGCAGCTACTAAAGTAACAGGGAGAAATGCTCGCAATTCCAGCTTACCTGTATCATCTTCAATCCAATTTCAAAGGCAGCAACTTTTGATTCTGATGAATTTAGCCTGAATGGAAATAGTGTGATGGGTTCAAATTTAAAACACATAGGTACTATTGAATGAACTTAAGGAAATGAGAATAATTCTACCATTCGTCTGATGCGAGATCAGATCATTATGGCTAGGGGCATACTCGAGTATTGCGAAGAGGAAGACAAACCACAACCAGTACCAAAGCCAGTTCAAGCCAGGGTTGCCTCGCTTCCAAGCCTGTGCCCTGCTATACACGAAGTTGGTTGGAAATATACACCATAAACACGACAAAATCCCTACATCCACAATTATGTCCAGATAATCAAAACAAGGAAGCAATAAGGATAGTTGTTTATTCATAACAAAGTCCTGGCATGATGAAGAAATATGTAAGGTTCGATACATCTTAATGCGATACGGATATAGTGAGCTTACCATGGGGCCTTACGGATCATGAGAACCAAGAAGTTCGATTTGTCTAAAGCCAAAAATATTCCGCAGGCTCAAGAGGCCGTTATGCGCTTGGTGAAGTAGATGAAGCGCCAGATACAAAAAGATATCTCATCTTTATAGGGTTGGCAAACAAACTCGGACCCGCCCGCACCCGCCCCGAAATTAACGGGGAAAACCCGATTTAATTGGGTGCGGGTGCGGGTGCGGGTGAAACCCGGTTCTTAACTACGGGTGCGGGTGCGGGGACGGGTAAACACTAAGACCCGCCCGCACCCGCCCCCGGATAATGCATTTTATTTTAATTTTCTTATTTTACTTATTTTAATATTCATTATTAATTATAGTTTTAATTAAATTATTAATACCCCTATTGCAATTAAAATAATCAAATTTATCAAGTTAATATTTATTTACTAATTAAAAATTTAATTAAATAATTAAATAATTTATTAAAATAATCAATTATTTAATTAAAATTATTAATTTTTATTGCAATTAAAAAGATTTTTTTTTTTTGCGGGTGGGGGCGGGGCGGGTGCGGGTGCACCCGTTCACTACTGGGGGCAGGTCTGGGTGGTAAATTTTTACCCCCGATTGGGTTTGGGGGCGGGGGCGGGTGTGTTACATGGAGGCGGGTGCGGGTGCGAGTATAGTTAAACCCGCCCCGGCCCCGCCCCGTTGCCATCCCTACATCTTTAATCAAATCCTGGAGATGTTCATGAAAAAGAAAAACTAAGTATTTCAAAATATCATACAAGACATGTTCAGACATTTCGAATACTTTCCCAAACCGATTTCCAACATGTCCGAACTGAAAATGGAAGGTCACTGAATCAGATATCACACTGTCAAAACAAGCAGACCAACACCATCAATGCTCACAAAACATGTTTCAGAGAATTCAAAAACCTTCCAAGACAACGTCAGACATGTTCCCACACATTTCAATTACTTTCCCAAATGATTTCAAACATGTTTAGACAACACTAAATTCATTCCAAAACGATTCAGACATGCTCATACCAAAATTGGAAAGAAATTCATTGCTAAAACCAAGTGAACATCTCAAGAATTCGACTATAAAAGAGGCATACAACTTCACAGACAGGGGGGAGGATTCACAGTCACTACAAACACACAACCATTTGCAGAAGAAAATCATACAATAACCATCCAAACACAGCATATACGCAAAGAAAAAAATCCGTTCTCAGAAAGCATACACAAGTCACATACCGAATCAACAACATAGAGCAAACAAACCATTCACATATGTGCACAGAGAACAAAAACCAACAACAACATACACAACAAGAAAGCCGTGAACGAAAAGCATAGGAAATTATCACAAACTCTCACACATTGGTGTAATAAGTGATTCACAGAACACGCATAGCAGAGACCGAGAAGCATCGGTGTGCAGAAATTCGCAACAACATTTCGCAGCACACACGAAGCGTCATTTCATATACAAAGGCAATAGCGAGACGAACCTTCAAAGCCGCCGATATTGTCGAAACTGTCGTGTTGAGATCGCCATGTTGAATTCCTTTAAAGCGAGTTCGTGCGATGCCGTTAAAGGTGGTGTTTGTTTGAGCCTATTCGTACCTCCGTCCCACACACTCGATCGCCCCTCTGATCACGTTCTCCGCCTTTTTCAGGTTCCGAATCTCCTCTATTCCCTCTTAATCATGCGAATGTTCATTAGGTTTAGGTGATTGAGATTTCTATTTATGTTTAATTGATTTGTGGCCATGTTCGTTTTTCTTGTTTGGAATAAGATTTGAGTTGAAGTTGTAGTGGGTGTGGGAAAGAGAGGTAAGCCGTGAGAGGAAGAAGAGTTACAGCTGAGAGATGAGGGGAGGATGGAATGAAACTTGCTGAGTTTGTTTCTTTTTTCCTCATGTTTGTTCCTGGGCAATTCGTGGGAGGGCCGTAGATCATGTAATGCCCTGTATAATATTTATCTAGAATAATACAATACAAACATTTTATTGTTGTACTGACACCATCATAAGTGCTTAATGGCGTAATTCACATGCTTGACCATTCTAAAACATAATACAATCTATGATACAAGATAAGGAAACTAGCCAAAACAAAAATCTAAGATCAATATACAATATCCTCAATTGTATACAACAAATACACAGCGGAATAAGCTCAACTAAGCTTCTCTTGAAACATCCAAGCATAGCTCCACTTGTAAATCAAACCTGTACTCAATACCTGAAAAATAATCAACAACATGGGGTGAGATATTAAATCTCAGTGAGTTCCCTATCTTATGGATTCTCTCGGCTTTACATGGTTCTACCAATCCTAACCAAGTCAAGGGGAAGGGAAATGACCTTGAGTTCACAAATCTCACACTATATAGAAACATGCCATGAGTTCACCAACTCAAAATATCACTAATCGATAACCTGTACCAAGGCATTCCCTTTTCCCTTCCCCTTTTACGTCTAGAAGTCGACCCGGGTCATGGATCCTTGTAGTTACTTGGCATACAAAATGGATTCGGGTTCTACGTGCCATTAACCGTTATGAACCGTCACTTCACACGGGGCATAAACCGTCACAAGTCTCTTTACCCTTAGGCTCCATTCGTACTCACACGCGGGAATCAAACCTGCCAAGTAATTGTTCACATGGTTCAGAGGAGCTCGAGACTCATGAAACTGCACCCAAGTGAAACGGTTACGATTATGTGATCACACACATAAACGTGATTGTATTCGACAATCACAAGGCCACAATGCCTTAAGGCCACATTCGCCTTTTCTCATAATCACAAAAGTTCAACATGTTCCATACTAGTGTTTCACTCTCTCCTAGACCAATCTCGTCACGGATGCACCTTTCTACACCAAGTGCCCGAGCCTTGCCATCTAAGTTTTCTACTGTAGGCTAGAACTCGTCAAGGATGCACCTTTCTACATCGAATGCACGAGCGTTGCCATCCAGAGTTTCTATCGATTTCTAGTCACAACCTAGAATCATAACAATCTTAACTATGCCATTTGTTTTGTCGTAAAGTTTCCTCACTCTTCCTAATTCATTTTAAGCATGTATATTCTCTCGATCATGTTTAACAACAATTAATTACACATAGTGTAACACCCCTAATCTATACCCCCAAGCTCTTAAAGCGATAAATAAAATTCAAAATTTCATCAGAGTATATTTAAAATATCACGGCATAGACCGAGGGGTCACATCAATTTGAAACAAAAATACAACACCTGCTCATACAGACATGCAACAACTCAGGTAGTAATACACCCACAATCCAATTACAGAATAAAAGCGGAAAAATCCGTAACTGAATATCAACATATATATATATATATATATATATATATATATATATATATATATATATATCATGAAAGTTTGTCATACATCAAGTTATACATGTACAATCCAAAAGATACATATACATAATACAAAATAATCACAAAAGGCCTCCCTAACTACCCGGTGTCACATATCAGAGCCGACCGACAAAAGAATGAAGACGCAAAGCTTCACAAAAAGACCTCCAGCAACTCTAATCTGCAATGCCTCATAGAGCATTATAAAACAGCAGAAGGGTGAGAAACACAATCATAATACAGTTGCATATAATTATATATTAACACAGAAATGCACAAGTAAAACATTCTCACCACAAATGCACCACAATCAAATACAACACAACACAGTATAATTGTCAAGTATCAAATACCAATGCACCTCAATCATACACAATACACTCACCATCAATACAATTACACATATTCCATCTCATCAAAGACATTCACCACTCCATACACAATTAATCCATAATTTATGCAAATGCACAGAGACCGACACAACGACTCTATGCACATGCCATGCGGTACCGACTTCCAATATTTCTCATCACTAGTTCACTCAGGAACTCTGCCGGAATCATCGCTCGTTACTGAGGATCACTCAAGTAACACCCCGTCGGGCCTACGATGTTCCTCGTCGCTTTAGGTCCACTTGGTATAAGGCGCACGACGTTTATGGATTGCTTTAGGTCCTCTCGGTATAACGCGCACAATCCGATCGCTCACACTCCACATGGGCACACGATCGTCTATAACCATCGCTTTAGGTCCTCTTATTTTTTAGGCGCACGATATATCAAATCGCTTTAGGTCCTCTTATTTTTAAGGCGCACAATGTTATAACAGATTCCCTCTGGAATTAATCCGTCACTCAGGACGTCACAACAAATGCATATCATGATGCTTAGCATACAATGACTCCTGACATTTAATATGCACACATATACACATCCATAATCATGCATATATCAACAATTACCATACATCGCATTTTCTTGCCGTCAGACCACTAACCATCATCACAATATGTATTTCATGCAATTTCCTCACTCAACAGTACACAAGTCATACAATATCCACACCAACAGCATATTGCACATACACATCAAATTCACACAATTAAACGACAAAAGTCGACAACCAAACAACACATTTTCTAATTCCCAACATAATTTAATCGGCCAATAATCTCAAAACCATAATCATAAGAAAGTACATGCTACAAGTTTTCTAACGCATCAAACCACACCGCAAACCGACCTACGGATCAAAAGTTATAAAGAAAACAAATTGGGAAAACTGCTACATTCGCCGTGCGAAGTTCCTAGCGAGTCCTTCGCTACTTCATTCGCAGTGCGAATGTCCCAGCGAACCAAGGCAGAAGCAAAAATAGCCTAGAAAATTCCCACCGTTCGCAGTGCGAACCATCCAGCGAATGCTTGCTACCCCATTCGCAGTGCGAACCCTCCAGCGAACAGTGGCAGAATAAAAAATACTACAACGTTCGCAGTGCGAACATCACGCGAACGCTCGCCACCCATTCGCTGGCCATTCGCAGTGCAAACCTGCGAATTCAGCAAAACCCAGCAGCGCACCAAATCACCCAAAAATGATATTTTCTCAAACCAAACATTTCCAAACCAACATATGACAATCAAAACATAACTCAATCATGATAACAAGTATTCTACTACGTTTACACCGATTTTCAACCACGAAACCATCGATTTCTAACAAAATTCTCATTTCCAACCTAGAACTCAAAGCTATGGAAAAGCAAGAAAACATCCAAGCAAACACATACATAATCATACACAAACATAGTATAATCGAGTTTCGCACCCTTACCCGATTTAATCGTGTTCTAGAAAGTCGATTGATTGATTTCCAAGTTTTCTCAAATTCTCTCTTTTTCTTCTCTTCTCCTCTTCTTTTCTCCTTCTCTTCTTTTTCTTACTATTTTTCTCTCTTTCTATTTTCTATTATATTCTAACTTAACAAAATAAATCAAAATGCCCAAAATACCCCTACCCTCAAACATCTCGCAAATGTTCCCAAAACGCGATAAAATATATTCACGATGAAAAATAACATATTTTCACATAAAAATCAGAAATAAAATAATATAATAATAAAATAATCAAAAACGACTCAATTAAATAAAAACTGACAAAACTAGGGCGTTACAACTCTCCCCCACTTAGAAATTTTCGTCCACGAAAATATACCTAAGACGAACAACTCTAGATATGACTCCCGCATCCGACTCTCCAACTCCCAAGTCAAATTGCCCTCAGCAGCGCCTCCCCACGCCACCTTAACAAGCGCGATATCCTTGCCCCGCAACCTCTTCAACTCTCGATCCAAAATCCTCACTGGTAATGCCTCAACCGTAAGGTTCTCCCTTACCTCGACCTCATCCATCGGAATCACATGCGACGGATCCGAAACATACTTCCGAAGCTGTGAAACATGGAACACATCATGCAAATTCGACAGACTCGGCGGCAACGCCACCCGATAAGCCACAACACCCACTCTCGCAGATATCTGGTAAGGACCAATAAATCGAGAAGTAAGTTTCTTCGATTTCAATGCACGACCAACACCCGTTACCGGCGTAACCTTTAGAAATACATGATCGCCCTCTTGAAACTAAAGATCATTTCGTCTCCGATCATGATAACTCTTTTGCCTACTCTGAGAATCCTTCATTTTCTCTCGAATAAGCTTCACTTTTTCCGTAGTCTGCTGTACCAACTCTGGTCCAACTACCGAACTCTCACCAGATTCGTGCCAACACAACGGTGTTCGACATCTTCGTCCATACAGTGCTTCAAACGGTGCCATTCCAATACTAGAATGAAAACTGTTATTATACGTGAATTCAATCAATGCAAGATAACTATCCCACGTGTCGCTCCCGGGATTTTCATCCAAGTACAAACGCGAAAGTGGCACCGAAACAGAGTCACCAGCAATGTGTATTTATCCCAAGAGAGGGAAAGGAAACACTGCATAAACCTGAGAGGAAAGGAAAGAGCATGGTCTTGCGACCAAGAGAACTGGGTTTGGGAGTCGGTTACGCGAGAGGAAGGTATTAGCACCCCCTCGCGTCCATCGTACCCGATAGGATCCACGCTTGCTGTTTCAATCAAAGGGTGTAAGAAAAGATATTGGAAAAGGAACTGCTAGCTGGAGAACTGGAAAAGGAAAGGAGAGAGAAACAAATGTAGGGAAAATAAAAGAAGTGACTCGATAGGACATTATCGTTGTCCTAGGCCTACGTATTCCCTCAGTGCAATGGGAAAGTCAAAGTCAACGTAGTTCGACGGACTACAGGGAAAGGTTGCTCGTCGAGAATCGCATCTCGTGCCTACGTATCTTCAATCAGACGAGAAAGAAGAATCAGAGCAAACGTAGTTCAGCTCAACAAAGGTTGCTTTGTTTGTGTTTTTTAATGGAAACGTCAGAGTGCGCATTCCAACAGTTAGGTGTTGCAGCTCGCTGTATGGAGACTTAGGCGTTACCTGTTTGCGGTAGAACGGACATGACGAGTCCTTAAGGAATGGAATGAAGGAGATGAGAAGAGAATTGTTTGTTTGTTTTTGTATTTTGAAAAGAAGTGTTTTAATCATTTTATGTTTGTAACGCATATTGTATTTAAGTCTTTCACGTAGGATCGAATGCCTCGTATATCGACCCAAGACGGGACGTATGCTAAACATTCTAAGAAGGTGAGAGAAGACCCCTCACTATCTTATTCTCACATAAAAGGCTCAAATACAATATATGTTATGCCTTTTATTAAGTGTTTGTGCTTTTCGTTTTGAGATGAGAAGAACAGAGACTCAAAGGTTGAAAGAAAAAAATGCTAAGGGGAACCTAGGTCCTAATGTTATCATACAATGATGGTCCTACGGTTGAGGTAAGGAAGGGAAGTCTACCTAATGTTAGTATACATGGATTGCTATCCTAATGTCTCTCCTACCTCCGCCTTAATCCTAAATTAAGTGGAGCGAGGAATCCTACGGGATCGTGTCATCAGACAAGCAAACACAGGATAAATCAATCACGAAATGAACTAAAAGCAATAGCAGAGTAAATAGTGTCAGTCAACAATAACATCACACAATCACAATAAGAAAAAGGGAGCTTTAGCCAAGGGGTCATATCAATCGAGGCAAACAAGCTAGCTGTGGGAAGTAGGTACTCCTCCAATGGTATCAAGAACCATGGAGAGCAGAATAAGAATGGGGAAGATGTGAATCAGATCACATAAGCACCAGCATTGGTCAATGCGAGCTAAAGACAAAGCGTGGGGGTTGGTTACGAACCCTATCTTCCACTTGACCGACTCGATAACAGGAGCAAGTGATGTTCAAAGCTTCAATCATGTAATGAGAGCTAAGAACGACTCAACTAGAATAACGGGGGTTGATTGCGAACCCTACCTTCCGTCAATTGCCTCCTTGGAGGTCTTACTAGGGGAAATGGGAATGGGATGCCTCATAAAGGTCTTCAGGCACAATATTAAACAATCACAAACAGAGTCTCCTTTGAGGACTTCCATCATTGCCGGCCAAGTGGCACGGACTCCCAATCCTACTTCTCTTGGCATAACAAGGAAAAATGCAGAATTAGTAACAGAGAAGAGAAGTGATACCGAACAGATGTCAATCCGTAGCAACGCAAGCAAAGTATAAGCAAACCGACCAACTTCTAGTGATCTTGCATAAATGAGCAAAAGTGTTAGAAGGTGGAATGGATCCGTGAAAGGCATGGAACCAAATGCTCTTAAGACAATAAAACAAGGTCATATGCCATAAACAGCAGCAACAACAGCGCTCCAGCACCTGCATAGCTGTAAAAACTAGCAACAAGTAAAAACAGTCTATAATAGCTACTATTTTCAGAACAGAATGGGTGTATATGTAGCCAGCCAGGATATCAACATTTTACAGCACCCTTTGTGCACAACAGCTGTGTATACTACATCAACTTCTATGTTTAATGTGAAACACTACAAAATAAACTCAAAGATTAGTCAAAGTTTAAATGGAAATAACCAAAGTGAGCAACTAAGATCAAAAGGAAATGTCAATAAGAAGTAATTGAAATCAATGCTAAAATGTAAACAACACTTAGTCAACCACCTATGCAAAAAATATTAAAGACTATTAACAAAGTTAACAAATGAACTATTAAAATGATTAATCGATGTTAGAACTAACTCAATGTAAATTAGTTCAAAGTTCTAATTCTAAAACTAGTTAGTGGACCATCAAGGCAAAAACAATTAATGAACCAATTAGGCTAAAAACAATTAGTGAGTAATTAAGATAAACAAGCAATTATGCTAAAAACAACTATAAAGCAATCAAGCTAAAAACGATTAGTGAACCATAAAGCTAAACAATTAATGCACTTAAGCAAAAATCAATTAATGCGATTAAACCAACAATTCAATTAGTGCGATTAAGCAAAAAATTCAATTAGTGAACAATTAGGCTAAAAAAAATTAATGAGTAATTAAGATAAACAAGCAATTAAGCAAAAACAATTAGCGAATGATTAAGAAAAAAATCAATTAGCAAAATCGAAGTCTACTTAGTCAAATTAATTACTTAACCTAAGTCAGAGATATATTCTTAACCACATCTAAACTTTACATCAAAACTCAATTTACAAAATGAAATTCTAAGAAAGAACAAATGAAATGTAAGGATACAATACCGATTTGGGGAGGTGTGAACTGAACAGGGCGTGTGGAAATGAATATGGGCTTTAGAAGCCGGTTTGGTATCAGAACACAAAGGGTTAACGAGAACCCTAAAGCCTTCAGTGCACATCATCTTCTCTACTTCTTCTTGAACGCATTTCTTCTTCTCATCAGTTCACACGCCGCTTCTCTCCGTTCCTTCTTCTCTGTTCACACCTTCACATTTTTCTTCGTTCTCATCAAACCACCCTATGCCTCAAACACCACCGTATTCTCTCCGTCTACACCGCGTCGGTATCTCCTACGACGGCGGAGGTCTTACCATTACCGATTCTCCATTTTCAACCTGAATATGTGGCTGACATCGTCTAATTCTCAACTATCTCTCCGAATCATCGCCACAGAGCTCATGAACCCTAATTCTTATAACCGAAATTAAACGATGAACACTCACAAATCACGTCACAACTATTAGGGCTATGGCTTCTCAACGCGAACCCTATGAACAGGTGATGAAATTAGAGGATAAATAATGAAGACGCACGAGTAGCATACCTTCGGAGTGTGGCCGTGATTGCAGCGAGGAAGATGAAGTCCAAACCATAATTTCAGAGACACTTATGAGGTAAACGATCTTGAACTGTGCATTTCTACTATCGTGATTCTCCTCGTCTATTGCTTCGTCTTCTTCAATCCGCTTCTGCTTTACGTGGGCGTTGTGAATCGTTCCTGTTGTGGACTGCTCATGGCTGAATTTGTTGCTTTCTTTGAACGATTTCAGGTTCTTCGAAGTTGTGGCGATGTTGTTAGTTTGAATTGCGGATTCTGGATGATGATGGTTGAAGCAGCAAATACCGGTTCTCAATTGTTAAGAATTTCTTCTGGTTTCTGATTCTTGCTTTGAAATTTGTTGATGAAGGATTGAAAGATGCAATCTCGGATCGGCGTCTGCGTCGACTTCATAGGTAATGCTTCGATCTCACTTTTTCCCCAATTACTTTCTTCTATCATCTTCGCTCTTTCTTCTTCTGTACGGTTATTGTGCGGTTTCTTGAAGATTCGTTAATGTCGAATTCTCAGTTTGCAAATTGGCTTGAAATTTGGTTGCCGGTTCAACGGATTGATGATTGATGATGAAGGAAATTGAAGATGATAGATAATAGAGCTTGAAGGTGAATGAAGCTTGAAGGTGAATGGAGCTTGAAGTGTTGATGAGGATTGGAGGTTTTTGCAGAGAATTTAAGAAGATGAATTGAAGAGGAGAAGAAAAGTTCTGTCTAGTTCTGTTAGAGTTTTCTGGTAGTTATTGAATCAGTTAGAGAATGTTAGGAAATGGTTATGGAGTTGGTTAGGAAAAATTCTGGTGTAAAAATTGTTAGCAGGATTTTTTGTTAGGAGTTTCTTGTAAAGTTGGATTTCTGTTATCTAGTTTCTGAATTCCCTGCGCCAATTCCTGCTGTTATTTGTTTTTCTTTGGGATTGAAATGCTGTTATGTATTTTCCTTACTGCAGTATGTATTTTCTTTTGTTCTGAAATAAGCTAAGTCATCAGACCACACAAATTCATTGGAAGATTGAGAAACCAAAAAGAGACCAAAAAGAGATGGCTGATTTTACTGAATGTTTCCCTACTATTCCCCACTTCCAGACCCACGAGCCCTCGTCATGCCCAAGCAAACTGAACAAGTGACAGGCAGCTCCATGTCACCGTATTTGCACAATCAAAATTCTTTTAGATGTAGAGGATGTTGATTAAATTTAGCAATAAGAAAACTCAGTGTTGATGGTCTCTATAATGGCCAGCCTATAAAATTATACCACATATCAGAAACAAAATCCACCTACGAAGTGGTTCATGGTCAATTGCCGGACACTTTTAAGTTCACTCGCTAAAAGAATGCCTCAATGGTGCATAGAGAGATTCAAACATTCAGGCCTCTTTTGCCATCACATTCCATAGATCATATTTAATCAGCATATTTCAGAATATCATTGCACTGCATTCTCTAGTGCCAACAAGAATATATGATCATATGGTTGTGCACGAGAACCCTCTCATACGCTACATCAAATGTATTAGGAAGTTTATAATATTTTGTATCAAGAACAAGTGTGAACTATGGATTGTTCTCCTTCAACTCTCTAGCATCAACCATTGAAGGACCAGTGGAATACCCTTCAGCTATATGTACAATATTAAACGTTGCAAGTAGTAACCCTCCTTCCAAAGAATTTCCCATAAATATTGATGTAAAAGCTGCCATTGTCATTAAGCCATGTATGCTCACTTTTCCGCTACTTATTTCAATTAGCGCATCGAGTGATGCAGAAACCTCAACCAAAGGAGGGCTACGTGAACGAGGGAGTTTTGGAAGGGTTTGATGAGTGATTTGGGCAAAGCGTGAGGGCAAATAGCAACGGCTATAGACAAAGCTGCGAGAAGCAGCATAGAGGCTCTCTTAACATGTTAGCTATGTCAATCCATTTGGAACTTTAGCGAAAGTGATAACCGCTCTTTTGAGGTCTTGTGAGATTAACACCATCGATGCCATGTGAATGATTATGGTTATGGTTGTGATCGGTGTTATTGTGATTATGTTTATGGAATTTTGGATACGGAACGGATTTGGTTAAAGGGATAACAAAAACAAAAATGGTTAAAATGAATTTGAAAATGGGTTAAGGAAGAATGAATGGATATTTGTAGTTTTGGATGTTTGGATTTTAACAAATGGATGGAATATGATTAAACATGAACATTTGAAATTGGTTCAAGAATTGGCTAAAAATGGATATCAAGAAAGAATTGACAAGAACAGATGTAGATTAGTAAATGAAATGGGTTTCAAATTGAAACTGGAATATGACGACCTTGAATGATGTCCTCCAAATAAACCATAACCATGCACTTTCCATCTTTAACTTGAACCGATTCTTAGAACAACATCAGCTCCTGAATTAATGCCCCATATCAACTTGCAGTAACAACAAGTAAAAATACCTCAATCACACTGAACCCTTTGATGCAGATAAGACATGAAAACTCTAACCACCATCTCCAATTGATGAATGCCAACCAACCCGTACAAAATATAAGAAACCCTGAGCCACCTGATACTCTTGAGAAAGCTTGAAGAAGATACACTTGATGAGAATTCAACCCTGAATGAAGATGAGAGTCTCACAACAAGAGATAACCCTGAGCCTGCACATGATACCTTGATCCCACGCCTTAGGAACCCAATGCAAATGAATGAATGAGTTACGACCTAAATGAGATGCAAATGAAAAAGAAACATAAGCCAGAAAAAAGGTAGGGCAAATTTTGGAGTGCTACAGCTGCCCCTATTCAATCAACTGTGAATTTGAATGGATGAAAGCAACGGCTATCAGGAATTCAAGATACATAGGGATTGAATACAAAAACAACCAGAAAATTTGCACGCTGAATGAAGAAGAAAAGGGATATAAACCCTCCTAGAAGTATCAGCAAATAACTGCATAGATTGATACGACGTGTATCAAAGTAGGGATACGAACGAGTATCAAGGACCATACAGACGAGTAGTGAAAGAAAACACGGACGAGTGTTGAAGGACACATACGAGTGTTGAAGGTCAATACAGACGAGTATTGAAATATGAGGTTCAAACACAGACGAGTGCTGGAAGGACACAGATGGGTGTTACAGGTCAATACGGACGAGTATTGCAATAAGAGTTCAGACAGGGACGAGTGTTGAAAGGACACGAACGAGTGTCAAAGGTCAATACGGACGAGTACTGGACAATCATCAAAGGAGCACGACGAGTGACCAAGTCAACGATACAGACGAGTATCGGACGATGATTAACAAGATACAGACGAGTATCTCAAAAGTCAATACGGACGAGTATTAGCTAAAAAGTTTAGACACAGACGAGTGCTGAAAGGACACGGACGAGTGTCAAAGGTCAACGATGCGGACGAGCATCAGACAATCATCAAAGGAACACGACTAGTGACCAAGTCGACGAAACGGACGAGTATCGGACGATGATTAATAAGATACGGACGAGTGTCTTAAAAGTCAATATGGACGAGTATTGGCTAAAAAGTTCAGACACAGACGAGTGCTGAAAGGACACGGACGAGTGTCAAAGGTCAATACAGACGAGTACTGGACAATCATCAAAGGAACACGACGAGTGACCAAGTCACAGATATGGACAAGTATCAGACGATGATTAACAAGATACAGACGAGTATCTTAAAAGTCAATACGGGCGAGTATTGGCTAAAAAGTTCAGACACAGACGAGTGCTGAAAGGACACGGACGAGTGTCAAAGGTCAACGATGCGGACGAGCATCGGACAATCATCAAAGGAACACGACGAGTGACCAAGTCGACGATACGGACGAGTATCGGACGATGATTAATAAGATACAGACGAGTATCTTAAAAGTCAATACGGACGAGTATTGGCTAAAAAGTTCAGACACAGACGAGTGCTGAAAGGACACGAACGAGTGTCAAAGGTCAACGATACGGACGTGCATCAGACAATCATCAAAGGAACACGACGAGTGACCAAGTCAACGATACGGACGAGTATCGGACGATGATTAACAAGATACAGACGAGTATCTTAAAAGTCAATACGGACGAGTATTGGCTAAAAAGTTCAGACACAGACGAGTGCTGAAAGGACACAGACGAGTGTCAAGGATCAATACAGACGAGTATTGAAATAGGCAGTTCCAACACGGACGAGTGTTGACAGGTTAAAACAAAAGATAACTCTACTGGGGATTGAAACGTTAAACCGAACACAGACGACCGTTAGGGGAACACGAACACGTGTTTAAAATCAACACTGACGAAGTATTGAGGAACAACAAGAGGGCACAGACGAGTGTCAAAAGAACACGGACGAGCGTTGAAAGGACACGGACGGACGTCCAAAGGCAATGCTGACGGGTATTGAATTAACCCTATATGATCAAGTGTTGGAAGCTTTGATGAGGTTGCGTGACAATGTTTGGTCAGTGAATTGCTCTGGTTTGCAGGTAAATGGTTGAACTTGGCTTATGTTCGCATGCATAAGTTTGAATTTTTCCATGGCGTAATGCTCCACCTTAATGGAAATGCTACGCGTTTTGAGGATGCTATGCATACTATATGCAAAATGCAAAGAGGTCCTCAGCAGAATAGATGCTGAGAACAGGTAAGTAACTCCGCTGGGGAATAATGAGCTTACAACAGACTCTGCTGGGGAAACCACTCCAGAGTGTCTCGTGCCAGAGAATGTTTCTTAAGAAAATTTTACAGAAGACCAAACATCTTCAAACTCTTGGACAAACACCGATACTTGAGCTAGGATGCAGTAATTGAGAGGTTACTCTACTTGTGATAACAGATTTGGAGCAACTCCTGCAGGGGAAGTTTCATGATGCTCCATGCTTGGGATGGTCAACCACTTATTTTTGCCCCAAGACACAAGATTGATCTAAAAAATCGTCCCAAGAGGATTTTACAGAAGATTCGACATCTCCAAACTCCTGGACCCTTACCGAGTCTTGAACATTAGCTGCGAGGCCACTCTGCTGGGGAGTTTGCAACTGTTATCGACACAGAAAAGCTTGTAGCTGTTGGAAGTACTGAATGAGAGAATCAACTTAATAAGATACAATGCTTCCCAGTTGAAATTGGCTTGTCAATATCAAATCGTCGTGAATGACCGTCGGCCAGACGATGGACTCAATCAGTAAACGTTGTGACAAAAGGGTAACATGTAAACCTTTTCCTGAACCTGCCTGCCCCAGTATTTTGCATGGGAATAAGTGATTACTCGTCTGGAAGAAACGATCCATGATCTCAAAAAGGCTTCAATTTTGTTTTTGAGCCTAGTATGAGGCTACTACCTGCAAGCAAAGGATATGCACATATGCCCCGAGCTGGATATAACTTCTGCAATTGAGAAATCTAACTCTGAACCGCCACTTATTGGGGAGAAAGGTTTTGATGCATCTCTTGCTGGGAACATGATTAATGAAGCCTGCTGAGGACGGGGACCACAAATGCCTTGGGTTGGAATGCCCCTTTGTTTCAAGCCTTTTGGCTGATTGACTGCATATGCGTGAACAACAGTTTTTCTTTCACTTGCCCCAGACCAACATGGTCCACCAAAAGAAATTGTCCCAAGAGGATTTTACAGAAGACTTGACATCCAAAATGCCTCAATGTCTTCAAACTCTTGGAGAAATTCGTTGGGTCTCGAAGTAACTGCCTCAGATTGTATGGTCTACCAGAAGAAATTGCCTCAAGAAGATTTATGAACAATCTCATATCACAGTGAGATATTCTGCCCCAATACTCTGAATCCTGGATAGGCTGATTAGTCGTCTGAATGGACTAACTTCTCATGCTCTTGGATGCCCTGTTCCAGTATGAACCTTGAATTGGCTTTTCCCCTGACTACTGATCTTTGAAGGAATACCCCGAATACCTGCCTTTGGAGAGATTTGAATCTCGAAGTGATTGCCCCAGTTTAACTGAACTCTGAAGAGATTTCTTGACGTGATTGGCTCAGATTGGCTACACCTTAAAGAGATTATTCGACGTGATTGCCCCAGTTTGGTTGCGTCTTAACACAATTTGTTGGGAAAGCTCCCGCTCAACAAAGTTTCCTGAGGAAGTACCACTGGATGTGGCTGTCCTTTGGGAGTTTCAGGATTCTCAACTCAGCAAGATTAAGCTTCTGGACTGAATTTCCATATTTAAACTTCTTTTGATATCAAACAAATGTATGCAAGCAGAAAATGTTTTAGTCTGAGAATGAAAATTCTAATGCAACACACATGTTAATCTTGAAGTTTTACTGAAAAGACGTCGCAAACCCTTTGTGAGCGGATCACGGGTTAAGATACGACATTAATTTTTTTGAATGAAAGAATGCAATGCACATGCAACCCCAACAAAGATCTTTTAGCACAACTCATAGGAGTCAGAAACGCTATCTCATCGGAGTACGCTCTCGAAATAAACCCTGTTTCAATTAGGACTTTTGAGGGTTGTATCGTGGCCTGGTTCACGCTTTTGAGAAAAATGGTTTATGGCTCAAAGTTTATTAGTGCCCACCCACTCTTCGTGATGTTCTCCAGTCCTACATTCAGCTAATTTGCACAAGCGTTCGCCTCTCAAAAAGATTTTGTGATCTTTAAGGAACCCATGCATCTGATGGTTTGGGACCCAATGAGGTTTTGGAGTAACAGTCACCCCTTTGTCTTTTGTTCGTAGTCACACGACTTTGTTCTTGCTCGAGGATTTTCTTTTGTAATCCTTTTGTTTTTTGCTTTCTCATTCTTTTGCCTCTTCTTTTTTTTACCCCTAACTTTTGCCTGGACATATTCTTTTGAATCTTTGATTTCGGAGTCCAGCGGGATGCCCTAACTTTTGCCTAAGTTGCTTGTTTTCTAGTTTCAACTTAGCGGGCTTTTTCCTTTTTCGCTTTTTTTTTTAACACGTCGTGTGACACCGGCTTGTCCTGACTTTGTTGAAAGGGTTGTGACTGCCTCACTCTTTAATTGTTGATGGATAACCATTGTGGTTTCACATCTCTTGACCTCTTGGCGGTGGAATAGAGGGTAATGGATCCTCAGATGCACACTCATTTTGAAATTTAAACGCTCGCTCAAATTAACTGACGCCTACCCTGCCCCTGGGTTAAATGTGAGGGTTTTTTCGTACGAAAGAAACTCCTACTTCAAGGCTCAAAGGGGTTAACGAGGGTCTATCTCCCTTATATCTCCAGTGTTTGGGGATTTGAAACAATGCCTGTACATCCTCAACAGGGTTCTGTTCAAAAGCACACAATTAGAGATTTTTGCATTTTCAACTCATCATCCTCCCTCAAGAGTTTAGGCAAGAAAATTGGTATTGCAATGCACATATACAAAATTATGAGTGAATACGAATGGATTACTTCAGGAAAAACATGCGCGCTTTATTAGGATTAACATAAAAAAGAAAAACAAATTTCATGCATGCATACAAATGTTTTGACAAACATAAAAAGCTACACATGAGGATGCAATAAAGAAGCTAAATGATTATCCTTGTTGAGGAGGCTTGACTCCGTCTGGACTTATTGCTTCCGAAGGTTTCTTTGAAAACTAGGTGCTCAATACGATGAAGAACGTTCAATTTATGGGCCACCCGTCTGGTGTGATAACCTTTGAGTCAATCAAGTCTTGCACCTGGTGCTGGAATGCTCTACACCCCTTGATATCATGGCCTAGTGCCCCTGAGTGAAAATTACAATGAGCATTAGCATCCCATCCTTTTGGAAGCTCAGCAGGAGGAGGAGTCAACTTCCGGAGCTCAATTACTCTCAGCTGAAGCAGTTCCTGAAGTAATTCGGCATGACACATCGGTAAAGGATCAAAAACCCTTTCTTGCTTGAGTTGATGACGAAGGGATGCAACCGGGAGGGTCCCAGCTGTAAATTGTTAATGCGGTAATTTCGGAACCCAAGGTTTATGGATTTAGGAAGGTCTCTGAGAGGAGGGAGGAATATCCATCTCTTTAGCAGCAGTTGGAGGAACATCTCTTCGCTTGATAGTGCTGATGGGCGCAAACTCGATTACCCCTGAATCAATAAGCTCTTGGACCTTATACTTGAGCATCTTACAATTTTCAATATCATGACCAGGTACCCCTGAATGGAATTCACACCTATCATGGACATTGGAACCCATACGAAACTTGGTGTGTGGAAGTCCTGCATCAATCAAATCAATTAGCCGAAGCTTGAGCAAGTGTTGAAGCAACTGAGCGTATGGCATCGGAATCGGATCAAACTTCTTTTCAGTATTCTCTGGCTTAAGACCCTCAAGAAACAGTTGGTGGTGAAAAAACTCTGATGGTGGAGAGGATTCACGAGGCAAACCATGGTCTAGAGGAGATCCCAAAGAGATGGGAGGAGTGAGAACCTCTGCTGTGGAAGCGGACACCTGATTGTTTTCCTTTCTTAACACTTCATTCAGAATTTTCATAACCCGACCCATCTGAGTCTTCATCCGATTGACTTCTTCTTTCAGCAGTTCCTGACCTCGGGACAACGCTTGGATGTCCACCATAAAATGCCCCGGTTGGGCCTTCATCCCAGTCACCTCCGCTCGGAGTTGTTCCATATCTGAACCTTGATTGTGGTGAATCGAGTAGTTGGAAGAAGTCATGTTGGCCGTTTCTGAAGAGAATATCCAGTCAGAATGAGAAATCCGCTCCGGAACACCTGTTATGCATATGAGTATGAGAATGCAATGCAGAATGCCATGTTCGAATATTTCCAAGGAATCATTACGCTTTGATTCAAAAAAATGTCCTTACACTAACCACAAGAAATAGATGGAAATGCTCAGTAACAAGTCTCAAAGTTAATATCCCTTGGAAATACAAGAACATGTATGCGAAAATGATGATGCAGATGCAACAGACATGGGATCAAGGCTTCCATATAATCTGGATAACTACTGTGCTGGTGACCGAATAAGCTCATAGGTCGGCTCTGAAGAGAACACCGGAATACCAGAATATCCGACTAATCAGAATGCCAGGATGCCGGGATATCGGCATAATCAGAATACCAGAATAAACAGAACACCGGCGTGATCATAATACGGGAATGCCATAATATCGGCATAATTAGGGTGCCAGAATAATTAGAATACCATAATACCAGGCTGATGAGTCCACACTAATAAGAGAACCAGAATACCAGGTAGGATGAAAATCAAGGTTACCTGTAAACAACCCGTCCCTCTCACTTGTGGTTACTAAGATCCTCAGTATCCTGGGCTCTCAGGTCGAGAAATGATGATACGTTCACCATTTCTGGTTTGGCATCATCATCAACCGAGGAGGCTTCAACTGATTTTCCAAAGCGAAAGGTCCTCAGCTTCTGGCACTGAGGTCGAGAAGAAATAGTGCCTTCATCCCTCGGGGTACAGTACTATCGCCAATCGAGGAGTGCCTCCACTGATTCTCTTTCAAAAAGAACATCCTATAGCAAGTTCCCAGCATTGGGTCCTCGGACCGAGAATATGCAATGGGCTTGCCACAGAACGTGGTCTTCCACTGTCATATCTCGGGAGGAGTGTCGCGACTGAGTCCTCGGGGAAACGGTCACCAGAGTCGACAGCTCTCTAGATCAACACCCTAACATGCGCAAGACACACACGTCAGAATGCGTCCCAAGATAGCCTCGTCTGGTTGTGAATTTCGTGAATACCCAACGCACTCCAGACGGCACCTAGGTCCCACTACTCTCCACTCTAATCCTAAGTGTATACTCAAGCCTATGTAATGGGCTTATCTCTCAGAAATCCCATCCCGCCAAACAGAAAACCAGCACAGTCCAATATAACATAATATATCATATGAAATAAAAATGCTAAAATGCGGTAAATACAGTAATATACAATAAAGCAGTAAATAACCATACAATAAAACGGTAAATACAGCACAACAGTAAACACCCAAAGAAAGAAAAACAGACAAGCGCTAGGATTGACTCGCTAAGGAAACCAGAGATTCTGGGTTCGGTCCCCAGCAGAGTCGCCAGCTGTCGCTCCCAGGATTTTCATCCAAGTACAAACGCGAAAGTGGCACCGAAACAGAGTCGCCAGCAATGTGTATTTATCCCAAGAGAGGGAAAGGAAACACTGCATAAACCTGAGAGGAAAGGAAAGAGCATGGTCTTGCGACCAAGAGAACAGGGTTCGGAGTCGGTTACGCGAGAGGAAGGTATTAGCACCCCCTCGCGTCCATCGTACCCGATGGGATCCACGCTTGCTGTTTCAATCAAAAGGTGTAAGAAAAGATATTGGAAAAGGAACTGCTAGCTGAAGAACTGGAAAAGGAAAGGAGAGAGAAACAAATGTAGGGAAAATAAAAGAAGTGACTCGATAGGACATTATCGTTGTCCTAGGCCTACGTATTCCCTCAGTGCAATGGGAAAGTCAGAGTCAACGTAGTTCGACGGACTACGGGGAAAGGTTGCTCGTCGAGATATCGCATCTCGTGCCTACGTATCTTCAATCAGACGAGAAAGAAGAATCAGAGCAAACGTAGTTCAGCTCAACAAAGGTTGCTTTGTTTTTGTTTTTTAATGGAAACGTCAGAGTGCATATTCCAGCAGTTAGGTGTTGCAGCTCGCTGTATGGAGACTTAGGCGTTACATGTTTGCGGTAGAACGGACATGACGAGTCCTTAAGGAATGGAATGAAGGAGATGAGAAGAGAATTGTTTGTTTGTTTTTGTATTTTAAAAAGAAGTGTTTTAATCATTTTATGTTTGTAACGCATATTGTATTTAAGTCTTTCACGTAGGATCGAATGCCTCGCATATCGACCCAAGACGGGACGTATGCTAAACATTCTAAGAAGGTGAGAGAAGACCCCTCACTATCTTATTCTCACATGAAAGGCTCAAATACAATATATGTTATGCCTTTTATTAAGTGTTTTTGCTTATCGTTTTGAGATGAGAAGAACAGAGACTCAAAGGTTGAAAGAAAAAAATGCTAAGGGGAACCTAGGTCCTAATGTTAGCATACACGGATTGCTATCCTAATGTCTCTCCTACCTCCGCCTTAATCCTAAATTAAGTGGAGCGAGGAATCCTACGGGATCATGTCATCAGACAAGTAAACACAGGATAAATCAATCACGAAATGAACTAAAAGCAATAGCAGAGTAAATAGTGCCCGTCAACAATAACATCACACAATCACAATAAGAAAAAGGGAGCTTTAGCCAAGGGGTCATATCAACCGAGGAAAACAAGCTAGCTGTGGGAAGTAGGTACTCCTCCAATGGTATCAAGAACCATAGAGAGCAGAATAAGAATAGGGAAGATGTGAATCAGATCACATAAGCATCAGCATTGGTCAATGCGAGCTAAAGACAAAGCGTGGGGTTGGTTACGAACCCTATCTTCCACTTGACCAACTCGATAACAGGAGCAGGTGATGTTCAAAGCTTCAATCATGTAATGAGAGCTAAGAACGACTCAACTAGAATAACGGGGGTTGATTGCGAACCCTACCTTTCGTCAATTGCCTCCTTGGAGGTCTTACCAGGGGAAATGGGAATGGGATGCCTCATAGAGGTCTTCAGGCACAATATTAAACAATCATAAACAGAGTCTCCTTTGAGGACTTCCATTATTGCCGGCCAAGTGGCACGGACTCCCAATCCTACTTCTCATGGCATAACAAGGAAAAATGCGAAATTAGTAACAGAGAAGAGAAGTGATACCGAACGGATGTCAATCCGTAGCAACGCAAGCAAAGTATAAGCAAACCGACCAACTTCTAGTGATCTAGCATAAATGAGCAAAAGTGTTAGAAGGTGGAATGGATTCGTGAAAGGCATGGAACCAAATGCTCTTAAGACAATAAAACAAGGTCATAAGCCATAAACAACAGCAACAACAGCGCTCCAGCACCTGCATAGCTGTAAAAACTAGCAACAAGTAAAAACAGTCTATAACAGCTACTATTTCCAGAACAGAATGGGTGTATATGCAGCCAACCAGGATATCAACATTTTACAACACCCTTTGTGCACAGCAGCTGTGTATACTACAGCAACTTCTATGTTTAATGTGAAACACTACAAAATAAATTCAAAGATTAGTCAAAGTTTAAATGGAAATAACCAAAGTGAGCAACTAAGATCAAAAGGAAATGTCAATAAGAAGTAATTGAAATCAATGCTAAAATGTAAACAACACTTAGTCAACCACCTATGCAAAAAATATTAAAGACTATTAACAAAGTTAACAAATGAACTATTAAAATGATTAATCGATGTTAGAACTAACTCAATGTCAATTAGTTCAAAGTTCTAATTCTAAAACTAGTTAGTGGACCATCAAGGCAAAAATAATTAATGAACCAATTAGGCTAAAAACAATTAGTGAGTAATTAAGATAAACAAGCAATTATGCTAAAAACAACTATCAAGCAATCAAGCTAAAAACGATTAGTGAACCATTAAGCTAAACAATTAGCGCACTTAAGCAAAAATCAATTAATGCGATTAAACCAACAATTCAATTAGTGCGATTAAGCAAAAAATTCAATTAGTGAACAATTAGGCTAAAAAACAATTAATGAGTAATTAAGATAAACAAGCAATTAAGTAAAAACAATTAGCGAATGATTAAGAAAAAAATCAATTAGCAAAATCTAAGTCTACTTAGTCAAATTAATTACTTAACCTAAGTCAGAGATATATTCTTAACCACATCTAAACTTTACATCAAAACTCAATTTACAAAATGAAATTCTAAGAAAGAACAAATGAAATGTAAGGATACAATACCAATTTGGGGAGGTGTGAACTGAACAGGGCGTGTGGAAATGAATATGGGCTTTAGAAGCCGGTTTGGTATCAGAACACAAAGGGTTTACGAGAACCCTAAAGCCTTCAGTGCACATCATCTTCTCAACTTCTTCTTGAACTCATTTCTTCTTCTCATCAGTTCACACGCCGCTTCCCTCCGTTCCTTCTTCTCCGTTCACACATTCACATTTTTCTTCGTTCTCATCAAACCACCCTATGCCTCAAACACCACCGTATTCTCTCCGTCTACACCGAGCCGGTATCTCCTACGACGGCGGAGGTATTACCATTACCGATTCTCCATTTTCAACCTGAATATGTGGCTGACATCGTCTAATTCTCAACTATCTCTCCGAATCATCGCCACAGAGCTCATGAACCCTAAGTCTTATAACCGAAATTAAACGATGAACACTCACAAATCACGTCACAACTATTAGGGCTATGGCTTCTCAACGCGAACCCTATGAACAGGTGATGAAATTTGAGGAGAAATAAGGGAGACGCACGAGTAGCATACCTTCGGAGTGTGGCCGTGATTGTAGCGAGGAAGATGAAGTCCAAACCATAATTTCAGAGACGCTTATGAGGTAAACGATCTTGAACTGTGCATTTTTACTATCGTGATTCTCCTCGTCTATTACTTCGTCTTCTTCAATCCACTTCTGCTTTGCGTGGGCGTTGTGAATCGTTCATGTTGTGGAGTGCTCATGGCTGAATTTGTTGCTTTCTTTGAACGATTTCAGGTTCTTCGAAGTTGTGGCGATGTTGTTAGTTTGAATTGCGGATTTTGGATGATGATGGTTGAAGCAGCAAATACCGGTTCTCAATTGTTAAGAATTTCTTCTGGTTTCTGATTCTTGCTTTGAAATTTGTTGATGAAGGATTGAAAGATGCAATCTCGGATCGGCGTCTGCGTCGACTTCATAGGTAATGCTTCGATCTCACTTTTTCCCCAATTACTTTCTTCTATCATCTTCACTCTTTCTTCTTCTGTACGGTTATTGTGCGGTTTCTTGAAGATTCGTTAATGTCGAATTCTCAGTTTGCAAATTGCCTTGAAATTTGGTTGCAGGTTCAACGGATTGATGATTGATGATGAAGGAAATTGAAGATGATAGATAATGGAGCTTAAAGGTGAATGGAGCTTGAAGTGTTGATGAGGATTGGAGGTTTTTGCAGAGAATTGAAGATGATGAATTGAAGAGGAGAAGAAAAGTTCTGTCTAGTTCTGTTAGAGTTTTCTGGTAGTTATTGAATCAGTTAGAGAAGGTTAGGAAATGGTTATGGAGTTGGTTAGGAAAAATTCTGGTGTAAAAATTGTTAGCAGGATTTTTTGTTAGGAGTTTCTTGTAAAGTTGGATTTCTGTTATCTAGTTTCTGAATTCCCCGCGCCAATTCCTGCTGTTATTTGTTTTTCTTTGGGATTGAAATGCTGCTATGTATTTTCCTTACTGCAGTATGTATTTTCTTTTTTCTGAAATAAGCTAAGTCATCAGACCACACAAATTCATTGGAAGATTGAGAAACCAAAAAGAGACCAAAAAGAGATGGCTGATTTTACTGAATGTTTCCCTACTATTCCCCACTTCCAGACCCACGAGCCCTCGTCATGCCCAAGCAAACTGAACAAGTGACAGGCAGCTCCATGTCACCGTAGTTGCACAATCAAAATTCTTTTAGATGTAGAGGATGTTGATTAAATTTAGCAGTAAGAAAACTCAGTGTTGATGGTCTCTATAATGGCCAGCCTTTAAAATTATACCACATATCAGAAACAAAATCCACCTACGAAGTGGTTCATGGTCAATTGCCGGACACTTTCAAGTTCACTCGCTAAAAGAATGCCTCAATGGTGCATAGAGAGATTCAAACATTCAGGCCTCTTTTGCCATTACATTCCATAGATCATATTTAATCAGCATATTTCAGAATATCATTGCACTGCATTCTCTAGTGCCAACAAGAATATATGATCATATGGTTGTGCACGGGAACCCTCTCATACGCTACATCAAATGTATTAGGAAGTTTATAATATTTTGTATCAAGAACAAGTGTGAACTATGGATTGTTCTCCTTTAACTCTCTAGCATCAACCATTGAAGGACCAGTGAAATACCCTTCAGCTATATGTGCAATATTAAACGTTGCAAGTAGTAACCCTCCTTCCAAAGAATTTCCCAAAAATATTGATGTAAAAACTGCCATTGTCATTAAGCCATGGATGCTCACTTTTCCGCTACTTATTTCAATTAGAGCATCGAGTGATGCAGAAACCTCAACCAAAGGAGGGCTACGTGAACGAGGGAGTTTTGGAAGGGTTTGATGAGTGATTTGGGCAAAGCGTGAGGGCAAATAGCAACGGCTATAGACAAAGCTGCGAGAAGCAGCATAGAGGCTCTCTTAACATGTTAGCTATGTCAATCCATTTGGAACTTCAGCGAAAGTGATAACCGCTCTTTTGAGGTCCTGTGAGATTAGCACCATCGATGCCATGTGAATGATTATAGTTATGGTTGTGATCGGTGTTATTGTGATTATGTTTATGGAATTTTGGATACGGAACGGATTTGGTTAAAGGGATAACAAAAACAAAAATTGTTAAAATGAATTTGAAAATGGGTTAAGGAAGAATGAATGGATATTTGTAGTTTTGGATGTTTGGATTTTAAAAAATGGATGGAATATGATTAAACATGAACATTTGAAATTGGTTCAAGAATTGGCTAAAAATGGATATCAAGAAAGAATTGACAAGAACAGATGTGGATTAGTAAATGAAATGGGTTTCAAATTGAAACTGGAATACGACGACCTTGAATGATGTCCTCCAAATAAACCATAACCATGCAATTTCCATCTTTAACTTGAACCGATTCTTAGAACAACATCAGCTCCTGAATTAATGCCCCATATCAACTCGCAGTAACAACAAGTAAAAATGCCTCAATCACACTGAACCCTTTGATGCAGATAAGACATGAAAAATCATAACCACCATCTCCAATTGATGAATACCAACCAACCCGTACAAAATATAAGAAACCCTGAGCCACCTGATACTCTTGAGAAAGCTTGAAGAAGATACACTTAATGAGAATTCAACCCTGAATGAAGATGAGAGTCTCACAATAAGAGATAACCCTGAGCCTGCACATGATACCTTGATCCCACGCCTTAGGAACCCAATGCAAATGAATGAATGAGTTACGACCTAAATGAGATGCAAATGAAAAAGAAACATAAGCCAGAAAAAAGGTAGGGCAAATTTTGGGGTGCTACACCACACACCACCTTGTTCCAAAACACACACTCTCAACAAATCTTCCAAAGACTGAATCGTTCTCTCCGACTGCCCATCCGTCTGCGGATGAAAAGCCGAACTCAACCTCAATTTAGAACCCAACGCCTTCTGTAAACTTTCCCAAAATCTCGAGGTAAACCTTGGATCTCGATCCGAAACAATACTTAACGAAACTCCATGCAACTTTATAATCACACTGATGTAAATCTCAGCTAACCGTTCCAAAGAAAAACTGATGTCAATCGGAATGAAATGAGCCGATTTAGTCAGCCTATCAACAACCACCCAAATAGCATTATGACCTCGCTGAGTATTCGGCAACCCCGTTACAAAATCCATCGAAATGCTATCCCATTTCCATTTCGGAATATCCAACGGTTGCAACAAACCACTCGGCCTCTGGTGTTCCACTTTCGACTTCTGGCACGTCAAACAAGCATACACAAACTGAGCCATATCTCTTTTCAATCCTGACCACCAGAAAATCTTCTTCAAATATTGGTACATCTTGTTCGCTCCCGGATGTATACTCAAATTACTCCGGTGTCCTTCTTCCAAAATCATCCATTTCAAATCCGAATCGTCCGGAATACAAATTCTCCCACGGAACCTCAACACACCATTAACATCCACTTGAAAATCACTACTCGCATCTTTTCCGCCAACCAACATCAAATCCACTAATTTCACGTCCAACCTCTGCTTCTCGCTTACCGTCATCAGAAAATCATTAGTAACCTTCAACATACCCAGCCTCACACTATCTGACGACACTTCACATACTAAACTCAAATCTCTAAACGATCCCAAAAGTTCCCACTCCTTAACCATTAAAGCGGACATATGCAAAGATTTCCGACTCAACGCATCGGCTACCACATTAGCTTTACCAGGATGGTAATTCAGACCAAAGTCGTTGTCCTTCAAAAATTCCAACCATCTTCGTTGCCTCATATTCAATTCCTTCTGATCAAACAGATATTTCAAACTCTTGTGATCACTAAAGACTTCAAACCTTGCACCGTAGAGATAATGCCTCCAAATCTTCAACACAAAAACCACAGCCGCTAATTCAAGATCATGAGTAGGATAATTCTTTTCATGCACTCTTAACTGCCTCGAAGCATACGCCACGACCTTACCGTCTTGCATTAGTACACCACCTAGACCAATCAAAGACGCATCACAATACACCACAAACGGTTCATTAGGATTCGGCAAAATCAAAATCGGAGCTGTCGTCAATCTTCTCTTCAGCTCATTAAAACTTTCCTCACACCGAATATCCCAAATGAACGCTTGCCCTTTACAAGTCAACTGGGTCAAAGGAAGTGCTAGCTTAGAAAATCCTTCAATAAACCTTCGATAATAACCGGCCAAACCCAAAAAGCTTCGAATTTCAGTAACAGATCTCGGAGCCTCCCATTGTAGAACTGCTTCTACTTTAGATGGATCCACAGAAATACCATTACCTGAAATTACGTGGCCAAGAAAACTCACTTCCGACAACCAAAATTCGCACTTAGACAATTTGGCAAAAAGCTTCTTTTCCTTCAAAACCTGCAAAACAATACGCAAATGCTCCGCATGCTCCTCCCGAGACTTAGAATAAATCAATATGTCGTCAATAAACACAACAAAAAATCGATCCAAATGCTCGTGGAAAATACGATTCATGTACTCCATAAACACACCTGGCGCATTAGAAACCCCGAACGGCATCATAAAATATTCATAATGACCGTAACGTGTCCTAAAAGCCGTCTTTTGAATATCTTCCTCTTTCACCCTAATCTGATGATATCCCGACCTCAGGTCAATCTTACTGAACACACACGCACCCACCAGCTGATCCATCAAATCATCAATTCTCGGAAGAGGATACTTATTCTTAATCGTCACCTTATTCAACTGGCGATAATCGATACACAACCGCATACTTCCATCTTTCTTTTTCACCAACAAAATTGGAGCACCCCAAGGAGAAACACTTGGCCTCACAAACCTCTTCTCCAACAACTCATTCAATTGCTTCTTCAACTCAACCAACTCAGACGCCGACATACGATATGGTGCCATAGAAACAGGTCTAGTACCAGGAACTAGATCTATCGAAAACTCCACCTCTCTCTGGTGGCAAGCCTGAAATATCCTCAGGAAACACTTCAGAAAAATCATACACAACAGGAAACATATCAAGTGACACTTTACTATCCACAGTCAACGACGCAAATAACCCAAACAACTGAGCTTCCTCCGCCAAAAGTCTCTTCAACTCTTTGGTAGACAAGAAACTCAAGTCTTCGTCTTCTTTAAGAGAAGGAAACCTTACTAACTTATGATAACAATCAATATGAACCCGATTGAACTGCAACCAATTCATTCCCAAAACCACATCTAAACCTTCTAACAGCAAACGCACTAAATCCATCTCAAAGTCTTTACCATAAATGGTCAAAGGACAACTTAAACAAACCGAAGAAGTAGTTACTAACCCCATTGCTGGAGTATCAATAACCATCTCACCATCCATCAAAGACAACACAAGATTCAAACGCTTAGCGCACTCAGACGAAATAAACGAATGAGTCGCTCCAGTATCAATAATAGCAACTAAAGGCGTACTATTAATAAAACAAGTACCTCTGATCAGACGATCTGCACTTGAAGTCTGAGTCCCTGCCAATGAAAATACCTTTCCACTAGTTGGAGCCTGCTTCGGTTTCTGACACTTTGTACTAATATGACCAGGTTCACCACAGTTGAAACACTTCACCACATTCTTCCGTTTACAATCTGCTACGACATGTCTGACACCTCCACAATTAGAACACTTTCTCACATCTTTTCTACATTCAAACTGACGATGTCCTAGTTCACCACACTTAAAACATCTCGGAGAATTAGACATACCTCCACCACCTGACCTTCGATCAAAAGTACCCCTTTGCTTACCTTTATCAGCTGGTGTTACATAAGGACCACTACAAAACTGTTGCTTCTCTTTTCTGTCACTCACACTCTTGTAGTGAGTAGAACGAGCCTTACTATCCTCTTCATAAATCCTACAAAATTCCACCAAATCAGAAAACCTTCTAATCCTTTGATAACCGATTGCTTGCTTAATCTCAGGACGTAATCCGCTCTCATACTTCACACACTTATAAAACTCTGTAGTCGCTTCAGCATAATGAGGATAAAACTGCACAAGCTCCACAAACTTAGCAGTATAGTCAACAAGAGACATACTACCTGTTTCAGTTCCAAGAACTCAATTTCCTTCTTTCCTCTAACATCCTCGGGAAAATACGTCCTCAAAAACTCCTGGCTAACCAATTCCCAAGTAACTTCTTCATCCCCAGCTTCCAATACCTGACGAGTACTAACCCACCAGTCATCAGCTTCTTCTTGTAACATGTGAGTACCCAGTCTCACCTTACTATCCTCAGCACAATCCATAACTCAGAAAATCCTTTCAATCTCTTTCAACCAAATCTGTGCACCATCAGGATTATGTCTCCCCTTAAAGACAGGCGGTCTGTTCTTCCTGAAGTCATCATTACCCGCAGCATTAGGTGCACCCTGCACAGCACGAGCCATAGCTTGCATCGCAGCAGCCAAAGCAACATCGTTCCTACCAGCCATATTCTGTTCATTTCCAATAACAGAAACTATGGTTAAACAAACAACTCACTCCACACGCCAACACCAACAAGGACTGACACAACCAGACACGAACTGACACGGACTGGCTCTAATACCACTTAGTGTAACACCCCTAATCTATACCCCAAGCTCTTAAAGCGATAAATAAAATTCAAAATTTCATCAGAGTATATTTAAAATATCACGGCATAGACCGAGGGGTCACATCAATTTGAAACAAAAATACAACACCTGCTCATACAGATATGCAACAACTCAGGTAGTAATACACCCACAATCCAATTACAGAATAAAAGCGAAAAAATCCGTAACTGAATATCAACATATATATATATATATATATATATATATATATATATATATATATATATATATCATGAAAGTTTGTCATACATCAATCATACATGTACAATCTAAAAGATGCATATACATAATACAAAATAATCACAAACGGCCTCCCTAACTACCTGGTGTCACATATCAGAGCCGACCGACAAAAGAATGAAGACATAAAGCTTCACAAAAAGACCTCCAGCAACTCTAATCTGCAATGCCTCATAGAGCATTATAAAACAGCAGAAGGGTGAGAAACACAATCATAATACAGTTGCATATAATTATATATTAACACAGAAATGCACAAGTAAAACATTCTCACCACAAATGCACCACAATCAAATACAACACAACACAATACAATTCTCAAGTATCAAATACCAATGCACCTCAATCATACACAATACACTCACCATCAATACAATTACACATATTCCATCTCATCAAAGACATTCACCACTCCATACACAATTAATCCATGATTTATGCAAATGCACAGAGACCGACACAATGACTCTATGCACATGCCATGCGGGTACCGACTTCCAATATTTCTCATCACTAGTTCACTCAGGAACTCTGCTGGAATCATCGCTAGTTACTGAGGATCACTCAAGTAACACCCCGTCGGGCCTACGATGTTCCCCATCGCTTTAGGTCCTTTTGGTATAAGGCACACGGCGTTTATGGATTACTTTAGGTCCTCTCGGTATAAGGCGCACAATCCGATCGCTCACACCCCACATGGGCACACGATCGTCTATAACCATCGCTTTAGGTCCTCTTATTTTTAAGGCGCACGATATATCAAATCGCTTTAGGTTCTCTTATTTTTAAGGCGCACGATGTTATAGCAGATTCCCTCTGGAATCAATCTGTCACTCAGGACGTCACAACAAATGCATATCATGATGCTTGGCATACAATGACTCCTGACATTTAATATGCACACATATACACATCCATAATCATGCATATATCAACAATTACCATACATCGCATTTTCTTGCCGTCGGACCACTAACCATCATCACAATATGCATTTCATGCAATTTCCTCACTCAACAGTACACAAGTCATACAATATCCACACCAACAGCATATTGCACATACACATCAAATTCACACAATTAAACGGCAAAAGTCGACAACCAAACAACACATTTTCTAATTCCTAACATAATTTAATTGGCCAATAATCTCAAAACCATCATCATAAGAAAGTACATGCTACAAGTTTTCTAATGCATCAAACCACGCCTCAAACTGACCTACGGATCAAAAGTTGTAAAGAAAACAAATTGGGAAAACTGCTACATTCGCCGTGCGAAGCTCCTAGCGAGTCCTTCGCTACTTCATTCACAGTGCGAATGTCCCAGCGAACCAAGGCAGAAGCAAAAATAGCCTAGAAAATTCGCACCGTTCGTAGTGCGAACCATCCAGCGAATGCTCGCTACCCCATTCGCAGTGCGAACCCTCCAGCGAACAGTGGCAGAATGAAAAATACTACAATGTTCGCAGTGCGAACATCACGCGAACGCTCGCCACCCATTCGCAGTGCGAACCTGCGAATTCAGCAAAACCCAGCAGCGCACCAAATCACCCAAAAATGATATTTTCTCAAACCAAACATTTCCAAACCAACATATGACAATCAAAACATAACTCAATCATGATAACAAGTATTCTACTACGTTTACACCGATTTTCAACCGCGAAACCATCGATTTCTAACAAAATTCCCATTTCCAACCTACAACTCAAAGCATGGAAAAGCAAGAAAACATCCAAGCAAACACATACATAATCATACACAAACATAGTATAATCGAGTTTCGCACCCTTACCCAATTTAATCGTGTTCTAGAAAGTCGATTGATTGATTTCCAAGTTTTCTCAAATTCTCTCTTTTTCTTCTCTCCTCCTCTTCATTTCTCCTTCTCTTCTTTTTCTTACTATTTTTCTCTCTTTCTATTTTCTATTATATTCTAACTTAACAAAATAAATCAAAATGCCCAAAATACCCCTACCCTCAAACATCTCGCAAATGTTCCCAAAACGCGATAAAATATATTCACGATGAAAAATAACATATTTTCACATAAAAGTCAGAAATAAAATAATATAATAATAAAATAATAAAAAACGACTCAATTAAATAAAAACTGACAAAACTGAGGCGTTACACATAGCATAACACAATTTGCATAATAGAAACACATATAATAATTCAATCATAAGTCACATAACTCTTGGTTTCCCTCCGATCATTTAATCGGGTATCAAATCAATATTTCTCACACTTATCTCGTAGGATATTTTCACATCTTTGCATCGACTATTACCATGCTTCGATCGGATTTACGATCCAAAAGATGTAGATTTTTAACCTATCACATAACAATTATTTCATTCATTTTTTGCTAAATAATTAATCCCACATCATACCCATAATTTTCACTTTTTATTGGGTAGAGGATCGTCATAGCTTTCCAACGATACCAAGAGCGCTTCAATCCGAGTTACGGATTAAAAGTTATGGACTTTTGAAGAAAATAGAATTATTTGAAAACTCCCAGGAGCGTCCGACAGTACAAATTTCGCCCAGCGGTGCCCCCTTCGCCTATACCTCGCCCGGCGAAGCAGCGGCGTAAATCCCATGCCAAAACCCAAAATTTACAGAATCAAAACATGCTGCGCCTCTTGGCTTTCTCCCGGCGTAGCGGCGGCGTAAGGGCCTCAAATCCCACCCTTTCCACACCAGATCGTTTACCCACCACAAAACAAGTATCATCAATTGATCACATGCATATTAGGACTACACTACGCAATTTATATCAAATTTCATCAGTTAGATTTCATTGATTTATCCGTTTAATCATTTTCTCTCAAATCTAACCTAAGCTCTAAACTTATTTTTCTAGAACTTAGAGTGTCTAACTAGAACCCACCTAGTAATCGAAGAGGAGGTTGAAGAAGACGATGAAGATCCAAGCTCTTCCTTCTTTTCCATTTTCCTCTTTCTCTTCTCTTCCTTCTCTTGTCTTCTTCTTTCCCAACTTTCTTCTCATTCTCTTTCCATTCTTTCAAATATATATATGGGAAATGCTAACATACACCCAAAATTGGTGGACCCCACACAAAAATACACTACATCTATTTTCTTTCTATTTTTTTCTTCATCTTTTTAATGTGGGTCCCACCCAAAATTGGTGGGCCCCACACAAAAATACACTAAGGTGCATGTTGCTAATGCACACCTACATGAGTGTGCATTAGCATAACCCTATATATATATATATATATATATATATATATATCCAAAAGAGTAAAATATCTCCAATTGATATTTTATTGTCTAACACCAATTGATCAATTATTAGAGTTACCTTAAAAATCCTTTCTCGAGTTAAAATAATTGATCTGTCTCTTTCCTAAAATAATTGGTCTCTTTAGAGTTCACCCGTTGCTCTATTGATCCCAATTGATAATACTTAAAGTACTCAGAGGGTTCCATAAATCCAATTAATCATATATAGAGCACATAGATACTCATTTTATCTCATCTGATATCCAATTGAGCATTTAGAAAATATGGGGTATTACAATTACTTAGAGAGTGTTCTTTATATTCTGCACCACCAGAAGCTAGTAATTCAGCTCCTCTCAAGTGCGTCTTTACATCAGATTCTGAATGTATATCTTTAAGCATTAGAACCTGCATATTTGAAACACACATCAAATAATACCATTGTTCTTTTAATACTTTTGTTATCAACAAAACCCAAGGATTATATTTCATGAACTAATCTTGTTTTAACAGGTTCTACATCTAAAATCCTTGAGTTTTTATGATAACAAAGTATAAAAAAAAAATTTGTACTATAATAATTTTATTAAGTATGCAGAATCTGAACAAGCCAGGTGATGGATAAAGATGAATATGAACAAGCAAAATGCTAGATAAAGCTGAATCTGAACAGGTTAGATGCTAGATAAAGCAGACTTTAAACAAGCTAGATGTTGAACAAAGCTGGATAAAATAAACTCTTGACTCTAGTTATAGCAGAATCTGGATAGAGAGACTCTAGACTCTGACACATCAGACTCTGGACTATGGACTTCATCAGACTCTAAACTTTGGACTTCACCAGACTCTGCACTCTGGACACCATTAGATTCTAAACAAAAGTTAGAATACGAAGAAGTTCTTAACAAAAAGTCAACCTCTGGATATCCTAGTCAACGCTTCTGAAGCAAAAATCCATATCTACTATGATATATCCAAGCCTCATATTCAATAGACTCTGAAGTCTATCTTCAAGGCTCTAAACTCTGATAAAGCTTCAAATCATTTCTAATACAATTCAAATGATTTAGAGGATAATGATTAAACAAATATTCCTAATTAACATACATTCAAGTGAAAAAAAATCAAATGTTTCCTTTAAAGGACAAATATTCTAGAATTATTAAGGAATGTACTATCAACGGATCTCCATGTTTCACGACTTAATCTCGTACCTCTATTACAACTGTGAAATTGAAGAAGTTTCCAATTCTATCCTCCAACGCTAACATTCATCATTTATTTAAAGAGGAGAAAGGAATTGTGAAACACAAACAATTATATAAAAGTAACATACAACAACGAAAAGAGAAGAACAACTGACTACACTTAGAAATTGAAGACATACTCGTGGCTATAGACTATGTATCAAAATGGATCAAGGTCATTGCCTCTCCATCAAATGACAACCGATTTGTGAAAAAAATGTTCAAAAATATAATTTTCCCGAGCTTTAGGGTTCCTAGGCTAGTGATAAGTGACATGGGATCTCATTTCATCGCCAGGAAATTTGAAAGCTTACTTAAGAAATATGGGGTAAGGCATAGGGTTACTACACCCTACTATCCCCAAAAAAGTGGTCAACTTGAGGTTTCTAATAGGAAAATAAAAGAAATTTATGAGAATACAGTTTTCCTTTCTACGAAAGACTGATCCTCTAAGCTCGGTGACTCACTTTGGGCATACCAGACTGCTTATAAAACTCCTATTGGTATGACCCCATTCAAGATAATATAGTAGAGTTAGAACATAAGGCTTATTGGGCTATCAAAACCCTTAATCTAGATCATCGGGCGACAGGAGAGAAGAGAAAGTCACAGTTAAGTGAGTTGGAAGAATTATGGCTCAATGTAATACCCCAAAATTTGCTCTCCCCTTCTGGCATCATAGTTTAGCATTATCATATATCATATCATATCCATCTCATTAGCATTGCATTGCATTTAATATAGAAAAATGAAGCATAACATTCCTCTTACCATCAAGGCATGTGATCAAGTGGAAGGTGGACAATCAAGGGATCATTCAAAGCACAAAAAGGTCAATCAAGTTGCCTCAAGGCAAGCCAAGAGTCTCTCATGTCTCATACCATCTCAATTGATCATCCACAATCTCAAGGAAGTGAGATCCAATGGGAGATTGAAACAATACATACTTCAACATGCAAGAGGTTCAAAAACTGAAGGAAAACCCTCAAAAGAGATAGCTCATTGATCCAAAATCATCCTCAAATGGCATATCCCATCATCCTTTAAAGGGATACACAGCATACTCTGAGGAATTTGAAATTGAAGACTGCACTTTTCCCTCCTAACCAAAGGGGGTCAAAATTAGGGTTTCTAATAAAATCAGGATATCTTTGATTTTTTGGACAAAACTTGATGTCATGGTATTCCATATGTCCTTAAGTGTATGGGTGTGGAAAATTGCCTCTCAATTGGTTTTAGAAGTGGTTCAATTTGAAGAAAGATAAAAAATCAGAGAAATTGGGGCCAAGTCAAATAATCAGAGGAAAAAGTCAACTTTTTACTTTTTGAGGCCAAATTCATAAAATTCATGTTATATGTGTCCAATGTACAAAATTTGGTCAAGAAACTCCAAAGGAATCATGAAAAAATCAAGAGGTGGAAAATTGCCATTTTTGGAAGAAGTAGGGTTTCCAAAAATAGTAATTTTGGACCATTTTGCATCAGAGTTTGAACCAAGGCCATTTAAAATTGAAGCACCAAATGAAAATTCCACCAGGCCACAACAAAAGGTCTTGCTTTAAGCTTCAAATCCATGTGTAGAACATCCCCATTGGATAAATATTGAGATAGATATGGATGATCAAAGTTGGAGGAAAGTAGGCCAAAACCATGTCATGACCAAGGATTTTCAAGGCACGCGCGCAGTCATTTTCACAAGCATGTGGTGAGCCAAATGTCCACCCATTTTTCATCAAGATAAAAGCATCAAATGGAAAAATTTTCAACATCAAAGTTGTTCTTTGTAGTGTCATCTTCAATATTGATGTTGGGAAAATTTTGAATTGATCAAGTTATGAGTGGGTTATAGTGGTCTCAAGATAGGTTGATTAGGCTGAACTTTCATGCATGTCACTTGCCATGCCATGGCTTGCTTTGCACGCATATGGGCCAGTTTGTTTTCCATCTGTTGGTGGTCATTTTTAGACATATTTGAGGCATCATTTCACTCCAATTTTCAAACCAACATTGTTCCCCAAGGTGTCCTCTTTCCAAAGAACTCATAAACTCACCAAGTCCTTCATTGAGTAGAGAGAAAAACTTCAACAAACTACCCTATGTTGGCACTGGTACATTGACAGCATGTTGCACAATTTGGTTCACTCATACTACAAACACTTCCACACTTTATTTCCACATTTGGTCAAACATATCACCTACACAATACACACTATCACGTGCCATACATGGGAATAGAAAGAACAAACTTGCTTAGCAAGTTTCTGATGCACAAGCTCCTGCTACACAACCGTGCCAATTCACTTTCTCCTTGCTCCCACCATAACTGTCATGAACCAACCTCACCCTATCACAATCCTCAATGACTCGCCCCTAACTAACTTGACTCAGTTAGTTAGGGTGCACTCAATTAACCAAGCTGTGGCTCATTTAACTGGCTCACTAAACCATGGTTAAAGCTTACTATAAAACAAATTACACACTCTAACTTCAGTTCTAACTTCATTTTCTCACATTCAACTCAGAAACTCTCTCCATTCTCTCTCAATTTCTCCACATTGCAATTGATTTTCGAGCTCCATTTCATTCATCTTCCTCATCTTCATCTCAGAATCTCTCTGATTCTCTCTCCATTTTCATCACATTGCAACTGTTTTGAAGCTTGGATTTCAGCTCTTCTCCACTGAAGCATCATCCATTTTTGCATCTAAGCCTTTATTTGGCCAAAAGAAGCTAAAAAAGGAAGCAACATCTCTGGTTTTCTGAAGAACACATCAAGATCATAAATCTTCAGGTACGAATTTCTTCCATTATAGACATAATGTGAAGATGTTATCAGGTTCTTGATGCTTCCTATAAGCTCAAGAACTTGTCTGGCTAGTTGATAGGCCTTTAGAGGCATAGTTGAAATGTTAGGGCAAATCTTCCTCTGTTCGATTCTCTCATCTCATGAATGTTTTGTGCATTTTGTCTTTGGATTCGTGTTCTACATAAGTTCAGCATCATTTTGGTGTAATATTTGTGCATTTCTTTGAGATCCAAAGTTTTCAGGTGGTGGTTCTCGCCGGAGAAGGTGACCGGAGGTCCCTCTCCGGCCGGTTGGTTTCAATTGTTAGGGTTTACCAGGTTTCAATCTTGTCCGTCCAAGTTTCATGATCGTGCGGTCCAAGAGCTGACAGCACATTAAAATTCACGTGCAAATCATGTGCACAATTTATGAATTAGACATGAGCCTTTATGCTATCTGCACCTCCTCATTTTAAAGCCCAATTAATTTGAACTGAACAATTACTATGCATACACCCCCATTCACATTTTATATTTCATTTTTATTTTCATTTTTTCTACACGTTTGATTTTTAATTTTTAAAAATACCAAATGGCATTATAAAATTCCACAAAAATTCATGAGCATTCTTAAAACATTTAGGAAATTTTTCATTATTTTATTTCTTGATTTTATGACCTTTTTGCCCTTGTACTATAATTTTCTTTGAATTGCATTTGTGTGCACACTTAATGTGATACATAAGTTTGTGCATTTTTGTTCTTGATCATTAAAAATAATTTTGATGCTCTTATTTTTGTAGTGAGTCATTAACATCTTGAATTATGTTAAGTGATTTTTATTTGATTTTTTAGGTCCTGTTATGGCATGTTTTGATGTTCATATTTGCATTACTTTGCATGTGCATCCAATTTGATTTAAGTGCATTGTATAAAGCCTTTTTGCCTTGAATTTTTTACATGATACTTTGATATGTGATTCATCTCTGATTTGTGAACCTCAATACCATGTTTTCATTATTTTCATGAACTCATTTGATTTTTGTTTAAAACATTTCATTTGAAGCATTACAACATGTCATATCCTTGTAATCTTTGTGCATGTTTACATGATTGCTTTTGTGCATACTTGCATGATCATTTGCCTACTTTGTGAACTATTCATTTGACATTATAGGTCATTGGTACATGTTATGTGTCATCATTGCATGTTCACTTTCATTTGAACTTTGTGTGTCCTTAATATGAAATACTTGTGTTATCTTTTAAATTTCCATTTCCTTTCTTCTTCTATTGCTTCTTGAATGGCTTGATAGGTGTTTCATGAATGCTTGTGATGTGTTTATATATCATTCTTCATTTCATTTCAATTCTGATCCTTGGATTACATGTTCCATTTAGGCATGTTTCTTCCATTTCTTTTCATCTTTCATTCTCCCTTTTCTTATGGTAGCATGTTCTAATGTCATGGATGATGTTTGTGCCTATCCACTTGGACTTGCTTGATAATGATCATTTGTTTTCCATATGATGTACATTCTGGTTGTGGTTATAGGATTTGATCTTTCATATTATTCTTTTGATCTTTATGGTGCATTAAGTGTTCTTTTGCTTCTTATACTTCTTATACATGTTTACTAACCATGTAGGGGCTTTGGTAAGTTGCAATTGAGTGTGGATAAGGAATCCACATTCAAACTTCTATCCTCTCATCTCTTTTACAATTCAATTTTGTGTTTTGTTAAGCACTTATGTGCTTTTTCTTAATAACTCATCACTTTCCCTTTTGAATTACAATTCATCTTCTACTTTAGAAGTGAATTGTTTAATTCATTCTTTCTTTAGACTTTAGGTTTTGAAACCTCACAAACCATTAGGATCACTCCCTTTAATCTTCAATTAGGATTGAGTCTTAGATCATATAGATTTTTACCTTTTCTCCTCTCTTGAGTCTCTCTTCTCATCTCAAAGAAAATTCAAAATATCTAATAAAGGTAGGCACTTATTGCATTTAGGCCTTTCATATAAAGAAAAGATTATAAGGGGTCTTCTCTTGTAATCTTAGAATGTGTAGCATATAGCCCATCTTGGGTCAATGTGTTAAACATTTGATCTTGTATGAGGGACTTAAATGCAATACTTGTTGAAGGTACAAATAAAAAACACTTCTTCACCCTATAATCAACAAAAACACTTAATAAACACAAGTATGCTAGTGTGTTTGAACCTTGACAATTGGAACTAAGTGTGGGGGTCTTCTTCACTCTTAGTGTGCTTTCTTACCCATTCCATCTTGGAATGTGAGAATGTACACATTCCAATGACTAAGATTTAGATACACTATCATATGCAAACAAATGAAAAAACTTCTAAAAGACAAAAAACAAACAATAACGTCTTTCCTTCGGGAATTCTTTTCTCACCTCACTCATTCTCGACGTACGAACGTGCTTCCTACTCGTTCTCTTGCAAGATGGTAACGCACTCGGACCAGCGAGCCTGCAACACCTGAGCCAGAACGTTAGCCGTTCCCTAAAAAAACACAAGCAATCCATCCCTAGTTAGGGGAACTACGTCGCTCTGATTCTCATGTTCCCGATGAGATACGTAGGCAGTGGGGTAGGGCCCATTCGAGCACTTCTTTTATTTTCCCTACATTTGTTTCTCTTTCTCTCTCCTTTCCTTTTCCATTCCTTTTTCAGTTCTTTCTCAGCATTCTTTTCTATCACCCTTTGATCGAGACAAGCAAGCGTGGATCCCATCGGGTACGATGGACGCGAGGGGGTGCTAATACCTTTCTCTCGCGTAACCGACTCCCTTACCCTTTCTCTTGGTCGCGAGACCATGCTCTTTCCTTTCCCTCAGGTTTATGCGGTGTTTCCTTTCCCTCTCTTGGGATAAATACACATTGCTGGCGACTCTGTTTCGGTGCCACTTTCGCGTTTGTACTTGGATGAAAATCCCGGGAGCGACAACTGGCGACTCTGCTGGGGAAAGGTTGACCTATTGCTGGTCCATCCTAAGCGAGTCAATCCTAGCGCTTGTTTGCCTTTATTTCATTGGGTGTTTATTGTTGTGTTATATTTACCATTTTATTGTATGGTTATTTGTTGCTTTACTGTACATTACTGTATTTACTGCATTTTAGCATTTTTATATTATGTTATCCTGGACTGTGCTGTTTTCTGTTTGGCGGGATGGGATTTCTGAGAGATGAGCCCAGTACACAGGCTCGAGTATACACTTAGATTTAGAGTGGAGAGTAGTGGGACCTACGTGCCATCTGTGTACGTGGGTAATCACGAAATTCACAGCTAGACGAGGCTATCTTGGGACCCATCATGGCGTGCGCATCTTGCGTATTCCAGGATGTCGATCTAGAGAGTTGTCGACTCTAGTGACCGATCATGAGGACCTTAGTGGAAACATCTCTCTTTAGCGGTGACAGTGGCAGACCACATTCTGTGGCAAACCCACTCGCACCCGAGGGCCCACTTTGGTACTTGCATAGGATGACCTTTATTTTCTAAGGTGAGTCAGTGGACGACCTCTTTGATTGGCATAGCATTGTATCCTACGGGCTGAATGTGCTATCGCTTCTCAAACCTCCGAAGCTGACAAGCCTTATTTTCTAGGAACCACATGTGAGTATGGGTGGGATGTTTACAGGTTTGCAGGTAACCCAGCCTCCTACATACCGTACTTGTGATTCTATGATTATTACAGATAGTGTATCCTATGACAGTGGTTTGAGTATTCATCTCAGATATATTGCCAGATTCAGTACAGAGACACAATGCACACAGTTCAACACAGACACCGACACCTGGATACCTGATCACATGCCTTTTGCATTTGCATAATCATATCATAACAGGTTATGTTTGTCATTTTCAGGTACTTACCATATTGTCTAATTCCAATCATGAGTTCCCAAGATGCTGAGGTTAAAAGGAAGAATAATGTGTCATACAAATTCCCTGATCCTAAGCTGGATGTATTGAACAAGATGATAGGTATGGCTGGTTCTGATGTTCTCAGCACTTTTCAAAAGGAGTATGGAGAGCTGATTAAGATGGTCTGTGCATTCACAAAGTATGAGAAGGATGGGTTGCATACTTTCTTACAGTTCTATGAGCCATCAATGAGATGTTTCCTATTCCCTGACTACATTCTGATACCCACCCTGGAGGAGTTCTCATTTATTTTGGGAATTCCAATAACGTCTGCTATACCGTATTTTTCTGAAGGTGCTCTTGCCCCTGAAGTAATTGCTGCTGTTCTACATCTGGACCTGTTTGTTGTGAAAAATGGCCTAAGCAGACTCAAAGAAGATGAAGGATTTCACTTGGAGTTTCTTTTTCGACAAGCTTAGGAAGCTGCCAAGGCTAACAATTGGACTACTTACAACGCTATGTTAGCTCTTTGTATCTATGGCTTGGTACTGTTCCCCGGTCAGCCTGATTTTGTTGATATGCAGGCGTTGAAAGTGTTTGTCTCAAAGAATCCGATTCCTACCCTGCTAGGGGATTTTTATCACTCCGTACACTACAAAAATGAGAAGGCAAGAGGGAGTTTGGTTAGTTGTTGCACCCAATTGTTATGCCATTGGCTCTTCAAACATTTACCCCGGACTGGTGCGTTTGTAGAAACTGCTGAGACAATGAAGTGGTCCAAGAGACTGATAGGTTTGACTGCCAATAATATTATTTGGTTTGATCCCAAATTACTGACGATAGAGCTTACTGTCAAATGTGGAAGTTTTCCTAATGTGCCTCTACTTGGAAGAAGAGGTGGGATTAATTACAACCCAGTGTTGGCAGTTAGACAATTTGGTTATGCCTCGAGACATCCTCCTGCTGATGAAGAGATTAGCGCTTCTCTGTTTTTCGTAGGGACCAAGAATGAAAGAGTGCTGGAAGTAATAAATGCTTGGAAATTTAGGCAAAGAGAGGGAAAATTGACTTTCGGCAAAGGAGACTGTAGATCATACCTTGACTACGATGCTTGGGTTGAGATGAAGGTCAAAAAGCTGTTGTTGCCCTTTTCTCGAGAAGTTCTCTTATGTCCAGATCAACATTCCATGGTACCGGCCGAAGAGTACGAGAAAGTGAAGAAAATGGTTAGAGATCTGCAGATAGAGAACTCTGGAATGAGCAGATGTCTTCAGAAAGCTCTAGCTGACAACAAAGAGTTGGAAAAGAGAGCGTTGAAAGCAGAAAAAACCCTGGCAGACAAAGAAGAAGATTTTGATGAGAGAGCTCGATACTTCCAGAAGCTTACCTTGGGAGCAGATGATACTAGTCAGGCTCATAAGGCTACAAAGCAGGCGCTGGCCCGAAGCAAGGATTCGTTAGCTAAACTCCGACAAGCTTGGGATGAGGTCAGAATTGAGAACTCTGAATTGCAGGCCCAGTTAAAAGATAAAGATGAAGAGCTGAAGAAAGCACACGTGGAAAGAAGAAAGTATCGAGAAGATCTTGGCAAAAGTCAAGAACAAGTGAGAAATGCTGAAGGTAAGCTGAGAATCACCAACAAGGAGCTTGAAGATGTCACAGCAGAGCTGAAACTGGTTAAAATTCAAGCTGGAATCAAGAGGCGCAAATGAGCCAATGAAGATGAAGCCTTGCTGATGCACGTGGGGTCATTAGAGGATGCATTGGAAAAAAGGGACGTAGTGATCAAAGAGCAGATTGAGAAGCCGCATCATCAGCGTACCCGCATCCTGTTTGAAGAGATTAAGTACTCCAGCCAGAAGCTGAAGGATGTAGAGCTGTCGGATTAGTGATTTTTGTCATTTCTTTGTAATTTGTAATGGTTACCATCAGAATTGTTGATGGATCCATTTGACTGCCTGTTTCTTATTTTGTTGCTGAAACTACGACAAACGTGCTTGAGAAGTTTTGGGAATTTGTATGAAATGGTTTATTTCTGTTCACAATTTCTGATCTTCAGATATATGTGATGTGATATCTGCACACTAGCACACTACAAAATCACTATTTCTGGTCTTCAGACATCTGTGATCGATGTATATGAATATCTCTTCATGGCAAAACTCAGTAATCATGACTCCTGGTCTTCAGGAATTCTTGGTTACGATTGGAATCAGGATATGAAAAGTATTTTGAAATGACAAACATAACTTTGCATTTGCATTTGCATATCATTTTTGCATCGCAGGTTTTCCTTTTGCAGGCGCCTGCTAACCTTTATTTGGTTTTCAGGCACGATAGCTGATACCCCAGTTCACCGATATTCTACCCGACGCAATCAAGCAAGAGTCATGGAGCAAGTTCAGACAGAGTTAGCTGATTTGAGGGGAAGGATGGAACAGTTCATGAACCTCATGCAGGGGATTGCACAAGGTCAGCAAGAGCTGAGGATCGGTCAAGAAAACATGAGGATTGGACAAGAAGCTATGAGAACCACTATCCAGAGGCTGGAAACTGAAATCCCAAATCGCAACGTGCGCACTCCTCCTGTTGGCACAATCCCTGCTGGTGGGGTACATCTGGGATTTGATAACAATGAGGATGGTCAGGAGGACCAGTTCACTGCATTCAACAATGACATGGGTTTCTACAATGACGACCGAAAGTATGAAGGGCTGGATGAAAGACTCAAGGCTATTGAGAGCCAAAATCCTCTTGGAATTGATGTAGAAGACATGGGTCTCGTGCAGGGTGTGCGAATTCCTCCCAAGTTCAAGCTTCCTGCTTTGGATAAGTACAACGGCAGTACCTGTCCCAAAACACATTTGCAAGCTTACAATCGCAAGATTGCCGCTTACACTGAAGACCAAAAGCTCTGGATGTATTTTTTCCAGGATTGCCTGTCAGGCGCTTCCCTGGAATGGTACATTAAGCTGGACAGGGTTCATATAAGGAGTTGGAAAGATTTGTGCGCTGCGTTTCTGAAGCAGTATCAATATAATCTGGACATGGCACCTAATCGTACTCAATTGCAGAGTATGACTCAGGATAACAAGGAGGGCTTTAAGTAGTACGCACAGAGATGGAGAGAATTGGCGGCTCGAGTTCAACCACCTTTGGGTGATCGTGAGATGGCTGATATGTTCATGAGCACACTTCAAGGGACATATTTAGATAGACTGGCTGCATGTCCCTCCACGGGGTTTGCCGACATCGTCGTTGCTGGGGAACGAATAGAAAGTCTGCTGAAATTGGGTAAGATTCAAGATGTTGCTTCAAGTTCGAAGAAACCCTTTGCCAATGGACCAAGGAAAAGAGAAGGGGAGTTAAGCGCTGTGTATAGAGGAGGGGGCAGAGGAAGGAATCAGTCCTATCATCAGGTGGATGCGGTAACCATTCCGGTTTTAGCTGGACAGCAAACGCCAGATCAGCAAGGTAGACCCCGATTTCAGAACAATAGACAAAGGGACCGTAAGTTTGATCCCTTGCCTATGACATATGCTGCTTTGTTACCACAACTGCTCAAAGAGAAGTTGGTTGAACTTCGGACTATGAAGCTGCTGGATTCCGGAAAATTGCCTCAAGGTTACGATGCTAATGTTCGATGTGAATATCATTCTGGTGCGCCAGGTCATTCAATAGAAAAGTGCTGGGCCTTTCAACATAAGGTTCAAGATCTGATCGACGCAAAAGCTATTAACTTCTCTAGGCCGCCGAATATTCGTGACAATCCGATGCCTCATCATGGAGGTGCAGGCACAAATGCTATTTTTGATGGCGAGAAGTTGAATTTGATTACTGATGTTAATTTGGTGAAGACTCCGCTGTTGATTGTAAAAGAACATTTGTTAAAAGGAAAGGTATTTCCTGGATGCGCCTCTGATTGCGAGGATCGTTCAAAGCAGGTTAATGGCTACAGTAAGTTGAGAGTTGGACTGCAGGATCTTATGGACGAGGGAAGTCTTCAGTTTGATAAAGTAGAGAAATAACAGGATGTTTCTGCCGTTACCATTTACTATAATCCAGTCGAGATACAGGTGCCTGTTGAGGAGCCTGTTGCTATCATCGTGCCCGAGAGGCCGAGACCAGTTACGATTATAGTTCCTGAATCGGCTGCTTATGTGTCTAATAGGGCAGTTCCGTGGCAGTATGGAACTGATACTCGTCAAGGAGGAAGTCGGCAGAAGGCAGAGGCTGTTGGTACTAGCATTGAGAATGTCAGTGGACCAAGTGATTTTACTAGGAGCGGTCGACTGTTTGCTCCCCAGACTCTAAGGAATGATAAAGAGGCTGAAGCCGTTGCAAGAGCGAAAGGAAAACAGGTTGTTGATGACAAGGTGCCTGCTCAGGAAGAGGACCCTAAAGTCAATTTTGATAATGATGTTGAGGAATTTATGAGGGTTATTAAAAAGAGTGATTACAAGATCATTGACCAACTTAATCAGACACCCTCTAAAATTTCGATATTATCCCTGTTAATGAGTTCAGATGCACACCGGGCTGCTTTGTTGAAAGTTCTGAATATGGCATACGTTCCCCAAGAGATTACAGTGAATCAGTTGGAGGGAGTAATTTCTAATGTGAATGTGAGCCACGGGTTGTGATTTACGAACAGGGATTTGACACCGGACGGACGTAACCACAACAAAGCACTGCACATCACACTTGAATGCAAAGGAGCAGTTTTGTCGCATGTGCTGGTTGACACAGGTTCTTCCTTAAATGTGTTACCCAAAAAAGCCCTGATGAAAATTGAAGTAGATGGATTGGTTCTGAGACCCAGCGATCTGATTGTGAGAGCTTTCGATGGATCCCAAAGATCGGTGTTTGGGGAGGTTGAACTACCAATACAGGTTGGTCCACAGATATTCAAGACGATCTTTCATGTTATGGACATTCAGCCTGCTTATAGCTGTTTGTTGGGCCGACCGTGGATTCACGCAGCAGGCGCAGTTACCTCCACACTTCATCAGAAGCTCAAGTATGTGTTCGAGGGTCAAGTGGTTACTGTTTGCGGCGAGGAAGATATATTCGTGAGTCATCTATCCACTTTCAAATATGTGGAAATGGATGGAGAGATTCATGAAACATTGTGCCAATCTTTTGAAGCCCTGAATATCAACAACTTACCAGAATCTACTTCAGCAGCGGTGGTGTCGAACGTGCCAGGTGGGCCGAGTGCATCAATTGCGTCGTACAAGCAGGCCAGAGAAGTGGTCGAAAGCGGGAATGCCCAGGGTTGGGGTAAAGCTATTGACGTGTTCGTGAAAGAAGATAAGTTTGGCATTGGATACCAGCCGGGCCGGATGCCAGTTCCTCGATTCCGTGGGCCAATCAACTTCAACAGTGGAGGAATTATCAATCCCAACCAGTCCTGCTCAGCAATAGAAGATGGCGCTGAAAGCTCAGATTATCTGGACAGATGGGTATATGCACTGGCTCCAGGCGAGGCGTTGCAAAATTGGTCTAGTGAAGAAATCGTTCATGTTGTTCACCATTCAGAGTAACAATTCTTGTCTTTCATAATGCATGAAATCCCACACTCTGCCCAAGGTGTGAGGATCCATTTGTAGGGCCACCATATTTTCTCATATAATGTTCAAATATCAATAAAAGGACGTTTTTGTTTACAAATTTGTGTTCCTTTACTCTTTCTTTATTTTATTTTTGCACAAAGAAAATTAAAAATGATAATGCACTTTCTTTTCTTTTGTTTTCAAGCAAAAAATAATCTAAAATAAAGCATAAACCCAATCATGCAGACTGGATTCTGTGGATTTCTCTGAAAATGATTCTGTTATGCCCACGTATGATTTCGACAATCCGATCTATCAAGCTGAGGAAGAAGGTGATGAAGACTATGAACTCCCGGAAGAGTTGGCTAGGTTGTTGAAACAGGAAGAGAAGACCATTCAGCCTCATCAGGAAGCTCTTGAGATCATCAATATTGGGTCAGAGGAAAGCAAGAAAGAGATCAAGATTGGTGCGAGTCTGCGGGCTGATGTAAAGCAAGAGCTGATAGTCATGCTACGTGAATACGTTGACATCTTTGCTTGGTCATACCAAGATATGCCAGGTTTAGATACAGACATAGTTGTGCATAGACTACCATTGAAAGATGACTGCCCACCGGTCAAGCAGAAGCTGCGCAGGACAAAACCAGAAATGGCTTTGAAGATCAAGGAAGAAGTATAGAAACAGTTGGATGCAGGTTTTCTGGCAGTAACCAACTATCCTCCCTGGGTGGCCAATATAGTACCGGTGCCGAAGAAAGATGGCAAAGTCAGAATGTGTGTGGATTACAGAGATCTCAACAGGGCGAGCCCTAAAGATGATTTTCCACTCCCTTATATTGATGTGCTAGTTGATAATACCGCTCAGTTTTCAGTGTTCTCATTTATGGATGGATTCTCCGGGTACAATCAGATAAAGATGGCGCCTGAAGACATGGAGAAGACGACATTCATTACCCCGTGGGGTACCTTCTGTTACAAAGTAATGCCTTTTGGGTTGAAGAACGCAGGGCAACTTATCAAAGAGCAATGGTGACGTTATTCCACGATCTAATTCATAAAGAGATCGAGTGCTATGTGGATGACATGATTGCTAAATCAAAGACAGAAGAGGAACATCTGATCAACTTGAAGAAGTTGTTTGAGAGGCTGAGGAAATTCAGGTTAAGACTGAATCCTAACAAGTGTACTTTCGGCGTGCGGTCCGGAAAATTGATTGGTTTCATTGTCAGTGAAAAAGGGATAGAGGTTGATCCTGCTAAAGTGAAAGCTATACAAGATATGCCTGTACCGAGAACTGAGAAAGAAGTTCGCGGCTTTCTAGGAAGATTGAACTACATTTCAAGGTTCATATCGCACCTAACTGCCACTTGCGAACCGATATTCAAAATGCTACGAAAAGATCAAACGGTCAGGTGGAATGATGATTGTCAAAATGCATTCGATAAAATAAAAAGATATTTGCAGGAACCTCCAATTCTGATACCTCCAGTTCAAGGGAGACCACTGATTATGTACTTGACAGTGCTCAAAGGATCCATGGGTTGTGTTCTCGGTCAACACGACGAGACAGGTAGGAAAGAACATGCTATCTACTACCTGAGCAAGAAATTTATAGATTGTGAATCGCGTTATTCAATGCTTGAGAAGACATGCTGTGCACTCGCATGGGCCGCCAAGCGATTGAGACAATACATGCTCACACATACAACCCTGTTGATCTCTAAATTGGATCCGGTCAAGTATATTTTTGAGAAACCAGCACTTACAGGCAGAGTTGCAAGGTGGCAGATGGTACTGACAGAGTACGATATTCAATTTACTTCGCAAAAGGAAATCAAAGGAAGTATACTGTCAGATTATCTTGCGCAACAACCTCTTGATGATTACCAGCCCATGAGATTTGATTTCCCTGATGAGGACATCATGTTTCTCAAAGCGAAAGACTGCGAGGAACCACTTCTGGAGGAGGGGCCTGACCCTGAATCCAAATGGATCTTAATGTTTGATGGGGCAGTTAATATGAATGGGTGCGGAGTTGGTGCAGTCCTTATTACGCCAGAGGGTGTTCACATGCCCTTCACTGCCCGAGTAACTTTCGGGTGTACCAACAATGAAGCAGAATACGAAGCTTGCATACTAGGGATCGAGGAAGCTATTGATTTACGAATCAAGACCCTCGATATCTTTGGTGATTCAGTACTGGTAATCAATCAAGTAAAGGGAACTTGGCACACACATCAGCAGAATTTGATTCCGTATAGAGATTATACGAGGAGATTGCTGACATTCTTTACAACTGTCAAGTTATACCGTGTTCCTAGAGATGAAAATAAGTTTGCAGACGCCTTGGCCACTATCTCTTCGATGATCAAAGTGCATGGTTGGAACTTTGTACCCAGGATTGATGTATCTCGTCTTGATAGGCCTGCTTTTGTGTTTGAGGTTGATGCAGTGTCTGACGATAAGCCTTGGTACCATGACATCAAATGCTTCTTAAAAAATCAAGAATACCCGCCCGGGGCATCTTCCAATGACAAGAAGACATTAAGAAGGCTAGTTGGTGGTTTCTTCTTGAACAAAGATGGCGTGCTATATAAAAGGAATTTTGACACGGTTCTGCTCAGATGTGTGGATAGACACGAAGCAGACCTGTTGATGATCGAAGTGCACGAAGGCTTTTTCGGTACCCATGCTGGAGGACATGCGATGGCTAAGAAATTGTTGAGATTGGGGTATTATTGGTTGACAATGGAGTCAGATTGCTGCAAGTATGCTCGCAAGTGTCACAAATGCCAGATCTATGCAGACAAAGTGCACGTTCCTCCCAATCCGTTGAGTATCATGTCCTCTCCGTGGCCATTTGCAATGTGGGGCATTGATATGATCGGGAAAATTGAGCCTACTGCTTCAAACGACCATCGTTTCATCTTGGTCGCCATTGATTATTTCACTAAATGGGTTAAAGCAGCATCCTATGCCAATGTCACTAAGCAAGTAGTGGCTCGTTTCTTGAAAAGGGACATCATTTGTCGATATGGAGTGCCCGAAAGAATCATTACCGATAATGGTTCTAATTTGAATAATAAGATGATGGCTGAACTATGCCGGGACTTCAAAATTGAGCACCACAATTCTTCTCCGTACCGCCCGAAGATGAACGGCGCAGTCGAAGCGGCCAACAAAAACATCAAGAAGATTGTGCAGAAGATGGTTGTCACGTACAAAGATTGGCATGAGATGTTACCACTGGCTTTGCATGGGTATCGAACATCAGTCCGCACGTCCACTGGGGCAACACCATACTCGCTTGTATATGGTATGGAGGCAGTTCTACCGATAGAAGTGGAGATTCCCTCTCTCCGAGTATTGATGGACGTTAAGCTAGATGAAGCTGAATGGGTACGAGCCAGATTTGATCAGCTGAGCCTTATTGAGGAGAAGCGATTAGCAGTGGTATGCCATGGCCAGCTATACCAGCGCAGAATGAAGAGGGCGTTCGATCAAAAGGTTCGACCTCAAGTCTACAAGGTTGGGGATGTGGTAATCAAGAGAATACTTCCTCCGAGTATAGATCACAGGGGCAAATGGACTCCTAACTATGAAGGTCCATTCGTGGTAAAAAAGGTTTTCTTAGGTGGAGCCTTGTTGCTGACAACCATGGATGGTGAAGATTTTTCATCCCCTGTTAATTCAGATGCAGTTAAAAAATACTTCGTATAAAGAGACCCGCTGGATAAAAAAAAAAAAGAATCCAGGCAAAAAAGGGCATCCCGGCGAACCAAAAACAGAATAAAGGTTCGGGCAAAAAATAGGGATATAATTGAAAAGAATTGTACACCCGGTAAGTTGAAAACCCGAAAGGGCAACTTAGGCAAAAAAGGGTATCCCGGTGGATTGAAAACCTGAAAGGGCGATCCACACAAAAGAGGGATTAAAGCGAATGACTGCAGTCTGAATTAATCTGTACGTTTTCTACTCTTCAGCAAACTGGCAAAATTCCAAAGGAGGAATTGGTCCAATCATGAGCTTCTGAAGGCAAAGATAATCAGGAGAGTTGGAGTACATACTGGCTATAACAGAATCAGAAATCAGTTGGAATCCAATTTCCGCATTATCAGTAGGATAGATTTCTTTTCTCAATTTTATGGCAATCACCTCTTTCAGGGGTTTGCTTCTGATTGTAAATTCGCCAATTTTTGGCATTTCATCAATAAAGTTGAATATTCAGTCACGGGCTTTTATTTTCATTTTACTGTTTTGTTTGCAAAAACGTCCGATTTTTGATAATAAAACGTTACTTTGAAAATATCTTGGCCTTGCAAAAACATGCACAAAGACAATGGAAATTACGTTGCTTGTTGGACAACCTTGGATGGTGGACCCAAAAGACCACGCAATATCCCGGGGCATGTGCATATTCTTTTTCTGTTGCAGGTAATGAGCACGATCGATCTAAACAGCATGATCGTAACCACGAGCAGATATTTGCTATGACTTGATACTGTTGTATCTTATTAAGTCGATTATTCCATTCAAGAGTTCCCACTAAGTTTCGTGATGGCAACGGTGTTCGAAGATGGATTTCTTCTGTGTTGATAACGGTTATTAATGCAGTGAATACTCCAGGTTGACAACAAGTGCCAATCCTCCAGTACCTTGCAGACGATGTGAAAGGTAGTTCAAGGCAGAGTCTTTGTCTAGGAGTTTGAAAATGCTTGGTTTTCTATAAAATCCTCTTAAGAGACAAAACTTTTAGTACCAACATCCCTTGTGGAGTTTACTCTTGGCAGGATGTACCAGCAAGTGGTAGTATCATGTCTCCCGCAGGTTTCAGCATGGGAAATTTGTCAAAGAATAATTCCCAGCGGAGTTATTGACCATCCCATGCATGGGGCATGTAACCTCCCCAGCAAAGGATATCCCCGATCTATAATCCCCAGTAGAGTTTGAGGACATTTGGTCTTCTGTAAAATCCTCTCGAAGGGCAGCCCCAACAAGAGATGCTTTAAAGCGGTTTTTCTCCAGCAGAGTGTGTTATAAACTCATTATTCCCAGCGGAGTCGTCAAAGGGAAAGTTCGCCCAACAGGGGGCATTGTGACATTTACCCTAAGCTCGACAGTCATTTTCCTCAGCAGATTACCGAGGAATTGCTTTGGGTTTCCCCAGCAGATCTCTAGGGACTCTTTCTCAGTATGTTGCAACGGATTGTCTTTCAGCCAAGATTTGGATATTCCCCGCAAAGTAGCCCTGGTCCCCGGCAAGATAATATCTTTGGTAATGATATCCCCACAGAGTTCAGCATTGAATCTTGTCCGCTATACTCCCCAGCCGAGTCACGTTAATTTCCCCAACTTGGTCTATATGGATCAACGGAATCTCTTTTTCAGCAAAGTGTCAGCATATGATATTACCCAGCAGGTGGTGTAATTCTTAGCATTGCTCATTTACAACTCAAAGTCCAATTTATTTTTGGCACATATACAGTTTGTTCATATTATTCCAGCCGGTGGGATAGTATGGCAGATGGTTGTTCCAGCCAGTGGGATGATCATTATATACGGTTTGTTCATATTATTCCAGCCTGTGGAATAGTATGGAAGATGGTTGTTCCAGCCAGTGGGATGATCATTATATACAGTTTGTTTATATTATTCCAGCCTGTGGAATAGTATGGAAGATGGTTGTTCCAGCCAGTGGGATGATCATTATATACAGTTTGTTCATATTATTCCAGCCGGTGGGATAGTATGGCAGATGGTTGTTCCAGCCAGTGGGATGATCATTATATACAGTTTTTTCATATTATTCCAGCCTGTGGAATAGTATAGAAGATGGTTGTTCCAGCCAGTGGGATGATCATTATATACAGTTTGTTCATATTATTCCAGCCTGTGGAATAGTATGGAAGATGGTTGCCAGTGGGATGATCATTATATACAGTTTGTTCATATTATTCCAGCCTGTGGGATAGTATGGCAGATGGTTGTTCCAGCCAGTGGGATGATCATTATATGCAGTTTGTTCATATTATTCCAGCCGGTGGGATAGTATGGCAGATGGTTGTTCTAGCCAGTGGGATGATCATTATATACAGTTTATTTATCTTATCCCAGCATGTGGGATAATATTGCAGGTGGTTGTTCCAGCAGGTGGGATGATCATCTGACAAAGCTTCTAGAGCCGGTTTGGTAAGCATCAAAGTCCAAGTTTAATTTGGCAAAGCTGCAAAAGTCCATCCGAGGATGGCAATTTTGAGATTCCAAAGCCTGTTTGGTAATCATTGAAGTCCAACGACAGATTGGTAAAAATCCAGCACGAACTGGTAAAAGTCCATTGTTTAGAATGGCAGAGCAGCTAAAGTCCACCAGCAGTGTGGCAAGCCAGTAGTCGCCTGGCGTCGTACAAAAGACAGTATTAAAGCCCATCAGCAGTGTGGCAAGCCAGTAGTCGCCTGGCGTCGTACAAAAGACATTATCAAAGTCCACCAGCAGTGTGGCAAGCCAGTAGTCGCCTGGCGTCGTTTAAAAAGACATTCTTGAAGTCCATCGACAGTATGGCAAGCCAGTAGTCGCCTGGCGTCTTTCAAAAGACAGATCTCTCTGATGACGTTCATTTGCCGATTCAATCCAGAAGTCTCGTTGGGTTTATATCCATTTTCTTCTTCATCACCCCAGAGCAAATTTTTGGTTATATTTGGTATTCAATCACTACATACCTTGAAAGTCTGAAAGCAATCGCTTTCAGGCATTCAGGTTTACAGTGTTTGAATAGGGGCAGCTGTAATACCCCAAAATTTGCTCTCCCCTTCTGGCATCATAGTTTAGCATTATCATATATCATATCATATCCATCTCATTAGCATTGCATTGCGTTTAATATAGAAAAATAAAGCATAACATTCCTCTTACCATCAAGGCATGTGATCAGGTGGAAGGTGGACAATCAAGGGATCATTCAAAGCACAAAAAGGTCAATCAAGTTGCTTCAAGGCAAGCCAAGAGTCTCTCATGTCTCATACCATCTCAATTGATCATCCACAATCTCAAGGAAGTGAGATCCAATGGGAGATTGAAACAATACATACTTCAACATGCAAGAGGTTCAAAAACTGAAGGAAAACCCTCAAAAGAGATAGCTCATTGATCCAAAATCATCCTCAAATGGCATATCCCATCATCCTTTAAAGGGGTACACAACATACTCTGAGGAATTTGAAATTGAAGACTGCATTTTTCCCTCCTAACCAGAGGGGGTCAAAATTAGGGTTTCTAATAAAATTAGGATATCTTTGATTTTTTGGACAAAACTTGATGTCATGGTATTCCATATGTCCTTAAGTGTATGGGTGTGGAAAATTGCCTCTCAATTGGTTTTAGAAGTGGTTCAATTGGAAGAAAGATAAAAAATCAGAGAAATTGGGGCCAAGTCAAATAATCAGAGGAAAAAGTCAACTCTTGACTTTTTGAGGCCAAATTCATAAAATTCATGTTATATGTGTCCAATGTACAAAATTTGGTCAAGAAACTCCAAAGGAATCATGAAAAAATCAAGAGGTGGAAAGTTGCCATTTTTGGAAGAAGTAGGGTTTCCAAAAATAGTAATTTTGGACCATTTTGCATCAGAGTTTGAACCAAGGCCATTTAAAATTGAAGCACCAAATGAAAATTCCACCAGGCCACAACAAAAGGTCTTGCTTTAAGCTTCAAATCCATGTGTAGAACATCCCCATTGGATAAATATTGAGATAGATATGGATGATCAAAGTTGGAGGAAAGTAGGCCAAAACCATGTCATGACCAAGGATTTTCAAGGCACGCGCGCAGTCATTTTCACAAGCATGTGGTGAGCCAAATGTCCACCCATTTTTCATCAAGATAAAAGCCTCAAATGGAAAAATTTTCAACATCAAAGTTGTTCTTTGTAGTGTCATCTTCAATATTGATGTTGGGAAAAATTTGAATTGATCAAGTTATGAGTGGGTTATAGTGGTCTCAAGATAGGTTGATTAGGCTGAACTTTCATGCATGTCACTTGCCATGCCATGGCTTGCTTTGCACGCATATGGGCCAGTTTGTTTTCCATCTGTTGGTGGTCATTTTTAGACATATTTGAGGCATCATTTCACTCTAATTTTCAAACCAACATTGTTCCCCAAGGTGTCCTCTTTCCAAAGAACTCATAAACTCACCAAGTCCTTCATTGAGTAGAGAGAAAAACTTCAACAAACTACCCTATGTTGGCACTGGTACATTGACAGCATGTTGCACAATTTGGTTCACTCATACTACAAACACTTCCACACTTTATTTCCACATTTGGTCAAACATATCACCTACACAATACACACTATCACGTGCCATACATGGGAATAGAAAGAACAAACTTGCTTAGCAAGTTTCTGATGCACAAGCTCCTGCTACACAACCGTGCCAATTCACTTTCTCCTTGCTCCCACCATAACTGTCATGAACCAACCTCACCCTATCACAATCCTCAATGACTCGCCCCTAACTAACTTGACTCAGTTAGTTAGGGTGCACTCAATTAACCAAGCTGTGGCTCATTTAATTGGCTCACTAAACCATGGTTAAAGCTTACTATAAAACAAATCACACACTCTAACTTCAGTTCTAACTTCATTTTCTCACATTCAACTCAGAAACTCTCTCCATTCTCTCTCAATTTCTCCACATTGCAACTGATTTTCGAGCTCCATTTCATTCATCTTCCTCATCTTCATCTCAAAATCTCTCTGATTCTCTCTACATTTTCATCACATTGCAACTGTTTTGAAGCTTGGATTTCAGCTCTTCTCCACTGAAGCATCATCCATTTTTGCATCTAAGCCTTTATTTGGCCAAAAGAAGCTAAAAAAGGAAGCAACATCTCTGGTTTTCTGAAGAACACATCAAGATCATAAATCTTCAGGTACGAATTTCTTCCATTATAGACATAATGTGAAGATGTTATCAGGTTCTTGATGCTTCCTATAAGCTCAAGAACTTGTCTGGCTAGTTGATAGGCCTTTAGAGGCATAGTTGAAATGTTAGGGCAAATCTTCCTCTGTTCGATTCTCTCATCTCATGAATGTTTTGTGCATTTTGTCTTTGGATTCGTGTTCTACATAAGTTCAGCATCATTTTGGTGTAATATTTGTGCATTTCTGTGAGATCCAAAGTTTGCAGGTGGTGGTTCTCGCCGGAGAAGGTGACCGGAGGTCCCTCTCCGGCCGGTTGGTTTCAATTGTTAGGGTTTACCAGGTTTCAATCTTGTCCGTCCAAGTTTCATGATCGTGCGGTCCAAGAGCTGACAACACATTAAAATTCACGTGCAAATCATGTGCACAATTTCTGAATTGGACATGAGCCTTTATGCTATCTGCACCTCCTCATTTTAAAGCCCAATTAATTTGAACTGAACAATTACTATGCATACACCCCCATTCACATTTTATATTTCATTTTTATTTTCATTTTTTCTACACGTTTGATTTTTAATTTTTAAAAATACCAAATGGCATTATAAAATTCCACAAAAAGTCATGAGCATTCTTAAAACATTTAGGAAATTTTTCATGATTTTATTTCTTGATTTTATTACCTTTTTGCCCTTGTGCTATAATTTTCTTTGAATTGCATTTGTGTGCACACTTAATGTGATACATAAGTTTGTGCATTTTTGTTATTGATCATTAAAAATAATTTTGATGCTCTTCTTTTTGTAGTGAGTCATTAACATCTTGAATTATGTTAAGTGATTTTTATTTGATTTTTTAGGTCCTGTTATGGCATGTTTTGATGTTCATCTTTGCATTACTTTGCATGTGCATCCAATTTGATTTAAGTGCATTGTATAAAGCCATTTTTCCTTGAATTTTTTACATGATACTTTGATATGTGATTCATCTCTGATTTGTGAACCTCAATACCATGTTTTCATAATTTTCATGAACTCATTTGATTTTTGTTTAAAACATTTCATTTGAAGCATTACAACATGTCATATCCTTGTAATCTTTGTGCATGTTTACATGATTGCTTTTGTGCATACTTGCATGATCATTTGCCTACTTTGTGAACTATTCATTTGACATTATAGGTCATTGGTACATGTTATGTGTCATCATTGCATGTTCACTTTCATTTGAACTTTGTGTGTCCTTAATATGAAATACTTGTGTTATCTTTTAAATTTCCATTTCCTTTCTTCTTCTATTGCTTCTTGAATGGCTTGATAGGTGTTTCATGAATGCTTGTGATGTGTTTATATATCATTCTTCATTTCATTTCAATTCTGATCCTTGGATTACATGTTCCATTTAGGCATGTTTCTTCCATTTCTTTTCATCTTTCATTCTCCCTTTTCTTATGGTAGCATGTTCTAATGTCATGGATGATGTTTGTGCCTATCCACTTGGACTTGCTTGATAATGATCATTTGTTTTCCATATGATGTACATTCTGGTTGTGGTTATAGGATTTGATCTTTCATATTATTCTTTTGATCTTTATGGTGCATTAAGTGTTCTTTTGCTTCTTATACTTCTTATACATGTTTACTAACCATGTAGGGGCTTTGGTAAGTTGCAATTGAGTGTGGATAAGGAATCCACATTCAAACTTCTATCCTCTCATCTCTTTTACAATTCAATTTTGTGTTTTGTTAAGCACTTATGTGCTTTTTCTTAATAACTCATCACTTTCCCTTTTGAATTACAATTCATCTTCTACTTTAGAAGTGAATTGTTTAATTCATTCTTTCTTTAGACTTTAGGTTTTGAAACCTCACAAACCATTAGGATCACTCCCTTTAATCTTCAATTAGGATTGAGTCTTAGATCATATAGATTTTTACCTTTTCTCCTCTCTTGAGTCTCTCTTCTCATCTCAAAGAAAATTCAAAATATCTAATAAAGGTAGGCACTTATTGCATTTAGGCCTTTCATATAAAGAAAAGATTATAAGGGGTCTTCTCTTGTAATCTTAGAATGTGTAGCATATAGCCCATCTTGGGTCAATGTGTTAAACATTTGATCTTGTATGAGGGACTTAAATGCAATACTTGTTGAAGGTACAAATAAAAAACACTTCTTCACCCTATAATCAACAAAAACACTTAATAAACACAAGTATGCTAGTGTGTTTGAACCTTGACAATTGGAACTAAGTGTGGGGGTCTTCTTCACTCTTAGTGTGCTTTCTTACCCATTCCATCTTGGAATGTGAGAATGTACACATTCCAATGACTAAGATTTAGATACACTATCATATGCAAACAAATGAAAAAACTTCTAAAAGACAAAAAACAAACAATAACGTCTTTCCTTCGGGAATTCTTTTCTCACCTCACTCATTCTCGACGTACGAACGTGCTTCCTACTCGTTCTCTTGCAAGATGGTAACGCACTCGGACCAGCGAGCCTGCAACACCTGAGCCAGAACGTTAGCCGTTCCCTAAAAAAACACAAGCAATCCATCCCTAGTTAGGGGAACTACGTCGCTCTGATTCTCATGTTCCCGATGAGATACGTAGGCAGTGGGGTAGGGCCCATTCGAGCACTTCTTTTATTTTCCCTACATTTGTTTCTCTTTCTCTCTCCTTTCCTTTTCCATTCCTTTTTCAGTTCTTTCTCAGCATTCTTTTCTATCACCCTTTGATCGAGACAAGCAAGCGTGGATCCCATCGGGTACGATGGACGCGAGGGGGTGCTAATACCTTTCTCTCGCGTAACCGACTCCCTTACCCTTTCTCTTGGTCGCGAGACCATGCTCTTTCCTTTCCCTCAGGTTTATGCGGTGTTTCCTTTCCCTCTCTTGGGATAAATACACATTGCTGGCGACTCTGTTTCGGTGCCACTTTCGCGTTTGTACTTGGATGAAAATCCCGGGAGCGACACTCAATGCGTATGAAAATGCAAAGTTGTATAAAGAGAGAATTAATAAATGACATGAAAAAAAGAATACTTAAAAGAGAGTTCAAGAAAGGTGAGATAAAATTATTATTTAAATCGAGACTTAAATTGTTTCCTAGAAAACTCTGGTCTGAATCTTTTGTGATGAAAAGAGTGACATTGTACGGAGCAATAAAAATTTGGAGTGAGTTTACAGGCTCGTTCATTGTGAACGGACATGGATTAAAGCATTACATGATTGATGCTGTAGTAGAGAAGGAAATACACATGGTTCTAAAAGAACCACCATAAGTGTTTACACTCATGAGCTGTCGAGCTAAACGACGTTAAACAAAGCGCTTTGTGGGATGAAACCCATACTTTTATGTTGTTTCTTTTTGCAAGTTCTTTTTGTTTTACGCTCCCCTTCTGGAGAGCTTCCCACCTCCTCAGTGAGGTGTTTTGTGAGTTTCTCCTTACCTCCCTTTTCTTTTGTTGGAACATTGAGGCTAATGTTCGGTTTAAGCTAGGGGGATATTTTCCTATTTCTACTTTTACTCTTTCCTTTTTTGTTTATTGTGTGTTGCTTTGTGCTTTTTAGGACAATTTGTTTGTATGATTGCATGTATCATTGTTAGATTTCCCCAAAATTTGAGTTGTTAAAAAAATTCTGAAGAAAAAAAATTTTGAGTTTGAGAAACACCTGAGAAAGTATATATGTTTGAAGGGATGATAGGATACATTTAGGGACAGTAGAAAAGTTCATAAAGTCAAAATAACCTGAAAAACATAAGTTTCCCGAGTAGGTCATGAGTCTAACGTGTATTTCGTACGTACTATAATACTCAGACTTTGAGAAGTACTTCCCAAGGAGTTTATTTTGACAGTTTGGCATTTTTTTATTCACATGTCATGTATGTGAATCAATGGAGGTAAAAGGTAACTGCACCCTCTAAGCTGGGTAACCATCACCTGGTTATTCAACCCAACGGTGGTTGAACCCCAACGTCAACCCAAAATGGGAAATAAACACATGAAAGTGTGTAAATTTCATTTGCAAATAAAGAAAGCAAGCAATTGCTAATTCCGTGCAAATACAAAAAATTCTAAATCGATCTTGTGCATGTGATGATTATCATAATTCCAATTGTCTTAATTTGATTGTCCGAACAAAAGGGAAGGACAATTGAAAAAGAGACTTAAGTCCAAAGTATAATTAGAGCATTAGCTGAAATAGGAAACATTTTTCTGTATCTATTTTACAATCTTGTGTTCTTGTAATGCTTTTTGTGTAGATATGTACCAGGGAACCTAGATCTTAGCCGATTAAAGCAACAAACCCCATATGAGTAACATTGATTTCATTCTTTTAAGCTTTTGAAGAACTGAACCTCTTAATCCAAAAAATTTCTAAGCAAGCTTGTTGTTTGAGGACAAACAACAATTTAAGTTTAGGGGTATTTGATGAGTGATTATTACATCATGTTTTAAGCTTATTTTATTTCCACTTTCTTGTGTGTTTACATCGTTTTAGTTTGATTTTAGGCACTTTTGTGTCCCTTTGATGTTATCAGGAAATAAGAGAGTAATGGCCCTAAATGGAGTGAAAAAGACCGAAGATTATGTGAAAAAGAACCCACACCATACAAAATACATGTGGCCAACACAGTTTGGCTGTGTCAGCTTACACGAGGCGTGTTGGCCTATGCTACTAATCCAATACAAAAGAACTGGGGGATATATGGGTTGGTCGTGTCCTCCGACATGGGTAATGTTGCGTGATACAATCAGGTGGCACACACGTGTTGTAACCAGTGACAGTTACAAGTTTAATGGGTTCTCAGGCATTTTTGTGACTTTTAAACACCTGAAACCTCCAAAGACTTGATGATAGCGAGTTTTAATGATTGGCATGAAATTATGGATGTTCATGGTTATTGATGGCTAGTTCTATAGTTCTCTTGAGCTTGAGAGTTCCACCACACTTGGTAATTTCCAGCTTTTGTTCTTTGCTCTCATTTGTATTCCTCTAAAACTTGTTGTAATTCTCCGGTTTTCTTTTATTTAATCAAGTTTGCTTCAATTCAGGTTATTTATATTGTTTTACTTTATCTACTTGTATGCTATGTCTTTCACTTATTTAATTGATGTTAACTTTACCATGAGTGAGTAGTTTCATAAGGACAATGGGTCGTGAGATTCTATCTCATGACAACCCTCAATTGATTTATCTGAATATGAATTACAAGAATCATATGTACTTTTATTTTATGATCCGAGTTCTTAAAAATATTTGTGTTAGTTATGAAGGCAAAGCCAACCCAGATATGATATTGTTTGAAAGGATATGAATTAATATTGGATTGAAGATTACTAAAGAAATAAAGTAGTGAAGTATCCGCTGTGTCAAGATGACTCACTATCGATTGAGAAAGTTGTTTGTCGTGCCAAAAACACGTTTAGATGGGCACACCATGAAAGTGGATGTGGTACATATTTATCTACTTTTCTATAATTTACTTTGATATTCTCGTGTTCGAATTTGGATAATCAATAGGGTAAGTTTTGATAGACGATCACAACCATGTGTCTTATTTTATTTATCTAATAAATCTTATTTTAATTTGCATTCAATCAACAAAAATTGCAATCGCTTTAGTTAAACATTGTTAGGATAAAATTCTGTACTCATACACATCTACCTATGGATTCAATCTTATTATACTACTTGGCATTGTCGTGCACTTGCGGCCTTGCACACATCAAATAATATAACGTGAAGTCTTCATCAGAAATAATGATCTAAATGTTATATCAAGATGAAGTTGTTTGTTTGTGAGATCAAGATGTCAAAGGCAATCCCAATAAGGAGAACACCTAATATCAAGCAGTGTTCAGTAGAATCTCTGATGGTCTCTGGTCAAACAGTCTCTGATGATGGTGCCTATCAAGAATATCTATTAAGTCTTATTAGTTAGAAGAAGTAAAGTCTCATATGAAGTATTGAATCAATGAAGAATCAAGAAAGGGATATTGAAGCTTCAATGTTTTTAAAAGAAATGAAGTGTGAAAACTCATCTGATCCATGTCTGAGTGATCATAATATTATAAAAGATATTAGAGTAATTCTTACATTACTAAAGCAACGAACACACTTCCCTAAAAGTGTTTCAAATCTCTATAAATTTTCATAAACACCTTAAAACCTGTATAGGAACCATCAAAATGCTTGTTGGATTGACCAATGATGTTCTTATACATTTAGGAAGCTTGTATGCATTGCTTAATATATTAGAGACCATAACTATTCGATTGGAGCAAGGAATAAACCTTCTTAATTGTTTAAGTACAATCCTAATCTATTAAGACACATAACAATTGTAGGGTTTCCTTTTTGGGAATTAAGGTTGTTATATATTGAAGCGCATAATCGATTAACCTCGTGGCTTAACCGATTATGTCAATTAAAATATCGTGGATATTTTTCCTTTTTGAGCCAAAATTTTCCCTTATAAAGAGAGGGTTTTTCGCACTTTCAAAACACACCAGAAAACATATATCTGTATACTTTCTCACTTTCTGCTCTCTCTATTTCATTTTGTTTATTTTTCACTAAATTACTTTAGCGCTTTGAGAGTGAAAAATATCAATGAGGTTTCGTTTGTTCAGATGTTGGGGTTATTCTTGTAATTTACTCAAGAGAACTTTATCTTTTATGTAATATCTCTTGTGAGAAGTTGTTATTTGGTTCATGAGATAAACAGTAAAAGTTCTTGTTTGGTTTATGAGATTAACTAGTCAAAATCTTTGTTTGGTTCTTGAGCTTAACCTAATGTATCTCTCATTTGGTTTATGAGATTGTCTATTAAAATCTTTGTCTGATTCCTAAGCTCAGCCTGGTGTAAAAGCTCTATATGATTATGAGATTGTCCTATTATAAAATCATGTGTTTGGTTTGGATGATAGCCATTGTAAAACTCCTGTTTGTTTGTAAGAAGGTTCTCGGGCATAACCTGTGAAAAACTAACATCTGATATAATAGAAACTCTCAAGAAGAAATTCATGATGTATTTCTCTAAACCCTTATCTCTTTATATTTCCTCTATTTACTTTAATTTCCATTTCTATTTATTTCTCTTCCTATTCTCTATTTGTTTTACAAAATTACTTTAAACAATTTCATTTATCAAAGAATTTATAATTGAAAATCGTTTTTTAAATCCACACAATTTCACTGTCTTCTTGTGTTTGGATTTACTTTCAAACAAGTTACCACTCCAATCTTTTATTTTTCTTAATTTCTCTTCGAATCCACTTTTCTGAGAGATGTGTTTGTCATAAAAAATAAGGAAAATATAGTTTTATGTGCTTAACAAGTATAACTGATTTTTATGATGACAAAAGGAATCCACGTAAAATATCACAAATATCATCAAAGGAAGAAGAAATATTGAATCAATCAAAAAGCGATAAGTTTCTTATAAATGAATTAAAATAATCAAATGATAAAGAACAACATCAAAAAAACAGACATATGAGCTTAAAGCTTGCCATCACATCATATGTTCAACTATCTTACCTTTTCTAAGATCAATATTGTAATTTGAGTGTGTTATTCTCAATGTACTAAAGTAATACACACACTTATTAAACGTATTCTTTAAAAACTTCATCTATTTTCAAAAATATTTTGAAAATCACTTCAGATTGGGCCAATTATTTTTAAAATTGATCATAATCGATTAGGAAACCTTTGTAATCGATAATGTGGCGAAACTCGACCTATAATTGATTTTGGCACTTGTCTAATCTACTATGAGGAAAAATTTGTTTAGTAATCAATTCTGGAAGCCTTGTAAACAATTATGCTTCTAATTTAGCAAAACTTTTCATTTTAGCTCGCCCATAATTGATTACTGTTGGAGGCTATTCGATTATGAACTAGATCTCGGCCTTCTAAAGTCTTTTTATTTTGTCTAAATCTTTTATTATAAAAGGATAGATGTTGTTAATTTGAAAATACACAAGATTTAAGAAAAACACTTTCTTTCTCTAGTCTCACATTGCTTTATATTCTCACACTTATTTAAACGATGCAAACTAAATTTGAGGTAAAAGTTTAATGAAAAAAGATTGAAGGTTGATCAATCTATTAAAACTTTTATTATAGTGAAAATCTCAGAGAACAATTCATGAGTGTTGTGTTCTTTCATATTTCCTTATTTGTTTTTTTTTATCATATCTATTTTGCTTGTATTAAATAGAGAAGACACCATTATAGGGAATTGGATCTTCTCCAATTTTTTCTCTCCAATCCTCTCTCATGTGTAATTATGAACTATTAGATTAATCTAACCATTCAAAGGCAACAAACAAAAATAAGTGATATTTAAAGAAGAGAGAGGTATGTATTAATTTTAATTTTCTTTTATTTTCATTATTAATCCAATATTGAAGAGACAAAAATAATTACACCTTAGAACGTTAATTTTTTTTAATTTTATAATAATATAATTATTTTTATTTTTATTTTAAAAATAGAAAAATTTAAATTAACTATTTAATTATATTAGTGACAGATAATTTTTCCATACAAAAGCAGCAAAACAGTCATAGACAATTGTATTTTTCCGAAGCAACTCCAACCTATGTCATTGTTATTGGACAACATTCTATAGCATCGCTTGCACTTGTGCTATGAATGTGTATTAATAAAATCATTCCCTTGATTGTTGAAAAAAATAGTTTTTCCATATATACATTAACTATTTTAGCCACACATTTTCAGAAAAATAATGTTTAAGCAATAAAGTGTGGTAAATTATAATTAATTTATAATAATTAATTTTATATATCGATAATATTATAAAATATTAAATTTAATTATTTTTTACTTACACATATTTACCGTGTGATTTTTAAAATAAATAATTATAATTTTGATTATTCTCATTTTTATTCAATATAAAAATTAATTTTATTAATTGACTAAATATGTATAAAATATTTTAATTATTTCCAAATAAAAATATTTTAATTATTTCCAAATAAAAATATTTATTTAATAAAAAATATTAAAATGAAAAAAAAAAAAAACATGGCAACAAATTATTTGAGAATGTTGTGGTGTCTTTCTCTCTCTTTTTTTAAATGATATTTTTTTTTATTATCTTTTTTTTTGATATTTTTTAATGGTTAGATTAATCTAATGGTTCATAATTGTACATGAGAGAGGGCATGAGCGAAAAAATTGAGGATCCAATTCCCCATTATAGATGCTTTATCTATTTAAGTACTCGAACAAAACGTGTTGATGAATGTTTTGCCAATTTGCTACTCCTCTTTGTGTTATTATATTTTAAGTCCTTCGACGACCATGCTCATAATATTTCAAAAACTTACACCCTTTATATATACGATTTTCCCCACATAAACCTACTTTTGATTTTCAATACATTATTAAATATTAATAAACCACCGTACGACCAATTATTAATAATATCCTTTATTTGTTATTTGAGTTTTCTATACTATATCTTGACCTTTTTCTCTCCAAACAATTCATTCATCACATCATATATATCCTTTGCTGCTTCTGTCTTCTGTTTCCTAATTTTGTTTGCTTCACTTTACCTTTTTCCTCTCTTTTCATCAAGGAATCTTCTTCTTCTTTTTCTATGGCAGTTTTACCTACAAGTTCCTCCAGCTTGGAATTGACCATATCTGTCCCAGGTTTTGCTTCTTCACCAATCAATTTTCTCACCACATCATCATCATCTGGTAAGCAGCACACAGAGTACAAGTTTCATAATTTCCATGTCTTAGTTTTGGCATGATTTTGATCATGCTCTCTTCCTTTTGTTAGGTCATAAAGTTTGAAAGTATACATATATAAATATATAATAACATGTGATTATAAAATAAACTGGATGTTGTCTTACTATAGCGAAAAAGTTGGACATGAACCAAGTAGCCCTAGAAGAAGAATGGATGAGATTGGAAGAGGAAGAAGAAAGCAACGTTAATCCCCGCAAGAAACTCCGTCTAACAAAGGAACAGTCTCGTCTCCTTGAAGAAAGCTTTAGAAAAAACCACACTTTAAACCCAGTATGTTAATCTCCAAAATCTTTCCATTTGTGTCATGCATGATCAATATATTAACCATGTTAATAAGAGATGCGTGCTATGTTTATTTAATATGCAGAAGCAGAAAGAGTGTTTGGCAATGCAGCTGAAACTCCGACAAAGACAAGTGGAGGTGTGGTTTCAAAACCGTAGGGCCAGGTAAAGGCTAATTCTAGTTTTGCTTCCATTTTCTCATTATGACTGATCGACTTCAAAAAATATTGAATCTTGACTCAAAATATAACAATCATAATTGTGATATAGATCTTAGCCAAGTCAATTTGTGCCCTTAAAATTCGTCTTTCATATACATTTATTAAAATTTATTATAAAATATTTAGTAATTTGTCTAAAAAGTAAAAATATTTAATCTATAGAGTAATATATAATTAATCACAGTTGTTTTTGTCATTTTGCCAATACAATTTACACAATTAGTGGGACAAGCAACACCTTGTGTTTCAATTGTACTTTTGAAAGTGAGGAACTTGGTGACATTTTCAATTTTCAAATAGGCAATTATATAGATGAAATATGTGTTTGAAGTAAATCTTTCAGACAAAATTCTATAATTCGAGTCTTCTGATGCCAGATACAATGTTTATGATAAGTGTAGTACGCAATCAGTAATATAAAGACAATAAATAAAATGACACAAGAATTAGTAATTTAGTTCGGTGCAAAGTCACATATGTCTGAAGGACGTTAACCTAAGAAAAAAAATCATTTTTAATAGTCATAAGTACTTATTAGTCTGATTTAAACTCTCATAATTCAATGTCTCTTTTTCTAGTACTACTAGTGGATTTCTATTCAAGACTCCCTTTGAATATTAAATCTTCCTCACTTTCACTCAAACACTCTTACAAGAGTTTACGAATAGGGGAATGAAATTACAACTCAAATACTTTTTTCCTTAACATAGGAATAAGATTTAAGAATAAAGTATTACAAAACAAATACTCAAAACAAATAAACACGTCAAACTTGACTGTACATGGTTTGAGTCTTTACAATGGAGAATTTCTCCTTAAATAGGAGCAAAGTCCTGCTTCAAAGCCCAATAGGGTTTTTGTCTTTGAAGTTGGATGAACATTCGACAAACGCAAGTAACCAATCTTCCATTATGTTTATTAACAATATTTGATTGATTAAATCTTAATCATATCTGAAATCTTCTATTTTAATCTTGCTTATAAAGATCTTTTGGAAAAACGTCTTTATTCCAAAAAAGCACATAAAAGTTTAAACATATTAGATAAATAAGGAAATGAATCTCGAATCAGCATGAGATTTACTCAGTGCTCAGTAGCTTATAGGAGAGACAAAATGTCTCACAGTCTGGGAAACATTATGCTTAACATGCTGCTTCCTTAATTGAACACATAGGATGTCTCACACAATGTCATGATACCTTACTTCATGTGTTGCCTATAAAATGACACTAATCAGATGTAATAACAAACTCTCTCTTTGACCAACTTTTAGTCAAGTACACCATGCGAGATGTAAGGCACAATCTTAAAGACATTCTTCATGATTATCATAACTATCAGAGAGCAGCAAAACAAAAGCATGTTAGCTAAAATCACAAACATAAACATAAGCTTGCAAACAAAAACACAACTTAACACAACTTCTTTAGAAGTTTTATGAACACCATATGGAAGCAATAGTTTAAGTCTTGCATATTATCATCATCTCCCCATCATTCCCTCAAAATGGACAAGGGATACAAGCACCAGAAATATCATGCCTAGAATGGGAACAAGCATCAGGTAAAACAAAAATAGGAACCAACCCAACAAAGGGTAACAGGAACCAATATCAGTCCCGTGCAGGGAAATCACAACATCAAAATAAAACCCACGCAGGGGCAGAAAATAGAACGAAGATTCCTGCCAAACATTTGGCATATACAATCATTAGTAAAATAAAACTTCATCAACCATCAGGAAAATTACTCAGAGTTACCGAAGGCGACAAAATTGTACTTTTTTTATTAATATCACTACTAAATTCCAAATTGTCTTCACTTGCATCCTTCTCCACATCCTTCGTAGCATCCTGTCCTCCAGCTTGAGAAGAAGTTATTTCAAACACTTTAAGATTCATTAGTCTAATGAGATCACCGAACTTATTTTTACTACCAGTTGAAGAGACAATTAGGTCCTGGCGAGTTCTGAAGACCAACTTCAGATCATTTAACACATGCCCTATTGCAACTCCTAACATGTGGGATACCTCTGACAGGTTTCCACTTATTGACAAACTAACACTACCAAAATCTAGAAGGTTAGGGAGCACAATGTCAAGGTCATGGTTCCCGACAAATTACCTATAGCTAAAATTCAATGGGCTAGGGGAAACACCTACAACTTCTTCAACAATTAAGATGTCAAATTTTTGTTTCATCAACACGCCAGTAGTTGAAGAGGGGAAAGCTATGGGAAACTTAACAACATATGATTCAACTTGTTTTAGGATCTGATAAAACACCCACTCACCAAAGTCAAACGCAACTATAATGCCTATCTGATACAACATTTTAGAAAGTGAGAGAGTGATATATAAACTTTGATTCGTAAGAGCCTAGTTAGTGACTTTAATTTTGTTCAAAATAGCATATTTGACACTCAGAGACTTGCAACAGACAACAAGCCCTTAATTGGCCATTCTTCATATACATTTCTAGTTATCTCTTGAGCTTTGATCGTCATAGGTGGAAAGGTTCACAGTAATCAGATTTCCTCGTCCTAGATACTCATTAATGATTGTTGGGGAGAACCCAAAATGGCCTCTCACATGAACTTTTTGAAGTCTCCGCTTTCTACATCATTAAATCCTTTAGGCAAGTTTACAATGAATTCTTTTACTAACTTGGGATAAAAAGGTCTAATATTGGAAACACACTTCATGATCTGAGAATCTTCAAGCAACTCAATAACTTCATGGGATTTCAAAGCTTCTTTTGATAGCTTCCTTTCACAGGTTATTCTTCTATGGTACACAAATTCCATTTCAACACACTTTCTTTTGAGTGAAACGAGATATTATCAAGATGAACAACATGTAAGTTTTCTAGAATCTTTTTTCATCCAAAATTTTTATTACTTTTTTTATTAGAGGGCACCACTCTATCATTCAGATTATTGTTAACATATTCCTATACATCTTATACAACATGTGCCTTCTTTATTTTTGGCGTAGACTTTTTCATACCAACTGATGTTCAACAAACACTCTCTTTTCTTTAGTGTTCTTCTTTGGATTTTTCTTATTTTTGGTAGGAGTGGTGGACTTTTTGGACGGAGTCTTCATTGCTTTCAAAATTGACTTCTTTTTCTTTTCTCTTTTCTTTGATCTTTTAGAAGTCTTAGTAAAGATTTTGTTGTTGGTGGGAATAACATCATGTTAGATTTCATCATTAACAGGAACATAATCATTAATTATCTCGGTATTATTGTCAGTAACATCATTCACGACTTCATTAACATCAAGGTTTTTTGAGGCAGCCTGCTCATTATCCTTTTGGGTTTGAGACTTGGTCTGCAACATATTGGTAATGTTGTTTGGAATGTCTGTGGTGACATCTTCATTGTTATTTTCTAGTATAATTCTTGGTTGACATTCACATCAACACCTTCTTCTTGTCTGTCTTTTCACATAGGTCATCTTCATCATCCTTTGGGTCATCTAACTGGGTATCCTCTTCAACTTTTCTAGAATTATTTCCCTTCCTTCTTCATGTGTATCAGCACTGATTCCTCTTGAGGAATATCATCAACAATATTGGATTTATCCTCCATGACATCATCTTGATTACTTGTAAGGTTTTCCTTACTCGATTCATCATTTCAGACTCATCATTATTCATAACATTTTTCGATATCGTGATCTAACGCTAAAACATCTTTAGGTCTTTCTACAGGATTTTCTTGGACAAGTTCTTCAATTGGCTTTTCACTCAGGATTTTTACAATACTATTTTTCTAGGAGGTTATCACAAGCATGCATTTCTTCTAGGGTTTGGATAATGTTGTCAAATTCGACATCCTTAGCTTTCGTGCTAGGTTTTGAAGCTAAAGACACAATTTCAATAACATGCAATTTAGTAGAAACACTAACTCTAGCGGGATATGTGGGTTTTGAAAATTTACTTTTTTCAATTTTCGGGAATACAACTTGTATAGGAGTGATCTCAGGAACTTCCTTTGAAGGTTGAGTTGTGCCCAAAGCTTGATAATTATTAAATTTCTTGATCTCTTTTAGAGCAACAGTGACATCTTTTTTCCCTTTCCTGTTAGGTCAGACATTGTTAAAGGGACATGGACACCATGATCACCAATATTTTTCAACTTCTTTTTACGAACCTCCTTTGGTGGTTCAATGGTGGGAGGACCTCTGAATAGACCATCAACCTTCCGTCCAATAACCACTGGTTTCATCTTCACCTCATGCACGTTAACATCAAGTTTATCCTCCAAGGAAGTTCTCTTGACTTTCTTAAAATTTTTCTTATCCTTTCCGGGGGTATTGGTACCTTGCCTAGTTCCTACTAGTCTTTTCGTTAGTATTCTAGGATGTAGATAAACGGAAAGAGTTAGAGTTAGAGAGAAGTGTTGAGAGAATACAAACAATGATGAGTGATGGAAAAGTCTGAAGTGTGAATGAGTAATGTAAATGAAAAAAATTACTCCCTCCGTCCTATAATAAGTGACCCAGTTGACTTTTCACACAAATTAAAAAAAAAAGAATAAATGAAGGAGAGAGAATGATATTTTTACTAAAGTACCCTTGTAATGTATTGGGAATGATAAAAATAATATTAATTAGAGGGTAAAGAAATTATACAACACACGCTTCTTGAAATTGTTGAACTCGAGAGAAATTTTCGGCCCAATTACTCTCTTGCGACCCAGCATTAATTGCTACATATTTTCAAATTACGTAGCATTTAAAGTCTTTGTAAAAATACCTGCTAGTTAATTTTTAATAATTTTCTAATAAAGTGGTGTCGTATTCAATATATGTGGTACGATCATATTAAACTGGATTCTTGAAAACATTAATGGCATTCGCGTGTCTTCAACAGGGATGAGAGAGTCGACCTTTTGGATTTGCTTTGCCTTTCAACGCTTGTTATTAAGCTTTCTTCATAGGCTGTGCGGATGGCCGAGAACAATATTTAATAAATAAAGATATTTTATAAAGTGGAACGGAGGAAGAATCGGAAACTGGTTAGCATAAAATGAGCAATCAATAATGATGTCGTTCAAGTGTTAATAAACATGACAACATGATCATTGCGAGGAAAAAAACACAATGATTGGTGTCCAAATTAAAGTAGACAAGTCGATAATCATAGCACCGTGAATGTTATTTTATTCGCCCTCGTGTACTACACTCACTACACTTATCATCGCTACTCAAATAATCAAGTGCACCTTTGACCACTGGATTTGCTCCTTTAGACGACACCATGCATTTAAGCATCATGAATTAAGTTATCATCATCTTTATCTTTGTCATAGTTTCAAACTTGCAATATCCGTTTTTGAAAAGCAATAAAATTAATGCATGTGTTGAATTTTTATACAGGAGCAAGTTGAAGCAGACAGAGATGGAGTGCGAGTACTTGAAGAGTTGGTTTGGATCTCTGACGGAGCAGAACAGGAGGCTTCAAAGAGAAGTTGAGGAACTTAGGGCTATGAAAGTGGGTCCACCCACTGTGTTATCCCCCCACTGTTCCGAACCACTACCAGCTTCAACGTTATCCATGTGTCCTCAATGTGAACGTATCACCACCAACGCCACAGCTGCCGTCGCCGTCGACAAACATGCTAATGCCGCCGTCACTTTGTCGCCTAAAGTGTCAGCACTTTCTACGCAGTCGCGTCAAATGTGAAACACCTTGTTGAGCATGTTTCTTCCTACACGCGATCGTGCACGGCACATTATTTAATTAGTCTTTGTAAAACAGAACAAAAAAAGTGTTGAAGAATTAATATAAGGGATGTTGGCTCATCATTTTGGGATTTAACATGAGAAATATTATTACATTGAGAGTTTTCTTTATAAGCAACATATTTTATGAAAAATATATAACATATTTATTTAAAATCTCAAGATAATAGACGTGTGAGTTCTTTTATTTATAAAGTACTTAATCTTTATTTTCCTAATCAATTGAGAGACTTCTTTACAATTGATTCTAAAACACTTTCAACTCATATTTGTTTTTGTCAGCACTCCCTCTCAAGTGTGAATCTATCAACAATGTTTCTATTCAAGCGGAAACTCTTTTATCTACATATATTTTATATCGCCGTTGACACTTTTTCAACAGTACATGTCTCCTACCCACCACCACGTGGGAAGGATTTTCGAACCAACAGTTTTGAATACCACTGTTGGGTCATCATTTTTAGGGTTCAGCATAAGGGAGCATTTATACATTTTGATATTTTTATTTTAACAACATACATTGTGAGAGCCACATCACATATTCACGCAAAACTTAAAGGTGATAGGTGCGACAGCTAGCGACTCTGCTGGGGACATTGCTCCAAGCTAGAGAGAGTCAAGCTTAATTTAGTTCGATTTGTGATGCTTATTAGCTTTGTTTATTCGTTTTCTTCTATATTTTGCTTTGTTATATCTTATTATTATCATGTATCTGTTGCTTGGTTCTCATGAGCTCTTGTTGTGGAGTGGATATTCTGATGGCTTGGAACACTGTGGGAAAGACTTTATCCGAGTCTAGAGGAAAAACATGAGATAGAACGAGGTTGAGTAGTGCGGGTCCTCGAAATGTTTTTCACATAAGGGTTGATACGAGAACCTCACTTAGAGTAGATTCTTTTGAGAATGTTGTCGCCCGGTAAGTAATTTTCCGTAAGCTTCGATGTTTTTATTAGAATCTGTGACTCTAAGGACCTTTGTAGAACATTAAACCTTTCGCCTATTAGGAATGATGGTCGCGTAGTGTGGGTCCCCGAGATGTTTTTCTCGTAAGGGTTGGCACGAGGACCTCGTTCAAAGTAGATTCCCTCAAAGGAGTTGACACCTGGCAAGTAATTTGACATAAGCGGCTAACATTCTTGGCAAGTCCATGGCTCTAAGAACCTTGTTGTTAGTTCTTGAAATTGGCTACAATTTTGGTAAAACAATGTTGCTGTCATGTGATGGTTAATCAAGATGTTGAAACAAGATGTTATAACTTACTGCATTCAACATGTCGGATAAAGATGTCCCATCCTGGATCATAGGACATCGCGTCTGTTATTGGATTAAAAGAAGATTCTGTTAGTTGTTATTTGTTACTGAATATTCTGTGAATATTTAGTTATCCTATGTGGCGTCCAAAGTAATTGGGTTGAGATTTTGTGTTGGTTTTCGGATTTTCACTACTTTCTAAATATGGAGACATATTAGGAAATATTTGATTGAAGACCTATTATATAGCAGAAGTTTCTGCTGATTTGTAGCAGCTGATATGCTGTGATTTGAAGCCCAAATCCAGTTGGGATGTAGGTTATAAATATGAGTGTTTGTAACCTGATTTAAACGACGATTCCAAGATGTAAAATTATTAGGGTTTCGTTCTTGTGAACCACTCTCTAGTAGAGTTGGTATGTGTGAACCACTCGGATTGTGAGATGGTCACTGTACTCCTCGAAGCTTTTAAGCAAGAGTGAGTGTTGTTCTTGGAGGAAGCTGTTAAGCAACTCTAAGTATTGTTCTTAGTCATGTGTGTCATGTCTAGGTATTGTTATTGAAGTATGTCTTCTATTTTTCTGTGATTGAAGAACTGTTGGAAATCAAGCCGTTGATGTAGTGGCTGAGGTGTTGACTGCTAGACATCATTGCGATGATTGGAAGTGAGATGAAGTCTCTTACCTAGGGAGGACTTAGGTAGAAGGGTCATTGAGTAGTTATTAAGTTAAGAGATTGTCAACTAGGATTGTTGAGTCTGTAATTTGATACTGCTAATAGTGAACTTCCTTCCTGACTTGGTATGCCCCCAGATGTAGGTTGTTAGACCGAACTAGGTGAACAAATTCTGTGTATGGTTTATGCTTTTTGGTACTGTTATTGTTTACACCTTGCCATGTTTTCTGTAACAAACCAGATGTCTCGACATCCTGTAGGACATCTGGGATCTGTCATACCAGAATTTCAATTGGTATCAGAGCAGACATCTTGTTCGTTTTTCTGGGTGAGATCCTAGGGAAGATACTTTCTGGTTATGGGCAAGGTAGGTAGTACCTACTGAAAAGTTGTTTGAACTTGGAGAAGTTTATATTGTTGTTTGAATGGTCCCTAGAAGTGGAGGATGGACTGTTCATGACATGGTGTGTATTAGACCTGTCTGTAGCTTTGGTGGTGAGCTGCTGTGTGGTTTGATTTATTTTCAAACCTATGGCTTGTGGTGTTTGTACAAAGGTATTAAGTTTTGCCTGAAGGTTGTTGAGGGGTTTTCTTCTTCTGTGTTCCGCTGCCTATGTATCTGTTAGAAAACTCCTGATGGTTTTGGTTGAAGGTATATCACATAGTGTGGTGATACTTGAGGATAGCTTCAACTAGCTTGTTAGAGTTGCCAAAGATACTTGAGGCTCATCCCAAGTCCACTCATAAAGGCACTTTTATATGAGTTTGTTGAAAAGAGACCTTGAAGCAATTTAGTCTTACTTCCAACCCTAAAAGGCCAGTCTTTGGGCTTTGATCTCTTGGTGTGTTTCTTGAGAAGGGAACTAATGTCCTACCAGATGTTGGAACATCAAACCAGCAGATTGTACAGAATCTTGGTGGATAAAGGTATGGCATAGCAGATGCTTGGGGGGCTAAACAAATGTGTATTGATCACATCTTTTTGGAACCTACTCCTGGCTTGGAAGAAGAGGCATCTGGGTTGGCTGAAACATGTCTTAGATAAGTGTGTTGGATTAGTGTACAAAGGTTGTTTGTTTTGTGTGGAGGTTAAGCTCAAATGTCAAGGACACTCTCTTTGAAATCTGGAAGTTCCTTCTGATCTAATGGGCCAGTTGTATGGAATCTTGTTTATGGCCATGGAGCAGATTCTATTTGAGTTATATGTGTGTACCAACCAAAGGTGTGCAGCTATTGGATGGGAGAATGAATAATGCCCTTAGGAGTTCTTAGCAGTTAATAAAAGAGAGTCCTTAATCTGATGATGGAAGAACTCGAAGAAATGTCAGACATAATGTCTTGACATCTTTGTATTGAGAATTTATTTTTCTCAATATGTCTGGTGGTATTTCTCAAAAACAGGATGGGGGTTGTTTACTCAAACTTGATATCACTATCAAGTCTATGAGAGCATGAAACTCTTGTTCTAGTGGAAGAGAAACTCAATGGGCTGTGCACAGAGGAGATATATTAACCTAACTGGATGACTGGTGTCTTCATTGTTGGGTTGTCATCTAAACCATCTAGGAGGAGCATTTCAGATTTGTGTTTGGAGCAAGGAGGAGTTGGTGTTTTTGGGACCAAAGGATTATGGTTCCCTGGTATCTGCATGAGAAGTTTGAAAATAGGATTCTTGAGACGTAGAGTATGCAGGTTCCTGCATGTGTGTATGATCTGGTTTTGAATGGTTATCATGATGGTTTGTCATGAAGAAGGATCAGCAGTGCCTGATGTGTGCAAAAGAAGAATGTCATACCAATTGTCCTACCTTGTGTGAGAAGGTAGTCCTATCTGACTAACGATAGATATTTTGATGAGAGCTTCTTGAAAGACTTCTATGCGCAATGAGTCCTTTGAATGGTGATGGGAAGCTGATGTCCCAAATGATATTGTAACATCATGATTGTTGATGGTTATATTTAGAATATGATTGAGACTGTGCATGTGGAGTTGGATGCTCAAGCATCTTTTTCAGATGAGGTGATTTGGTCAGGAAGGTTTGTTTAAGAGCTGTTCTTTCTCTTGAAGAGATTAGATCTCAGTAAAGCTTGTAAGTAAGCTGAGAATTCGTGGAGTTTGTGAGCAGTGTCAGTGTTCTCTAGGAGTAAAAGTACAGTATGTGAATGTGCTCAGCAATTGTGTGAAAATCTAGTGCTCAAATGTTAATCTTCATCTAGAGCATTGGTTATCCATGACAGGTGGAGTACTTGTCTATGGATTTTACTGCAAAGGTACATATATTGTGAAGCTTGCATGCTTGTGGAGATTGGTTGCCTCTTGTGAGGATATAATGTCAGATAACATGCTATGACATTAGGCTGCTGGATGGTGTTTTGATGTGTGTAGCTAATTGTTTGAATCATGTGCGCACATGCTTTTGAGGAGGAGTGTGAAGGACCGCTTTGGTTGTGTCTGGGAGAATTCATTTTTCTCTGCAGATTTTGTAGATGTCACACTTGTCTTGGTGTGTGTTATTAATTCTAAGTAAGAAGAGGTTACTTAGAGTTCAGTGGAAGGCAGTGTGTTTATGCTTTAGAACTTGAGGATGATTGAAACTGATTGCTCTTGTGTAGAAGAGGAGTTAGTTAAAATTGTAAGGAGGTTCTGGTTTCTGGGAGCTTGTGGCAGAAGTTCTGGGTTGAAGCATACCTTCTTTTGGTGAATGAGAGTTTATTTCTCTCTGGGTTTCTGAAGTTTTCTTTGTTCAAGCTGGTGGCGCAGTGTTGTTTGAATATCTTCAGTTGGATTACTATGCAGATAGTAAGACCAGCGGTGGAGCATATCCAGAACCATGATGTGTGGTGTCTATGATGTGTGGAAGATGTCCTAACCAATGTTAGAACATCTTTGGGTTAGTTATCCTTGGAGTAGGATTCTGAGATCACTTTTTGTCTAAGAGATGTTTATCTTATCATACGGGAGAATGATGGGTTAAGGACTGTCTTGGATGTCTGATGTGCATATGACATGCTGGAAGTGGATCAGTTTGGGGTTTGTGGAGCAAATGAGCTGAAGATTTTTGGAGCATCATTCGTGAAATATAGGGGGAGAACTTCTGTTTGTTAATTGTACTAGTGTGGTACTTGGTTTGCTTGAGGATCAAGCATTAAGTGAATGCGTTCAGCAGGTATGTTGAATAGAGGGTGCGCTCTTGAAGACATATAGATGAGTCTTATGTTTTCCATTCATTTAAGGTGTTCTTCTTGCAAATGAGCACTGGTTATCTTAGATAGGGGGAGCTGGACTTCTGTTTTGGATTTATTGCTGCAGTAGTACAGTTGTTTATAAAGATTGTTTATGGTTTCAAAAATCTATGATAGTGTACCTCTGGTGAGGGTGTAATGTCAGACAAGATGTCAAGACATTGTGTGACTGGTTTAGTTCTGGGTGGACTTGACTGGTTAATCTTGGTCATGTCATTGGGTTGTCAATGTATTGAATCAAAGTTGTACAAGCTTCTGAGTTGGATGTGTTCTGCTACTGGTTGTTTGCCCTTATTGCATAGTTTCCTTGTTTTCCAAAAAGGGAGAGTAGGTTTGTTCAGTATAGTCTAGATCTTGTGTTTAAACCAGTTTCTCAAGGATGTAGAATAGTCTGTTTTATCCTGAGTATGCTGGGATGTGTCTTGTGCAGTTGTGATCTTTATTGCATATGTTTAGTTTAAAAGGAAATAGAATTGAAACAGAATTTTATTCCACTGCTGAAAGCATACAAGATTAGATTTTAGTACATCAAAAGCACCAAACAAAGGGTCTAAAGGTTATCCCAACCCCCTGAATCAAGAAAAGTTTTCCAATCTTCATCTCATTCATCATCAGAAGCATGAAGTTGCACTGGAGGTTTTTTGATGGTTTTCATCCTCGTCTCTGATGTTTTTCTTGTTCTTGTTTCTCCTGGCGTTGTCCCAGCTGTAGACAGTGTTTTGTTCTTCAACTTCTGTGGATCTGGTTTCTTGACTTCCTGCATGTGTCTCTTTCCTGCATCTTTGTTAGACTGACTCATGGTTCTATCTGTGATATGTTGTTAGAAGCAAGGAGGCTTGGTTTTTATACTGCATAAAGAGTCTTTGTTTGTATCGCCTGACCAGTCAAAGTGGTCTTTGGTTTGGGAACTTGTTTTTCTTGGGAACTTGTTTTTCTTGGGACCTTGTCAAATTGGATGTCAGAACTTCGTGTTTGGTGCCTTGGTAGGTTAAGAGGTTGTCCAATTGTGGCTAAAAAGGGGGAGAGTTAGCCTAGGTATTGTCTAGTTGTCTGGCGTGATTCTAGTTTGTGCAGCTGTTATGCTGTTTGAGTTTGTTTTTGGTGTTGCTGATGCTGGTTGTGTATTGAATGTTAGTAGTTGTTTGGGGTTTTGGTGTTTATCCGCTGCAAGCTTTTCTGATGTTGGCTGAGATTATTTTAGCCAAAATTAGCCAAAGGGGGAGATTGTTAGTTCTTGAAATTGGCTACAATTTTGGTAAAACAATGTTGCTGTCATGTGATGGTTAATCAAGATGTTGAAACAAGATGTTCTAACTTACTGCATTCAACATGTCGGATAAAGATGTCCCATCCTGGATCATAGGACATCGCGTCTGTTATTGGATTAAAAGAACATTCTGTTAGTTGTTATTTGTTACTGAATATTCTGTGAATATTTAGTTATCCTATGTGGCGTCCAAAGTAATTGGGTTGAGATTTTGTGTTGGTTTTCGGATTTTCACTACTTTCTAAATATGGAGACATATTAGGAAATATTTGATTGAAGACCTATTATATAACAGAAGTTTCTACTGATTTGTAGCAGCTGATATGCTGTGATTTGAAGCCCAAATCCAGTTGGGATGTAGGTTATAAATAGGAGTGTTTGTAACCTGATTTAAACGACGATTCCAAGATGTAAAATTATTAGGGTTTCGTTCTTGTGAACCACTCTCTAGTAGAGTTGGTATGTGTGAACCACTCGGATTGTGAGATGGTCACCGTACTCCTCGAAGCTTGGTAAGCCCTAAATCATTCTCGATGAGAACCCTGTGTAACAAAGCAATCAGATTTATCCTCCATCTGTACCTCATGAAAATCTATGTTTGGCTTAAAAAGGTGTTGTTTGCAAAATATTGGGGAGATAAGAAGAGAAATATTTTTTAAGATTTTGGTGTTTGACAAGACTTTCTGAGCCTCGTGACTACGTACCCATAAAGTGCAATGGAGGATTAAAACCTCGTAGTTCATGGTAAAAATAGCAAAAGAGTTTGTTTTGATTGATTTTAAATGGAAAGACAAGTTTTCATTTTTAGGAGAAAACTCAACTAATCACCCTCAACTATATGAAAATGGACCTTAGCATCACTATTGAGAAGGGCTCCAACTTGGATAGAAATCAACAAGTATACCACTAACTCTCTCAAGTGGAAAAGAATCAACATCAAACATTACTATGGGGATAGGAGAATCACATCTCAATTATGAAAATGAGTCATGTCTAGTCCTTGAGAAAAGGTTTTAAAAGAGAAAAAATGCACAAAGGGCACAAAATAGTTTGAATGAGTTGTGTGTTTTTTAAGTGTTTTGAAATAGTTTTGATATGCTTAAGATGAATTAGAATTGATTTAAGAAAAAGAGTTTGAAAAATCACTTGACAAAGTCAAGGTTTATTAAGAAAATGGTTCTAGTTTGAAAACAAGAAGGTTTTGAAAAAGAGAGAAAATTTTGAAAATTTAAGAAAGGGAGGAGATGGAGAGACTATCCTAATAAAAGCAATAAAGTGCAAGTGTGTGCAAGTGAACTAACTATGATCTAGCCAGCAGTTGACAAAAATCAAGACCAAAATCTCATTCCTTTGGAATAAGCCACAAGCAAGCCAAGTAAGAAAAGCACAAACCAATGTATCAGATGAAAGAAAAACTCTGACCAAAAGGTCAAAAACAAAGTATCAAAGCCAAGTCTTCAAAAAGTCAACCCAAAGTTAAAGGTACCAGATGAATTCCAAGGTTTCAAATCACAACCTCAAAGCAAAGGATCAAGAACCTAAATCTAAGTCCATAAGTCCAATATCCAAACTTGGGATAGTAAACAATATTCCAAGGAAACAATTAAGTGTTTTAGGGTTTTTCCTTTATTAATTTCTTTAAAAGAAAAGAAAAGTCCAAGTGGACAAAGGAAAAAAGGCATAAACATAAACAATATGAAATGTAAATGATAAAAGTAAAAAGATAATATAAAGAGCAAGAAATTAAATGACAAGAAAGTAAAGGTGCAAGAAAAGTAAATGACATAAAGTAAAAGTTAGCACAATAATATTGTTAGTGTTAGTGTTAGATTTAATGATCCGATTCAGGACAAATTTAGCGCTATGTTAAGCAATCATAACACAATTTATTAGGAAGATCATACTACGGGAGGCTGGTCAATAACACTTCATGTACCATACATGTTAGAGATATGATAGAAATCATACTCCTAAAACATGTAGGACAAGTAAAAACCAAGGAGGGATTAAGCACTAAGGCAAGGAGACTGGTTCATTACATCAATCATCCTTCACGACAACTTAGGACAAACTTATGCAACAATCCAAAGTACCTCCAATGATCATTGATCAATTGAATGGTAGATTTAAAATGATGAAAATTCATCAAGCATCAATCAAAACATCGTGAACAAGATATACACCTAATCATCCAATTCATCAAGAGAAAAGAAAAAGAAAAAGAAAAAGAAAAAGAAGAAGAAGGAAAGATGAAGAGATGAACTAAATTGAATCAAGATTCAAGATCCATTTATCATCAATTTCAATCACCTTTCTTGGTGGATTAAGGCACTGAACCTATCATCAACATAAAGCACAAAAAATGAATCAAATATTCATTTAATGATAGATTTGAATTGATGAAGATTCATCCAACCTCATCAACACCCAAAGTCCATTGAAATTGAGGAAAATTTGATCAAGAAACTATGATCTAGGGCAACAACCAGCAACCAAGATAAAATGCAATATTAAACAATTAAAAATGCATGAAAAAATATTTTTTAAATGATTTTAAAAAGGAAATAAAAGAGAAAATCAAGATGAAGCCTCTAAACAACAAATAAATGCTCAAGAAAAAAATGACAAAACAAGAAAAACCTAAGGATGAAGACTTCAAAAGGCCAGATCCAAAATGTTTGAAAATGATTAAAATAAAAATGATGGAAGTTAATTAAAAAAAGATAAAAAGAAAATAGTAAAAAAAAATGCTAAAAATGATTTTTAAATTCTAAAAAAAGAAAAATAAAGTGAAGAATGATTTTAAAAAATTATGAAAAAAATTGGGAAGAAAAATCAATTAGGCGCTATTCTTAATGATTTTTTAAAGAGAATGAAATAAAAAAAGAAAATCAAATAATAAAAAGTAACGGCTAGCCCACACGTGGGGTTCTGGTTGGCTAGAAATTCAAATTTTCGCTCCAGAAGGTGCGAAGTTCGTCATCTTCAACCTCTGAACCCTATCTATAGCAAGTTATGAACTGTAATTTTAAGTTTAACTACACACATGGTTAGCTTCGTTTTACTTCATCGTTCATGTCTCCTTGTTCAAGATCAATTTATTTGATCTGAGCAAGGAAAATTTGCAGAAATACGCAAGAAACCTAACAACTTCAAACAAAAATTAAATTCCAAACACAAATGGTAAATTGCAAGTAAGTGAGAGGAAACACTCAGTGTAAGATGCTGAAAAAACTAGTAACGAGTTTTGGATGAGAAATTGCTTGTATCTACCTTCTCCAAATGAGCTTCAAGGTATGAAAATGGTGGAATCAATTTGAACGTTTCAGGCCACGGCTATCTTTAGTAATGCTTGGATTAGCTTCAGAGTAGACCAGTGATGAGTTATGGGCAAAGAATTTGAGTTGAAACAAAGTGAAACTATGGATTCGGTTTTCTGGTTTTGAGTGGCTTTGAGCTTCAAAGCAGCAGGGGTTCTTTGGCTATTCAAGCTTGGAATTTAGTGTAGAATGCTTCTCTATTTATAGGAGAATGAGTTGAGGTCATGGTTTGAGTGAAATGAGATCTCAAGCGTGTGAACCAAACTTGAAAAATTCTAGATTCAAGTGTGTGAAGTTTGATCATGAAATGTGTGACTTGATCACTGAAATGAGTAACTTTGCACTCAATGGGATGCATTTTGCAATTACAAACGAGTTTGCACATGTTTTGTGGTCCCCAAGTTGAATTTTAGGTCATTTCTAAAATTGTAGGTCACGGCCAAAACAAAGTTGTGATCACCTACTTCCAACTGAGGCCAAATGAAATTCCCTTGTGCGTTTTGCGATTTTCTTGAGCCAAATGTTCCTTTCATGGCAAGGAAGATAATGAAAAAAGAATCAACTCAATTGGATGTCTGATGAGAAAATGGCAAGCTTGGAAAGTTGATGAAAAACCACTAAAAATTAGGTCTGGCATTAGGTCAAATAGGTCATGACCTAGTTTTGTGCACAAATGACCTTCAATATTTGAGGTCCTTGGAGAATGAATTGATGTTTGACCTCTAAAGCAAAATTGTAGAGGACATCAAGAAGGATATTTGAAAAAAAAAAGCGCCCATAAAAGTTAAAAATTGAAGAAGTTATGATCTTTGGAACATAGGCATGCCATACTTGAGTTTTAGGTCCATTTTTTTTAAGTCCACAAAATGACCTCTAGTGTATTTAAACTTTTCATGGCTTTCCAAACTTAATTGGCTCTTGACTTGTGAAGAGAAGTTGGAGGGGATGTCAAGAAGATTCATTTGTCCAAAGATGCACTTAAAAATATTGAAGTATGGAGAAGTCATGAAGTCTTGAATTTAAGCTTGAAATGTTGACTTTTTGGTCAAACCTCCTTGTACAAACTTGCAACCTTGGACTTTTTCTTGCATTTCAAGGCACATTGATGATCATATGAGCTTAAAATGATGTGCTTTAGATTATCCTTTGATGAAACATGCAATGGCTTTAGGAAACTTGTTGATGAAGGCATGGAAATAAACACATGAACCTTTGAAATTTCTTGAGAAACAAGCTATCAAACCTTGGGATATCTTTGATCAAATGAAGTTGAATGATGCTTGAGACCTTGTTCTTTGAGATTAGTGGTCATTCTTTGATGAATAGTCTTTGAAAATCAGAGGTTGACCACACTTTGACCTGAGAAAATCAAAACTTAGCTGAGGAGACAATCACTTGAAGCTCTTGATTCCAAACCCTACCTTGCAAAAGATACAAAAGGGACAAGGCATTTTTTTTTTGTATTTTGATTAGTGCTTAGTGAATTATAAAGCATATAAGTACCAAAAATGAAAGATACACAAAGAGGTGTGCTTGATGATCTTTGTAAAGGCAAACCCAAAGATGAGAGGGTTAGGAGACAACCAAGTTTGTAATCTTGATGCATTGTAAAGATGCAAATGTGGTGGGATATTAGGGTTAAAAATTAGGGTACGACAGATACTAAATGATATTTGTTGGCGTTGGTCAACTCAAATAATAAAAGGTTCTTACGGGCCGGTGCATTAACTCTAAAATGGTCATCGAGGTTGATCCAAGATACAACATTAGATTTCCCAGGACACTTCAAGTGACGAGCAATTTCATCATCTCTAGTTTCCTGACCAGTCACCCTCGGTATGTTTTAATGAAGCTGCTAGAACTTTCACTTCATTTACGAAAAATTTATATTTCTGCCTTAGTCAAGACAAGAGGGGCATCAGTTTCTAGACAAGTATTTCACCCTTGTCGAATTTCATTGAAAATAGAATCTCTGAAGAATCCCTAAAAGGAATCTCGTCTAAAAGAGATCCACCAGACAACCCTTCCATTCCCAAATCACCACTCAAGATTCCATTCCCCTTTCTGAGGATGAAGACGCATTACCCTTTTAATCACTCTCGATAGAATTAGGGTTATTACTCATAGCAGCGAAAATATTGTAAAATACTAGAATGAAAAAATGATAAAAAAGAAAGGTACCTTGAGATGTAAGATCGAAGGTGATATAACAAAGAGAGTGACAAAGAGTCGAAGCTTTAAATATTTCAAAATTTTAATGTGTAATGACAAATACTCCTTAAGAAAATGCTCTAGGAGAAGAGTGAAAGACTCAAAGGGGAAAGGGAAATTTAGTCTACACGATAGTGGAAAGATTCCTCACTCTCTATTACTATCCATATATAGGAAAAGGCAATCGGATAAATATAATTTAATGCAAGAATCAATTGTAGATCAACGGTTGGATTTCATCTTGGGAACTAGCCAAAACACAAGCGCACTCGTGTGCATTTTAAGCTACGTCACACCACTCATCACCTTTTCAAGTCACGCGTCAAGAGAAAAATTGAGAAACATTTCAATGATTGGACTATATTTAATGCTCATGTTCTCTATTACTCTTTGACAAAACCAAAACACTACCTATCAGCCGACACTTATGCAACCATTCTTAAAGGCTGTCCACGACTACTAAAGACTCCCCTAGCATCCAGAGTGCCTGAGGAGTCACGAGGGAAACTGTTTCATGCTGGCCAAAGGCCTAAAACTGAATGCCCCGTGCCTACTAAAGGCCCAATAACACGAGGCCTATTCAATCCACTTGTTCCATTGAGCCTAAGGTATAAATACCTTCACAAAAGGTTTTCAGGTACACAATCTCTAATCTTCATTCTCATTACGGTTATCTTGAACCCTAAGTGACTTGGGCATTGGAATGCACACCATGCAGGTACCCCCTTATGTTCACCGTATTGGAGATAACAAATATTAATTCAAGATCGACATCGATTAACAACATCGATTTAATATCAACACTTCCAATTCAAGAAGCATTGTGATCATAACCTTCGATCCTCGGTACCGCATCGCAAAATCACTAACGAAGTTTTGTTCCATTATAACTTCCGCAATCTCATCCATTTTTGGTTCCGCTATGAAATAATACCAAAGGCAATTTAGAACACAAAGGGGGTTCAAAGTCATACTCATACCTGACATACTTCATCATACCAATTTCAATTTAACTAAACCTACTTTTATTTTATATTCTCGAAACAAATCAATTTCAAATCTCATATACATTTTTGTTCAGCTAAAACATTATACAAACTCGATATTTATTTGAAGTCTTTTAGTTTGATATTCAGGACTTCTCGATATTAGTACTTGCACGATTTAGTACATTTGCAAACACTCAATTAAAACACAAGGTAAATTTTCATTTTAAATGAATCCAAATTTTTTAAAGTCTCATCAACATGAAGATTTTAGTTTTTGAGAGCCGGCTCAAATTTATAGATTGATCGTTACAGCTTGAATGTCTTTTTGGCATGCTCCGGATTGTCAAAGCCTTCTATTTAGGTCATGTACAATTCTTGAAGAATATTTATATTAAGGAAAACAATAATTGCATGCATTTCCTATATTTCATAGTCATGATATACACGGATGACAAGTAAAATCTAAATATTTTTAAGCATTTCAATTGGTGAAAAGGTTTAATCATAGTTTACGTCATGAGTTTTTGTGAAACTCTAAACAACCATCGTACCTAATAGGTGTAGGTAATAAAAATACAAGAAAGTGGGGGTTAAATTTTGTTGACCAATTTAAATATTTTTAAATTTGTTTCAAGTGAAAATCAAGTCAATATGAAATGTTGAATAATATTGAAATAAGGAAAGAGAGATTAAACACACAGAGATTATATATGTTTACTCCCCTTAACTCGAAGCTACAACTAATCCTCTCACACCAAGATATTTTCAATATGATCAAATAGATTACAAGACCACTAATATATTTTTGGGTTAATACCCCTTTTCCCCCTGCCATTTTAGCGAAATCCCAAAAACAACCCTGTAAAAAAAAAACACAGATTCCATCCCTGTAATTTAAAGATTCTGTCATTTTGGTCCTTTAATGGATTTGTCCAATAAAAAAGGTGACGTGGCACTGACAGGTTGGAAATTTTTTTGAGTTTACTGAAATATGGCATTATTATGATTTGTTATTTCATTTAATTAAATAATCTTTTTTATTTAATTCATTTATTTATTTATTTCATTTATTTATTTTATTTTATTAAAATTTCAGACCATCATTTCATCTTCTTCCCACCCTAAGTTTAACAGTAACCAAAAACTCATTCAAGACAACAACACAAAACCTAACAAACCTCCATCTCCGATCAACAACAATCTTGCAAAAGCCACATGTTACCCTTCCATATGACCATAACAGAACCACCTACAACATAATCCTCATTCTCTTTTATTGAAAACAACACAACAATTTAAACACCGTCAAATCTCTCTCAGCCATAAACACCCTCAACCTCTTCAACCACTCGTGCCTTCTCCAAAACTCAGCCACGACCGCAGATATGAGGTCTTCGAACCTCGAACCACCAACGACCTCCACCTTTCATTGATTCAACAACAACGAACAACCTGCAACGATTCATAAACCTTTTCCCTCAAAAGGATTTCTTCAAATTTCCTTTTAAACCCAACGTTTACCTTTCTTCTACAAACCCATACACATCGATCCAAGATAGAATGAGATGAGGTAAGAGAGAACAACCCGGAACCGATTGAGAAGAGTGAGATGAAGGCAAGAGACGAAATCAGTAGCGCAAACTTAGGGTAGATCACGAATCTGGACGAAGGTGAGCGAGTGAAGAAGAGATGGACTCTGATATTGTTGTTATTGTTGATCCCCTTTGCCCTGTTCCTCAAATGCTTTTAAAAATTATCAGATGGATACGACGAACCCAGAACCCAGAAGAAGTAGCTGAACATATGAAAAACCCTAAATTCATTTATGTTTGATCTAATAAAATAAAATAAATAAATGAAATAAATAAATAAATGAATTAAATAAATAAGATTATTTAATTAAATGATATAACAAACCATAATAATGCCACGTTTCAGAACCTGTCAGTGCCATTTCACTTTTTTATTGGATAAATTCATTAAATGACCAAAATAATAGAATCTTTAAATTACAGGGATGAAATCTGTGTTTTTTTTTACAGGGTTGTTTTTGGAATTTCGTTAAAATGACAGGGGAAAAAAAGGGTATTAACCCTATATTTTTAGTCCAATTTATCTATATCTTAGATTTCTCAAATGCAAATGATTAATCCTAGTTGGATCTCTTTCCGGTCTCAAAGAATTTGGCTAGCATGTAGCCATTTGAGAACCAGATGACTACATGAGTACATATGACCATGCGATATTGCTGACAGCGTGTACCAACAAGTCCTAGAGCGAGTCATCCTGATGTGCATCTAGAAGATGCTTTAACAGTGCAGTGCTAAGATGCTTTTATGATCACTGTGTTAGATGAAATCTTCCTAATCCATTTATTACACCAGAAAATAATTTGTAGAACTTGTTTTCTCTTTCTAGAGGTTCAATTTTATTATATATGAAACCTTTTCTACATAGTCTTTGACGATGACCCTTCCGTTGTATTTGGTGCTTGTAAACTCATCAAGATCTTTAGCACTTAATGCTTTACAAAGTTGAGTCATAGTAAACCTTTATGTTGATTATCTAATGTACACAATAAATAGTGAAAGAATGGTTATGACATTCAAGAGATCAATGCAAATTATATTTTTCATGACTGACTTGGGAAACATGATATTCTTTTTTGGAGTAGCAGTAAAATGACTTGTGGAATCTTCATCCATAAAAAAATACACCAAAGTTATTTTTCTAAGATTCAATATGGAGCTATGTAATAAATCTTGTGGCCTTGTTGATATTTTATTCTTGATTCGTATTTACTCCGATATGTTAGTAACATCATATTCTTAAAACACATGCTGAAAGTAAACATTTTTAATAAACAAATATTAAACACAGTGGTGAAGCAAAGAAACAAACACGTGGATCTTATTATACCACACACATGACCAAAAACATGGTCGCTTATTTTAAACCTTAAACACACACAAACAAACATAAAACACAAAATTTCTCATTGAAAAAATGGATTCGGCCAAAATCCATTTTGTTGAGAAACATTTCCCAAAGGAGGCGTGCCATCATTTCCACCACCACCATCCATGAAATTCATAAACCAAGGTTGCTTTTGCATAACATTAACATCCATATTCATATTCATATCCACCAACCCTTGACCATTATGACTCCCTTCTCCCACCTCTTCAACCTTAGCCACTCCATTAGCCACCATTGGTAATGGCGGTGCCATCATTTGATCTTGACCTTGACCTTGAGAATTCTTGGTCAACATTTCAACTCTTCTGTTAATCTCTTTCAAATATTGATCAATCAACCATGCCATATCATTTAAATCAGCCATGCTTATATTATCCATTACATTACCTGCACTGAGATATTGAAACATGAGTTGTGTCATTTCTTTTTCTCTATTATCTTTCCTTTGTTTTGTCAGCTGATCTTTCGCCTTTTCGATCCTTTGTCTTAGAAAACTCTCTTGATTTACCATCTTTTTGCTTTGTTCCAATTCAGGCATCCTTCTAAACTTGTTGAGCACCCTATGGACTCCAGGTTGAGATGGCCAAACCTCTGGTTGAGGATCGTAGGGACTATAGATTATAGCACACGCATCGATTCCGCAAAGGGTGCTAAGTTCACTAACCTTTTTCATTAGACCCTTCTTTCTTTTCTTGAATGTTGCTTTCCTCGAAGAGTCATTGGTTATGAACGCGAGTTTCACTTTCTTTCTAGTCATGGTGTGTGGGGATGAAAATGAATGAAATAAATAAACTCATTATATAGAGATTTTGAGATATTCAAATTCATTGTATAGTGAATCATTGTTATGAATTGGAGATATGACATTAAATGTCAAATATATTTGTTATGATTCGGAGATATTAGCTTAAATGTTTTTCTATCATTGGAGAATCAATATACAATGTCGCTAAGATATTCAAACTGTCTGTGAAACTGTGACATTGTTAATTTGTTACATTCACTGAGAAAAATTGAAATAATGAAATTCATTAGCGAGATAAATTAACATTTTTCAACAAAGTAAACTAATTATAAAGATTGAAATGGAAAGTATAATTTTAAAGATTTAAAGATTCTATAATTCACAATATTTATGATAATATTAATTCAAAAATACAAAATCACATAATATTATTACTTAAAACATATCATATAATAGTTGTATACTCATTAAAAAAAATTATGAAATTAAATTAAATTCTATAAAATGCATATTTGATAATCTTACTCAATAAAGTTATATTCCTATCATGTTTTTACCTATTGTACCTTTAATTCTAAATAATAATAATATAATAATAATAGTTATAATAACAATTTAATAAATTGCTAAAAATTATTTTTCAAGAATTATGAACGTTGAATTTACATTTATGATGATAATTGTGTGTGGAACTAGACACAATATCTTACTAAATAAAAGTACTAATATAATTATAATTAATAAAAACTATCAATATGATTACTAACAAGATATTTCTGATTTTGTGAATTTAATTTAGATGTTAAAGTTCTAACTACAAATAATAATCAAATTTATCAATCCATTAACCAACCATATATATATATAACTTTAAAAACTAAATTAAAAAAGTAAGATACGGTGCTAAAAGTAGCAAACAAATAAGTGTGGTGAAAATATAATGATCATGCTTAAGGAAAGACTTTTTGCTTTTTTATAAGCAACAATTTGAATTATGAGGAGCTCCTTAATACAAGAAGAGAAAACAAAACAAAATTATAAAAGTCCACCACTTTACAATTTTTAAAATACGATTTTTAAATTTTTTATATTTATATTGAGGTTCCGAGGCGAATTTTAAAATACGATTTTTAAAATTTTTATATTTATATATTTTGAAAATTAAATTATATATTAATTAATTTTAATTAATTATATTTAATATTTTTTAGTTGATAATAGAATCATTATATTCAATTTTATTTAAAAAAATTGATCTCAAATAATTTTTTACTTACTTTTAATTAACTATTATTTATTTTTTTGATTTAGTTATCTATTCTCACCTTAATAATATAAAATTAATTTTTTTCCAATTTGAGAGTAAAGCTCGTCAATATACATTTAAAAAAAGTAAATCTTAAATAAATTGTTACTTATTTTTAATTTAACTATTTTTTTTTTGAAAATAAAGAAACTTTATTAATAAAAAAAGAGAGTTAAAAGTTATCCATCAGACCAACCAACCAGAGGACACGACAAACTAAAAAAAAACCACCCAAGCTAATCCAACATCAGATTAGCAATATGTTTCCTAAGACTAAGCTTATACCACCCCCTATATGTTATTGTATCTATAATAATCTTTGTTATGTCTATATTATGCACATCATTTCCGAAACTAATGCGGTTGCGCATCCTCCAAACCTCGTAGACTGTTTCCGCCGCGATACTCCGCAAGAGGCAAGCTTTCCACCCTTTACCTTTGCTCTTCCTACTTAGCCACTTTATGTCTTCATGCCAGCCTTGAGGTTGATGTATCACACCAATCCACCTGAGAACATCCTTCCATGTTTCCTGCACTTTAGGACAAACAAATAACAAGTGGTCTATCGTTTCCTTCTCTGGACAAAAGGAACAAGTTTCATCACCCACGAGATCAAATTTTTTAAGTCTATCTTTTGTTGCCAATTTTCTATGGCAAGCCATCCACAGACAAATTAACGCCCGAGGTCGCGCTATACTGCCCTTGAAGAGATACCGCCAATCCACTTTTGGGTTGTCAACCTTGAGTGACATGTAAACTTTGTTCATGTTGAATTTTTCTGTCATCGCATTCCAAAACGGTTTACCGTTACATACACCCCGGATTTTCAACACAGCTTTTATTATCCAAGACATCCCTTGCTTAATCTGAACATCATCAATGGCCTTCTTTTTGAAATAGAAAATATGCACCCACTTTACCCATAGATTATCTTTTTTATGACTGAGATTCCACAGCAGCTTCGCATTACATGCTCTCTTCCAATCTACAAGAGATATCACATTTAACCCTCCTTGTCTTGGTGAATTGCAGACAGTTTTCCATGCAACCGGCAATTTCTTCGATTTCGTCTCCTTTCCAGTCCAAAGAAAAGTTCTACACACATTCTCAATAGCTTGGATTACCTTTCTAGGTAACGGAAGACAACACATCCAGTACGACGTCATAGCTTGGATTACACTTTTGATAAGCTGCAAACGACCTGCATACGACAGTAAGTTTGAACTCCAGTGCCTAATTCTTTTCACAATGTTTTCCACTAAAATCATGTAGTGTTGTACAGGTAGCTTCCGGCTAGTGAGAGGTACGCCTAGGTACCGAAAGGGCAGGTCGCCAACAGAAAAACCAGTTTGATTGAGGATCTGATTCTTCACATCTTGATTCACTCCACCAAAATACATTTTGCATTTATTAGGATTCACCACCAATCTCGTAGCCTTCGCGAAAGCATTCATTTTCTCCATAAGCAGTTCTACCGATTTGCTGTCACCTCTTGAAAATAAAAGGAGATCATCCGCGAACGCAATGTTTATTATTTGGAGCTTTTCACACTTCGCATGGAAATTAAAATCTGGGATTTTCACTAGTTTATGAATGCTTCTGTGGAGGTATTCCATTATTAACACAAACAGGAGGGGAGACACAGGGTCACCTTGTCTAAGGCCCCTCTTTGCCTTCATTATGTTTGAGTATTTTCCACCAATATTAAACCGGTACGATACAGTCGTAACAACCACCATTATCCAATTGACAAATTTGTTTGGCAACCCAACTTCTTTTAGGATACACTTGAGGGCGTACCAATCCACGGTGTCATACGCTTTTTGTATGTCAAGTTGCATCAGACACCTTGGAGTTCCACCTTTCCTGCTGTAGCCTCTGATCAGCTCATAAGCAATGAGTATGTGATCATGGATATTACGCCCAGGTACGAAAGCGGCTTGGCTCTGGTTAACAATAGTGGGCAGGACATTGGAGAGTCTATTGGCCAAAATTTTTGCAATAATTCTGTAGACAGTCGTACAACACGAGATAGGCCGATAATCTTTGATTGTTGTTCCAGAATTACCTTTAGGGATGAGGGTTACTAGTGTAGTATTGATGGGCGGGTACATGCTGCTATGGTTGAAGAACTGTAGTACTGCATTCAATACGTCTTATTTAACCGTGTTCCACGTTGCCTTAAAGAACCTAGCTCCATAACCATCCACACCAGGGCTCTTTAGATCACCTATGGTTTTCAGGGCTTGGAAAATCTCATGTTCTGTAACAGGCAATTCAAGTCTCTGTTTATTCTCGATAGATACCTGAGGTCCCTCCCTCATGGCAACAATATCAATGGTTGTCAGTTCTTTGTTTTCACTGCCCATGACTTTACCATAAAACTGGAGGACCTCACTTTCAATCTCATTTGGATTTGTGATCATAGTACCATCCTCCCTTGTAAGCACAGACATCTCATTTTTGTTCCTTCTAGCTTTTACTTGAGCATGGAAATAATTATTGTTTCCATCACCAAGTCGCAGCCAATTTATTTTTGCCCGTTGACGCAGATTTTCCTCTTCAATGTTGCTCCAATATTCAACTCTTTCAGTAGCATATTTTACTTGGCTGATAATAGCATTATTGAACCTGTCATGAACCAGCTGAGTCTGAAGTGTGAGTAATTCTTTTCTAGCACTTATCAAAGATTGAGTAGCTCCCACCAGTGGCTTGCTAAGAGCCTGAATAACTTTTTTGGTGCTAGCTAACTTCCTCCATAGGATACACATAGGATCCCCATCCACTTGTTTGTTCCAGCATTGAGCAATTTTTTCTTGGAAACCCTCCACTGCTACAACACTATTTAGAAATTTAAACTGATATTGTCTTGTCCGTTTTTGTTCATCTGGGTTCTTTAACATCAGAAGGTTATGGTCTGATATACCAGGAGATAAGTGATGCAGGGTGACATTCATATACTTCTGGAACCAAGGACCATTTGCTAAGGCATGATTTATTCTAGAGTAAATGGTTCGACCACACTGATTATTTGACCAAGTAAAGAAATCTCCAGTGTTATCCATATCATTAAGCGATGCCTTCTCCATAAAATCCCTGATATCTTTATATTCTTTCTCATTGACCATAGTCCCCCCACTTCTGCCCATAGCGTTGATTACATTATTAAAATCGCCGATAATGAGCCATGGGCCCTGTTGGTTAAGATGAATGTGAAACAAATCATCCCACGGCCGCCTGCGCATCTCTAACTGATTACAGCCATATACTGCAGTGAACCAGAACATGAAATTCCCTTGCTTGTCATAAGTACCAACATGAATAAACTGTCCAGAGCTTTTAACTCTTCGCAATTCAACTCTAGCCTTGTTCCACCAGATCCAAATTCGACCATTAGCATGGTCTTGGTAGTTATCCATATACTCACCTGCCAGTTTTATCTTTCTTCGGATATTCTCTGCTTTATCTTTTTTAACTCTTGTTTCCACTAATACACAAATCATTGGGTTAAGAGAGTAGAGTCGGGAGCTAACCTCTTTCGTCTTAACCACTTTATTAAGCCCCCTAATGTTCCATGACACAATCATGGGACCTTGGTATGAGTTGCTAGTGGATCATTCATAATCCCTAACAATTCAAACCCATTTTGGCATTGAATGGAGCTTCCTATAGTTGCCCCTCCTTTTCCTTTTTCCCGTTTGCTGCCTTTCTTGACCGGCGTCCATCTTGATTCTTCCATAGTAGGCCTTGCATTAGATGTGGTTGCAATGTGTTCACCCTTTTTTCCAGCTTCACCAGTTGCACCCTGTATTTTCCCTTCATGTTCCTTGGGTTCATCCACCTTTGGTCTCCATTCCTTGATCTGCTTCTTTGGTTTGTCACAGTTATGGCCCACCTTCTGGCATCTGTTGCAGAACATTGGTTTCCACTCATACTCAATAGGTTGTGTCATCTTATTTCCTTCCGCATCCTTGATAATGATTTCTTTTTTAAGTTCCTGGGTGATATTAACTTCAATAAGTATTCGAGCATATGAAATTCGAAATTTGTTCGCCGTGCATTCGTCTGTTACCAATGGGTTTCCAATAGCACTGCCTATCTTACTTAGGCTGCGAGCCCCCCACAGATGTAGCGGCAATTGTGGTAGCTTCACCCAAATAGGTACCAATCGGAGCATATCTTTTTGTAGGTTGAAATCGGGTTTCCATTCTCAAAGAAGCATAGTTCGGTTATGGATTGTGTACGGCCCCTTCCATTCTCGAAGAATATTTTTAATTTAACTATTGTGTACTTTTTTTTTTATTTTGACTATTGTTATTTAATTATTCTTACCTTAACTATTATATTGGCAGCAATTATTATTATTTATATTTTTAATTAATTATTTTGTAACAATTTCCCAAAAGTCCAAAACACGCTTTGCATGTTATTTAATTATTCTTACATTAACTATTATTTTTAGCAATTACTAAAAGAGCAAGTTTGGAAAAGTATAAGCATTGAAAACAAAATTTAGAGGCCTAAGGCGGTGGCCTCGGCTGCCTACCCTTGGGTCAGGATATATATATATATATATATATATATATATATATATATATATATATATATATATAAACTAAATTACGAAAGTAAGATACGGTGTTAAAAGTAGCAAACGAATAAGTGTGATGAAAATATAATGATCATGTTTAAGGAAAGACTTTTTGCTTTTTTTATGAGCAACAATTTAAGTTACGAGGAGCACATGGGATGCTCATCCCTTAAAACAAGAAGAGAAAACAAAACAAAAATCTAAAAATCCACCACTTTACAATAAAGTTTTAACTACAAATAATAATCAAATTTATCAATCCATTAACCAACCATATATATATATATATATATATATATATATATAACTTTAAAAACTAAATTACGAAAGTAAGATACGGTGCTAAAAGTAGCAAACGAATAAGTGTGGTGAAAATATAATGATCATGCTTAAGGAAAGACTTTTTGCTTTTTTATAAGCAACAATTTGAATTATGAGGAGCTCCTTAATACAAGAAGAGAAAACAAAACAAAAATATAAAAGTCCATTACTTTACAATAAAGTTTTATAATTAAGAATACGTCTATCATCACTCTTCCAATCTTCTCATGAAATTGAATCACTGTTTCTAGTTTTCACTTGAAATGATTTCCAAGATAGCATCTTGATCCTATCCATAAAATTCAAATCGCTCAAAAACCTCCCTGAAACAGAATGAAATTTTGGCCCATCCATAAAGCCTAACATGTTGCTGACCAAATTAAAGAGACAATAAAGAGAGTCTTTAAACCTTCTCTACATCCAAAAGCAAAATTGAATGGCATGCTCTGCTAAGGATCCACTTCCTGCCGCCACTGGAATGCCAAGCCATGAGCACAACCTTGCCAAGGCATTATATGAATGATGCGGTTTCACTGTCAGATGGTCTTGTTTCTTTTTTTATAAGCAAATATATATTAAAAAGTGAAGTATAAAGGGTACTCAACTAATACAAGAGAGGAATAAAACAATATAAAGAATGTCAACTGAATAAAAGTCTAACTAATGAAAATAAGTTAATGATTCATAAGACAATCCACTGGGTTTGAACACCAATCAGCCCAACAAAAGACTTCTGCACCTAAGTTTCTAGCAGCAAACCAATTCCAAGCTAAGCCTATAGCCCTATCAGCTACCTCAACAACACAACAGACCGACCCTTGGCCGCAAACCACACCAAATGACAAATTTTCTTTTGGAGTGTACCCTTGAACGAGACACCGAAGGTGCTAAAATTTGTACCCGCAGCGTACACATCTAATTGGAACGGAAAATCAAGCCATTCGTAAATCTGTTTCCAAACCTGAAAAACCAGAGAACAATCCAAAAACAAATGGGAAATAGTTTCTTCAGCTGTACCACAAATAGGACAAAGGTTGAGTGATCCGTTGATGATCCCCCTGTTGGCCAGGGAAAAGCGCGTTGGAAAATGATTAAGCAGCAGCCTCCACCCGATGACGAGAATATTACTCGATACATTAGTGTCGCTCCTGAAAGATTCGCATCCAACGGTACAAACGCGAGAGTGGCGCAAAAGATACAGAGTCGCCAGCAACGTGTATTTATCCCAAGAAAGGGAAAGGAAACACTGTGTAAACCTGAAAGAAAGGGAAAGAGCATGGTCTCGCGACCAAAAGAACGGGTACGGGAGTCGGTTACGCAAAGGGAAGGTGTTAGCACCCAACACGTCCATCGTACTCGATGGGATCCACGCTTGATGTCTGCATCAAAGGGTGTCGTCGTCTGGAACTCCACTGCTACTGGAAACGAGAAAGAACGGGAAAGGAAATGAGCGAAGGAACGAAGAAGAAAAGAAAAAGAAGGTGACTCGATAGGACGGTATCGTTGTCCTAGGCCTACGTACTCCCTCAGTGCAATGGGAAAGTCAGAGTCAACGTAGTTCAGACGGGAACTGTGGGGGAAGGTTGCTCGCCAAGACAATCGCTGTCTTATGCCTACGTACCCTCAATCAGACGAGAGAGAGGAATCAGAGCTAACGTAGTTCGTGGGTACGACCACGGATGGGTAAGTGTTTTTTACGTGAGCGATGAGCTCTTTTCTGAAAATGAAGTATGAAACCCAACAATCCCGAAGGATAAAAAGATTTGAACTTGTTTGGCGTATTTTAGACAGAAGTGTCTTTTAAGTTGTTTCGTGACTTGCATTGAACCCAAGTCTTGAATACAGGAACGAGTACTTTTGCGCATCTTCCCCAACAGGACAAACACTAGGTATCCTAGAAGAATGAGAGGAAGCCCCTCACTCCCCACTTCCCACATAGAAGGCTCAAGCGCAATACACGTTAACTTTTATTACGTGTCTTGAAGAAGTTTGGAGATGAGAAGAGAGACGAAACAAAAGGAAACTCTAAAGGGGAACTAAGAGTCCTAATGTTATCCTGCATAGATGTCCTATGGTTAGTGAGGTTTAGGAGAGACGACTACCTAACCTAATGCTAATCCTACTCCAAGCTTAATAAAAAATTAAGTTGGACTAGGTAGCTCTAACGGGAGAGAGTCCAAGACTTAAACAAGTCTTGAGACTCGAGGGACGAAAAGAGTGAAAGAGAAGGAGGAGAAAGAGAAGTGAAACACAAGTGGCCTAAGCTCACTTCAAACACAAGTATGAAAGTTAAAAGATAAAGGAAGAAAGTAAAAAGTGGAAGCATATCCACACTCAAACAACTTACCATTTGCCCCTGAAAGTGTTAGAAGTATTCACATATGACAAAATGAAACTCAAACAAGCATAAGGCAATAAAGAAACAAGTTCTAAGGTAAATCAAACATCAAGTTCAGAACCTAATGGCCCTACTGACCTCTAATATTAGTCATGCATAATTAGTCAAAAAGAAAAGGGAGAAGTCAATCAAGTACCATTCAAGTCATTAAAAAAGGAGTGAGATGAAAAGAAGTGATCATGTGAAGCAACCAAGTCAAAATTCCACAAAGTAAACCAAGTCCAGAAGTGACACAATCCTAAATATGTGCCTAAACAAAATCTTCAAACATCATTCAAGTCATACAAACACTTTCACAATCAATTAAGAAGCAAAGAAGAAGAAGTGAAGTGAAGTGAAGCATGATTCATTCTTGTGAAACAAGTGACTTAAAGTGCAAGGCAAACATCAAACATGCAAAGATGAGATCCAAATATCACAACCAAAAGTCAATTAACATGCTATCAATTCTCAAACAAGACCCCAAATTATGGCACAAGTGCCTTCATGATCAAGCAAACCAAACATGAAGCATATATTCACAAATTGGACAAGTTAGAGTTCATGCTTCAAAGAAATAGTAAACATGCCTAGAAAATTATGTCATTCAGTATTCAAGCATCTCAAACATGTATAATTGACATATCAAAGCCACAAGCAATGGATCAGAACCAATGTCAATCAACAATTAGGTCAAAGCATCAATAGGATTTCATACATTCATGCTCAAAGCAACACATCCAAATTCATTCAAACAGGACCTAAAAATCTTACCAAAAATCTCAAACATACCTCAACATGTTAAGAACACAACCCAAAAAGAATCAGGATCAAATCACTTTTAAAATGAGAGAAATAAATGATGCAATATGAAGTGCAAATGAGAAAAATTAATTTGGAAAATTAATATTTAATGCAAATTTAATGCAAAAATAATAAAATAAAATGTGAAAAATTAATTTTAATAATGAGGAGGAATGATGATTTTTTTTGGAATTTTTTAGCACATGCAAGTATTTTTAACAATTAATTATGAAATGGTATGAAAATAGAAAATAAAAAGGAAATGAAATGAAGCCAGGGGTGCAAAAAGGAATCCAAACGCGTTCAAATGATCATGGGCTCAGAAACAAGGGGTGCAAACAGCAAAAAGGCCCAAGCACTTTCAAACATTCAGAAACAACAAACGGCATAGATTGAGTCAAACAAAAAAAGTCTCCAGATCCACAGGCTCATGTTCTTAGTCAAACAAAGCAAAGTCAACAATCCGATGGTCCACATTCAAATTCGCTAATTAAATGAAATCAAACGGTCATGACTTAATCAGATCCATTAAACCCTAATCAACTTAATTAATATCACATAATCAAGATCCAACGCACGAGAATCAATCTGGAAAACTCAATCACGATCCAACGCATGAGATTTAATCTGGAAAATCATAAACCCTAATGAAACCCTAACCGACCGGAGAAGCGCTGGTCGTCTTCTCCAGCCACTCTCCGGCCATCAAACTTCAAACGGTAACCAAAATCAACAAACCATACATCAAAATGATCAGCAACTCACGTAGATCACAAATATATCACTCAAAATCATTTAGCATACATATATTTCAAGAATCGAACGAAACAAGTTTGGATCTGAAAATTTCAGATCTAAATTCCAGCCATGATTCACGTTAAAAATCAATTCCAAACACATATATGAACTCAGCACATCAAGATGAACATTAAACACACAACAAAAATCAATTCCAGATCCACGAATTTGGAGCTCACCTGAGATTTTCAGAACTGGAAAATCACCAAGAAACTCCAAGATAAGCTACAAATCAACTCCTTAAACCGTCTAATTGCAAAATAAATGCAATTAGACCTTCAAATTGGCCTGAATCCTTGAATCCGAAAGTTGAAGATCTGAACTCAACTGATAAATTCTTTGCTTAAACCTCAAAACAATGGTGGATTTCTCTTCCTTATGCTTCACTGATCACAAACCAACCAAAAAAAATGGAAGATACTTGAAGAATTGGGAGAATCGAAGGAGAGAAACTTGAGAGCAAAACTTTGAAAAGTGGTGAAAATGAATGGTAGCCGTTCAGAAATTCGTGTGAGTTAGCTTATATAGTGTGTAGATGCTACTGTTTAGGGTTTGAAACTTCAGGGACTTGAGAGCAATGAGTTTGGGGCTGTTTTGCAAATTTGCAAATGTGTGCACATGATGTGTTTTGCTCGTGCATTCTTCATGAAAAGTGCATGACTGATTTCCTTTTGATGCAAGGAGAACCTTTGGATTGATCTTGGGGCAGAGGATTAACTGAATTGTGATTTCCAAGTGAACTTGCAAAATTGCTTAATGATAAATTATGGACATGTAATCCACGGGTTCACTCAGATGATGTTAAATGAGGTGCATTGGAGTGTGGTGAGGTGAAATGGACAATTAGAAGCCATATTGATGAGTTAGAATGCATCTTGCAAGTTGTATCAAAGTGGTATGTATGGTGGAATACCAAATGCTCTTGAACTTCAAATGCTCATAACTCTTGATCTAAAAATGGTATGATCATGATCCACCACTCTTTGGAAAGAGGAGAAAGAGATCTACAACTTTGGTGTTGGGAAAAAATTCGTTTGAAGCATTTTTGATCATGAAAAGTTGGGTTGAAGTTGGTTGAAAATATGCCAAAAATAGTAACTTGAAATTATAAGTCACTTTCCAAATTTAGCAACTTTTTACCAAAGCTTGATTTTTGCAAATTGTGATCATGAAAGCCTTCCATAGACCAAATAAAGGTCTCTTGACTTGATTACCATGATGAGGAACTCTCAAAACCTTAACTTGACTTTTCAGTTGACCAGTTTGACTGATTACTTCATCTGTAAGCTACTGAACCATCTGAGGCCTTCCACAATGAATTTTTGGCTCAAAACCCATCCTTAAACTTGTTTTGACATATGAAGTACCTTGGTAACAAGTTTAAGTTAATTCCTTGAGCTTAGGACCATTAACCAAGAAACCCTAGTTTTGGTCATCAGTGTAAGAATACAAACCCTTGATTAACCAACTGGAGAATCCCTCATTGAAATGCCCTTGGGCCACCATATAAGGATGTGAGAAGCTTATGGAGCTCATAAGAAGCTTTTGCCCTTGAGTTGAACCAAATACCTCGATCCCATGCTAAGAACCAAATGCTATGCACAATGCAAATGCAAGAAATGAAAAGAAACATAAGCCAGTTATCTAAAAACAACAAGGCAAATTTTGAGGTGTTACAGCTGCCCCTATTCAATCAACTTGATCCTGAAGGTATGATAGTGACGGTTATCATGCGTTCCAAGGATTCACGGAGATTGAATACCAAAAGAAACCTGAAATTTGCAATCCTCAAAGGAGGGACGACTCCGCTGGGGAACAAGCAATAAATGTTGCACTGTCACAACACGTACGAGTGTTGGAAACCAAAACTGTATTGAAAAGTCCTGAAATAAACACAAACGAGTGTTAGCTATGCTGGGGATGAACACAGACGGGTGTCAGGGAATCCAGGATATCAAATACGGACGGGTATTGAGAAGATACACGGACGGGTGTAAAATGTCAATGCGGACGGGCATTGAAACAAAAGTTCAAACACGGACGGGTGTAAAAAGATTCAAGGCGACCTCTCTGGGGATTGAAATGCAACATGGACGGGTGTCAAAAGTTCAATACGGACGGGTATCGAAAAGTTACACGGACGGGTGTAAAAAGTCAATACGGACGGGTACTGAAAAGGATACACGGACGGGTGTAAAAGGTTTCAATACGGACGGGTACTGAAAAGGGTGTAAAGCAACTTTATCGGGAATTAATCTCGCTAGGGAATGGAAGGCAACACGGTCGAGTGTCATCAAAAGGTCAATACGGACGGGTATTGAAATCAAAGGTTCAAACACGGGCGGGTGCTGAAGGAAACACAGACGAGTGTCAAATGTCAATGCGGACGGGCATTGAAACAAAAGGGTCAAACACGGACGGGTGCTGAAAGAACACGGACGGGTGTCAAAAGTCAATACGGACGGACATTGACTTAAAAGGTCCAAACACGGACGGGTACTGAAAGAAACACGGACGAGTGTCTGACGGTAAAATTTTTGAGGGAATAAACCAAAGGACCACCTGGACGAAGGGGTACAAATAAAATCAAGGATAAACAATCCTGGCAAGACATTCTGCCGGGGAACTGTCAAATATTGCTTAACCCAACACCTGTGGAGTAAAGACATCTTTCTGAAATCCGGCTTTCCTGACGAAGGAAAACTCAAACCTGGCTCATGCTTCAGATGCATATGTTTGAATTTTGCCGTAATGCTCCACACGAAGTGGAAATGCTACGCATTTGGGAGGATGCTATGCAAAACAAATGCTTATGCAATGCAAAAGAGATGTCCTAGCAAAATAAATGCTGAAGACCAGAAGCAACTCCGCTGGGGATGGCAAACTAAATTGCCACTGAAACAAAGGAAAACTTGTTGAGGAAAACTTCTCCCTGCTAGGGAAGATCACAATCACCAATTCTGTCGGAGATGGACGAAACTCCAAGAGAATATCCACTCTGTTGGGGAATATCAAGATCAACTACTCTGCTGGAGATAGACGAAGCTCCGAGAGAATACCCACTCAGCTGGGGAGGGATATGAATACTGAAGATGGAAACTCCACCGCTGGGGACGACCAACTATTTCAGAACTTGGCTTCGGTGCCTGCCAAAAACGATCGGCCTTAAGACCTGCTGGGGATACCCCTCACCACCAGACTCTGCTTGGGGAAATGAGCTTAATCTGCTGCTAGGGAAGTAACTTTACCCTCACCTTGCTGGGTACTAGATCAACCATTGTCGTCGAGACTATACTTTCTGACCAACCGAGGAAAGTAGACACCTGGACCCTGTGGGGATAATAACATCTTCGTCCACAAACTTCCTGTTGGAGGTACGACAACACTCACCTTAAAGTAATCAACTTCTGAGTACTCGCTGGCGAATAATAATCCAAACACGACTGCGGCTGGGTATACAATCCTCTGTACTTTGCTGAGGAAGACGATCCTCAATGACTCCGCTTGGGAGAGAAAGTAATTGTCAACATTCACCTGCTAGGGGATAACAAATGCTTCCTGACTAGCTGGGGAACAAATAGATGTCCCATGCTTCGTGGGGAGACATCACTTGCTGAAGAAAGATGTGCCAAGTCACAACTCTGGCCTGGGAAAAAACCTCTTATATCCTGCTAAGGAGGACGATCCTTAACGACTCCGCTTAGGGAATTACTTCTTTATACTCTGGTTGAGGAAGACGACCCTCGATACTCTGATGGGGAAGAGTAATAACCTGCTGAGGACGATCAGACTTCAAAGTTGAGGGGAGCTCTACTCTACTGGGGAAAACATCCAACCGCTGAGGACGATCAGACTTCTAAGTGGAGAGAGCAACTCTACTGGGGAGGTACACCTGTCATCCTGCAAAACCAACAAAAAGTCTACGTGCAAGAATGAATACATTGATTATCAACATAGTGACTGTTGCCTAAGCAATTGCCAATGTTTTCCAACTTGTGTCATAAAGCTCAACGTTTTAGCATGTAATGTTTTTATCAAAAATATCGGACATTTTCACAAACAAAAACAGGTAAAACAGGAAACAAAAGCTCTTTAACTGAAATGCAAACTTTATTGAATGAATTGGCCTGTAAATAGACATTTACATCTGGAAGCAATTCCTGAAAAGAGGTAATTGCGCAAAAGCAAAAGAAAATACAAATGTCGGCAACGTGGGGAACAGACATCCACCATGACTCGACTCAGCTATAACCCATATGACTTGTTCATCCGCAGATACTTTGGCCTTCGAAGACGACTAACTGGACTGATTCCTTTCCTCCGAATTTTCCAAGTGTGAACGGTGATCACAGATCGAACGCGGATCGTAGTCTTTGCTTTAAAATCCCTAACTTTTGCCTGGATCGCCCTTTTCGGGTTTTCGATCCACCGGGATACCCATTTTTGCCAAGGTTTTCTTTTCAGGTTTTCAACCTTGCGGGTTTATTCTTTTTATTTTTATCCCTAATTTTTTCCCGAACCTTTTCTTTTTATGGTTCGCCAGGATGCCCTATTTTTGCCTGAACCTTCTTTTTATGTTCAGTGGGTCTCTTTTATGCAAAGTATTTTTTGACTACATCCGCGTTCATAGGGGACGTAAAATCTTCGCCATCCATAGTTGAGAGTAATAAGGCTCCACCAGAGAAAACCTGTCTTACTACATATGGCCCTTCGTAATTCGGAGTTCACTTGTCCCTGTGATCTGTTTGAGGAGGAGTGATCCTTTTCAGCACTAATTCACCAGCTTGAAAACACCGAGGACGCACCTTCTGATCAAAGGCTTTCTTCATCCTACTCTGATACAACCGGCCATGCGCAATGGCTTTCAATCTCTTCTCTTCAATGAGGTTCAATTCATTCAGCCGGGAACGCACCCACTCAGCTTCATCCAGCTTCACATCTGTCAGAATTCTCAAAGAAGGAATCTCAACTTCTAATGGCAAGACTGCTTCCATGCCATACACCAGTGAGAAAGGAGTTGCCCCAGTCGAGGTGCGTACCGAAGTACGATAACCATGCAAAGCGTAAGGCAACATCTCATGCCAGTCTTTGTATGTCACTACCATCTTCTGCACAATCTTCTTTATGTTCTTATTAGCCGCTTCAACAGCCCCATTCATCTTCGGACGATAGGGAGAAGAATTGTGATGTTCGATTTTAAAGCTCTGGCATAGCTCCTTCATCATCTTGTTATTCAGATTTGAACCATTATCAGTAATGATTCTCTCCGGGACTCCATACCGGCAGATGATGTCCTTCTTAATAAACCGGGCTACCACTTGTTTGGTGACGTTGGCATACGATGCTGCTTCCACCCACTTCGTGAAATAATCAATAGCCACCAGGATAAAACGATGTCCATTTGAAGCAGTCGGCTCGATCTTTCCAATCATGTCAATGCCCCACATAGCAAAAGGCCAAGGTGACGACAAAACATTTACAGGAGTAGGCGGTACGTGCACCTTATCAGCATAAATCTGGCATTTATGACATTTTCGGGCGTATTTAAAACAGTCAGACTCCATAGTCATCCAATAATACCCCGCTCTCAACAATTTTCTGGCCATAGCATGCCCATTGGCATGAGTACCGAAGGAACCTTCGTGAACCTCTTCCATTAACAAGCCTGCCTCGTGTTCATCAACACAACGTAGCACGACCATGTCAAAGTTTCTCTTATACAACACATCATCCTTGTTCAAAAAGAAGTTTCCTGATAACCTCCTCAATGTCTTTTTATCCTTGGAAGATGCCCCAGCTGGGTATTCCTGACTCTTCAAGAAGACTTTAATGTCATGATACCAAGGCTGGCCATTTGATACCCCTTCAACTGCAAATACAAAAGCAGGTCTATCCAAGCGCATGATTCTGATTGAGGGAGCTTCATTCCAAAGATTCACTTTATACATTGATGACAACGTTGCCAACGCATCAGCCATCTGATTCTCTATCCGGGGAATGTGATGGAAGTCTACTCTGTCAAAGAAAGGTAACAATCTTCTGGCATAATTGTTATATGGAACGAGATTTACTTGACGAGTCTCCCATTCTCCTGTAATCTGATTCACCACCAACGCAGAATCACCATAAACATCGAGGTTCTTGATTCTCAAATCAATTGCTTCTTCTAACCCCATGATGCATGCTTCATACTCCACCTCATTGTTGGTGCATATGAACGCTAATCGGGTAGTAAAGGGTATATGAGAACCCTGTGGAGTCGTAATGATTGCCCCGATTCCGTTGCCATATAAATTAACAGCCCCATCAAAAACCATCTTCCATTGAGATCCAATATCAGGTCCTTCATCAGGCAAAGGCTCTTCACAATCCTTCATCTTCAGATACATGATGTGCTCATCCGGAAACTCAAACTTCATCGGTTGATAATCCACAATTGGCTATTCGGCAAGATACTCTGACAACACACTTCCCTTAATGGCCTTTTGGGAAACATACTGAATATCATATTCTGTCAGAACCATCTGCCAACGGGCTATTCTACCAGAAAGTGCTTGCTTCTCAAACACATACTTGATTGGATCCATCTTCAAAATCAAAAGGGTTGTATGGTTTAACATATACTGCCTCAAACGCTTAGCGGCCCAAGCAAGTGCACAACATGTTTTCTCCAGCATCGAGTATCTTGACTCGCAGTCAGTAAACTTCTTACTCAGGTAATAGATGGCGTGCTCTTTTTTACCTGACTCGTCTTGTTGACCGAGCACACAACCCATTGAATTCTCAAGAACTGTGAGATACATAATCAAAGGCCTTCCTGGCACTGGCGGCATAAGGACCGGAGGTTCCTGCAAGTATTCTTTAATCTTTTCAAACGCCTTTTGACAATTTTCATTCCACCTGACCGCTTGATCTTTTCTTAGCAACTTGAAGATTGGTTCACACGTGGCTGTGAGATGCGAGATGAACCTAGCAATGTAATTCAATCTCCCCAAGAAACCACGAACCTCTTTTTCTGTTTTCGGCACAGGCATTTCTTGTATGGCTTTTACCTTTGCAGGATCAACCTCAATACCTTTTTCACTAACAATAAACCCCAGCAATTTTCCTGATCTCACCCCGAAGGTGCATTTGTTTGGATTCAACCTCAGTCTGAATTTCCTTAACCTTTCAAATAACTTCTGAAGATTCACCAAATGTTCTTCTTCCGTCTGTGACTTCGCAATCATGTCATCAACATAGACTTCAATCTCTTTGTGAATCATATCATGAAAGAGAGTCACCATCGCCCGCTGGTAAGTTGCCCCTACATTTTTCAATCCAAAGGGCATCACTTTGTAGCAGAAAGTTCCCCACGGTGTTATGAATGTTGGTTTCTCCATGTCCTCTGGGGCCATCTTGATTTGGTTATACCCAGAGAAGCCATCCATGAAGGAAAACACAGAATACTGAGCAGTATTGTCAACTAACACGTCAATGTGAGGGAGCGGGAAATCATCCTTTGGGCTTGCTCTATTCAAATCCCTGTAATCAACACACATCCTGACCTTCCCATCCTTCTTAGGTACAGGCACGATGTTAGCAACCCATGGAGGATAATTTGTTACGGCAAGAAATCCGGCGTCTAGCTGTTTCTGAACCTCTTCCTTGATCTTGACAGACATCTCCGGTTTAGTTCTTCTCAACTTTTGCTTGACCGGAGCACAACCTTCTTTGAGTGGTAGCCGGTGTACGACAATATCAGTATCGAGCCCGGGCATGTCTTGGTAAGACCAGGCGAAGATGTCCACATACTCACGGAGCATTTCAATCAATCTTCCCTTGACACTGTCTTCCAATGCAGCCCCTACTCTTACTTCCTTTCTGGCGTCCTCGGTTCCCAGATTCACAATCTCAATTTCCTCCTGATGAGGTAGGATGAATCTCTCCTCTTGCTTCAACAATCTGGCCAATTCTTCGGGCAGTTCACAATCTTCGTTAGCCTCTTCTTCAGCCTGATAGTTTGGATTGTCAAAGTCATACCGAGCTATAGCTGAGCCATGATCGGTGTCATCTGAATAAAAAGACCTGCAATGATTTATGAGGTATGTTTTATTATGATGCAACAAAAGAAACACATTGCCATTTTGATGTGGGTTTTAATGCATAAAAATAAAAACAGAAAGACAGAGATCAAAATATTTGAGTGTGAAAAGTCCTTTATTGATGATAAAGCAAAACATGCAACAGTTAAAAGCCCTACAAACAGAATCACTACGTCTTGGGCAGAACGTAGGATTAACAAAATAGGAAAACAAAGCAATTACTCGAAGCCTGTCACTTGAATGACTTTCTCGGAAGACCAGTTGTGCAGACTTTCCCCTGGGACACAAGGACGGATCCAGCTATCCATGTCACAATCACTGTCTCCTTCTTCATCAATAGCATTAACTCTGTCAAAGAAAACTCCAGCGCTAGTGAACCGGACAGGGCCATAGAATTTTGGGGGATCCTCATCTCTCTTGGATGGCTTGTATCCCAATCCATAAGTATCCTTCTTTTTCTGGACTTTAACCACCTGGCCCCACCTCTGTGAGCTACCCGCTTCAACCACAACTTTGGCGTCTCTTAACGAAGACATGGAACCCTCAGGTTGATTTACCACTACAGGCTGCACTACAGCTTCAGACTGAACAACTTCTTCAGAAACTTTCACCTTCTCAAACCCCTGGCACAACGTCTCATGGATTTCCCCATCCACTTCCACGTATTTGAAGGTTGACAGCTGACTGATCATTATGTCTTCTTCTCCGCATACTGTCACTACGTGACCATCAACCATATACTTCAGCTTTTGATGCAAAGTGGAAGTTACAGCACCTGCCCCATGGATCCAAGGACGACCCAATAAACAGCTGTACGCTGGCTGAATATCCATAATGTAAAATGTTGCATTAAAGATTTCTGGTCCAACCTTGATTGGAAGCACAATCTCGCCAAAAACAGATCTCTTCGAGCCATCAAAAGCTCGCACCACCAAGTCGCTTGGTGTACAAATAAGTCCTCGAGTATCCAACTTCATTAACGCTTTCTTGGGCAATACATTCAACGATGAACCAGTATCAACCAAGACATGTGACATTAGCGAGCCACGACATTCGATCGAAATATGCAGGGCATTGTTATGATTCCTGCCAGCAGAAGTCAAGTCAAGATCTGTAAAACCCAGGCCGTTACCCGCATTCACGTGCGCTACAACCCCTTCCAGCTGATTAACAGAAATCTCTTGAGGAACGTAGGCTGCATTCAAAACCTTCAAAAGAGCATTCCTGTGAGCCTCAGAACACAAGAGCAGAGACAGAATAGAGATCTTGGACGGGGTCTGATGTAATTGGTCCACGATCTTATAATCACTTTTTCGGATGAGCCTCATAAATTCCTCTACATTTTCCGAAAAAGCATCATCAACCGGCTTCACTGTAGATTCCACAATCACTGGAGTCTGAATAGAGCCATCCATCGCCTGTTTTCCTCTATCTTGCCTAGAGGTACTGGGTTGATCGTTAACCGGAGGGAGCACTCTACCACTTCTGGTTATAGCATCAGTCTCAACTTTAACCCCTGAACTAGAACCCACTGGTGAAGTATTCATTAGCTCTTGCTTTTTCCCATTGACAAACACCTCTGCACCATAATTCCACGGAATAGCCTTAGAACTCTCGTACGGAATGGGTCCAGCCCTTGTGATAATGACTGGAGGTGGCCTTGCTGGACCAGAAATAGTAATTGTTTTGAACGGAATAGTGATAGTGGCAACCTTTTCACTAACAACCTCTTCTAGCTGATTACCTCTGTCAAACTGTAAACAACCCTCATCAATCAGATTCTGAATACCCCTCTTCAACGAATCACAACCATTAACCTTTATCAAACAATCTGAGCAGTTCTCACCACAACCCGGATAGACATCACCTTTTAATAATCTGTTCTTAACCACCACCAACGGAGTCTTCAGTTCCTCCACATCCATGATCAAATTCAAAGTTTCACAGTCCTCAATTATAGCATTCACCCTTGGCCCATTGTGATTAGGCATCGGGTTTTGAATAACATTGGGTCCGTCATTCGAGAAATTGATGGCTTTAGAGTCCACAAGGTCCTGCACCTTGTGCTGAAACGCCCTGCACTTCTCCACCGTGTGCCCAGGGGTACCAGAATGAAAATCCCAGTGTGCGTTAGCATCGTAGCCTCGTGGGAGTTCCCCTGTGGGTGGAGCCAGGGTACGAAGCTCAACTACACGCAACTGCAGCAAATGTTGCAACAACTGTGCATACGACATTGGGGGTTGATCAAAATGCCTCTCTGCATTCCTCTGTTTATTCTGATACTGACCCTGCTGCCTATTCTGATTAGCATTACCCCTTTGCTGCTGTGGCGGAGGTAACGTTGCTGGAATGGTTACTGATGCTACCTGTTGATTGTTAAACTGGCGCTGTTTCCCTTTTCCCCTGTGGGATGATACAACGTTGGTCTCTCCTTTCTTCTTATAATTATCAAACGGCTTTTTTCCCTGTCCAAAAGACGATCCATCACCGCTAGAAACCTTCCCAGCCTTAATTCCGACCTCTATCTTCTGCACAATAGCAATCACATCTGCAAACTTGCCTATAGAACAAGGCAAAAGCTTCTCATAGTAGTGCTTAGGCAGTGTGTCCATGAACATATCTAGCATCTCTTTCTCTAGCATTGGTGGCTGCACCCTAGCCGCCAATTCACGCCACCTTTGCGCGTATTCTTTGAAACTCTCATCATTCTTCTGGGACATGCTCAACAGCTGAGTTCTGTTGGGAGCCATGTCTGTGTTGTACTGATAATGCTTGATGAAAGCTGCAGCTAGCTCTCTCCAGGTACGAACATCTCTACTTTCTAGCCCCATGTACCATTCCAAAGACGCGCCAGACAGGCTGTCTTGGAAGAATTGCATCATTAACTTTTCATCCTTAGCGTGAGCAGCCATCTTCCTGGTATAGGCCTTCACATGAGTCCTTGGGCAGGTAGAACCATTGTACTTTTCTAGCGTAGGAATCTGAATCTTGTGTGGAATAACAATATCAGGGACCAACCCTAGGTCGTCCAAATCTATCCCTAAATCATCCTGTTTCACCACTCCTTTCAATTGAGCTTCGATTAAACGGATTCTTTCATCACTGACCACAGGAAGGGCAGCATCTAGACTCCTGACCGAGAACACATCGTCCTGTTGATCATCAAAACGAGGGCCATGGATAGCTCGGATAGTACTTCCTTCTCCAACCACTGAAGGAATTCTGCCCTGTTCCCTAGCACCAACTCCGCCCGGAGGGATATTACGGTTAATAAGACCACCGTGTAAGATACCATTTTCGTCGACCTGCGCCACCAATGGCTGAACCAGAGTTCTGAACTCGTTCTGACTTTGCACCACACCCTGCATCATTTCCATGAACTGGTCGATGCGAGCTTACATAGCGGCCATATCTGCTTAAACTTTGTCCATCACTCTGTTTTGATTGAGCCTGGTAGAATAACGATGAGTTGGTTGATCAATCCTGACCGAAAGAAAGAGAGAACATAAGAAAACCAGAGAAACCCAAGAGAACCTGCAATGCAAAGAATGAATATGATTATGTAAATGCAAATGCAACAAACATATTTGAACATTTCCAAGGTATATCCGCTTTGATTCCATTCCAAGCAACCGGGCCAGGGATTAGACGCAATATCGGAAAATAAATCCGACCCAGAAATACCACCGGATCCAACCACTGGAAACCAATCACAAAAATAAAAAACTACCAAGGCAAAAATATCTGAATCAAACATTCTATTATCAAGATGGAAGAATTCATACAAACAGAGTCAATCGTAACCAACGGTGATTCCATCAACAATCCTGATGGTAACCACATAAAAACAGATACACAAAAAACTAAAATTCTACCCCAAACAGGCTAGCCTCCACTTCTTCCAGAAGATTCAAAGTGTCAGGATGTGCCGGTCGCGAGATTAGCCCTTTGATTAGCCTGTTTCTCTTTGCAATCTCTTGGTTCAGCGTTGCAATCTGTTCTTCAGCGTTGCTACTTTCATGTCTCACCTTCTTGATTCCAACTTGTAATTTGAGCTCTTCAATCTCCTTTTGGGATTCTTTCCACTTGTTGAAGAAATGCTTCCCCTTTTCTTTCGCCTTTTGCAGCTCTTTGTTTAGTACCTCGTTTTCAACTTGGACCTCACTCCACATCTCCTGATAAACATCGAGCTCGGTTTCAGTCTTAGCCAAAAGCTTCTTAGTTGTCCTGGTGGTCTGGCTTGAAGTCTCTGCTGCCATGCTGATCTTCTTGAAATGATGAATTCTGCTATCCAGATCATTTTCTGTCTTCTTCAGACGCTCATTCGACTCTTTGACCTGCCGCTTCAGCTCCAAATTGTCATGCAAAGCTCCTTGCAGCTGACTATTCATACCAGAATTCTCTGCTCTCAATTCTTGCACCAACTTCTGTTGTTTGTTAAACTCTTCAATAGGCACAGTAAGTCTTTCCTCCACACCTTCTGGGTATAGCATAGGTGCTCGATCAAAGGGCAAGTAACACTCCTTAACTCTCTGTTTTATCCAATCCACATAAGGAAGGAAAGCCCGATTGTTAGGTTTGCCCAGAACGGCCTTGCCTTTCTTCAGTATACTACCCCAAGCTTCAGAAGCTCTCTGCGCCTCCTCTAATCCTTCAGATGAGTGAAAATACAAAGATTCTTCCACATCTCTCTTAATAGGTGGGCCCACCAGAGCATAACCAAACTGTCTGACGGCCAAGGAAGGGTTATAATTAATTCCGCCTTTCCTCCCTATCAGAGGAACATTAAGATATTGACCACAACTATGAATGATGTTCTTGCCAAGCAATCCATGATTTATCCACACAATGTCTTTACTGACCAATCCCATCAGGCGCTAGCTCCACTCTAGAGAATCCTTAGAATCAACAAAGGCACCAGATTGAGGTAGACGACTTGCGAACCATTTATAAAATAATGGAGCGCAGCAATGAACCATTCTCCCTCTCTTCTTCTCATTCCTGTTGTATAAGGCATAATGGAGATCTCCCAACAGGATTGGCATAGGATTCCTCGTTATGAATATCCTGATAGCATCTTCATCGACGAAATCTGGCTCATTGGGGAACAACACAATGCCATAAACACAAAGAGCTAACAATGCATTGAACACAATCCAGTCTTTATCCTCTGCTGCTTTCTGAGCCTTCTTCGTTAGATACCCCAGCTTGAAACCACAGATCTTTCCTTTGGTAGAAAGGTTGGCTTCTAACTCTGACTTGCTCAAATAAAGAGCACCGACCAATTTCCCACAATCCAGGTCTCCTTTAGAGCCAAAGAAAGGAGGAACTTCCTTGATATCAATCCCTAGCATGTTAGATTATTCCTCCAAGGTAGGTACCAATAAATAATCCGGGAACAAGAAACACCTCAGTGGAGGGTCATAGAACTGCATTAGAGTATGAAGACCTCGGAACTCATAATCGTCGATGTTACGAACAAAAGACAGAATCCACCCATACTTCTCTGCAAAAGCATTCAATACATCAGGACTTGCCATTCCCTTCAGAATAGTGAGAGGACCTATTGCTGGCTTGTGAAACTTGTAGATGATAATATCCTTCTTACCCCTTGGAACATCCATCCCTAATACTGCCCTCTGACCGGAATCACGGATTCGGATACAACCTGGAAATGCAAAAATATGAATGTCAGAGAAAAAGAATGAAATGCAATGCAAAACATGGGATCAAGGCACCAAGCCTCTGTGCTGAACTGGCTGGACAATCTTAAGGCTCTGTACAAACTCTCGAGTCAAACCAGAATAACAGAATAACCACACTGATACGGCTGTAGAGACAAAGAATCCAAAAATACCGGGTAGGTAGATGGTCACGATTACCTGCAAACCTGTAAACAACCCGCCCCTCTCACGTGTGGGTACTAGGATGTTCAGTATCACAGGCTCTTAGGTCGAGAAATGATGATACGTTCACCATTTCTGGTTTGGCATCATCATCAATCGAGGAGGCCTCAACTGATTCTCCAAGACGAAAGGTCATCAACTTCAGAGGTTTGAGAAGCAATAGCACATTCAGCCCGAAGGATACAATGCTACCGCCAATCAAAGAGGTCGTCCGCTGATTCCCCCTCACAAAAGGAAAACCTATAGCAAGTTCCCAGCATTGGGTCCTCGGGTCGAGAATGCGCAATGGGTTTGCCACAGAGCGTGGTCTGCCACTGTCACATCACGGGAGGAGTGCCGCAACTGAGTCCTCGGGAATGGTCTCCAGAGTCGACAATCCCTCAAGAGAATACCTACTGGCCTGTACCAATGCGCAGTAGCAGGTAGCTCCTGATAGAACCTTGTCTGGTTGTGGGTCTCATGAACAACAATACATGGCCACCCCCATGCAAGCGTCACGACTATCCACTCTAAAACCTGTGTGTATGCTCGAGCCTGGGTAGTGAGCTCATCTCTCAGAACATCCCAACCCGCCAAACAGAAAACCAGCCAGTACAGCACAGTAATATCCAGTATATGACAATAACAAAATGCAATGCAATGCAGTAAAAGCTGTAAATACAGTAAAGCAGTAAAGCAAAAATACAGTAAACAACAACACAGTAATATACAACAAAGCAAAGTACCACAAAAACACCCAAAGAAAACAAACAGACAAGCACTAGGATTGACTCGCTAAAGGGGAAGGACCAGCAGTAGGTCAACCAGAGTCCCCAGCAGAGTCGCCAACTGTCGCTCCCGAAAGATTCGCATCCAACGGTACAAACGCGAGAGTGGCGCAAAAGATACAGAGTCGCCAGCAAAGTGTATTTATCCCAAGAAAGGGAAAGGAAACACTGCGTAAACCTGAAAGAAAGGGAAAGAGCATGGTCTCGCGACCAAAAGAACGGGTACGGGAGTCGGTTACGCGAAGGGAAGGTGTTAGCACCCAGCACGTCCATCGTACTCGATGGGATCCACGCTTGCTGTCTGCATCAAAGGGCGTCGTCGTCTGGAACTCCACTGCTACTGGAAACGAGAAAGAACGGGAAAGGAAATGAGCGAAGGAACGAAGAAGAAAAGAAAAAGAAGGTGACTCGATAGGACGGTATCGTTGTCCTAGGCCTACGTACTCCCTCAGTGCAATGGGAAAGTCAGAGTCAACGTAGTTCGGACGGGAACTGTGGTGGAAGGTTGCTCGCCAAGACAATCGCTGTCTTGTGCCTACGTATCCTCAATCGGATGAGAGAGAGAGGAATCAGAGCTAACGTAGTTCGTGGGTACGACCACGGATGGGTAAGTGTTTTTTACGTGAGCGAAGAGCTCTTTTCTGAAAATGAAGTATGAAACCCAACAATCCCGAAGGATAAAAAGATTTGAACTTGTTTGGCATTTTTTAGACAGAAGTGTCTTTTAAGTTGTTTCGTGACTTGCATTGAACCCAAGTCTTGAATACAGGAACGAGTACTTTTGCGCATCGTCCCCAACAGGACAAACACTAGGTATCCTAGAAGAATGAGAGGAAGCCCCTCACTCCCCACTTCCCACATAGAAGGCTCAAGCGTAATACACGTTAACTTTTATTACGTGTCTTGAAGAAGTTTTGAGATGAGAAGAGAGACGACACAAAGGAAACTCTAAAGGGGAACTAAGAGTCCTAATGTTATCATGCATAGATGTCCTATGGTTAGTGAGGTTTAGGAGAGATGACTACCTAACCTAATGCTAATCCTACTCCAAGCTTAATCAAAAATTAAGTTGGACTAGGTAGCTCTAACGGGAGAGAGTCCAAGACTTAAACAAGTCTTGAGACTCGAGGGACGAAAAGAGTGAAAGAGAAGGAGGAGAAAGAGAAGTGAAACACAAGTGGCCTAAGCTCACTTCAAACACAAGTATGAAAGTTAAAAGATAAAGGAAGAAAGTAAAAAGTGGAAGCATATCCACACTCAAACAACTTACCATTTGCCCCTGAAAGTGTTAGAAGTATTCACATATGACAAAATGAAACTCAAACAAGCATAAGGCAATAAAGAAACAAGTTCTAAGGTAAATCAAACATCAAGTTCAGAACCTAATGGCCCTACTGACCTCTAATATTAGTCATGCACAATTAGTCAAAAAGAAAAGGGAGAAGTCAATCAAGTACCATTCAAGTCATTAAAAAAGGAGTGAGATGAAAAGAAGTGAACATGTGAAGCAACCAAGTCAAAATTCCACAAAGTAAACCAAGTCCAGAAGTGACACAATCCTAAATATGTGCCTAAACAAGATCTTCAAACATCATTCAAGTCATACAAACACTTTCACAATCAATTAAGAAGCAAAGAAGAAGAAGTGAAGTGAAGTGAAGCATGATTCATTCTTGTGAAACAAGTGACTTAAAGTGCAAGGCAAACATCAAACATGCAAAGATGAGATCTAAATATCACAACCAGAAGTCAATTAACATGCTATCAATTCTCAAACAAGACCCCAAATTATGGCACAAGTGCCTTCATGATCAAGCAAACCAAACATGAAGCATATATTCACAAATTGGACAAGTTAGAGTTCATGCTTCAAAGAAATAGCAAACATGCCTCAAAAATTATGTCATTCAGTATTCAAGCATCTCAAACATGTATAATTGACATATCAAAGCCACAAGCAATGGATCAGAACCAATGTCAATCAACAATTAGGTCAAAGCATCAATAGGATTTCATACATTCATGCTCAAAGCAACACATCCAAAGTCATCCAAACAAGACCTAAAAATCATACCAAAAATCTCAAACATACCTCAACATGTTAAGAACACAAACCAAAAAGAATCAGGATCAAATCACTTTTAAAATGAGAGAAATAAATGATGCAATATGAAGTATGCAATATGAAGTGCAAATGAGAAAAATTAATTTGGAAAATTAATATTTAATTCAAATTTAATGCAAAAATAATAAAATAAAATGTGAAAAATTAATTTTAATAATGAGGAGGAATGATGATTTTTTTTGGAATTTTTTAGCACATGCAAGTATTTTTAACAATTAATTATGAAATGGTATGAAAATAGAAAATAAAAAGGAAATGAAATGAAGCCAGGGGTGCAAAAAGGAATCCTAACGCGTTCAAATGATCATGGGCTCAGAAACGAGGGGTGCAAACAGCAAAAAGGCCCAAGCGCTTTCAAACATTCAGAAACAACGAACGACATAGATTGAGTCAAACAAAGCAAAGTCAACAATCCGATGGTCCACATTCAAATTCGCTAATTAAATGAAATCAAACGGTCATGACTTAATTAGATCCATTAAACCCTAATCAACTTAATTAACATCACATAATCAAGATCCAACGCACGAGAATCAATCTGGAAAACTCAATCACGATCCAACGCATGAGATTTAATCTGGAAAATCATAAACCCTAATGAAACCCTAACCGACCGGAGAAGCGCCGGTCGTCTTCTCCGGTCACTCTCCGGCCATCAAACTTCAAACGGTAACCAAAATCAACAAACCATACATCAAAATGATCAGTAACTCACGTAGATCACAAATATATCACTCAAAATCATTTAGCATGCATATATTTCAAGAATCGAACGAAACAAGTTTGGATCTGAAAATTTCAGATCTAAATTCCAGCCATGATTCACGTTAAAAATCAATTCCAAACACATATATGAACTCAGCACATCAAGATGAACATTAAACCCACAACAAAAATCAATTCCAGATCCACGAATTTGGAGCTCACCTGAGATTTGCAGAACTGGAAAATCACCAAGAAACTCCAAGATAAGCTGCAAATCAACTCCTTAAACCGTCTAATTGCAAAATAAATGCAATTAGACCTTCAAATTGGCCTGAATCCTTGAATCCGAAAGTTGAAGATCTGAACTCAACTGATAAATTCTTTGCTTAAACCTCAAAACAATGGTGGATTTCTCTTCCTTATGCTTCACTGATCACAAACCAACCAAAAAAAATGGAAGATACTTGAAGAATTGGGAGAATCGAAGGAGAGAAACTTGAGAGCAAAACTTTGAAAAGTGGTGAAAATGAATGGTAGCCATTCAGAAATTCGTGTGAGTTAGCTTATATAGTGTGTAGATGCTACTGTTTAGGGTTTGAAACTTCAGGGACTTGAGAGCAATGATTTTGGGGCTGTTTTGCAAATTTGCAAATGTGTGCACATGAGGTGTTTTGCTCGTGCATTCTTCATGAAAAGTGCATGACTGATTTCCTTTTGATGCAAGGAGAACCTTTGGATTGATCTTGGGGCAGAGGATTAACTGAATTGTGATTTCCAAGTGAACTTGCAAAATTGCTTAATGATGAATTATGGACATGTAATCCACGGGTTCACTCAATTCTTGGCTCCAAATGATGTTAAATGAGGTGCATTGGAGTGTGGTGAGGTGAAATGGACAATTAGAAGCCATATTGATGAGTTAGAATGCATCTTGCAAGTTGTATCAAAGTGGTATGTATGGTGGAATACCAAATGCTCTTGAACTTCAAATGCTCATAACTCTTGATCTAAAAATGGTATGATCATGATCCACCACTCTTTGGAAAGAGGAGAAAGAGATCTACAACTTTGGTGTTGGGCAAAAATTAGTTTGAAGCATTTTTTATCATGAAAAGTTGGGTTGAAGTTGGTTGAAAATATGCCAAAAATAGTAACTTGAAATTATAAGTCACTTTCCAAATTTAGCAACTTTTTACCAAAGCTTGATTTTTACAAATTGTGATCATGAAAGCCTTCCATAGACCAAATAAAGGTCTCTTGACTTGATTACCATGATGAGGAACTCTCAAAACCTTAACTTGACTTTTCAGTTGACCAGTTTGACTGATTACTTCATCTGTAAGCTACTGGACCATCTGAGGCCTTCCACAGTGAATTTTTGGCTCAAAACCCATCCTTAAACTTGTTTTGACATATGAAGTACCTTGGTAACAAGTTTAAGTTAATTCCTTGAGCTTAGGACCATTAACCAAGAAACCCTAGTTTTGGTCATCAGTGTAAGAATACAAACCCTTAATTTAACCAACTGGAGAATCCCTCATTGAAATGCCCTTGGGCCACCATATAAGGATGTGAGAAGCTTATGGAGCTCATAAGAAGCTTTTGCCCTTGAGTTGAACCAAATACCTCGATCCCATGCTAAGAACCAAATGCTATGCACAATGCAAATGCAAGAAATGAAAAGAAACATAAGCCAGTTATCTAAAAACAACAAGGAAAATTTTGAGGTGTTACAATTAGTAATACAAAGCTTATGTAACAGTTGGATAATATTTTCCTCCACCTACACATCAACATCCAGCATTGCTTGTTCAACTAGATAACTAACTATTTTGTCATCTACAAAATTGATGCATCTCAAACTGAATATTATCATTGAGCTGAAACCCTTGGAGATCTCTCAAACTAGAAGCATTATAAACCAAGCCAACTAAGCTCTATGCAACTAATAAAAAGAGGATGGGGTAGTGGTTCCCCTTAGCTTAACCCTTTCCTAACATGAAATTCATCAATAGGGTTGCCAATGATCAATATGGACATAGAACAATTTAACACTAGAGCTTCCATCCAAAGATGCCTTTTAGGGCCAAAGCACATCCTCTTAATTACATTCCTTAAGTAATCCCATATTACACTATCATAAGATTTTTGGAAGCCACCTTTAAAAGTAAGCACTCTATCTTTCATCTTAGGACATAATCCAAAACCTCATTTAAGATCAAAATACCATCTTGTATATACTCTGGATACAAGAAAGTCGACTGACACATAGAAATAAGCTTGTGGATCACTTTCTTAATCATTGATGCTAGAAGCTTGTAAAAAATCATGTACAAATTTAAGATAAAAAAGATTGGTCTCAACTCTTATATGCTTTGAGGATTTTCTTATTTGGAAATCAGAGCCCAGAATGAAGCTGACTGCACTAGGGATTTTAACTCTTATATAAAATTCATTAACAAACTTAGTTACATCCTCCTTCCTGATTTCCTAGCAAGCTTTGAAGAAATTAAGATTAAAGCCATAAGGCTCAGGTCTTCTGTCTCCTGCATTGGACTAAACTACTTCTTTAACCTCCTCAAGATCAAAAGGCTCTTCAAGATAAGTCATATCTTCCATTGAAAGCTTCTTAAAGTAAACACCATCCAACATAGATCTTCTCTCCATTGGTTCTGAGAAAACTGATCAATAATAGTTATTGGCACATCTGCTCACCTCTTTCACCTTCTTAATCCAACCCGCTTCAAAATTAAAACCAACTATTGAATTTCTTATGAATTTTTACTTCATAGATTTATGAAAAAACATTGAATTAGACTTCGCTTCTTTAATCCACCTATGTCTAGGCTTTTGCCTCAGAATTCTCTCTCTAGTAGACATTAATTTTCACATATTATATGAAGCCTCAACCATCTTGTCTTCCAAAAGACCCAAATCTCCAAGATTATCTTCTTCTCCCCTAACATTGATAACTTCTCGGCAAATGTACGTATAACGTCGCAGTAATAAAAGGATCAAACACACAAGGACTGTAATTGAACAGAACAATGATTTGTGCTATATTAAGTAAAAACGGTAAAAAGAGAGGTTTTGCAAGTTTTCAGTGCAAAAAGTAATTAAACGAGAATACTATGTCACGAAAGCGGCCAAGTTGTGTTTTAGAATTTCCTTATCCTCTCTTGTTGATGTATGATTCCTTGTATGAATGATCTTTGTAACACCCTTTTCTATCCCACGAATATACACAGCAAAATGCACAAATTAGCAAAGTAAATCACCTCATAAGAGTGCACATTTCTCAAGAAACATCAAATAAAACATTTGCTCCGTAAACAACGGGTTTTCCTCAAAAATAATAAAAAAGGCCATCAATCACCAGCAGAACCACCATAACCACAATAATCCAAAATAAAAGGTTTTCAAAATAAACCATAACCAACAAGTAACAACAAAATAACAATTCAACATGGTTCGACTCAACGACCCCGACTACACTATCAGAGCAAGACCCTCTACATCGACCAAAAGCAAAATAAACTCCAAAAGTCCTCGAAAGCATCCACGGCTAGGCCTGATCACCTGCACGTTACCCACGTGGAGGCAACATTCAAACAAGCAGGGTGAGTAATCACAAATCATTATAATCAATATAAAAACAAGATATGCATAAAATGGCGTCATCATTATATACAACATCTTCAGGGTCATCACAAGGAAAACATCAAAATCACAACATCATAAATCAAATCAATGTCAATTAAATGCAATGCACAACAAGACTCATGCATGTGGTACCAATCGTCACAGTTGATGGACACTAGGCCATCACCCTCCAAAGATCCTCGTCATTAGGATCGGTTCCACACAAGAACCGGAGCACGTCAAAATTTACCCATATCCGCACAACGGGAATGAAGTATAACACCATCACTGAAATGCTATGAATGTATGATACACAACGTCAATAATCATCATCATCAATAAAAACCATTATGTGCATCATCATCCATCAATATCTCATGTTAAATCATATCATCATATATTCGCGAACCAGGTAAATCATCAGAAAAATCCCAGCATCAAAACATCAAGATAGCACAGAATCATAACAAAATTTCACGAATAGCAGGCGCTCGCTACTGAGTTCATTGTGCGAACCTGTTCGCTGGGACCTCCGCTTTGTGAAGCTGACAGCGAATCCCCATCCCCATACAAAAACCATAGAGGCTTCCCCTCTGTCCCTCCTCGCTACCTTCATTCACTTTGCGAAGCCACTCGCTTGGACATTCGCTGTGCGAGCTAAAAATCACCCTTCAGAACCCATCCCAGTATTATCACACAAATTATCGCGCATTTGCTGAGCTGTTCGCTTTGCGAATCTGGGGCGAGTGTTTGCCTTACAAAGGAATGGTTCGCTTTGCGAACTTGCGATTTTAGCTGCTACGCATCAGTAGCACAACGGGTCCAAAACCCCTTACGATTTCAACCCCAATTACCCCAAAAACATCCATACAACATTCCTAATGCATCGTAGAAATCAAAGGCATAAAACCTACGTTTATTAGTTCAATTCATTACACTATTCAAAACCTCAAATCACCTAAACCTTCACAAACTCTCAAGATTCCCATAAACCCCATAAATCCCTTTCACCACAAGTTCGAAACAACATCGACAGGGAAAATCACCCTCAAGGTCTATTTAATCCGATTCAATTCAACCCTTAATAATCGATTCACAAAATACCCTCAAATCATCAGTTTATCATAAAACCCATAAACCCTCATAAACCTCAAAATCCACTTTAAATACATCGAATCCCTATATTGAAAACAATGAAAGACAATACTCCTCATACCTTAGATTGTCGATTCGAAGTTTTCTCTATTAAGTCTTTGGAAACCTTCTCGAATCCTCGCCTTCTCATTTTTCCTCAGAGCTTTCACTTCTTTCCTTCTTTTCACGGTCTAACAAAATGAAATATATTCTTAAATTCCCCTTTTTGTTAAACCTAACCCTTGGGCTTCTAAAATGGGCTTTCTCCATACTACCCTCCCTAATCCTCCTCAAAAGTCCATCTTACCCTTAATTCCTCTAATATTGTTTAAATTAATAATAATACTAATATATTTCATATTATATACTATTATTCAATTAAATAACTAAAATTCCACCAAAAATACCGACATCAACATGAATCACCAAAATCCACAGAAATTCACAAATATTATATTTAAATAAATTAAATAAATATTCTTACGAAATTTGGGGTGCTACAACTCTTCCCCACTTAAAGAATTTTCGCCCTCGAAAATTACCTTAAAGAAATAGAGTCGGATACGACTCCCTCATCTGATCTTCACGTTCCCAAGTCCAACTTTCGCCAGCTGGTCCACCCCACAACACCTTCACCAAAGTTATATCCTTACCCCGCAGTTGCTTCATCTCTCGACCGTCAATCCACACAGGTAGAGCTTCCACTATCAGGTTATCCCTCACTTATACATCATCCATCTGAATCACATGCGAAGGATCTGAAATGTACTTCCTCAACTGAGCACGTGGAACACGTCATGCAAATACGCAAGTGACGGCGATAAAGCAATTCGATAGGCTACCTCTCCTATCCTCTGTAAGATTTGATATGGACCAACAAAAAGTGGAGTGAGCTTCCTAGATTTCAAAGCTCGACCCACACCAGTCACTGGCGTCACTCTAAAAAACACATGATCTCCCTCTTGGAATTCAAGTGTCTTCCTTCTCTTATCATGATAGCTCTTCTGGAGACTCTGCGATGCTCTCATCCTTTCTTGGATCATCTTAATCTTCTTAGTCGTCTCTTACATAATTCCAGGTCCGAGTACAGCACTCTCGCCCAATTCATACCAACACAGCGGAGTTCTACAGCTTCTCCCATACAAAGCTTCATAAGGCGTTATTCCAATACTAGAATGAAAACTATTATTATACGTGAATTCAATCAACGGTAAATGGCTATCCCAAGATCCTCCGTGATCCAACACACAAGCCCTCAGCAAACCCTCTAAAGATTGGATAGTCCTTTCTGTCTGACCGTCCATCTGCGGATGATAGGCAGAACTCATCCTCAACTTAGTACCCAGAGCATCTTGCAAACTCTTCCAGAACCTCGATGTAAATCTCGGATCTCTATCCGACACAATACTCGAAGGTATCCCTTGCAACTTCACAATCTCCTCAATATACATCTCGGCTAACTTCTGCATAGAATGATTAATCTTCATCGGCAAGAAATGGGCCGATTTAGTTAATCTATCCATGATCACCCAAATTGAATCATTTCCCCTAGTAGTTCTCGGTAATCCCGACACAAAATCCATGGAAATACTATCCCATTTCCACTCTGGAATATTCAACGGTTGCATCATACCTAAAGGCTTTTGATGCTCAATCTTCGACTTCTGGAAAGTCAAACACCCATAAACGAACTATGCGATATCCTTCTTCATACCGGCCACCAAAACAACTTCTTTAAATCCTGGTACATCTTTGTAGCACTGGGATGAATACTCAACCTACTTCGGTGTCCTTCTTCTAGAATACTCTTCTTGATTTCTGGAACATCTGGAACACATACCCTATATCGAAACCTCATCACACCATTCTCATCAATCTGAAATTCTCCTCCGTTATCTTGGTTAATCAAAGTCAATCGGCCTATCAATTTCAAATCAATTGCTGTCCCACTCTGATTTCTTCCAGAATACCACTAGTCAACTTCAACATTCCCAACTTCACACTGTCAAAGGTCTTTTCACATACCAAATTCAAATCTCTAAATTGCTCAATTAATTCCAATTCTTTCACCATAAGCATCGACATATGCAATGACTTTTTGCTCAATGCATCGACCACTACATTTTCTTGGCCCGGATGATAACTCAAATCAAAATCGAAATCCTTCAACAGTTCCAACCACCTCCTCTATCTCATATTCAATTATATCTGATCAAATAGGTACTTCAGACTTTTATGATCACTGAACACTTCAAACTTAGAGCCAAATAGATAATGTCTCCAAATCTTCAACACAAACACCACAGCGGCCAATTCCAAGTCATGTGTAGGATAATTCCTCTCATGAACTCGCAATTGTCTCCAAGCATAAGCAACAACTTGTCCATTCTGCATCAATACTCCCCCAAGACCCATCTTCAACGCATCACAATACACAACAAAAGGTTCACTCGGATTAGGAAAAATCAACACTGGAGACAATTCCACAAAACTCTCTTCACAAGCTACATCTCACACAAAAGCTTGACCCTTTCGAGTCAACTGAGTCAAAGGTAATGCCAGCTTAGAAAAGCCTTCAATAAACTTGCGGTAATAACCCGCCAATCCCAGAAAATTTTGTATCTCGGTAGCAAACTTCGGAGTCTCCCACTGTAACACAACATCAATTTTAGAGGGATCAACAGCAATCCCGCCACTTGAAATCACGTGGCCAAGAAAGCTCACTTCCTTTAACCAAAACTCACACTTGAACAACTTTGCATACAACTTCTTCTCTTTTAATATTTGCAACACAGTTCTTAGATGCTCGGCATGTTCTTCTTTAGATCTAGAATATATCAAGATATCATCGATAAACACCACCACAAACTTATCCAAATACTCATGAAAAATCTGATTCATGTACTCCATGAACACACCAGGTGCATTGGACACTCCAAATGGCATCACAGTGTATTCATAGTGACCATACCTCGTCCGGAAAGCTGTCTTCGGAATATCGTCAGGCTTAACCCGAATCTGGTGATAACCCGACCTCAAATCAATCTTGCTAAACACACCAGCACCTACTAGTTGACCCATCAAATCATCAATTCTCAGAAGCGGATACTTATTCTTAATAGTCACCTTATTCAACTGTCGATAATCAACACACAACCTCATGCTACCATCTTTCTTTTTCACTAACAGTACAGGAGCACCCCACAGAGAAACACTTGGTCAGACAAACCTCTTCTCAAGTAATTCTTCCAGTTGTTTCTTCAATTCACTTCACGTTTTCAAAACCCCTTACGATTTTAGGAAATCGCTGCTACGCATCAGTAGCACAACAGGTCCAAAACCCCTTACGATTTCAACCCCAATTACTCCCAAAAACATCCCTACAATATTCCTAATGCATCGTGGAAATCAAAGCCATAAAACCTACGTCTATTAGGTCGATTCATTACACTATTCAAAACCTCAAATCTCCTAAACCTTCACAAACTCTCAAGATTCCCATAAACCCCATAAATCCCTTTCACCACAAAGTCGAAACAACATCGACAGGGAAAATCACCCTCAAGGTCTATTTAATCCGATTCAATTCAACCCTTAATAATCGATTCACAAAATACCCTCAAATCATCAGTTTATCATAAAACCCATAAACCCTCATAAACCTCAAAATCCACTTTAAATACATCGAATCCCTATATTGAAAATAATGAAAGGCAATACTCCCTATATCTTAGATTGTCGATTCGAAGCTTTCTCTATTAAGTCTTTGGAAACCTTCTCGAATCCTCGCCTTCTCCTTTTTCCTCAGAGCTCTCACTTCTTTCTTTTTTTTCACGGTCTAACAAAATGAAACCTATTCTCAAATTCCCCTTTTTGTTAAACCTAACCCTTGGGCTTCTAAAATGGGCTTTCTCCATACTACCCTCACTAATCCTCCTCAAAAGTCCATCTTACCCTTAATTCCTCTAATATTATTCAAATTAATAATAATACTAATATATTTCATATTATATACTATTATTCAAATAAATAACTAAAATTCCACCAAAAATACCGACATCAACACGAATCACCAAAATCCACAAAAATTCATGAATATTATATTTAAATAAATTAAATAAATATTCTTACGAAATTTGGGGTGTTACATTCTTATCCTTATAATCTTACAGCAAATTGAAAAAATTGTTATAGCCAGTCTCCCACAAAACAACTCATTAACAACTACTCAGAGCTTTCTATCCCTAGTTGTCCAGCGTAAGCAGTGATAGATGATGTACAGACCATTAATTCCCCGTGCCACTACTCGAGGTCTCCTATCCATATTCAACCGGCTTAAGTAGAACAGTTGCCTAGGTCCAACACATAGGCTACGGGTCAGGAATTCCTATGTGTCTAACAAAAGATTAACAGAGTATCTCAAATAAAAAAGCATTAAGCATAAGAAACAATTGAATAAAATTATAATTCAAAGGATTCATACAAAGTCAATCCTCCATATAATGCCAACAAGATTGAATAAGGTTCATCATCACACAACCTAACCTAAGAGAATTTAGCTACACATTATTTAGAGAAAAATACCACAATCGGTAGATGAAAATAACATAAGAAGTCCCTTGAAGAGGTAGCCTCCAATGGCTTCAAATGCCCCAAAAATCTTCTTTTGTGCTCCCAAACTCGTGCTTCAGCCTCCAAAATTTGTGACCCTTGAAAAAGTGTAGAAAATCCCCTTTTAAAGCTGTCAGAACGGGTCAGATCGCGTTAGAAAAAGCCCATAAAAAGAAATCACCGTGCGCATTATGAAAGCATCGTGCTCGCGATGTATTCTTTTAGCCTCTATCGCGCACGTGATGGCACGTAATGCTACACATGATTAATCCAGTAGCTGTGTGTGTTTTCACCCTTTTTCACCAGAATTTTCACTAAGTCTCATTCTTCCATACTTGGCTATTTTTCACTCATTCTTGGGTCTTTCTTCATCATTTTGGCTTCTCTTTCGCTCGTTTTCCCCCAATTCATTTACTGATTATATGTAATGACAGACTGTCATCAAGCATCCAAACCATTCACAACTGCTGCAACATCTTAAGCATCTAGGTCAAGAACTCTAAATAATCTCCCTGTTCCAACGCCTTATATACACCTTCAAGCCTTTCAATTTTTCTTTTAAAACAAAAGTTGGAGTCCCTTAACCTTCAAAGAAAGCCCAAGAATTTGTAACAAATAATAAAAAAAATTATGATCCAACCAAGCATTGAAAATTTTGAAGTGTTTTGGGCCCTAGTTTTTAACACTCCCTTTCAACCAAATCAGATTATGATCAGATATGTCCTTGTTGCCCACAAATTGACAATCTAGATTCCAAGTTTTCAATAGCTGATCAGAGATTTAAAAATTTTCTATCCTATTTATAGCACTTCCATCCACATTGTATTAAGTAAATTTTCCTCCTGAAATTAGCAGGTCAACAAGCTCCATATCATCTATGAATGCTTCAAACTCATGCAATTCATATCTATTAACCTGAACACTCCGCATTCCTCTTCCCTTATTTCTTAATGGAATCAAAATCACCCCCACACACCACTCCCAATCAGGCCACCTACTTCTAAATTCCTTTAACTAAGCCCACGACATTATCTTCTTTTGAATAAAACATGATGCATACACATTAACCAAATAAATCGAATCATCCTTCCAGCTAAAGTCCACATCTAGAAAACCTTCACCTCTAAAACTAAAGTTAAGAGAGAATAAACATAGTTTCCATGTGATCAAAAGCCCTCTTGATCTGCCAAGAGAGTCCTTAGTTGTCCACTAAACCTCTGAATTCCCCCACAAAGCATGAACCTCATATTCATTAATGGATTTAATTTTAGTCTCCTATAACATGCACATGTCAAAATCTCCTTTGGAAATTAACATCCTTAAGCTTCTCTTCTTAATCAAACTACCACACCTTCAAATGTTTAAACAGATAATATTCATTGAAACTTCTCGGTGAATGCATCCTTCTTGGCTTTTACAGCTTGATTCTTATTCTTCAAGTACTTGATTTTCTCTATTTGGACTTTAACATCATTGACTCTTACCCCAATTTTGACTGCTTTTTCCCAAATCTTCTTAGAAGCTTCTGTATTTTGGACCTCCCAAAACCTATTGTTACCATGAATAACATCTGAATCCATCATTGATTCACCGCATAATGCACTACCTTCAGAAAATGTGACCGATTCATATTCGATTTGAGAGAAAGAACTTATTTGTTGCCTCATCGAATACAAATAATGTTTTAGGGGTCATAGATTTGTAAAGAATGAAAGTTTGTAAACAATTCCTTGGACCTAAATAGAGAACTCAGACCCTGAGGGTAGAGGTTGATGGACCATTAATTGAGATTGGGCTTTGACTCCGCTACCTTTTGAATTAGACTGGCCCACTATGACTTTAACCTTTGAAACTACTGCTAACTTAATATCTTAATATATGTGATTCTAAACTTGCATTTTATTGGATTGTTACACCACATAGCAATGTGTATATTGCTTTAGTGTTATATATAAATATAGATAAACAATTTAAAAAACAATTAAATATAAAATAAATAAAAGATAATTATTTTCTAGAGGTCTTTTTCATAAGGACACTACTTTTAATAGAACTAGAAAAGTTAGTGAAAAAATCTTTTTAAAAGTTATTATTATTATTATTATTATTATTATTATTAGGAATAGAAGTTTATAAAAATGATTAGTTGTTTAGGTATTAAAATGAGAGCTATTAATGTGATAATTAAAGACTATATACTATAAAAAATGAGAATTAAAAGTAACATAAAAAGATTGTTGACTGTTCACTAATAACAAATTTATTGTTAAATTGGATGTGTTTATTTGTCTTAAACATTGTTTGTTATATTATCTTTCACTATTTACTTAAAATATAAAATAAGCTACAATTTACGCATTACATGAATGATATGGTTTCATTGTCAGATGGTCTTGTTTCTTTTTTGTATAAGCAAATATATGTTAAAAAGTGAAGTATAAAGGGTATTCAACTAATACAAGAGAGGAATAACACAATATAAAGAATGCCAACTGAATAAAAGCCTAACTAATGAAAATAAGTTAATGATTCATAAGACAATCCACTGGTTTTGAACACCAATTAGCCCAACAAAAGACTTCTGCACCTGAATTTCTAGCAGCAAACTAATTCCAAGCTAAGCCTATAGCCCTATCACCTACCTCAATAACACAAAAGACCGACCCTTGGAATACGACTTCATTCCTGCTCAACCAGATAACCCAACAAACCGCAAACCACACCAAATGACGAAGTTTCTTTTGGACTGTACCCTTGAACGAGACGCCGAAGCTACTGAAATTTCTACCCGCAACGTCCAAATCGAATTGGAACGGCAAATCAAGTCATTTGTAAATCTGTTTCCAAACCTGAAAAACCAGAGAACAATCCAAAAACAAATGGGAAATAGTTTCTTCAGCTGTACCACAAATAGAACAAAGGTTGAGTGATCCGTTGATGGTCCCCCTGTTGGCCAGAGTAAAGCGCGTTAGTAAATGATTAAGCAGCAACCTCCACCTGAAGACAAGAATATTACATGGTACATTAGTAATACAAAGCTTATGTAACAGTTGGATAATATTTTCCTCCACCTGCACATCAACATCCAGCATTGCTTGTACAACTAGATAACTATCTTTTACTGAGAAATCGTGTTTGCTCCACCACCAAATAAAGTGATCATCAACAAGTCTGTTCAGCTGTAGGTCCTGCAAAATAGACAAGAGAGATTCCAACTCATCTTCTTCATCCAACCACAGTGGTATGTCATCCTTGAGTTTCACATTCCAAATCCACTTATTGTCCACCGAATCTCCCATATTTGATACTTTGAGTTTATGGTTGACTGCCCTTGAAAAAATTAAAGGGAAATAAGTGCTAAGAGATTGAGATCCAATCCACCTGTTTCTCCAAAACTCAGTAGAATAAACATTGCCAATTTTGCACTAAATGTTATTTACGAACCAATTGCAACCGTCAACCTCCAAAACACCGACAAGCTTCAAATCTCTCCACCATAAAGAGTCATTTCAGTTAGATTTCGGTTTGGCATCATCAAGCATTTGAGACAGCAAGCCCGACCATAATTCATTAGACTCGTTCAAGATACACCATTTCCATTTGCTCAAAAGAGAAAGGTTAAAGAATCCGCAATGTTTCACTCCTAAGCCACCTTAAACCTTAGGTTTGCATACCAATTGCCAACTAATCCATGCCATTTTCCGATTCTCCGAAACCCCACCCTAAAGAAAACCGCGTTGAATTCTAATAATGTCGTGAGTAACACACTTTGGAGCTTTATAGAAAGGGAATGAGTATATTGGAATGGAGTTAAGAACCGAATTCAGTAACGTAACTCGACCACCAATTGAAAGAAATTTTCCTCTCCATTTGGACAGCCTATTGGTAAGTTTCTTCAATAACGGTCTCCATGTACTATATCGCCTTGGATTTGCACCTACTGAGATACCCAGAAACTGAAAGGGAACTATGCTAATGCCACAAGCCAAAAGGTTTAGGCTGCCTCCAAGAAACCTTATTTGAGATTGAGGCCTATAACTTTTCTCTTGCTGAAGTTAACCGACAAACCCAACGCCAACTCAAAACCCCTCAATGCAGCTTTGAGAGTCCAAAGGTTGTGCCAAGAACCTTCCCCAACAATTAACGTATCATCCGCAAATTGAAGTAAGTTGAAACTTATATCATTTGATACCTTGAATGGACGAAACAAACCTAAGTGATTCACATTATGCAATAAACCTGTTAAACCCTCTGCCACAAGCAAGAAGAGAAAAGGTGACAAAGGATCTCCTTGTCGTAAACCACGTTCCACCTTGAAGTATTTGGTTGGGCTTCCGTTAGCCAGAACCGACATTGAACTAGAGAACATGCATGTTTACATCCACTTTAACCATCTGCGCCCAAATCCCAGTCTGCCCATCACCAGTCTTAAGTAATCCCAAGCGATGCAATCAAAGGCGTTTTCGAAATCGACTTTAAAAAGTAAACAAGCCTTCTTCTTTCTCTTCGTCAAATCCACAAGTTCATTAATCACCAACACCCAGTCGAGCATTTGCCTACATTGTATAAAGGTTGATTGACATGGTGATACCAAACTTCCTATGACCTTTTTTAATCTCTCAGCCAACAATTTCGAAATAATTTTGTAAATGCTGTCAATGAGACAAATAGGTCGATAATGATTCAAACTGTCTGTAAAACTGTGGCATTCTTAATTTGGTGCATTCACTTGAGAAAAATTGAAATGATGAAATTCATTAACGAGATAATTTAACATTTTTCAACAAAGTAAACTTATTATAAATATTGAAATGGAAAGTATAATTATAAAAATTTAAAGATTCTATAATTCACAATATTTATGATAATATTAATTCAAAAACACAAGATTACATAATATTATTACTTAAAACATATCATATAATAGTTGTGTACTCATTAAAAAAATCATGAAATTAAATTAAATTCTATAAAATGTCATATTTGATTCGGGAAAAAGAAAATTATTGAAAATTATATAAATGTTACTTAATAAAGTTATATTCCTATCATGTTTTTACTTATTGTACCTTGATTCTAAATAATAATAATAGTTATAATTATAATTTAATAAATTGCTAAAAAATATTTTTCCAGAATTATGAACGTTGAATTTACATTTATGATGAAAATTGTGTGTGGAACAGTGGAACTAGACACAATATCTTACTAAATAAAAATACTAATATAATTATAATTAATAAAAATTATAAATATGATTATTACAAGATATTTCTGATTTTGTGAATTTAATTTAGATGTTAAAGTTCTAACTACAAATAATAATCAAAGTTATCAAACCATTAACCAACCATATACAGAGTCGTCTCAAACTTTTGAGAGGTCCTGTGTAAGAAATTGAAGTTAACTTCATTTTAGTCGTGAATTTTTTACGAGGCCCTATTTAATCGTGAAATATGTGTACGAATGCCCTTTTTGGCCTAGATTAAACATGAAAAATTGTGAGACCCTGTGTTATAGACCGCCTTGCACGCCTTCAAAGACGGCACTGACTATATATATATATATATATAGGGCTGGCCTAAAGCATATTGAGGTCCGAGGCGAATTTTAAAATACGATTTTTAAAATTTTTATATTTATATATTTTGAAAATTAAATTATATATTAATTTATTTTAATTAATTATATTTAATATTTTTTAGTTGATAATAGAATCATTATATTCAATTTTATTTTAAAAAAAATTGATCTTAAATAATTTTTTACTTACTTTTAATTAACTATTATTTATTTTTTTGATTTAGTTATCTATTCTCACCTTAATAATATAAAATTAATTTTTTTCTAATCTTAGAGTAAAGCTCGTCAATATACATTTAAAAAAGTAAATCTTAAATAAATTGTTACTTATTTTTTATTTAACTATTGTGTACTTTTTTTTTTTATTTTGACTATTGTTATTTAATTATTCTTACCTTAACTATTATCTTGGCAGCAATTATTATTATTATTTATATTTTTAATTAATTATTTTGTAACAATTTCCCAAAAGTCCAAAACACGCTTTGCATGTTATTTAATTATTCTTACATTAACTATTATTTTTAGCAATTACTAAAAGAGCAAGTTTGGAAAAGTATAAGCATTGAAAACAAAATTTAGAGGCTTAAGGCGGTGGCCTCGGCCGCCTACCCCTTGGGCCGGGTATATATATATATATATATATATATATATATATATATATATATATATATATATATATATATAAACTAAATTACGAAAGTAAGATACGGTGTTAAAAGTAGCAAAAGTGTGGTGAAAATATAATAATCATGTTTAAGGAAAGACTTTTTGCTTTTTTTATGAGCAACAATTTAAGTTAAAAGGAGCACATGGGATGCTCATCCCTTAAAACAAGAAGAGAAAACAAAACAAAAATCTAAAAAACCACCATTTTACAATAAAGTTTTAACTACAAATAATAACCAAATTTATCAATCCATTAACCAACCATATATATATATATATATATATATATATATATATATATATATATAACTTTAAAAACTAAATTACGAAAGTAAGATACGGTGCTAAAAGTAGCAAACGAATAAGTGTGGTGAAACTATAATGATCATGCTTAAGGAAAGACTTTTTGCTTTTTTATAAGCAACAATTTGAATTATGAGGAGCTCCTTAAAACAAGAAGAGATCACAAAACAAAAATATAAAAGTCCACCACTTTACAATAAAGTTTTACAATTGAGAATACGTTTATCATCACTCTTCCAATCTTCGCACGAAATTGAATCATTGTTTCTAGTTTTCACTTGAAATGATTTCCAAGATAGCATATTGATCCTATCCATAAAATTCAAATCGCTCAAAAACCTCCCTGAAATAGAATGAAATTTCGGCCCATCAATAAAGCCTAACATGTTGCTGACCAAATTAAAGAGACAATAAAGAGGGTCTTTAAACCTTCTCTACATCCAAAAGCAAAATTGAATGGCATGCTCTGCTAAGGATCCACTTCCTGCCGCCACTGGAATGCCAAGCCACAAGCACAACCCTTGCCAAATCTTTTGTCTGATAGCGCACTCCAAGAGTAGATGAATTTCACCTTCCTCAGTTGAAAAACCAAAGGGCAGACATAATTATGAACATCGCCTATGATTTCATGCTTAATTAGTTGGGACCTAGTTGGTAAATCATTAAGCAACAATCTCTAACAGAAAACTTGATATTTACTAGGGATTTTTAATTTCCATATTTTCTCCAATCCATTTAAACATTCTTCATTCGGCTTTAAATCCACTCCCAAAGATATGTAACACATTAAGTAGCTGCAAGTAACCGAAAAAAAAAACGTATATCCTTCCACCAAATCTCTCCACCATAATTAATATTTTTTGCCTATAAAAGGTCTGACAAAACTGAGTATCTTAGTTTTTAAGTCACCATACCTAAAAGCCAATATGCCCATCCAAACCGCATATGGCTTTGAGAGAATCCTCCATAATCATTTGCTTAATAGAACAGCATTAAAGGCACCTACATGTTTGATCCCCAGACCTCCCTCTTTCTTGCTTCTACACAAACTCTTCCAGCTTATCCAACACATCATCCTTTTATCACTAACCCCTCCCCACAAAAAATCCCTCTATATCTTGATCATTTCTTTCTCAAGTACCCTTGGAATTTTGTAAAAATATAATTGATAAATAGGAATGTTTAACAAAACTTAGTTGATCATGACTAGCCTCCATCCCCTAGACATCTAGCTAGCTTTCCACAATTATAAACTACTTCTTAACTTGTTCACTATAGGGATTCAAGCTTTCTTTCTTTCAGGTTTAATACCAATACTAACTCCCGAAAAGTTGAAAGGCAAATTACCTTTTGAGCAAGCCAAGAAAGAAAAAACAGTTTCAACAAAATCTTCATTCAGGTTTAGGCCAAAGAGCTTGCTTTTAGAAAGGTTTAATGTAAGGCCAAAAGCCAACTCAGAGCCTCTAAAAATGGATTTAAGACTCCCCAAATTGGACTAAGCTCCATCACAAAGCATGATGATGTCATCTGCAAAATTGAAGCATCTCAAACTGAATATTATCACAGAGCTGAAACCCTTGGAGATCTCTCAAACTAGAACCATTCTAAACCAAGCCAACTAATATCTCTACAACTAATAAAAAGAGGAAGGGGTTATTGGATCCCCTTAGCTTAACCCTTTCCTAACATGGAATTCAACAATGGGGTTGCCAATAATCAATATGGACATAGAGCAGTTGAACACTAGAGCTTCCATCCAAAGATGCCTTTTGGGGCCAAACCACATCCTCTTAATTACATTCCTTAAGTAATCCCATCTTACACTATCATAAGATTTTTGGAAATCGACCTTTAAAAGTAAGCACTCTATCTTTCATCTTAGGGCATAATCCACTACCTCATTTAAGATCATAATACCATCTTGTATATGTTTTTGAGACAAGAAAGTCGACTGACACCTAGAAATAAGCTTGTGGATCACTTTCTTAAACCTTGATTCTAGAAGCTTGTAAATAATCATGTACAAATTTAAGATCAAGAAGATTGGTCTAAACTCCTATAGGCTTTGAGGATTTTCTTATTTGGGAATCAGAACTAAGAATGAAGTTGTGACTGAACTACGGATTTTAACTCCAAATTTCCTAGCGAGCTTTGAAGAAATTAAGATTAAAGCCATAAGGCTCAGGCCTTTTGTCTCCTACACTGAAGTAAATTACTTCTTTAACCTCCTCAAGATCAAAAGTCTCTTCAAGATAAGTCATATCTTCTATTGAAAGCTCCTTAAAGTAAACATCATCCAACATAAATCTCTCTCCAATGGTTTTGAGAAAACTGATCCATAATAGTCCTTGGCACATCTTCTCACCTCTTTCACCTTCTTAATCCAAAAAAAAAAAATTTATTGAATTTCTTATGAATCTTTACTTCATAGCTTTATGAAAAAAGTTTGAATTGGACCTTGCTTCCTTCATCCACCTATTTCTAGACTTTTGTCTCAGATTGCTCTCTCTAGTAGACATTACTTTCCACATATTATATGAAGCATAAACCATCTTTGTGAGTGTATTTGGATTTTGAGTGATGTCAAAATTAGGATAGTGTAGCGTTATGTATATTGGATGGTACCATCCCATTCTAGATGTGCATATTAGTGTTAGGAATCATTCGAGTAAGTTGGAAAATAAACTTGCATCAAAATTGCATTGAAAAACTTATTTTTGGGTGGTCAAACATTTTCTGGCCGACATATGCAAGAATAGGCCGACCTATAACAATTTCAGGCCGGCTCCCATAGAGCAGTATTCAAGCTTGTAGCCTCTGTCCATAGTTCGCCTCACATGGGCCGACCTGTACGCAACGTTAAACCTCCATAAGCCAACCTATGACCTTGACAGGCCGACCTGATTGCATTAATAGGTCGACCTATTGCTTTAACAGGACGACCTATACGATTTCCCAACTTAAAATTCTCATTCTTGCTCCAACTTATTGCATTCCTTTTGTTCATTTTTCAACACATGCCTATATATACTCATACATGCACCTTTATCTAGCAAGGTACTAGTGAATTACTTATACAAAACCAGATTACAAATAATTCCCATCATCTTCAACCTTTCTTCTATGCATACACACAATTGAACTACACATAATCATTTTTCGATTGGGTGGCCATCTAGATTAGGTTTGATAACGTCCAATTAGGTTGGTGTAACTGAGAATATTGGGTTGGGATCTTTGTGTGTTTCAAATAAGAAAACCAAGGTGGATTTTTCCTTCAAGATCAATTTTATTTGAAGGCTTCGGACAAGATCACGTCAACACGGATTTAACCGAGTGAATGCCTTGGGACAAGGTGGTTTCCTTGCAAGAGAGTAGCGCAAGACGGTGAATCGTGTTCGGGAATCTTGGATTGAACAAGTGCATGCTCGGGATAATCAGAGGATTGTAGCCACATTGTTGGTGAGTTGATCAAGCTTTGATTAAGGGTTTAAAGGTGGTTGAATTAACAACAAACAATAGGGTTTGTGGGGTTTTAATTCTTCACCTCTTATATAAACATTTTTGCAAAGATAAGGTTAATTTCAAGTATCTCAATTCGATTTTGGATTAATGACAGACGTACCCATAGCGAGGCCAATTGGGGAGCTTCCTAAACATATCTTTGTGTCTCTTTATCCCTTTAATTTTCTTTGATTGTTGTTCTTGCAAATTATCGATTTCGTTGTTGTTCGATTAATTTGGTTGGAAATTATTTTCAACTCTCTTTTAAACTGTTGTTGTTGATATAATCATAATCACTTTGATTGTGATTGACTTTTTACATCAACAAAATAAAAATAAAAAATGAAAGAATATGAAACACAGGCAATATGAAAGAATATTTGTTGCACTATAGCAATCAGGGGCCTAAGTGAGGGAATCTAAATATTACGAGGAGGTTTTTTAAAAAAAATACAGGGGCTAAATGAGAACTCGCTAATATTACAGGGGGGTTGTGTATTTAACCCTTTAATTTATAGTTAAATTACATATGTCTGATTCCAAAGGATGATCCCTTTTGTTGACTGCCATGTCATACTTAGCCTAACTTTAGGTCCTTCCTTTTTATCCTAGCCTTGGGATTAGAGTCGCCGTACTCTATGTGAGTGTCTTGCCATATACACTTACTCATCTTTCCCTTTTAACCTAGTCTTAGGTTTAGAGTCGTTGCACTCTATGAAAGTGTCTTGCCATGGATACTTACCTTTCCCCCTTGGAACCTTGACCACAGTCAAGAGTTCCCCACCCTTATTGAGGGGAACTACTTATGCTCTGATTACATTTCCGTCAGGATACGTAGGCACGAGATGTGATATCTTGGTGAGCATACTTAGGACTAACACCTTAAGTCTCCCTTTTACCTTTTCACCCTTTAGCAGACAAATAACAAAATAACACAATAAAACAAGAGGTTCCTGTAGAGTACTACAGATACTTAGGATGCTAGCACCTTCCCTAGGTATAACCAACCCCCGAACCTTAGATTCTCTTTTGCTTTACGTTGCATTGAATATTTCGGGTTAATCGCTCTTTTTCCAGTCCCTTGGATAACTTAAAGATTGTTGGTGAATTAAGATTTGTGAGCCTAGTTAACTCAATAGTTATGGTATCCGATTCTCACCGTGACACAAGTTTAATGAGAAATCGAATCAATATTTTGAGGATTAATCAGTACAAATCGAATCACTTAAGTTTGTGAAATTTCCAATGACTTATAAAGTGTAAACTTAATTTGGCAATATCACAAACAGTTTGTGTGCGATCAATTCGTCGAACACTTGGTGTGCAAAACACCCCAAGTGTTATTTTTTATGTAATTGTAGTGCGGAATTTTTCCAATTACAATCAAAGTGATTGTAATGAATTTTCAAAACAGATTTTTAGCACCATACTACAGCAGAATTTTATCGAACAATTGATTATACACAAACGCGAACAATTCAAAATTAAAGAGATAGAGAAAGAGAGAACAACACCGAATTTGTTTAGGCAGTTCCCCTTTCATCCTCGCTTCGGGTACGTCTGCCCCCAATTCTAAAACTAGAATTCAGATATATATTATCTTGTTGCAAAATTTTATACAAGAGAAGTAATAGTCACCACACACTCAAGCCTAATTGTTGATGTTGATACTATGTCTTCTCTCCCCTTGATTCAAGTCGAATCAAGTGCCTCGAACATGTTGAACAACCCTCCGGTTCCCGCTACTTGTCTGAAAAACCCCACTGGTCTTCAAACCTTTCACTCGGCTGATTTCGATCACACAATGTTTGAACCCAAATCTTTCTTACACAATCCTCAGGTTACCGCTACTTGATTGAACAAACCCACCATTCTTCAATCCCTTCGCTTGGCTGAATCTGTGAAGCAAAGATCTGTACAAAAACCCCCAAATCCTCATGATCTTGGAGGACAAAACTCTAATGGTTTTATTCAAGAATAACCCGCTGAATACTCAACCCAAACTAGATACACAATCCTACGCTTGGACGTTATCACCTCAATGATGCAAAAGATCAACAAAAGTTGTTATGTGTAATTGTTGAGAAAATGCAAGAATGAGGATGAAGATGATGAGAAAAAAATTCAATGTACATCTTTCACTTTTCTCGTTCTATATTAAAATGATGAGACAAAATGTATATATATGATGCCTTGACCAACTAACAAACATAATAGCAATTTGAAGTGAGACAAATCAGAAAAATAGCAGCAATTTAGCGAACAGTCAACCTAAACATAAAGGGGGTCAACCTTAGCATACCCGAATGCAAGATTATGCAAAAATTGAAGTTGTTCGTCGACCGAAACAGGGCCCATGCGTCGACAAAAGCTTTCAAAAAAATTACAAACACAAATACTTCCAGTATGAGTCGACCAAAGGGTCAACACGAGCACACCCAAAAGCAAAGGATTGAAAATCAACTTATATGAGTCGACCTGAGTAGGGCTTTGAGTCGACTCAAACACCCTAAACTTCCAAAAATGAATTTTTGCTCATATTTTGGTCCAACTAAGCTATGTTTATGCAAACATAAGTCTCCTAACATGATCAAATACACACAAAACATATATGAGATGCTCCTATATGCATAGACACATGATTTTGGAATATTTTGTGCATTTTAAAGCATGAATGCAAGCTAAGACGCGATGATACCGTCCAAATTACAAAGTACGAGCTAGTACACGTTTTGACATCATTAAAATAAGGACTGAGGCACCTTGCCCTCACATACTCCCCCTTTTTGATGATGGAAAAATAGTTGCAAAATCTTCAGCTTATCGAGTACTTTGAGAAAATAGTTCCAAAAGAAAATCAGGTCAATCTTTATGAAATGAAGTGCTGCTTTTTGCATATTCTCTTTATTCTCTTCTCCCCCTTTGACAACATCAAAAAGAGAGAAGCACAAAGTCAAAGAAAACGTAATATATCCATATGAATACAATCATATACTTTGCAACAGATACACATTAACAAACATTCACATAAAATGATGTTAATGCAAGGAATATGAAGATAAATTGGACATGAAGCATACAAAGAAAATTAAGTGCATTACATAACCTAAATATTCGATACAACTCCAAGTCACGAAACAAACACCAAAAATAGCAAAACATAAAATGACATGCGAAATACAAAACATGAGATGCACTACATTCAAACAACTCAATCCTCTAAGGTCTCCTCCCTCTATATGGATGACCCATTCCTCTGAAATAGTAGTCCGGAGGTGGTGGTTATTGTTCATCTAATTGTTCAGTAAGTTCCAAGACAGCCCTGTTGAGAGTGTTGAAACTGTTCCTGGGCGTGTGATTCTGGCCGTCAGAAGTTTCAGCCAGATTATCAAACTGTTTGATCACAGTAGAGGCAAACAAGTCAAAGTTGTCACTTTGAGCATGAAGCTGATCCTGCAGAGTGGTGTACCTTTCCTCTTGAGCAGTAACAAAAATTTTTTGTTGGAGTTGCATGTTTCTAAACATTTCAAGAACTTCATCATTGTTTTGTTGAGGTCTAGGTGGAGAATGAGGCATGTAGTATGAATCTTGCTGATTCCAGTCATTTGTTGGAGGCATGTAGGATGAGCCTAGAGATGTCCAACTTGTGTGTTGCCACTCACCCCATCCTTGATTTGCACAGGAATCTTGAGCAGGTGAGTGACCCAACCGTTCAGTGTTATCTTGTTCAGCATCATAATGATTAGTTTCCATCTCATGAGTTGCTTCTTCTTCCTCTTCATCTTCATCTTCGTCTTCATCTTCATCATCATCTGAATCTTGAACCCTTGAACTAGAGGCCTTCACCTTGAACCTGTAACACTTCTCTTGAAGATCCCAAATATAACCCATCATAGTTATGGTCTTTTGACTGAATTCCTGATCAGCCGTCAAAGAAACATATGGAATACCTTGGACAACAATTTCAGCCCGATTAAGAACATTTTGAATAAAAGAGGCATAGGACAAAGCAGTACCTCGAACAGATTCTCTTAGAGCGAATATCCTGCTAGCAATGTAATAAGGCCAGTGAATTCTTATCTTATTCTTTAGTAAATAAACCAAGTGTACCTCAGCTTGATCAACTCTAGAGTAACCTCCCTTTTTAGGATGGAGGATGTGAGAGACGATCCATTGTAGAATTCTAGCAATCGGCTTCAAATGACCAGTAGTAACTGTTTTAGGAAACAAGTCACTGGCCATAATATGATCAACATCGGGTTTCTTCAACATTGAGTTCAGAGTAGTCTTAAACTCATAGTTTTATGTAAATTTTGTGTCGGTGATCGTAGGACGAGGGGACGATGGTGGACACATATTGAATAAATCCTTCCAAACATTGGCATCAACAACGACATTTTTACCGCCTATCGTACATCGATAATCATAACCATCAAACTTACCCTGTAGGCCCGTATAGAACAACCAGACCAAATCTTCATTATACTTAGTATCACATTCTAAAAATTGATCAAACTTTTTAAAATCAAACAGTTCTACAACTTCCTGAATATGCATGTGTTCCTCCACTTTCGGGTAATACACAAATTGCTTGATAATTGATCTTTTACTAAACTTGTCTATATATGTTGCAGCTAGTTCATCAGAGAGTAAGGAAATAGCATTTACCGGAACACTTGACCGAGGTTGAGAAGTACCTGCCCTGGAGGTTGAAGCTTTTGTGGTTCTTTTGCCTGTAACTCTTGTAGAAACCATGAAAACTCAAAATTTGGAGATGATGAACAGTACCCGAGTATGAATTGTTGATGAGAAACCCACTTGAGACCTTGTGAATGTTGAAAGTTTTTGTTTTGATGAACTTTTTGAAATGGGTTTTGAGGGTTTTGTAGAGAGTTTTAAGAGAGGAGAAGTAAGAGGAAGAGATGTATAGATGCAAATGATGATGATTTGAATGCTTTGAATGAGTCAAGACAATTAATGGGAAAAAAATTCCCAAGAAAAAGTGGAGAGACGCTTCAATTTTCAAGGTATTTTTCAGCAATTCGCAGCGACGCGTCGACCTAAACTTATCATGAATCGACGCAAGCTGAATAAAATGCATAAATTTGATTGGTCACAGCGTGAGTCGACCTATGGGTCGACCTGTGCTTACCCGATTCAAAACCAATTGAGATAGAAAGAGCATGAATCGACCTATGCCCTGTTTTGGTCGACTTATACAGTGCAAACATGTAAAAATGCACATTTCAAGTCATGTATGCATCATCCAATAATAAATAACAAGCTCACACATATTTCAAACTTAAAAATGGATTAAAATAGATCCAAACCATAGAATAAACATCAATATAACACACATCTTAGCACAATTTCTTACATATATGTGTGATCAAGAATAGTTAACTAGAGAGGAACGATATTACCTCCAATGACGATCGATGATGGAAGCCCTCATACATAGCTTGATCTTATCAATATTGTTAATTAAAAATATAGACAAGCATAGATATAGAGCACGCAATCATATAATTTTAGACACAATCCAAGATATCGAGAACACCAAGTTCCCTACGGATGTTAAAGAAAGGCTCTGTCGCAAGTGGTTTTATGAAAATATCAGCAAGTTGATTCTTGGTATCAACATGCTCAAACACAACATCACCTTTCTCTACATGATCCCTAAGGAAATGATGACGAATTTCAATATGTTTTGTGCGAGAATGTAGTACAGGGTTTTTGGTTAAGTTAATGGCGCTTGTATTATCACACAAAATGGGAATACGTTCAAGTTTAACATTGAATTCAAGTAATTGTTGCTTGAGCCACAAGACTTGAGCACAAAAACTACCGGCTGCAACGTATTCCGCCTCGGCTGTTGACAAAGCAACAGAAACTTACTTTTTGCTATGCCAACTCACTAAGGATTTTGAGAATAAATGACAAGTGCGACTCGTGCTTTTCCTATCCGATTTGCAATTGGCAAAGTTAGAATTGGAATAGCCAACCAAAGAACAATCACTTCCCTTAGAATACCAAAGCCCATACTTTGGAGTACCACATAGGTATCTAAGTATGCGCTTGACGGCTTTTAAGTGTGATTCCTTGGGACATGACTGGTACCTAGCACACATACATACACTAAACATGATATTTGGTCGAGACGCGGTAAGATAGAGGAGAGAACCTATAATACCTTTATATTTCTTTACATCTACATCCTTACCATTCTCATCTCGATTCAAGTTAACACATGTAGGCATTGGAGTGTCAATTGCTTTAGAGTTAATTAGCCATGTCGAAGCGCTTAAGTAGTTCATAGCAATACTTAGTCTGGCTCACGAACATTCTTTCTTCGAGTTGCTTGATTTGCAATCTGAGGAAATAGTTTAGCTCCCCCATCATGATCATCTCGAACTCTCCCTGCATCAACTTAGAGAACTCCTTGACCATATTCATGTTAGTAGATCCAAATATTATATCATCTAGATATACTTGTACCAAAATGGAGTGTTTTCCTTGACGTTTAATGAAGAGAGTTGTGTCAACCTTCCCTCTAGAGTACCGTTTATCTAGTAAAAATTTGCTAAGACGCTTATACCAAGCCCTAGGGGCTTGCTTGAGACCGTACAAAGCGCGTTTTAGCTTATAAACATGATTAGGATACTCATGGGATTCAAAACCAGGAGGTTGGGCTACATAAACCTCTTCATTAATGTATCCGTTTAGAAAAACACTCTTTACATCCATTTGAAATAATTAAAAATTTTAGCACATGTATAAGCAAGCAAAAAACGTTAGCCTCGAGTCGGGCAACAGGAGAATAAGTTTCCTCATAGTCTATGCCCTCCTCTTGGTTATACCTTTGCGCAACTAAGCGCGCTTTATTTCTTTTTATGAATCCATTTTCGTCTAGCTTGTTCCTAAACACCCATCTAGTGTCGATTAATCGATGGCCTCGCGGAGGAGGGACAAGGTTCCAAACCTCATTTCTTTTAAATTGATTTAATTCATCTTGCATTGATAAGAACCAATGTTCATCGAGTAAGGCCTCTTTAGAGTTTTTAGGCTCAATCTGAGAGACAAAAGCAAAGTGATAACAAAAGTTACTTAGCTTGGATCTCATAGTTACTCCCTTTGAAATGTCACCCAGTATGTTGTCGATGAGATGGTCTTTAGAGGACTTCTAAGCTGGAGGAAGGTCAACGTTGTTAGTCAGAAGATCCTCCTCAATCTCCTCAGGATGGTGATCTTTTTCCTCCTCAACTTACACTGCTTCAGGTTTATCAGTCCCTTTTTCAGTGTCCTTGAGTATGTCTTCTGAAGATACACCCGCACCATAAAAATAAATACCTTTTCCGACAATTTTCGGATAAGATTCATCAAAAGTAACATGTACGGATTCTTCAACAGTAAGTAACCTTTTATTATATGCCCTATATGCCTTACTAGTTTGAAAGTATCCAAGAAAGATACCTTTGTCGGCCTTAGAATCAAACTTGCCAAGGTTCTCCTTACCATTATTCAACATAAAACATTTACAGCCAAAGACGTGAATGTGTGATACATTGGGCTTCCTCCCTTTCAAAAGCTCATACAGAGTTTTGTTTAGAATATGACGGATGAGCACCCTATTAAAAACATAACAAGCCGTACTTATGGCATCGGCCCAAAAGTATTTAGGAAGGCCACTCTCATTGATCATAGTTCTTCCCAAATCTTCCAAAATTCTATTTTTACGTTCCATAACCATGTTTTGTTGAGGGGTACGTGGTGCGGAAAAATTATGATCAATCTCATTCCTATCAAAAAATTATTCAAAGAGATGATTTTCAAATTCACCTCCATGATCGATTCGGATAGTTACAATGTTTGTGTTCAATTTGTTTTGAGAGACCTTGGCGAACTTCTCGAAAGCCGAAAAAGTATCGCTCTTGCTTGCTAAGAAAATAGTCCAGCAAAACCTAGAATAGTCGTCGACAATCACAAAACCGTAGTAGTTACCACCTAAGCTCTTAATCCTAGATGGTCCAAAGAGGTCCATATGGAGGAGTCAAGAGGTCTTGTGGTTGAAACAATGTTTTTAGACTTAAACGAGATCCTTGTTTGCTTCCCCATTTGGCAGCATCACAAAGGTGATCCTTTGAAACCTTGATTTTAGGTAAGCCGACAACTAGGTCCTTAGAGACTATCTTATTAAGCAAATCGAAATTGACATGCTCCAAACGCCTATGCCATAACCATGAATCTTCACTCATGGTGACAAGACATTTGTCGCTACTCAATTATACCTCATTCAAGTCAAGCATATAGACGTTGTTAACCCTCAGGCCTTTAAACACATCCTCCTTTTTATCATTATTTTCAATTATTCAACAATATTTTGAAAATGAGACTTTATAACCCTTGTCACATATTTGACTAATGCTAATTAGGTTGTGTTTAAGACCCTCAACTAGTAGCACGTCTGAGATAGTAGTAGAAGAGGGATTACCTACACTACCTTTGCCGAGTATTGCCCCTTTATTGTTGTCTCTGTAGGTCATAAATTCCTTTTTATTTGGCACAAAGTCAACGAAAAGGGAAATGTCTCCCGTCATGTGTCTTGAGCATCCACTATTGAGAACCCATCTTCTCTCCGAAGACTCAAGACATTGTACCTACACAATCAAACAAGGGAAATAGGTACCCAATTCTTATTGGGTCCTTGGTTGTGAGTGAATACTTGATTGCATTTGGGCAACCATTGATAAACGCCTTTAGGAACTAAAAACCTCCTAAAGTGACATTTTGCAATGGTATGACCCCTCTTGCAATAATACAAGCAAGTAAGATTAACATTGGAGTCACTTTTGTTAACTTGATCTTTAATCACATAAGTGTATTTTTGGTAGGGATTATTCATGCTTTTCTTAAAATGAGATCTATCAATAGCAAAAGTGACCTTTGGTTCTAGAGCCTTGTCAAGTTTGACTCTAACAGTTCTAACCTCTTTTTGCCAAATATGACAAGTTTCACAACCCCGATTTAACCACCTACTCTTGTCTTCCTCAAAATTTGCTTTTGTTTCTTCCACCATAGACTTTTTGAGAGCCTATAATTCCTTTTCGGAATCGGAGATCTTTTTCTCCAAATGAGAGAAAATTTGTTTGTTTGAAGCTAAATGTTTAAAGGCTTCCTTAGCCTCATGGTGTAAAGTATCAAAAGCATGTTGTAATTCAGAATGAGACATTTTGTTAGAGTTATCATATTTAGCATGTCTTACATTTTTATTCTTTTTCCTTTGATGAGCGGAGAGACAAAGGTTAACGGACTCTTCTTCCTCACTTGAACTGTCTTCACTAGATGACTCACTATCGCTTTCCCAAGCAATATAAGCTCTTCTAGGTTTACCTTGTTTCTTTTGTGGACGATTCTTTTCCTTCCCCTTGTCTTTCTTCATCAATGGACAATTCAGCTTATAATGGCCGACTTTTCCACAATTATAGCAAGACCCTTTTGTTTTTCCACTCTTGTTACCTTCATTCTTGGAAGACCTTATTTCTCTTCTAAAGTTGACAAAATTCTATATCGCCTCACAAACAGTCCCATATCCTCATTCGTATCTTCTTCATCGTCGTCACTCGATTCACTATCACTTAGCTCTTTTGCGGAGGACTTTGAGCTAGAGCCTTTAGATCTATTGACTTCTTTTCTGCATCTTTGCTATTTTCTTTCTTTTCTCTTTTCTCAAATTGGTCAAGACTAATGAGCACTTGCTCATGTTCCTCGAGCTTCCCGAATAAAGTTGTGATGTCCAAAGTCATGAGGTCATTGGCTTCCTTTATGGCTGTGACCTTTGGTTGCCATTCCCTAGTAAGACACCTCAAGATTTTATTAGTAACAACATCATTGGAAACCGGTCTACCAAGTGAATTTAGTCGATTGATTAAATGAGTAAATCTCTTTTGCATGTCGGTAATGGTTTCCCCTTACTTCATGTGAAAGAAATCAAACTCTTGTGTCAAAGTGTTGATTCGAGCTAGTTTGACGTCATTAGTTCCCTCATGGGAAACTTGCAATGCGTCCCACATAGCTTTAGCAGTCGTACAATGTGAAACTCTATAATACTCATCAACTCCCAAAGAGGAGATTAGAATATTTCTAGCTTTCCAATTGTAGTTATACTTCTTCTCATCTTCTTCGTTCCATTGTGCTTCCGGCTTAGGCACAACAACGTTATTCGCATTGGTCATGGTAATTTCCATAGGACCATTTTGTATAATGTTCCATACCTTTCTATCAATAGAATCGATATGCACGCGCATACAATCTTTCCAATAACTATAGTTCTCACCGTTAAAAACCGGTACTCTATTGTAAGCCCTTTTTGGTTCGTTAGCCATTTTCTAAAAAGTTATATGCGAAGCACTAGATGCATCGGTGCTCGTGATACCACTTGTTAGACGATGACAATTATCTAGAAGGGGGTTGAATAGATCACTAATTTTTAAATAGAGTCGGTGCTTAAAAATTTTGTTTTAAAAAAAAGTGCGGAAGCGGCCGAGGAACTAAGTTGTCTAAATGAACCGTTATCGAAAAGATCGGATATGCGAAAATCCAAATAGAATAACAAGTCTAATGAGAAATCGAATCAATATTTTGAGGATTAATCAATACAAATAGAATCACTTAAGTTTGTGCAATTTCCAATGACTTATAAAGTGTAAACTTAATTTTACAATATCACAAACAGTTTGTGTGCGATCAATTCGTCGAACTTTTGTTGTGCAAAACACCCCCAAGTGTTATTTTCTATGTAATTGTAGTGCATAATTTTTCCAATTACAATCAAAGTGATTGCAATGAGTTTTCAAAATAGATTTTCAGCACTACACTACAGCAGAATTTTATCGATCAATTGATTTTACACAAACGCGAACAATTCAAAATTAAAGAGATTGAGAAAGAGAGAACAACACAGATTTGTTTAGGCAGTTCCCCTTTCGTCCTCGCTTCGGGTACGTCTGCCCACAATTCTAAAACTAGAATTGAGATATGTATTATCTTGTTGCAAAATTTTATACAAGAGAAGAAATAGTCACCACACACTCAAGCCTAGTTGTTAATGTTGATACTATGTCTTCTCTCCCCTTGATTCAAGTCGAATCAAGTGCCTCGAACGTGTTGAACAAACCTCCGGTTCCCGCTACTTGTCTGAAAAACCCCACCAGTCTTCGAACCTTTCGATCGGCTGATTTCAATTACACACCGTTCGAACCCAAATCTTTCTTACACAATCCTCCGGTTACCGCTACTTGATTGAACGAACCCACTGTTCTTCAAACCCTTCGCTCGGCTGAATCAGTGAAGCAAATATCAGTGCAAAAACCCCCAAATCCTCACGATCTTGGAGGACAAAACCCTAACGGTTTTATTCAAGAAAAACCCACTGAATACTCAACCCAAACTAGATACACAACCCTACGTTTGGATGTTATCACCTCAATGATGCAAAAGATCAACAAAATTTGTTATGGTAATTGTTGAGAAAATGCAAGAATGAGAATGAAGATGATGAGAGAAAAATTCAGTGTATATCTTTCACTTTTCTTGTTCTATATTGAAATGATGAGACAAAATGTAAATATATGGTGCCTTGACCAACTAACAAACATAACAGCAATTTGAAGTGAGACAGATCAGAAAAATAGCAGCAATTTAGAGAACGATCAACCTAAACATAAAGGGGGTCGACCTGACCACACCCGAACGCAAGACTATGCAAAAATTGAGGTTGTGCGTTGACCAGAACAGGGTCCATGCGTCGACGCAAGCTTGCTCAAAAATTACAAACAAAAATACTCACAGTATGAGTAGACCAAAGGGTCGACGCGAGCACTCCCGAAAGCAAAGGATTGAAAATCAACTTATATGAGTCGACCTGAGCAGGGCTTTGAGTCGACTCAAACATCCTAAACTTCCAAAAATGAATTTTTGCTCATATTTTGGTCCACCTAAGCTATGTTTATGCAGACCTAAGTCTCCTAACATGATCAAATACACACAAAACATATATGAGATGCTTCTATATGTAAAGACACATGATTTTGGAATATTTTGTGCATTTTAAAGCATGAATGCAAGCTAAGACGCTATGATACCGTCCAAATTACAAAGTACGAGCTAATGCACGTTTTGACATCATTAAAATATGGACTAAGGCACCTTGCCCTCACATCAAGGTCTCTTATCCCTATTCAACCGGCGTAATTAGAACAATTTCCCTAGGTCCAACACATAGGCTACGGGTCAAGAATCCCTTTGAGTCTAACAATAGGTTAACAAAGTATATCAAATAAAAAGCATTAAACTTAAGAAATAACTAAATAAAGTTATAATTCAAAGAATTCATATAAAGTCAAACCGCCATATAATGCAAACAAGATTGATAAGGTTCATCATCACTCAACCTAACCTAAGAGCATTTATTTACACGTTATTCAGAGAAAAATACCACAATTGGTAGATGAAAATAACATAAGAAGTCCCTTGAAGAGATGGCTCCAATGGCATCAAATGCCCTAAAAATCTAAAATTCGTAACCCTTGAAAAATGCAAAAATCCCCTTATAAAGTTGTCAAAACGGGTCAGAACGCGTCAAAAATAGCCCAGAAAAAGCAACCATCGCGCGCATTATAAAAGCATCGTGTGCGCAATGCATCTTTTTCGCCCATATCGCGCACGTGGTGGCGTATGATGCTGTACGTGATTATTCCAGTAGTTGTGTGTTTTTTCACCCTTTTTCACTAGAATTTTCACTAAGTCTCATTCTTCTATACTTGCTTATTTTTCACTCATTCTTGGGTCTTTCTTCATCATTTTGGCTCCTCTTTTGCTCATTTTTCCCCAATTCTTCGATTGATTACATGTAATGACAGGCTGTCATCAAGCATCCAAACCATTCATAACTCCTACAACCTCTTTAACATCTAAGTCAAGAACTCTAAATAATCTCCTTGTTCCAACGCCTTGTTTACACCTTCAAGCCGTTCAATTTTTCTTTTAAAACAAAATTTGGGGTCCCTTAACCTTCAAATAAAGCCCAAGAATTTTCAGCAAAGAATAAAAAAATTTATGATCTAACCAAGCATTGAAAATTTTGAAGGATTTTGGGCCCTAGTTTTTAACACTTCCTTTCATCCCATATCAAATTATGATCAGATATGTCCTTATAGTCCACAAATTGACAATTTAGATTCCAAGTTTTCAATAGCTGATTAGAGATTAAAAAATTGTCTATCCTACTCATAGCACTTCCATCCACATTGTGTCAAGTAAAATTTCCTCCTAAAACTAGCAAGTCAACAAGCTCCATATCATCTATGAATGCTTCAAACTAACACAATTCACCTCTATTAATCTGAACATTCCCCCTTCCTCTCCCCTATTTCTTAATGGAATTAAAATCACCCTGTCATACCCTAATTTTTTACTCAAAGATCCCAAGTTTTTTTTGCATCATATGCATAGTTTATCATGTCTTGCATTTTCCATAATACCCAATTTATCAGCTGAAATAAATTTGTTGGATTTACAGCCGAATTTGTCAAACTAAAAGTCAATTGTGCGTAAAATCAGTGGACGGGAAATTTCAAAATCGAGCCTGCAAACGTCAGCAGTATTAATCTATGTTTCGCGTAGTTTAACCTGACGTGCTCATTTAAATTTTTCGACCACTTTTCGGTCGCATTTCGGACAATTTAAGCCATTTAACCGGGTAAAATTTATTTCGGAATTTGACCAAACGTTGTATTTTTCCAATACGTATATTTTGCGCTAATCATTTTGTTATATTCATTTTATTTTTTCGAGCAATTCGATACGGGTCCAATTATTCATTTTTTACCGTTTTTATTTTGATTTTTCAGTAATAATATTTTTATTTAATCTCTTTTTATTTTTTCTTTCAGATTTTCATATTAAATACTTTATGTATTATTTTTTTTAATATTTATTTTTTTGATCATTAGTTATTTTTGGTAATTCTTATTAACTAAGGGTTGAAAAGTCCATTTAGTGTAGTGCTTATCATACAGAAGCAGGAAAATGATACCACACAAACTGACCTCATAAAGCGCGGCACCTCACTACCCCATATCCATCTCTTTCTTTTGTAAAAACAGTGTAGCATGAAAGGGATTACACGCATGAAATATTCCCATTTTCTTATCTGTTTTTCTTCTGTCACATAACAATACATATACCTTTCATATAATATACATTGGTAACTATGCTCATGTAAGACCAACTCCATCCCTGCCTGCTACTTAAAGAAAAAGTGACTTTGCCTCACTTGAACACACATTTTTCTTACTCTCCATCACATACATACTACACCACACACATCCATACAGTAAACACAAAATCTTATATCAACAAACCTGCATTTTTCTTTTCTTTAATAAATCATACTATACTAATACCATGCTCACCTCATGAAAACAAATACCATACACTTTCTCTCTTCAGATTTTTATAAAAAAAAATGATACGATACACACAATAGAACGGAAGTGGTTTCTCATTTTTAATAAAAAACTTATTGCGCAGAAACCCAAACCATTAATCACTCGCCTTCTTTCCATCCCTGCACTTAACCAATCTTCACCATCACCATCAAAATAACTAAACTAGCAGCCCTTTTCATTGTTTTCATTCTCCTCAACACATTGTTTTTTTTATATGTACTGCTCTCACCCAGCTGCATATTGAAAGAAAACATTTTATTTAAAGTCACATCCGCCTCACTTCTTCATCTACCCCTTCCATGAGCTGCTACAAACTCACTTAAAAAACCACCCAGAAACTGAACCATTGTAGCTCCGACGTTGGCCAATAACCGTCAAACAGCATACACACACTCTCAACCACCAAACACAACAACAACAACATATTGTCCTCACTTCGGATCCACCGACGGTCATTCATTGTAGCCGTAGAAGAGGAAGAGCAAGATTCAATAAGTTTTTTTTCGGTTCGTTTCGCTCGGCACATGCACAAAATTCTAGTTTCAGCACAAGTTTGGATTTTTGAAAAAAAAAAGCATGGTATAAGAGAGAGGTATTTTTGTTTGTATCTATTTTTATTACCTTCTTGAAATGTTTCCACTTTTATTCATGCATTTTTTTACTTTATGTGGGATGTGTTCATTTTTGTAAACAATATTATTTGTTAATTTTTTTAAAAGAAACAAATGGATGGAGAAAGTGGGGATACGAGTTTCTTCACCTGTAATTTTTTTTTTCTGTCCCTTTTTTTTATTAATTAACTAACATTAGTTTTTAGTAAGGATTTATTTAGGTAATTATAGTTTCTTTTAATAATGGTATTAATCTTTAAAAAACAAAAATATATTAGTATTATTATTTTAGTAATAGTATTAAAATAAAATAAAATAAAAATAGTTTAATCTTTTCATCCAAAATATTTTAATTTTCTCATTCATTTAAGAGTTCTTATTTGTTTACTTTTCTACTAACTATTATTAATCTAGTTTAATTGTTTGATTTTTATTGTTTAAATTTTACTAAAATAGTTGGTTAATTATTCAATTATTTTTGTTAATTATTTGATCATTAACTTTTCCTTACTTTATGATTGAGTTTTCTTGATGCTTTTGTTGACCACAATGCTTTGTCGTGACTGTTTTGTGGATTTTATTCGCGATGCTTTGTCGTGTACTTTCTATCTGTTTTTCTCCACGATGCTTTTCCGTGTATGTTTTCATTGTTTGTTGATTTTATTCGCGATGCTTTGCCGCATATCTCTGTTTATTTACTACTTAATGCTCTACCACGTACCTGTTATTTGTTACTCACGATGCTTTGTTGTGTATGTATGTGGATTTTATTTGTTGATTTTCGCACGATATTTTGCCGTGTATTTTCTCTCTGTTTATTCACAATGCTTTGTCGCGTGCCTCTGTTTTATTCGCGATGTTTTGCCGTGTATCTTTGTCTGCTGATTACATGATGATTTTCTGTGTATTTATATTGACTTTTCACTGTCTGACTACCATGATGTTTTACTATGTATATTCTATGATATTTTATCTGTCTGATCGTACATGATGTTATTGTCGTGTACTGTGTCTGTGTCTTTGATGCTTGCCATTTACATGATGTTTTTCCATATATCTATTTCTTTATCTTTATGCTTTGTTGATCTAATCCAAGGGAATGGATCGTATGCTGACTTATTGTTATTGTGCGTGCCCCTCGTTTGTTCTTTACTTGTCTTTGTTGTTCTTAGTTCTTAGAACCTGGCAACTCGTAGTTCCACGAACTACGGACTCTCTGATTTCTCAAGTTCCTCTTGGGAATACATAGGCACAAGGTCCCGATCCTTGGCGAGCAACCTTTTCTTTTTTTCACACTTTTATTATTTTATGCCATTTTTCATCGTAGTTCTGACTTCTAGACGTAGAGGAGGACGGGAAGAGGGGGTGCCTTGATAAGGTTGTCGATAAGTGATAATTTTGAGTTAACAGACTCATAACATGTTTCCATATAGTGTGAGATTGTGAACTCAAGGTCACTTCATTTCCCTCTTGACTTGAGTTAGAATGATAGAACCTTGTAAAGCCGAGAGAATATATAACATAGGGAACTCACTGAGATTTAATATCTCACTTCATGTTGTTGATTATATTATAGGTACTTCAGGTTCCGCGAAGGGTAAAGATAAAGTGGTTTGATTATCTTTACGTGTCTTGGCTTTTGGGGATGGCATAGCTTCCGTTGTGGAGATTTGTTTTGAGATTACTTTGTTGATTTAGTTCTTAGTACATTGGAACATCTTGTATATATTATGCCATAGATTTTTAGTATTTAGTATTTTGGGCATGTAATGCATACAATGTGTTAACTAGGAACTTATGGTATTTCAATACCAAAACTTGGATTCATGTATAATATATATGTTTTGATGTATGTTGTTATATATGGGTGTTACAATGTTTGATGATGTTGTTGTGATGTTAATGATGGTAATATGAAGATGCTTAAATGATGTCGTTGGTGTAATATTAGCATGTTTAATAATGTTCTCATGAATGTATAATAAATACATGTATATGTTCATATTGTTTGAAATATAATTTGATGCTTGTAGGCCAATTTGAGCGGTGTACAATAACCATGGTGGTGGGTTATTTCACACGATGGTGTTGGTGTTGTTGTATGCATAAATAGTTGCATTGCATACATTTGTGGACAGATGGTCCGTTGTTGGTGAGCCTAAAATCCTATTGTGTGGATTGGGCCGGTAGCTGATTCGGAGGTGATGGACCAGTGAGTGGTTCTGATCCTAGGAGGTGGGGATCAGAAAGGTGAACCTGAGTGTTCACAAATTTTGGTACCACATGCATAAGCATTGAGTTGGGTGTGAGTCTCATTGCATTGGATATATTGTTATGCTGCTGAATATATGGTGTTGTTCGATTAACTGAATTGTTATTGTGCGGTTGCCTATTTGTTGGTGAATAATTGGTGATAATATCATTAGTTGAATAATGTGAGATATTTAGTTGAATTATTGTTATGTTAACCTGATGCATATCATTTAACATGCTTTCCTTTATATTATCATGATATCTCACTCCTTCTATTTGAATGTTGCCTCCACGTGGATAACGCGCAGATGCTCCGGAGTAGCTTGTAGAAGCATTGGAGATAGCTTCAGAGTACTTTATTAGTTTTCTTTAAATAGAAGATGTGTTGCTCTGATATGTAACATCGGGCTGGGAACACCTGTTATGCGAACGTTGTGTTTCCTTTATTAACATATTTTATGATGACTTTGAAGATGTTGAACCATTGTAATTACAATTCAGATGTTATGTTATGTTGTTAACATATTTAATTTGGTGTTATGAAGATGAGTGAAGTTGTGTTATGATTATGATTCTGCTGCGAGTCTTAATTTATGTGTTGCAATCATAAAAGAAAATGACGTTAATTATGTTGTAACCTGTGTTACGGAGTAGGATGATTATTATGAATGTTTTCTATGAAGTGTGACACCCTTGAATGGTGATTTAAGCTGAATTATCCTCATTATTTTGCGAATTATTTTGTGGGGTTAGAAGGGTGTTACAGTGTGTACCTACAACGTCAAAGTATATGCATTAATTCACTGTGATGTAAATTCATAAGCCTCACAATAATATCCATGCATTTATTTTATAAGTTTTTCTTTCCCTTATGGCTCTAGCTCTTTATGTCAGAAGTAATTAAAGTGGAAAAATATTCCTACTTGATTTTTTTAATCCGTACTAGTCATGAGTTTCATTTATTAGAGAATTCATAAATTCTAATAAGTTGTTATCTATTTCTAAGATGATCATCCAAAGAAATAAATATATAGAAACGATGCATATGACAAAATAAGTCACTAATACCATATCATAACGCACTAAAGATTACTTTCTCATCAAATTTCACATTGAAAAAGACAAGGAGTTTTAGCTCATGGTGATGAAAGTAAATACAATAAAATAGGTTCCTAAGTTTGACATCTCCAAACAGTAAAGAAAGAAATGATAAACATAAGAGTGACAATTCAACTACTTGCAGCCTTCAACCCGTAAGAGGCGTCTTATATGACGCCTAATGTGCAGTATTTCTTTAAAAATGATAGGACGAGAGGTACATCTGCTTATGGTTCTTATACAAACATTCTTCAGTTTGGATTTTGTCTTAAAGCTTGAGTCTTAGGCCTTATAATTATCTTATGGTTTAAGCCCAAGTAATATAACATATTCCCTTGTTTACTAATTCTACTACTATGATAGTACCAACACGTAGGAGACAACATAAATTGTAGCAGACATTTACGTTGCTATGGAGCGACCTAGAAACATTTGCAAACACTTTTTACACTTTTGATCTCTAGTGCTCATCTTTATCCTTAATCCTTTACAGCTCAACCCTAAATTCTTTACTTTCAATTGTTCCAGGCCAGATCTAACATTGTCACTCAAGTCCTCAACCATCTTCTTCTAGTTTAAAGCATACTTGATATTGCTCTTAAAGTTTTGGCATAACAGAACTTGTCAACAAGGCAACTCCTACACATCAATACACACATAAAAACAAAAAGAAAAGGCATTTAACGTGATCATCACTAGTTAAACTAACTGCATATAAAAAATAAAGAAGTAAACCTACTTAAGCAAGACTTAAATAAATAATTCAAGTGTTAAGACTCTAAATATCTCACAATAAATGAGTCATCACAAGGCATGCCTAATGGCCAAATTCAATGACAACTTGGTTTTGATTACAATGATACATTACCGCATGTTGTTAATACAACCACAATAAATTCATTATCACTCTTGCTCTCACACACTATTGTATAAGTTGATATAACAATGCATTCCTCTATGCACCGCTCAAGTGTCTCAATAAGGAGGGGTGAATTTTAATTTTAAAATATGTCTCCTTTAATGAGTTTAAGTTTCCCTATTTAAACTTTTTCCACCAAGCATTTCTCCCTTACCTTTATAATATATAATTTATCCCTTACTACTAACAAAGATAACTAGTTTTCATATTCATCATGTAGCCTATACTTCTAACACACCTCACCTACACACACCTATACCTATGACATATCTGAATCCCCAGTCTCACTATTTTGCTCAAACACAAATGGTAATTACAAATTGATATAAACTGTTAGTTTCTTGGATTGGCTGGAATTTTGGTAAAACAAAGGTTGTTCAATGTTTGATGTCATATGGGTGATGTCACAACATTGAGTCTTAACACTGGGCTGTGTTAAGTGTTTAAGTTGAATGTCTGATGTCACAAGCGATGTTGTGACATTAGATCTGCAGAATTAATAACTTCAGGTTTTGTGATGTTGTTAGGGTTTGCGTTTTAGCTGGAATTGTGGAGAGCAGGTTGTCTCATTGGATGCAAATATCTTGGGTTAGATATTCTTCGCTGCATAGGAGATCTGGTGCAGATTTGTAGGAGATTTAAAAGGTTGAAGATTTGAAAAGATTTTAGGAGAAAATATGTTTTGAAGATTCAGTTTTAAATAACAAATCAAGTCAGATATTGCAGGAGTCTAAGCCCAAATTCAGGTGGCTATATAAAGCGCATAAGACCAAAGGAAAAAGTACAGATTGAAGATCAAGAGCATAGGCTGAGTGTCTTGGATATTTGTACGAATTGTGAGTAAACCATTATAGTGTAATTTGGTGATCTGTCCTCTCTAAAGCTGTGAAGCAAAGAGAGTTGTGTAACTTGATCAAAGTTGTGAAGCAGGATCAAGGTTTCTCAAAGAGGGTGTTCTTTGAGAGGTTTTAGGGATTTAGTAGTGTTCTCATATCTAAGTGGTTTCTTAGGTAGAAAGTCACTAGTAGGTATTAAGATTAGGAGATTGTCAACTGGGTTGTTGAGTCTGTAATTTAATTCTACAAGTAGTGAATTTCATCCCTGGCTTGGTAGCCCCCAGATGTAGGTAGTTAGACCAAACTGTGTGAACAATTTGGTGTGTTCTTCTGTTGTTTATTTTGTCCATTGTGCAGAGTGTGTTGTTGTGACATCGCACATAACATCACACGTCTGGTACCAGAATTTCAATTGGTATCAGAGCAGGCATCCTGTCTGTCTCTGGGTGAGATCTAGGGAAGTTACTTTCTAGTGTAAAGATGGACAAAGAAGTTGGAGGATTTGTCAACAGACCCCCTATCTTGGACGGCTCGAATTATGACTATTGGAAGCCAAGGATGATCACCTTTTTGAAATCCTTGGACAGCAGGGCTTGGAAGGCTATTGTTAAAGAATGGAAAGCACCTGTTGTGTTTGAAAAAGATGATGCTGGGAAAGATAAAGAGGGCACCGCTAAGCTGAAGCCTGAAGAAGAATGGACCAAGGAAGAAGATGAACTTGCCCTTGGTAACTCTTAAGCCCTAAATGCTATCTTCAATGGAGTTGATAAGAATATATTCAGGTTGATCAATACCTGTGAAGTTGCTAAGGAAGCATGGGATATTTTGAAGGCTACTCATGAAGGTACATCTAGAGTTAAGATGTCAAGACTTCAGCTTCTAACATCTAAGTTTGAAAGCCTGAAGATGAAGGAAGATGAGACTATTCATGACTTCCACATGAATGTTCTTGAGCTGGCTAATGCATCCAGTGCTCTTGGTGAAAAAATGTCAGATGAAAAGCTTGTAAGGAAGATCCTTAGGTCCCTTCCTAAGAGGTACAAGATAAAGGTGACTGCAATTGAAGAAGCTCAAGACATCAGCAAGATGAGGGTTGATGAGCTCATTGGATCTCTTCAAACTTTTGAACTTGGTTTGAATGAGGAGGAACCAGAAAAGAAGCCCAAGAGTATAGCTTTGGTATCCACTCCTGCAGAAGCTAAGAAAGTTACAGATGATGATTCTCAGGAAGATCTGTCTCAAGCCATTGCTATGTTGGGAAGGTAGTTCAACAAAGTGTTCAAGAGGTGGAACAATAACTACAAACCTAATGTTAAGAACATTCCTTCTGACATCAGCAAGTCAAAAGAGAAAGATGAAGAGAAGACTGCCCAGGATAAAAGTGTTCAGTGCTTTGAATGTGAAGGTAATGGACATGTCAAGAAAGAATGTCCCACATTATTGAAGAAGCAGAAGAAGGGCATGACAGTCTCCTGGTCTGAATCTGATAGTGAAAGTGAAGGTGAGTCAGCAAAGCATGTTAGAGCCTTAACAGGAACTGTTGTTTCTGGTGATGATAGTGATGGAGAAATAACTTATGAGGAGTTAGCATCTACTTATCAAGAGTTGTGTTTAAAAAGTGCTGAGATTTGTCAAGAAAACAAGTGTCACAAGCAACAGATTACTCAGCTTGAGAGTGTAAAAGCCGATTTGGAAAATGAAGTTGTACTTGTTAAATCTCAACTTGATCAGATGACAAGATCTGTTAGGATGATGAACAGTGGTACAACCACTCTTGATAAGATTCTTCAGTCAGAGAAAGCTGCTGGAGATAAATCAGGTATAGGATTTGTGGCTGAGAAAAAGGTATCCGCTGAAGCAAGCACTTCAGGAACAAAGAAGGAAATGTCTCAACCAATGTCTCCACATCAATCTAAGAGACAGGATCCTACACCTCAGAAGGTTGTTCAGCCTCAGAATGTTGAGAAGAAGAATGGTCCTCATCAGAGGAAGATGCAGCCCCAAGGAGCTAGTCAGTTTATGCCTCCCCAATATCACATGAGCATGCAAACTGCCAGGTTCAAACATAACAGGTCTCATCAGATGTCTCAACATCAGGGTAACTGGTATGGATATGGATATGGATACAATAATACTGTGCCTCATAACTATGGAAGAAGGAAGCCTCACCACCATAGGAGACAACCTAGAAGACAGCATCATCAGCTCAGGAGACAGTCTACCTATGGCAAAAGACAACAGCACCATAGAAGGCAGGCCAACTTTGGAAGAAGGAAACAACATTATGGGTGGGAGCCACAACAATATCATCATGGTAGAAGATATAGCCAATTCAGAGATGACAGAGTTAGATGCTTCTATTGTGGAAGGTTTGGACATATGCAGTACTCTTGTTTTAAACTGCATGGTAATCCACAATCTGCTCCTCAAAGAAAACTAAAGGAGGTCAGGCCCAAAGTTGTTAAACAATGGGTTCCTACGGAGAAGGTGAAATGTCTTTTAGCCCACACCGCAGATAGACAGGTTGATAAGGATACATGGTACTTTGACAGTGGATGTTCAAAGCATATGACTGGATTCAAAACTCTGTTAGTTGAAGTCAATCATTGTCCCTCTCATGAGGTTATTTTTGGCAATGGAGATACAAGAGTGGTTACAGAAGTTGGAAGAGTAAAGTGTGGTGGTGGACCTGAACTTGACAATGTTCTGCTTGTCAATGGTTTAAATGAAAATTTGATCAGCATAAGCCAATTGTGTGATGAAGGTTACAAAGTTAACTACACCAAAGATGAGTGTGTGGTATCTGACGAGCATAATCAGGTTGTGATGAAGGGTATAAGATCCAAAGATAATTGCTATCAATGGATACCAAAAGAGGTCAGCTTATATGGTAATGTTATGATTGATGTTGTAACATCAAATGGTAACATCAAACATGAAAGAATACTGAAAGGGCAATCAGAATTAATGAATTCTGATGAAAATTTAAAAGGAAAGTTTGTATGGAGGGAGAAACTCATTGATCAGGCTTCAGACTTTAGGCTATCAGCACCTATCACTCGATTCATCAAACACCATAACCCTAGACCGTTCGTATGCCTCTCCATCAACAGAAACAATCCTTCCCTAATCCTCAGTTGCTACACAGTACGATGTCTAAACAAGTGTCATCACCATCAAAGAAGGTTGTGCTCAAAAGTTCCACTCATGCAAATCCTAGGGTTTCGTCAGAAGAGGTATCCGTGGATGAAGCTTTGGACATTGCTCCTATTTCTATAATTCCAGCCTCAGGAAATACAAGACCTGAGAAGTATCAACCTGTGAGCGCTATAAAAGGTAATACCACTAATCAATCTACTAGCAAGAAATTTGATGATAGCGAGAGTAGAGCATTTGTGACTAGTGTACTGTTTGGAGACAAACCTAAGTCTACCACCCATCGTCCACAAACTGTTGAGGAAAGGGTAGATGTTGACAAAAGCTTAGGTCAGATTGTTGATAAGATCTTTGAGAAAGGGCTTCCTATTAAGGGCATATCTAGACCCCTAAGACAAATGGCTGCTGGTCATACTACAAGAGAAATGAGTGACATGCAAACTTCTGAGACAAATCTTCATAGATTAGCTGTTTCAGTCATTGAAGATGCTGAGATTGAAGATGAAGGTGAATCTGAAGCAGAAAGGGAAAGGGATACTATGCTGAAGATGAAGTTGATGTTGGACATGATGTTGAAACATCACCTGTTAGGGATGCTACTCCTAGTCCCAAAGGGAAGAAGAATACTGATGTGGTGGATGTTGGTGATTTATCTGATAATGAAGTTATTGGTAATGCAGTTCCTGGGATTGCCAATAGATTAAAGACAAGGAAAGGAAAGAATGTGGAAACCTCTCCTAAAATGTCAGCTGAAGGCAAGAAGAAAAAGGCCTCGGTAGTTGGTCCCACCAAGTCATGGAGCAAAGTGGCTGTGAAATCCAAAAAAGAGAAAGGTGAGGGAGGATTCAGGATCTGTATTTGATGTTGAGGATGATGTTCAAGACATCACACCTGTGAGAAGGTCCATATTAAAAATAATTGCTGATAAGATCCCTGACATCCCTGTTGACAATATTTCATTCCACTATGCTAGCAGTGCATCCTTGTGGAAATTTGTCTGCCAGAGGAGACTAGCACTGGAGAGAGAACTTGGTGGAGATGCCTTGGATCTTAAGGAAGTTATTGAATTGATTAAATTTGCGGGGTTAATGAAGACTGTGTCTGGACTGTCCAAGTGCTATGATGGATTAGTCAAGGAATTTATTGTCAACATTCCTATGGCTATTAATGACAACAGAAGTATGGATTTTAGGAAGGTTTATGTGAGAGGTCAATGTGTAAACTTTTCTCCTGAGGTAATTAACATTTACCTTGGAAGGGATGAGCTGGAGTATAGAGAGTTGGAACAAACAGACAATGATGTGTGCAAGGAAATCACTGCAGGGCAAGTGAAAGTCTGGCCTCTGAAAGGAAAATTGTCTGCCAGTTTGTTAAGTGTCAAATATGTTATTCTGCACAGAATAGGAGCAGCAAATTGGGTCCCTACCAATCACAAGACAACTATCTCTGCTGGATTGGGAAAATTCATTTATGCTGTTGGGACAAAGAGGGTGTTTGACTATGGGGCTTATATATATGATCAGACTATCAAGCATGCTGCTACAAATGCTGTGAAGATGCCTATTGCCTTTCCCTCTCTCATTTGTGGGATCATCCTGTCACAACATCCTGAGATTCTGCATCAATCTGATGTTGTGTGTAAGAGAGAATCTGCTCTGTCAATCCACTATAAGCTGTTTGAAGGGAAGCATGTCCTTGACATTGTCAAGACATCAGCTTCAACATCACAACAGCCACCTGCCAAAACTGGGTTGATTTCAGAATTGGAGGAGGCTTGCAAGGAGTTGGATGAAGTCATCAGAGTGAGTACTGAAACAAAGCAGAAATTTGAAAAACTTCTCATGACTCTGAGATTGGCAGAAAAAGAAGATGAAGCAGTCAATGCTAACCAGAATGATGATGATGTTGAAGAACCAGGTTCAGAAGAAGATGATGAGGATGTTAATCATGGAGATGGATCTAGTGAAGACTAGTTTATTTGCTTCTAAGTAGTTTTAATTTTTTTTGCTATTTTTATTTCTGCACTATTGTGCTTGGTTTGTAATTTGAATATTGTGCGAGTATTTGCACCAAATTGTTTTGTTCTATGATTTGTTATGTCTTTTTTACTGTAAGACTGACAATGAGAGCTAGGGTAGTACTAACTGTAGTTAGACTTACTTGATGGGATTGTCAAATTATGGCTAAAAAGGGGAAGAAGTAGCCAAGAGTACCAAAGAGTACAAATGTCAGTGCCAAGAGTACAAATGTCAAATGCTGTCAAAAGGAGTTGATTGTTGCTGCTAAGGAATCAAGTCAAGGAATATGCTGCAGAGGATGTAGCTGATTGCTGATGTTATAGTGCGGAAGTGCGGAAATTAAGGGGGAGTAAATTGCTGATCTGATGAACAGCTGGTATACTGGTTCATGATTAAGGGGGAGCACCATTGTTGATTATTGAAGATGCTGCAGCAGAGTTTTGTGAGAAGTGTAGTCCTTGTGTATTGAAGATGCTGCTGCTTGAAGTTTTAAAATTATTGAAGTTTCAAGTTTTTTTCCGCTGCTGAAGTCTCTGAAGGTGCAGAGATTGTTTTAGCCAAAGGGGGAGATTGTTAGTTTCTTGGATTGGCTGAAATTTTGGTAAAACAAAGGTTGTTCAATGCTTGATGTCATATGGGTGATGTCACAACATTGAGTCTTAACACTGGGCTGTGTTAAGTGTTTAAGTTGGATGTCTGATGTCACAAGCGATGTTGTGACATTAGATCTGCAAAATTAATAACATCAGGTTTTGTGATGTTGTTAGGGTTTGCGTTTTAGATGGAATTGTGGAGAGCAGGTTGTCTCATTGGATGCGAATATCTTGGGTTAGATATTCTTCACTGCATAGGAGATCTGGTACAGATTTGTAGGAGATTTAAAAGGTTGAAGTTTGAAAAGATTTTAGGAGAAAATCTGTTTTGAAGATTCAGTTTTAAATAACAAATCAAGTCAGATATTGCAGGAGTCCAAGCCCAAATTCAGGTGGCTATATAAAGCGCATAAGACCAAAGGAAAAAGTACAGATTGAAGATCAAGAGCATAGGCTGAGTGTGTTGGATATTTGTACGAATTGTGAGTAAACCATTATAGTGTAATTTGGTGATTTGTCCTCTCTAAAGCTGTGAAGCAAAGAGAGTTGTGTAACTTGATCAAAGCTGTGAAGCAGGATCAAGGTTTCTCAAAGAGGGTGTTCTTTGAGAGGTTTTAGGGATTGAGTAGTGTTCTCATATCTAAGTGGTTTCTTAGGTAGAAAGTCACTAGTGGTATTAAGATTAGGAGATTGTCAACTGGGTTGTTGAGTCTGTAATTTAATTCTACAAGTAGTGAATTTCATCCCTGGCTTGGTAGCCCCCAGACGTAGATAGTTAGACCGAACTGGGTGAATAATTTGGTGTGTTCTTCTGTTGTTTATTTTGTCCATTGTGCAGAGTGTGTTGTTGTGACATCGCACGTAACATCACACGTCTGGTACCAGAATTTCATAAACAATGAATTCCTCAACGATTCTCTTTAGGAAGTGTCGCGATGCGAAAAATACTCGAGCGCATCGCACGCTCGATGATACAACAGAGTTGCCACCGAAATTTATTTATACCCAAAGGAAAGGGAAAATATCAATAAAATCCAAGGAAAAGAGAAATGGGTAAGGGAGTCGGTTATGCGAATGGAAGATATAAGCATCCCTCACATCTGTTGTATTCAACGGGAACCATTTTTCTTGTTCTTTGTGTGGATAGGTGTCACTATCTAAATATTACTTGCAAAAGGGGAAAAAAGGTTTTATAATTAATGTGCTCATGGAGGATTGGGGCCCTCGTGCCTAAGTATCCTCATAGTGCAATGAGGAAATCAGAGCTCCGTAGTTCAGAGAACTAAGAGTGAAACATAAAAAAGGTTTCTCCCCAAGATCTCGTAATCCTATGTCTACGTATCCTCATAGTGCAATGAGGAAATCAGAGCTCCATAGTTTGGAAACTAAGGATGTGTTATTGAATAATGAAAAAACTTTTACAAAGCATAAGGCTCAACAAGGCAAGAAGTGATGAGAAGGATTTCCAGAGCATGACGCTCCACAGGGCAAAAGGAAAGGTAAAAGGTTGTTAGAGTGTGAAACTCCACAAGGCAAAAAGGAAAGAGAAGAAAGGTTTCCAGAGCATGAAGCTCCACATGGAAAAAGAAAATAGAAGAATTTCCAGAGCATGAAACTCCACAGGGAAAAAGGAAAATAAAAGGTTGTTTGGAAAAGAGTTGTGAAAGAAGTCATGAAAGTATTGTTTGAACTAAAAGTGTATAGTTTGGATCCATAGAGTAGGTGTATCTGACCCAAAGAGTGTGGCTAATGCAAAAATGTAGGATTTTTCCTAGATCCAAGGATCAATACCTACAAAAAGGGGGTTACCAGAGCATGAAGCTCCACAGGGCAAGATATGAATGTTTGCCAGAGCATTAGGCTCCACGGGGAAATGCTTGAATATTGCCAGAGCATGAGGCTCTAGAGGGAAAAAATAAAAGGAAAGGGTTTACTAGAGCATGAGGCTCCACAGAGCAATTCATGAGGTTTTTTGCTAGAGCATGAAGCTCCATAGGGAAATGCATGAAAGGTATTGATTCAGAGATGGGTGCTTGACCAGGAGGTGCTTAACCCGAAAAGGTATGAATGCAAAAGAATTTGTGTTTGGTCTAAAGAGAATAATATTGTTGGTGACGGTTGTTTCAGTGTTGAAGTGTTGTAGGGTGTCGACGGGGAAGAAGACTTGTCAATTATTTGATTTGAATTACGCTAAAGTCTATGAGTGGAGCTGAATATTTTGAGTTACTAGGGCTTATGCCCCATACGCAGAGGTACTCTAGCCAAGGATAGGAATAATGTATCTCATCCTTCTCCGTTTCTTAAGGCTCGTGGCGTACAATTTGCATCGGAATTGACAAATTTTGAGATGTCTTTTTGTTGTTTATGATTGAATAATGCTCCAAACTTGTATGATGCCTTGAGTTTTTCTTAAATTGTACAATGCAGTGCCAGTACAGAGGATCAGTCCTATTAAGTGATCAAGGGACTTCTGATCACTTAATTGGATAGAAGAGTGAGCAATGTTAGATGATTAACTGATCAAAAGGACTTTCATCAATTAAATCATCAAGGACATGATAAAACTTCACATGAATCAAGCACAAGGGTTTTCTAAGGAATAATTAAAGGGGAAATTAAAACCTAAATGGTAAAGGCCTAAGATTATATGCTCATGTGTTATATTAAACCTAATTCTAACAAGTTAATTAATTTCTACAAATTAAGCCTAAGCCATACCCTAATTGAGTTCTAACCAAAACCATGTTATTTAAAATTCAATTAAAAGGAATTAAAACTAATTGAAAATATTAACCTAATCTAAACATGATTTATGAACCATCAAAACATATGAAATGCATTAACATGTATTACCAAAATAAAATCAAAAGTGTAAACTTATAATTAAAAAACAAAGAAAAAGAAGAAATAATAAAAGAACAGGGGTGTGAACGGTGACTAGTAGGGGTGTGAGTAGGGAATCCAGATGGGCCGGAGAATGACCCAAGGTCTGAAGCCAAGAAAGGGGAGTAAATTTAGAGGAAGTGTGGTGAGGCAAAATGGAGTGTAGGAAGTGATTATGTGGGCTTGACGCCCACTGAGTCCAAACGCACGTTTCCAAGGGGTGAAGTAGATCAAAGGAAACTACATTGGCTTCAATCAGTCATCGTTCCTTCGTGCTTTTCCCTCTTGTGAAGAACACAATGAAATCTTCCTCTAGTTTTCCAGAACAACCTTTCACTGTTTCATTCACCTAAAACATGCAATAGACAATTGATGACAATTCTTCATTACATATAATTAGTCAAAATTTTTTAGGAAAAACGAGTAAAAGAGTAGCCAAAATGATGAAGAAATGCCCAAGAATGAGTGAAAAATAGCCAAGTATGGAAGAATGGAACTTAGTGAAAATTCTGGTGAAAAGGGGTGAAAAAACACACAGCTACTAGAATAATCACGCGCAGCAACGCACGCCATTGCGTGCGCAATATAGGTGAAAAGGTTCCATCGCACGCGATGCTTTCATAATGCGCGTGATGGTTGCTTTTTCTGTACTTTTTCTGACACGTTCTGCCAGCTTTAAATGAAGATTTTATGCACTTTTACAAGGGTTATGAAATTTGGCACTAGGAGCACGATTTTACAATATCAAAGGGTGATTTTGAGAGCATTGGAAGCCATTGAAGGCCAATCCCTCAAGGGAATCCATATGTTATTCTTCTTTATTCAATTGGTATTGTAATTTTCATGATGAGTAGCTAAAGCTTCTCCAGGTTAGGTTGTGTTATGATGAACCTTATTCAATCTTGTTGGCAGTATATGGTGGTTGGACTTTGTATGAATCCTTTGAATTATAATTTTATTAAGTTGTTTCTTATGCTTAATGTTTATTATTTGAGATACTCTATTAATATGTTGTTAGACAAATAGGGATTCGTGACCCGTAGTCTATGTATTAGACCTAGGGAAACTATTCTTCTTAAGCCTGATGAATAGGGATAGGAGACCTCGAGTAGTAGAACATGGAATTAACGGTCTGTACATCGCCTAACACTGCTTACACTGGCGGACTAGGGATAGAAAACTTTGAGTAGTTATTAGAGAGTTATTTCATTGGAGACTGGCTATAACGGTTTTGTTAATTCTCCATAAATTTATAAGGATATGATCATTCATACACAACATCGTACATCAACAAGAGTGGATAAGGGGATTATAAAACACAACCTAACCGCCTTCGTAACATAGTTTCTCGTTTAATTACTTTTTGCACTAAAACTTGCAAAACCCCTCTTTTTACTATTTTTATTAAATATTGCACAAATCATTATTTTGTTCAAACACAATCTTTGTGGGTTCGATCTTTTTATTACTGCAACAGTATTGATACACTTGCCAAGAAGTCAACAATTTTTTGGCTCCGTTGTCGGGGACTGTTTTTTACAACAGGGCAACGCTTTGTGCAACATATTTTTCTTTTTCTTTTTCTTTAATTTTAGTTTTACTGTTTTTCGTTGTTTTCTTGTTTATCATAGTGCTACTGAGGTATTTTCTGTTTGTGTATGCGTAGTTCAGGATTGACATTACTACCATTCGATCCAGAAACTGAAAGAATTGCACGTGCCCTCAGAAAAGGAGCTAGAGAAGCAATTTTGTCTGAAGGAGACTAACCCGAATTAGATCCACCTGTAGCGTGTGATTTTTATCGGTGACGCGGCCACCTTATCTCCATTGGTTGGAATTGGGTGCTAGTTTCTGATTTCTTATTTATCCTGTGAAGCTGGAAAGGAAAGGGAAGCTATCTAAAACTAACCTTGCACGCAAATGTTTTCTTTAACAAATGCTTAAGAGATTGGGGGGTCCGGGGTCAGGTTATACAACGGGGAGTTGTTAATTACCCATTCTATATATGGTTATCCATAGATCGTTTAGCAAACTATACTACTATCTACTTACTGGTGTTTATCTGTCGTGGGTTAGGAAAGTTTCTCCTTTGGGAATGTTTGAGAGAGAGTATTTTTGTTGTTTTCGGGTTTTCCGATGTTTTTGGTAAGGTACTGGACCTAAGGTTTTTGTTATGTGTGCTCGCTAAGATTTTTCAATCTTATGCCTACTTATTCCCATTAAAGAAAAATAGGGAAATCAGAGCAATCGTAGTTCCTCTTATTCTATGGGAGGAAAGAGATGTTTAGTGTCTTGTTCAAAGCCCAATATTGAAGCTAAATGAGTATTTGTGTCTTGTTCAAAGCCCAAGATGGAAGCTAAATGAGTATTTGTGTCTTGTTCAAAGCCCAAGATTGAAGCTAAAGGTTATTTTGACTGAGAGAGAATTTGTCATCTCTAAAGGGAGGTATCCCATCTGTTTATCACAGTTGTTGGGTGACTGGTTATAAAGGAAAATTACTTTAACTGGGATATATGAATCCAGTAATGCCATAATTTCCTTTATAAGGGATTTGTCTTGAAGGAGAAAACTTTAACTCAGTGTAGAGCAATGCCATTTTTCCTTGGGAATCTTTCATACTAAGAGAGGGACATTAGCTTGGATGTAAATAATCCAGAGGCTTGCCACTTACAGCAATTAGATGAAAGAAGGGGATTTACCATAATAAGAGATGGACTACAGCTTGGATTTTTGAATCAACAAGTGTGCCACTTATAGCAGTTATCTGGGATTAGGGTTTGTTTTGATTGCTGTTTTGATGTGTGATTGTACAGAGAAATGTCTTCCTACAGAGAGTTTTTTTATTTCCTCTGAGGGGATGTTGATTTTTGTGTGCCTTGATCAAAGCCCAAGGTTGAAGCTAAAAGGTTGACTCTATTAGGGAGTTTTATATCTGTCTTATACAAAGCCCAAGATTGAGGCTGAAAAGAGACTGACTCTTTCGGGGATATCATTATACAAAGCCTAAGAGGAGGCTGGAAGGAATTGATTCTTCCAGGGATTATTTTGTCTGTCTTGTACAAAGCCCAAGATTGAGGCTAAAAAAGAGACTGACTCTACTGGTGAGAGGTTTTATCTGTCTTGTACAAAGCCCAAGATTGAGGCTAAAAGAGGATGACTGACTCCACTGGGGAGATTTTATATGTGTCTTGTACAAAGCCCAAGATTGAGGCTAAACAAGGTGGTTCACTGACTCAGCTAAAGAATGTTTATGGGTGTCTTGTACAAAGCCCAATATTGAGGGTAAAAGGTGCTAAGGGATGATCATTATACAAAGCCTAAGAGGAGGCTGGTAGGAGAATTTCTTATATAAAGCCTAAGAGGAGGCTAACTTCTGCTGAGGATTATTGAGATCCAGAGTTAGGTCCAAATTGGGGAATCAACTCTTGCTGAGGGTTGCAGAAGAGTTGAAATATCAAAGACCATGAGGTTCTGATAGAGGTTTTATTAATAGTAATTTGACCCTAGCTGGGGAAATTTAGAATGAGGGCTTAAAGATTGAGCTTTAAAAACCTATAGAGGTTTTAACTCTGTTGGTGATTGGTCAGGGTTTTTCCCTGTGCTTTTAGGAAACTTGAGGGTTTTTTTTAGATCCAAAAGGAGGTGAGACTGTCCAAGTCTACAGGTATGAGAAGGTTTATCTTTGTAAGATGCCCAAGAGGAGGCTGATGTTTTAAGGGATGAGAATCAACCCTAAACTGATATGATGTTTTGAGATTCTGACTCTCTGGAGGATTGAACTATCAAAGGATGACTATGTTCTATCCTATACCTGTAGGAGGTCTTTTGGTCCTTGTACTAAGCCCAAGAGGAGGCATGGGAACTTCTAAGAAGCCTGAGGGTCCTTGTACAAAGCCCAAGAGGAGGCTGGGGATGCTTTTAGGAAGCCTGTGGGGTCCAAACTTAGGAAAAGTTCAAGAAAGGTTTCACAGGGAATAATCCTTTCTTTAGTGAACTGTTCTAGGGTTTGAAGAAATTCAAGAGAGGTTTCACCGGGAATTAATCCTCTCTGGGGGAAATGAATTTCTTAGACAAATTTCTAGATAGTGATAGTCTTGAGAAAAGTTTCACCAGGAATAATGCCTTTCTCTGTTCCATATTGTATAAGCCCAAGAGGAGGCAAGACTGTATCTGGAAATTCCTATGGGCAACTAGTTTTGACTGTGTTGAAAGAGTGACCACTGGCTTGATCTAATCCTAGACCTAGTTGTCGGGGAAAACTCTAAGCAAGATAATATACAGGTATATATATATATATATATATACATATGAGATATATATACAAGTATGTAAAAGAAAGCTGGTAGAACTTACAGGTGAGCAAGCTTCCAGTACTACAGTTGTATGGTTAGTTATTAAAGAAATTAAAGAAAGTTTTGATAACAACTATGAATTTGAATCTAAATCAAAAGGGAAAGTTGTTTTGAAAAGAAGATTGAGGCTTATACTCAAAGAGAGGCCTAAGAATAAAAATGATCGCACTGTTGTTCTGAAAATTGTATCGGGACTTATACAATGACTGAGGCCCAAATTTATTGTATTTACAAAAGAGGTTGGGTCTTACACTCTATTAGAGGCCCAAAGTTTGTTTGAAAATGAAGAAAAATGAGACTTACAACACAAGGGAAGGCCCAGATGAAAATGTTTTGAATACAACGATCGCGCCGAGATTTTTTAACGTACTGGGACTTATACAATGTTTGAGATGGGTCTTACACTCTATTAGAGGCCCAAAAAGTGTTTGAAAAAAGAAAGATGAGACTTACAACACAAAGGAGGCCCAGAATGATTTTGTTTAAAAGGCGACGATCCCGCCGCGGATTTTGAAACACAGTGGGACTTATACAATGACTGAGGCCCAAATATTTTTTAAAAAAAGAGGGTTGGGTCTTACACTCTATTAGAGGCCCAAAGTTTTTGAGAAAAAAGATTTGTGAGGGTGTGAATGATCAAAACCCTAATTTGATTAAAAATGTATTTTTATTTGAATAAAAATGATCAAAATTAACAAATAAGTGTGTAAAACAAGTTATGATCTAGGATAAATGTTTGAAAAATCATGTTTTACCCCTAAAATGATTTAAAAATCATTTGAGTTTGAAAAATCAAGAAAATATATATTTTTAAAATGTTAAAAACAAGTAAAAAATAAATTATTTATGAAAATATTAAATATATCAAATAAATAATATTTTTGTAAAATTTTGTAGAATAAAATATTTTAACATTTTTATGAATTTTGAAAAAAAGAATTAATTCAAAAACATAAAAATTCAGAGAGAAATTAATTTTTGAATCAATTAAATAAAATAACCAAAATTCAAATATTCAAAAGTTTGAAAAAGGGCGCCAATAACACCTTGTTCTTGCCCGTGTGCCCTGTTTTGCTTAAATTTGCATTTTCTCACTTTTCTCTCTGATTACTC